>JAWIIG010000036.1:3732103-4354121 GCA_033557465.1 Ichthyophis bannanicus | reverse complement strand
CATAGAGTTGTGAACCTCCACCAGCAGATTTTGGAGACCCTGAACATCTTCATCTCTTTGATCATCCCGCTATAGTGCAGCCCCAAGGACCGCCCACACATCAGTATCTCAGTCTCCAAGCAGCTTGGGAAGTCAGAGCCCAGAACTTGCTCCTTAGGAACAAATAAGCAGAGCTTTAGTGTTTTTTTTAATTATTTTCTAGATTTAGGTGCTGGGCTGCTGCTGTGGAGGAAATCTTTGACTGTGTCCCTTTCTGGCCTTTCTCTAAGTCTCGGGTTTTTTTTCTCTCTTCTGTCCTCTCTCTGTCAGTCTCCCCATAAGGTCCAAACAAGCAGGGGAGCTGCACAGGACACAGGTCTCCTTTCTACCCTAACCCCCTTGGTGGGGTGAGGAGAATGTTGAAGACAATTACAAGCAGCAATTTGAATACAGCAGTAGGCTCTGAGGGTCCCCTGACTGATTTAAGGGGTTCCCCCGAGCTGCCCTGAGCGTTTCATTACCTTACTCTGTTTATTGACTCTCGGGATAACTTCTACTCAGAGATTGTAAACAAAGGCAACGCTGGACACGCACTCTGTTGTTTTGACCCCCCCCTCCACTCCTGTGTTGTTGGGTGAGTAGAGTTTGAAGCTTTTTCTTTCTAAAGGCAGTGGTGGAGGCCTTGGGGTTGCCTGGAATCAGCTCTGGGGAGTGTTTTGGTAGACCTTTTGGGTATTTTTTCTGGTCCTTTTTTTGGCGCATCGGGTCCGGCGGCCATTTTGGATTTTTTTTTTCAAAGTTGTTTTGTCTTCGTGTTTTTTTTAGGGATAGGAGCTTCGTTTTCCTGTGCATTTCTTGGTCAGATATCAGCTAATTGACTCCAGCTCTATCTAATCCTGCAATTTGGAGCGTTTTTGAGCACTTTTAAAATCGCGATTTTTTTTTTTCTGCTCTGTTTGCTTCAGCAAGGTGTTCCTGCTTTGCTGGCAAAGGGCTGTGAGCATAGCCATTCCTCCTACTCCTCTGTGTCAGGTCTGTTGCATTATTAGAAAGCGTAATATGGCAGCCCGATTCTGTGCCACTTGTTCTGCTGTGTGTGCTGGCATGGGGGATCCTCTGGAGGCTCCAGGGCAGATCTCCCACCTGTATCTACAGAAGGGACATCAGAGCAGGCAGAGACGGTCCTTGGTCCGGGGATTTCTGCGGTGCCGGAGCGCCTTTTTCTCTCTCATGCAGGAGGCTCTGGCTCTCTTGCAGCCGGCGGGGGGAGGCTCGGTCCTGCCCTGCCGTGGGCTAAAGCGTCCACTTTCAGTGGAGGGAGACACTGGTCCACAAAAGAAGAGCCGGCCCCCGAGTGTTGCGTATTCTGCGCCTCCTGGGGATGAGTCACTGGATATAGCCTGCTGGTATCTCCCATCAGCCTCCAGTGTGTCCGGTCTCCTTGCAGCAGGAGGACATAGTGAGCCTAGCTTCTGGGCTCACTTGGGGGGAACAGATAGGAGCATTTAGTGTGACAAATTCTGATTTTACCTTTGATTTTTACCTTTAATTTACTTTTAATTTTGCTTTTAATTCAGTTACCTTTGGTTAATTGACAATCGGGGATTGGTTCCCTTTAGTTAGCAAATTTCTTTATTTACAGTAATTTTAAATTTGAGCCTGGTTCTTTAAATTAATAGCAGTTCTTGCCTTCCCTCCTTGTCAGTGATTTTCACTTGCTGCAGGCATTTGCCGGTGCGGATCTCTCTCCCTGGACTGTACGTAGGGTTGCCAACTGGCCGGTTTTCCCATGGCCAGGCTGGCTGCCGGCGCAGAGGCAAAACCGGCCCTTGAAAAGCCGGTTTTTTTGCTCTGGCCGCAAGATCGGGAGCGGCCAGAGCAAAAAAAACGGCTTTTCTCCCAACCCGGAGGGCTTCAGAGGGAGCCGGGGAAGCCCACGCGAGGCCCTGCTCCCCTTGAACAGCCGCCAGCGTGAATAGCCTTTACCTTCACGCTGGCGGCTGTTCCTGTGAAGCCGCGATTTGGTGGGAAAGGTTAAAGGCATTGCCCTTTAACCTTTCCCAGCATTCGCGGCTTCACAGGAACAGCCGCCAGCGTGAAGGAAAAGCCTCTTCACACTGGCGGCTGTTCAGAGGGAGCCGGGCCTCGCGCGTGCTTCCCCGGCTCCCTCTAAAGCTCAGACAGCCGCGGTTTTGGGGGGGGGAGGCCAAGGACTGCCTGGGCTGTGATGGGGGGAGGGGCCTGGACCGGAAAGGGCTAGAGGGGGGGGGGGGGGACTTGGACTGGAAAGAAATGGGCTGTGATGGGAGGGACCTGGACTGTAAAAGGGCTATGGGGGGGGGGCATGGACTGGAAATGGGTTTTGATGGGGAGGGGGACCTGGACTGGAAAAGGGCTGGGGGGGGGGAAATGGAATGGAAATGGGTTGTGATGGGGAGGGGACCTGGACTGAAAAAGGGCTATGGGGGGGGGGGGACTTGGACTGGAAGAGGCTATGGGGGGGGGGGAACTTGGACTGGAAATGGGCTATGGTGGAGGGAGGGGAACTTGGACTGGAAATGGGCTGTGATTAGGGGGCTAGGACTGCAAATGGGCTGTGATGGTGCGGGGGGACTCCGACTGCAAATGGATGTGATGGGGGGGGCCTAGGACTGGAAATAGCCTTGGATGGGGACTTGGACTGGAAATGGGCTGTGATGGGGGTGGGGGAGCTAGGACTGGAAAATGGGCTGTGATGGGGGGGGAGCTAGGACTGGAAATGGCCTGTGATGTGAAGGCTAGCACACTGGAAATGGGCTGATGAAGAGCTGGAATAGGACTGAAATGGGCTGATGTGGGGCATGGGAGAATGGGATTAGAAGGAGTGGATGCTGGGTGGTCTAGAACTATAAGGGAACTGATTTTGGGGGAGGACTAGAATACATGGGGAATGAGTGGAGAGGGGAAAAATATATTTGTGTGGAAGAAAAGGTCTATGATGGGCTGGGTATTGGGGAGTGAGGGGCTTAAGAATGGAAGGGTGAAATTTAAATGGATGATAAGGAATAAGGAAAGAATTGGGGGAAAGAGCAAAAGGGAAACAATCATATGTTAAAGCAGAAATAGAGAGAGAATGGAAACATCTAAAAGAGAAGAAAGGACCAAATGGATAGCTCGCAGGAAGACACGAAGAAACCAGAAGAAAGTGACTGGAGCAATTGCAACTGAAAAATAAAACGCCCAAACAGAAGGTAGAAAATACTTTTTATTTTAAATTTATTAGCTGGAATATGTTTGGTCTGGGAAGTGTGTATTGATAACATCTTTGCGTTTTTGTTTAGTGCACGAGGAAATTACTTATAGTTTTATTTCTCCAGTTTGTACATTTCATGTTTGGATTTTGGGGTTCCCAGTTTAATTATTATCTGACCAAGGAAGTTAGCCTACACGTATCCTCGGTAATTTTTGTGGGTGGGGCTGGGGGCGGGGCAGGGGTGGGACTAGGGGCGGAGAATGGGTGGAGCATGGCGAGCCACAGGTGTCGGGTTTTTCTCTGTGAAAAAGTTGGTAACCCTAACTGTACGGGAGAAAGCTCCGGGACCCGTACAGCCACACTGAAGCTGTGTGGGACGGAGCCTCTCCGTTGCTGCGGGATTTAATTTTAGTCTGTGGAACCGGCTGAGCGATCCTTGCCGCGGCTGCCAGGCGCATCAGCGCAGTTTGAGGATCGGAGGAATTCAAGGAGGTAGGAGCAGGCTGTGTGGCTTTCGGCCCTGCAGGTAAGGCCTTCGGGCTCTGTCGGTATGCTGATGCCTCATTTTTTGCAGCGACGCTTTCTTGGCACCAAATTCATTGGCGAAGGGGCGACCATTTCCTTCCTCGCTAGGTATTGGGAACCGCATGGCGAGCGTTGCAGTGAACTGCCTGCGTGAGGACAACAGGCAGAATAGCTAAATTTTTTGGGCCTAGTGATTGTTTCTTTCTTTTGTTTGTAGGTTTTTTTTGAGGCCAGGGGGGTTCCTCAGCATTAAGGGGGACTGTTGTCAATCCTCTTTATAGAATAAATAAGAATGAACTTAAAAACAGGACAGCAGTTTTGGCATTGATACCACATGTTCTTTCCCTCCTAATCATGTCTCTGAGGAGCATCTGTTCAGGCCCAGGATATTAGGCAAATTGCCAGCTTTTAGCTTCAAGGGCAGAGCCCTAACTTGTAGTTTGCAGGAGGGAAAGCCTAGAAGTGTGCCTTTATGTATTCTATAGTGACAGTTGCCCAAAATTCACAGGGACAGGTTTAGGAAACCTTAGGATGTACAAGAATAGACTGGCAGTTAAACTGTCAGCCGGGAAGTGCCTGTGCTACGGTCTATGGCCACCGGAGGGCAGCTGGTACACTCAATAGTGCCTTTTTCTATAACTGTGCAGGCAGCCATTATCTGCAGGTCAGGATAGAAATCACCACAGAGCCTCGGTGCTGTGATGTAAGGTCTGAGAATCCAGTTTATATGACCAAGATTTAAAGCTCTTAATTTCTGTATCATTGGTCGGGCTCTGCTGCCCTAAAGGTCACCGAATGACAGCGCTGCTCATGAATCACATAAAGTATTCAGTGCCCCCATCCCTGGGGGGTGAGTGGTACAATACAAAATCATATTACTCATCAGGTTCACACAGGCAACAACCTCTCAGACTTCCATTTTCAAGGTGGTCGGTGTATTCCACTGCTATTTCTCTGACTTCAGGAAGGCCTGGTGAGGTGCTTGTGGGTTTCATAGCAACACTTAGCAGGCCCTTCCCAGGAAATTCTCATCTATTACTAGAGCAGGGTTTCATTTCATTTCATTTCTCTGGTTGTGGTTAATGCACAGCGCTAGGGGCTGTGTTCGAAAGCTTGCGTCCCACGGACTTCGGTGGGATTTCAAAAAGATAGAGAAACTCGCTTTAGTGAGAGATAGCCTTGTTCATTTTTAGCTAACACTGTTGCTTTTACTTTTGATTTTTACCTTTTGCGCCTGAATCCCAGGGACACGACACTGTTTGCTTCCAGGGGTTCTACTTTCTATTTTGCTCTTCAGCTCCCTGGCAGCTGCAGTAGGCTGGCAGGGGTGGGCAACGCCTCCTGCAATGCAGCATCCCCCTGGATAAGGGGGGGAAGGACAACTGGGTGCAGCGGGGGCTGGTAGCTTCTTGCAAAGCTATAGTAGCAGTTCAGGTAATTTTAGCTGATCGGCTTTGATTTCATTGGAGTTGGCGGAAAGTTGGTTTTTGGAGTCCTCTACTTTAAAAAAAAAAAAGATTCTCCTTCCGCTATCCATAGAGGGTCCTATAAAGCGTTAAAGTCGGTTTATATGGCAGGATAATATTTTGGCTTAGCTGCTGTGATATAGCGCTATGTTCTGCTGTAAACATATTCAGGTCAAAAGGAATTATGGTGATAACTCTCTTGGACAGTTGTAACAGATGCTTGGGTGAGCGCCATGGCCAGTCCACAGATGTGGCATGCTCTGCCATAAGCTTTATGTCATGGGAAGGATTTTATAGTTTGTGTGGTTTCTTAATGGACAATGTTCCCGTTTAGTTTGGCTTTGCCCAAATTATAAGATTTTACGGTAGATTTGTAATGTCTTCATTTTGGATATATGTGGTTTAATTTTACATATGGAAGAGGCAGCTCAGCGGAGAGGGGTTGCAAGATAGAACTCTGGCCTTTGAAGCTATCTATGCTCCCATTCCATTTATCAGCGGTTCTCCAGTACGGAGAGTCTCTGCTAGTGTTCAGCAGACGTCGGGAACGCATGTCGGAAGGCCTCGATGCATTGGCACAAAGGTGGCCAAGGTACGGGCTGCTCTATGTCTTTCCTCCGTGGGCCCTGCTGGGCCGCCTGGTACAGCGGATCGAGCGGCATCCGGGTCCCGTGGTTCTGATTGCCCCGGACTGGCCTCGTCGGCCTTGGTATGCGGATCTGGTGCGGTTGAGTGTGGCCGATCCGTGGCTCCTTCCTCCTCGGCCGGATCTCCTTCGGCAGGGGCCGCTGCAGATGCCTCAGGTGGCCCGATTCTCGCTTATGGCATGGCTATTGAGAGGGCGCGAATGAGAGCCAAAGGTTATTCTCCAGAGGTCATTGCTACCTTGTTGCGGGCGTAGCGTCGGTCTACGTCGCTAGCGTATGTCCGGGTCTGGCGTATTTTTGAGAGCTGGTGTGCGATTCGCGAGTTGCGGCCTTTGCGGACCTCCGTTGCTCAGCTCCTCTCCTTCTTGCAAGCAGGGGTGGACAAGGGCCTGGCGGCCAGTTCGTTGAGGGTACAACTTGCAGCTCTTGCGTGTTTTTGAGGCAAGGTTCAGGGCCAGTTATTGGGGTCCCATGCGGACGTGAAGCGCTCCTTGCGAGCGGTGTTGCTTATGCGTCCTCCGTACAGGGCTTTAGTGCCCTCGTGGGACTTGAATTTGGTGTTGAGGTCTCTGGTGGCTCCGCCGTTTGAACCCTTGGCGCAAGCTTCGTTGAAGGACTTGACGTTGAAAACGGTGTTTCTGGTAGCGATCTCGTCAGCTCGCAGGATCTCGGAGTTGCAGGCTCTTTCGTGTAGGGAACCCTATCTGTCTTTCTCTGCCGACATGGTGGTATTGCGACCGGTTCCCGCGTTTTTGCCTACGGTAGTTTCGGCGTTTCACATGAATCAGGGGGTGTCTCTCCCGGTGTTGGCCAAGGAACGGCGCCAGCATGCGGATAACTCCTTGCACGCATTGGATGTCCGTCGAGCTCTTCGTCGGTATTTGAGGGAAACGGCGGCCTTCCGTAAGTCCGATCGCCTATTTGTCGCATTTGGCGGTCCACGCAAGGGGGAAGCAGCGTCTAAGTCTTCCATTTCCCGCTGGTTGAAAGAGGCGATTTCGTCGGCATACCTTTTACACACGGCAGGATGGTTCCTGCCGGGCTTCGGGCTCACTCGACTAGGGCGCAGGCGGCGTCTTGGGCGGAAGTTAGCTTGGTACCAGCGGTGGATATTTGTCGGGCGGCGACGTGGTCGTCCTTGCACACCTTTGCTAAGCACTATCGTCTGGATGTGCAGGCGGCGTCGGATGCGCGGTTTGGGTCTCGGGTGCTTCAGGCTGGACTAGCGAGGCCCTCCCGTTGAGATTTACTGCTCTGTTACATCCTCTATGGTTCCAGGACTGGACTAGAGGGACGCTAAGGAAGAGTAAATTAGACTTACCTGCTAATTGTTCCTTGCGGAACTCTAGTCCAGTCCCGGATCCCTCCCTGTCTATCTGTTCTCGCTGCCAGCCAAGAAGGTACATTAATTATAGGAGTCTGCCAGGGTTTTTGTTCTCTATACTTTCGGTCAGAGCTCCTCTGCTTGCAGCACGCCTTAGTTCCCTTTCGGGGTCAAATCTTGGGGGTGAGCGGTGGCGTCTCTTGTTGCATGCGTTTTGCACAAGGGTCGCCACGGCCGTTCTGGTCTGCCTTCCCGTAGGCGGGAGGTTGTTCTTACGCAATTGGAAAAAGAAAAAAAAAAATTTTTGCTAGTGGTGGGAATTTTAGGGTCAGGATCCTTTTTTTCCACTGTGTTGTTATATCTACTTATTTGTTGCTCTGCTTAGTATGCTTTGTCAATAGGTACTGATGTGTGGGCGGTCCTTGGGGCTGCATATAGCTGGATGATCAAAGAGATGAAGATGTTCAGTCTCCAAAGCTGCTGGTGGAGGTTCACAACTCTATGGTTCCGGGACTGGACTAGAGTTCCGCAAGGAACAACAATTAGCAGGTAAGTCTAATTTACTCTTTCTAGTGATTTTATTGATGTGCACTTTTAGGTTTAGGTTGGTGTTTAGGGTGATTCCTAGATACCTCACTTCTTTTTTTACAGGGATGGAAACATTTGCTAAGGTGATTGATTCTGGGGATATAAATGATGATTAAGGCTTCAGTCTTCTTAAAGTTGATGTTATTTGATAGCCAGTTGTTCATTTTGTGTATGCATGTTGTCATGGCATGTCTGGCAGGTCAAGGTGAATTGAGGTGTATACCATTATGTCATCTGCATAAATTGGATGATGATCTTGTTGAAGATTCTGCAGATGGGTTAAACATATAGGTTGAAAAGTAGATTGGACAGTGAGGACCCTTGTGGGACTCCTTGCTCTGTAATGAATAGGGTTGAGGTGTTTGTTCCTACTTTAGCTTGTTGGTGACGGTCACTGAGGTATGATGGGAAAAGTGTTTCTGATGTTATAGTGAGAGATCATCTCGCATCCAATGATCACAGATGGTGTGGTTCAGTATTAGGACTAGGGCTGATAAAATCCATTCGAACGTGAGGGTCTTAGACGTCAGGAATTTTTATAGATGCCCTATGATAAAAAAGAATTCCCTCCCCCCAGAGACAGTTCCTGCTCCATAGAGCTTATAGTCTAGTCAACAGATAGACATTGAGGAATATCAGTGACCGTGACTTCTGAAATGTAGTCAGGGTGTTAGACCAGAGTATTCTTTATCATCCTCCCTTTCACCCAATACCAGATGGTATAGTCACAATGGAAACTGCAATAGAATCTGTAATAGGAACTGTTTTTTAAAGAAAAAATGAAGAGGAAATGAAGCACAATAAACCTCTTGGAGTTGCAACTCTGAGAGTGTGGGCATTTTCTGAGTGGGGCACTATCCAGATATTGGTGCTGGTAATGCATGGATGCAGTGAGGGAGGAGTTACAGGTTATCCAGATAAAAAGCACATTCCAACCTGGCCATCCATCCCCTTGTGCGGCCGAACAGAAGCGGGACGCCCAAAGGTAGACCCGATTCTGATCCCACAGGGGCTAGACGTGCCCGCGGGATCAGAATCAGGTCTACGGCCCGAACGTGCAGGCCAGGCATCGATTCTGATCAGCCTGCACACCCAGCAGATCCCCGGCTACCTCAATCAGGCTCCTGAATGGAGCCGCAGTGCCACGGCATCCTGTCACCATGGCTCCACTCAGGAGCTGCGAATGCCAGCTGCTGCCGATTTTCTTCTTTCCCTGCAGCAGGACCCTCGATCCAGCCTCCCATGGCCAGGGTCCAGCTATTGGGATCTTCCTGCACCTCGCCTACCTCTCTTTCCAGGCCCAGCTGCAGGATCCCCCGAAGTCCATGGGGGACTTATTCCACCTCTGCGGTAGAATAAGTCCCCCATCTATGTTCACAGCCCTGAACATACAGGGCCGATCTCGGATTCAGCCCTGTACATCTGGGGTCGCGGCCCACCCATGCCCCTGCTTTGCTCCACCTCAGAAACGCCCCTTCCTGCCCCCGTCTAAGCCTCCCCGTACAAACGCGCTGTTCGTACAGGGAGGCATTAGCCAGGGACAGCAGGGAAGCAAATAGCGGGGATAGATGTCCAATTCGGACGTCCATCTCTGCTATCCACTGTACTGAATGACCCCCATAGTGGTGATATTCAGTCTGCCATCCGGATATCTGTATGGACAACTTTAGGACAGCAAAAAAAGACTGTCCTATTGTTGCCCAGATAGTTATCTGGATAGCGGACTGAATATATCACTTCTAACTGCATAGCTTAAGCAGTTGGGGCAGTGCACATATATTCAGCACGGCCCATAAACTAGATAGTAGTACTGAATATCTGTGGTTCCTTATCGTCCCTCCGGTCTAGTCCCGGAAACTCTGGGGTTGTGATCCTCTTCCAGCAGCTTCGATGACACTGGTATAAGGACACAGGCACCGTCTCCGTACTCCAGTTTAGATCAGTCTCCAAGCAGCTGGAGGATGTGAGCCGGAGTTCCCGGCTCACTAGAGGAACAATTAAGGACATTTAGAAGGAGTTAGGTTAAATTTGGGGTTTAAATTACCTTTAGATTATTATTATTATTATTTTCATTCGTTTGTAGTATTGGGCAGTTACTTTGAGGAGGTTTTAAATTTTACGGTGATATATCTTTAAGTTTGGCGTCTAAGGGCCTCTCTTCCTCTCTCTGTGACCGAAGAAGGGCTGAGAAGGAACGTATATACCCCAAGTACAGGCCAGCGAGGCAGGACTTGTAGTTTTGGAAAGGAGCCCTCCCCCGGCGCTGCACAGAAGGGGTTGCCTGTTTGCGCTTGGGGGGACCGGGCAGAAGGGAGCCACGGTGCTTCTGGCCCTTGCTGATTCTCTGCAGCGGGAGAGAGTGGACCCGACTGAGAGAATCAGTCAGCAGATCTGCAGCCTTTAAAATTGGTATTGGGCTGAGATTGGAAGAAGGAGAAATTACATCGGCTCGGATCAAGCAGGTAAGCTGCGGAGTGGGTTTCGCGGTCGGTTGTTTCTTCAGGATCCAGGGGTATAGGCAGGCCCGCGCCGCGTGTATTTTCGGCGGGAAACGCCAGTAGCAGCAGCGGGGAAACAAGCAAGTGTAGTTCAGCGGTACAGCTTCAATTTCAGTTTTTTCTAGTGAGCTTCAGGTCAGGAAGTCCCCTGCTCAATTTTGTGCTACTTTAACAAAAAAAAAAAAAAGAAACGGCCCAGGTTAGGCGGGCTAGTTCAGGGAGATTACTGTGGGGGGGGGGCCCTTTGAAAGGTGTTCTCTTCAGGAGAGGCCTTCAGAACATCAGGTCCAGATGACAAGGGAGTCAAAATGCCTGCAAAGATGTTATGTTTACTCTGTGGAGTAGAAAGATCGGCAGTTTCGGATGCCAGTATCTGTAAGAGCTGTAGCCAGGCATCTCTCGCAGAACACAAACACTTGGATATGGCAGAGGAGCAGGAGGTGGCTCTAGAGGGACCTCTATCTCCGGTGGGGGATCTGCCGGAACCGGTGCCAGTTCCTTCCACAATGCCGGATGTGCCGGTTGCTCAGGCTCCTTTGCCGGAGGATTTATCTTCAATATTCTCACCAGACTTTGTGGCTCTGATTCAACGGGCGTTCGGCGGTTCTCAAAGAGAAGTTTCCTCCTCAGCTGCTGGTCCCATGAGCAGCAACTTGGGAGAGAAAAGGCCAGGTACTCCGTTGTCGGTGGCTGCTTCGGCGGGACTGCCGAAGAGAGCGAGAGTGGCGATTGAGAAACATGGGCAATCGGAGTTTTTGAAGGATTTGCTCACGGAAGACAGACAGGACTCGGAGTTAGACAAGGAATTGGAAGGAGAAATTACTGAGCAGGAGGACCAGGCCAGAGTGGTGCGGATTTTTCGGAGAGAAGAGTTGTCCGCACTCATTTCTGAGACGCTTGAGGCGCTTAATGTGCCGGTGGTGGGGCCAGTGGAAGAGGCGGTGTTAGAGGATCCACTCTTACAAGCATTTAGGAAGACACAAAAAGCATTTCCTATACATAGGGTGATAAAGGAAATGATTCAAGGCGAGTGGGACATGCCGGAGGCAATGCTCAAGGGCTCTAGGGTCATGTCTCGCCTGTATCCGCTGTTGGAGCAAGATAAGGAGCTGTTTAAGTCGCCGAGAGTGGATGCGGCTGTATCTGCGGTGACTAAGAAGACGACCATTCCGGTGGAAGGGAGTGCAGCTCTCAAGGATGCTCAGGACAGAAAGTTGGACACTTTGTTGAGGCAGGTCTTTGAGGTTAATGCTCTGTCCATTCAAGCATCTATTTGTGGTGCTTGGGTGGCCAGAGCCTGTCTGCGCTGGATTCAGCGAGTCCAGGGAGAGCGAATCGAAGACTCATTGGATGAGGTGGCTCATTTGGAGTCCGGAGCGGCTTATCTCGCGGATGTACATTATGATCTCATTAGGGGGCTATCGAACAGTATGGCTTCGGTGGTAGCAGCAGGGAGATACCTTTGGTTGCGCAATTGGGCAGCGGATGCGTCTTCTAAGGCCAGGTTAAGTAAGCTTCCCTTTAAGGGAAAGCTACTATTTGGTGAAGATTTAGATAAGATTGTTAAGGATCTGGGGGAATCCAAAGGCGGAAGGCTTCCGGAGGATAAACAAAAACCGGGGAGATTTCCGTCAGTGGCTAGAATGCCGCAAAGAGATTTTCGTCTTTTTCGGTCGTCCAGGTTTCCTCAGAGTCAGAGGGGACGTTATCCCTATAGAAATCAGGGGTTTCGGGGTTTCCGAGGGGCGAGCAGAGGTTTTGCGGCCGTCTCTTCGGGTACCAGAAAGCCTCAATGAAGTCAGGGAGGCCCAGGTGGAGGTAGCAGTGGGAGGTCGTTTTCAGGAGTTTTACACTGCCTGGGTCAAAATTACGTCAGATCAATGGATGTTAGAGGTGATTCGAGAAGGCTATGCATTAGAATTTCAGAAACCGGTAACCGACTCGTTTGTACAGTCTCCTTGCAAGGCGCATCGCAAACACGAGGTGGTCCTTCAGACGTTAAACAGATTGCTAGATCTCAAAGCGGTAGTACCAGTGCCTCGAGACCAATGCGGTTTAGGTCGATACTCCATTTATTTTGTGGTTCCGAAGAAGGAAGGAACTTATCGGTCAATTTTGGACTTAAAGAGGGTGAACCGGTGTCTCAGGGTTTCTCATTTTCATATGGAGATGCTGAGATCGGTCATCATGGCAGTCAGAGAAGGAGAGTTCCTAACTTCCCTCGATTTATCCGAGGCATATTTACACATTCCCATTCGTCCGGAACATCAACAGTTCCTCAGGTTCGCGGTGCCGATGGGGCATTTTCAGTTTCGGGCATTACCGTTTGGACTGGCGATGGCACCACGGACCTTTACCAAGGTCATGGTGGTCGTGGCGGCGGAGTTGAGGAAGGACGGTGTTCTGGTTCATCCGTATCTCAACGACTGGTTGATTCGGGCAAAATCGAAGATGGAAAGCGAGGAGGCTACTGCCAAGGAGGTCAGCTGCCTGCAGAGGTTAGGTTGGGTGGTCAATATGGCCAAGAGCAGTCTAGTACCATCTCAGAAGCTCGAGTACCTAGGGGCATGTTTCGATACAGCAGCAGGCAAGGTTTTTCTGCCGCTGCATCGTGCATTGGCCTTGCGAAAATTGGTTCAACAGTTTCTCGACAGGTCACGTCCGACAGCGTGGCATTATTTACAGCTCCTGGGAACAATGGCGGCGACGATAAAGTTGGTGCCCTGGGCGAGGGAGCATATGAGGCTGTTGCAGAGAGCGTTACTCAGAAGGTGGTCGCACCAAAACGACCCACTGTCCCGGCGGCTTGTCTGTCCGGAGGAGACTTGGGAAGCGTTGCAGTGGTGGTTGCTTCCGGAGTCCTTAGCAAAGGGTATGCTCTTGGAAACAAAAAACTGGTTGCCACTGACTACAGATGCCAGCCTCCTAGGTTGGGGAGCACATTTTCAGGGCACGTTCGTGCAGGGTCAGTGGACGGAACAGGAGAGGACTTGGTCGATCAACAGGTTGGAACTGCGAGCAGTAGTATGGGCGCTGAAGAGGTTTCAGCCATATCTAAGAGGAGCGGCGATCAGGGTGTTTTCGGACAATGCGACTGCGGTAGCCTACATCAACAGGCAAGGAGGCACCAGCAGTGCGCCCTTGGAGGCCGAGGCAGATCAGTTGTTCCAATGGGTCGAGCGGAATCTTCCGGCTCTGTCGGCGGTGCATGTGGCAGGAGTGGACAATGTAGCGGCCGATTTCTTGAGTCGAGTAAAGGTAGACCCTGGAGAGTGGACACTTCATCCAGAGGTCTATGACATGGTGGTACAGTGCTGGGGGGTGCCGGTTATGGATCTCATGGCGACATTCAAGTCAGCGAAAGTCGGTCGGTTTTTCAGCAGAAGGAGAGAATGAATGTCGGAAGGGCTGGATGCTCTCATCCAAGATTGGCCGGTGGATCGGCTGCTGTACGTGTTTCCGCCCTGGGTGTTAATAGCACGCGTAGTGCAACGCATCGAACGTCACAGAGGATTAGTCATACTGATCGCGCCGGATTGGCCGAGAAGGCCGTGGTATGCAGTTCTCATGAGGCTGGTAGTGGGGAAGCCTTGGCGACTACCAGTCAGAGAGGGCCTATTGATGCAAGGCCCGTTGTATATGCCTCAGGTAGCTCGGTTCTCGCTTACGGCATGGCTTTTGAAAGGGCGAGGCTAAGGGCTACTCTGAGGCGGTGGTCGCCACCTTGTTGGGGGCTCGTAGAAAGTCTACTTCCTTAGCATATGTTCGCGTGTGGCGCATTTTTGAGGCTTGGTATGCTGACAGGACTTGTGAGGCATTACAAGCGTCCGTGCCGCAGATACTAGCGTTCTTGCAGGATGGTTTTCAAAAAGGGTTAGCGGCCTCTTCCCTAAAGGTGCAGATGGCAGCGATTTCTTGTTATAGGGGGAAGATCAAGGGGCAAGCTCTGGGAGTTCATCTGGATATTAAGAGATTTTTGAGGGCGGTATGTCTCTTACGGCCTCCGTGCAGGCAACTAGTTCCTGCTTGGGATTTGCAATTGGTACTGGAAGTATTAGGAAGGCGGCCGTTTGAGCCTTTGGCTAAGGCAACGTTGAAGGATCTTACGTTAAAGGTGGTGTTCTTAGTTGCAATTGCATCGGTGAGGAGAATTTCTGAGTTGCAGGCGCTATCGTGGAGGGAACTGTTTCTGTCCTTTTATGAGTCAAAGGTTGTCTTGAGGCCGGTGCCGTCTTTTTTGCCAAAGATGGTGTCTCCTTTTCACGTGAATCAGGTAGTATCTCTACCGGTGTTCTATGCGGATTCTGGGGAGTCATCTTCGCAGCAGTTGCATCTGTTGGATGTCCGGAGGGCCTTGAAAAGGTACCTCAAAAGGACGACAGAGTTCAGAAAGTCTGATAGGCTGTTCGTGTTGTTCGCTGGTCCTCACAGAGGGGAAGCAGCTTCAAAAGCATCGATTGCCAGATGGATAAAGGGGGCAATAGCGTCAGCGTACCTGTTGTGGGGTAGGCTGGTACCTGAAGGATTAAGAGCACATTCTACCAGGGCGCAAGCCGCGTCTTGGGCTGAGTACAAATCTGTTCCTGCAGTGGAAATTTGTAAGGCAGCGACGTGGTCGTCATTAAATTTGTTTGTCAAGCATTATCTTCTGGATATTCAGGTGAGTAGGGATACCTGTTTTGGAACAGCGGTGCTTCAGGCTGGTCTAGCAGGTCCTGCCTGTTGAGTTCTTTCACTGCTCTGTTACATCCCCAGAGTTTCCGGGACTAGACTGGAGGGACGATAAGGAAGTTTAAATTAGACTTACCTGCTAATTGTAATTCCTGGAGGAACTCCAGTCTAGTCCCGGATCCCGTCCTGGTCCTGTGGGGGCATTGGAGCCTGAAGCAGAAGATTTCACAGGTAAGAGAAAATAATAAACTGTGGAGCTTCGGGTTCAGATATAGAATTTGAGTTTGGGGAAATATATTGTAAGGTCAGGGTTCTTCCTAGAGGGGAAGCGAGGGCCTTCACAGTTGAATTTAATTTTCACAATTGTTCTAAGGCATCGGGGTGGTGTTCAGTTCGGTGGTTTATACCGTTAGTTACAGTTGATTTAGAAATGACTTTTTTACTTAATTGTTGCTCCGATGAGTCTGCTTTGTCAATAGGTTACTGGAGTGAGGAGGCGGTGCCTGTGTCCTTATACCAGTGTCATTAAAGAATGACGTTGATCAGTCTCCAAGCTGCTGGAAGAGGATCACAACCCCAGAGTTGCCGGGACTAGACTGGAGTTCCTCCAGGACTACAATTAGCAGGTAAGTCTAATTTAAACTTTATTTAGATACTATGGCCAGCATTAATAAAAATGGCAACTGTGTAGTTTAAATATCAACCTTCCTCCTCCATTCCCTCCCCTGTGCTGAGATGATAAGGACATGGATTCTGAGATCTGTAGAAAGACACTAGCAATCTCAACCACTAATAGGCTGATGTAGAAAACTGCATGCAAAATTGACCTTTTATGCATTAAGTAGCTCCCCAACAATGCACAACTCTTAAGGCTTAATGCAGAAAAGACAGGATATGCAAATGAATGGCGCATTAAACCATCTGCATGCAAATGAGCCACCCATTAAACTGGGCGTAAAATGGCAGCATTAAACTTGGAGAGCAAGCAAAAACACGCACAAGAAGTCTGCTTTAGTTTGGCATGCTCTCCCAGAGAAGCAGGCACTGCGTGGCTGTTTTGCATGTCAGCCCTGACAGTAGTTTGATGGCTTCAGGGGTGATCGCAGCATTAGGAGAAGCCCCCGATGCCATCAAAATGCTGTCGGGGCTGGTGCCCCGACAGAAATAGAATCCCTGGTGGCCCAGCGCCCCGATCTCCCCACCTGACAGTATTTTCATGGCATCGGGAAAAGTCCCCGATGCCATCAAAATACTGTTGGGGACCGGTGCCTTGATAAAAAGTGACTCCCTGGAAGTCTAGTGGCCCCTGAATCCTCCACCCAAAATAGCAATAAAATAACCTGGTGGTCTAGCAACCCTTGAACCTCCCATCCTCCCACCCAAATTAAAAATAAAATAACCTGGTGGTCTAGCGTCCCTTGAATCCACCCCCTCACATCCGGTACCTTAATGAGCGAAAGCACTGCCTACATGCTCCCGCTCTGGGTCTGCCATCTTGAAAAATGGCAGCGCCTGGCTCAGCATGGTGCATCCTGGGATGCACTGGGTGAGGTTACACTGCCATATAAGGCATATTCTACCTTATATGGCAGAATGACCTCACCTGATGCATCCTAGGGTACAACACAGAGCCAGGTGCTGCCATTTTTCAAGATGGTGGATCCAGAGTGAGAGCACGTAGGCAGCGCTTCTACTCATTTTAAGGTACTGGATGGGGGATGCTGGATTCAGGGGCTGATAGACCACCAGGTTATTTTATTTTTATTTCAGGTGAGAGGCCACTAGACCATCAATTTTTTTAGTTTTATTTTGGGTGGGGAGTTCAGGGGCCACTAGATCACCAGGGAGTCACTTTCTGTCAGGACATCAGCCCTCGATAATATTTTGATGGCATCGGGGGCTTTTCCTCATGTCGTGATCATCCCCGATGCCATCAAAATACTATCGGATGGGGGGATTGGGGCCTTTAAAAAATAATGTATTCTTTCTTCTGTTGTTAATTTTATTTTTACAAGGGAAAATATAGCAGATGCAGTCAGGACTCTGTCTGACCATAACTAGGCTGCATGGAAGAATGTCTCCACATGCTCAAACCTCTTTGTTAATAGAAAGAACATAAAGAACAAAATAGACTGAGGACATCACCACACATGAAACTATACTTAGGGGTATGTTTACTAAACTGCGGTAAAGTCACTGGTGGTAAGGGCAGCGTTAAGGTGCCTGAAGGCAGTGGGCGGGTAAGGGGCATGCCAGTGTTAGGTGCCTTGGGCCATTTAATGTGAGCTAACAGGACCAAGTGCAGAAAGGTGACAGGACGTCCTAAGGAGAGACAACATGAAACAAGGCACCCTAAAGTGAGATAAGATGTCCTAACATGAGACAAGGCGCCCTAAAGAGAGACAAGATGCCCTAAGGTGGAAAGCATGCACCTTAAAGCAGGAAAATGGCTGTAACCCAAATGCTGGATAGAACACCAAGGAATGTCAGGGTAAAGGTGATGGAAGGAAGAACAGGTGGGAGTAGATGGACCTGCCATATCGAAGGTGCCCTAAGGTGGAAAGCATGCACCTTAAAGCAGGAAAATGGCTGTAACCCAAATGCTGAATAGAACACCAAGGAATGTCAGTGTAAAGGTGATGGAAGGAAGAACAGGTGGGAGAAGATGGATCTGCCATATCGGTGGGCACCCTATTTGGCAGCCAGTAAAGCGGACGAGAATGTGTGAGGCAACTGTACTGATGCACAGGGTCTTGCCACTGTAAAGTGCTGCAATGTCAGTGTGTGGCATAGTATGTGGAAGATGTGTCCCCTGGCGGAGGCAGAAGTGGTAGGATGTTTGCAGCGACAGAAGGACAGAGTTGTAGTGGGTATATGCAGATCGGGCACAGGAGAGTCAAGCATGAAAAGCCACAATGCAGAAAAGAGTACTAGTGTAGGTTATGGAGTAGCGGCCTGCACAAGGACTGTACATAAACAACAGAGGCAGATAGATGGGCTGAAGGATGGATGGCAGCTGAGGAAGAGGGTGGTATGGGCTGGCAGCACCGATCTGCAGAGCCCTGACTGTTACAGGCATGAAAATTATCTGAGTAGCACAGTAAAAAAAAAAAAAAAAAAAAAAAAGTAGGAATCAAACCCCTGCCCCCTGCATAGGGAGACTTTGCACTAACCAGTAGGCTACATCTCCACCCCTCCCTGCACAGCAATGGCTGGATACAAAGAGACTGCAGGTCACCACCTAAAATGTCTGCTGGGTGAGCCAGCATAAGGTAGCCTCACCAATACCCATGATGAAGTGAACATGCAGAACAGCGGTCTACAGCTGATCACCGAATGGAGAATACACTTATCCATCACCTCAGCTCAGTGTAAGATGCACTGACAGTGTGTGATTCAAGCACAGAGCAGCTACAAACTGTGCTACTGAGCAGTTTCTGCAGTCACCCTGAGGGTGAGGATGGGCGCCCAGTACCAGGTCCCCAGTACAAGAGATGGTCTCTGCCACCTGAGCTGTAGATCCCCATTGCTGCCAGTGTGCAACAGGTATTGTCTTCAGCGTGATATGAGAATCACCTTGTGTCCTGAGCATGTGCTAGTCACATCTGGCTCTGGCCCTGTTGGACAGGGACCCACCTAGAACAGTACATGTCAATACCCAGTGTTACAATACTGATGCCATGGTGGCCAACTACCTGTGGGGGTGGGTGTCTAGACAGGGTTGTTATTAGGGTCCTGCTGGTTCTACCAGTACCACTGGCCTGGAACACCTCATATTCCAACCATCTAGGTCTATCATTCACCCACAGCAAGCACAGTCAGACTGCACCTGCTGCCCACCATTGGGTTTTCCAGCCATGCACTGTGGACATTTTGCTGGTCAGTACAAATTGCATGTGCATAGAACGACTTTGT
The DNA here is from genome assembly GCA_033557465.1 of Ichthyophis bannanicus. Lineage (NCBI taxonomy): Eukaryota > Metazoa > Chordata > Amphibia > Gymnophiona > Ichthyophiidae > Ichthyophis > Ichthyophis bannanicus. The sequence continues at coordinate 4,335,276 of JAWIIG010000036.1, read as the reverse complement.
GCACCCAAGCTTGGGACATATGTCATGGACATCCAGCAGTTGGTTCAGTGATCAGGCCCCGAAGACAGGAAGTGCACCCACATCTCTAGAACCAGACACTATATAGCACTATGTGGATACATAGATGTTCCATGGTCACTGCTCAGTCACTGCAACGTCTCAGCCATTCATTCTACCTCCAATGCAGACCCATCCTGACCAATCTGCCCTGTTTCAGCCCATACCCACAGTACTTTGCTCCTCATCATGCACATTTGCATTCTAACGCTGGAAAGAGCGTAGGCACTGTGAGGCTCAGTGAGGTGTAGAAAGCCACGACTAAATTGATAAGACATACACACACACACACTCATAATCACGTGATGTGGAAAAATGGGGATGGTTGGCACTCCTGCCTGCCACCTTGGTCCCAATATCAGCTTGAGCATTGTTAGTGTGTGCTCTTTGTGCAGGAACTAGTTGCGTGCTCTGATGTTAATGCCCTCTCAGTGTGCCGATACTATCAACCTGACTCTCCATGCAGCTGTGGATAGTGGAGCCTGTCTGTGTGACTGATGGGTGTTTGTACCCTTGCTGGCCGATTCATTGGTACACATGTTGGTGCTATACCTGCACTGTGGGCTAAAGTTCAGCCACAGGGACATGCAATGCATAATACACAGCCGGGACCTGAACCTGTGACCCTATATACTCACCAACTGTGTGCATTGAGCCACAGTGCTGCCATATGGTTGCAACACTCCCTGGGGCTGACATACTTTGCAACATGTGCCAAGGTCTGTCTGTCTGCAATGTGCACTGTGCACAGGACTAGGGCATGGCTTTGGTCTGCTGCAGGTGGGTGCTGCTGGCTCCTCCGCCAACACCCCAACACCATGCTGACATGCCCGTGTGCTGTCTGTGTTGGTGGTGTACAGTCCCGGCCAATGTTCCCACTAAGCTGCGCTGGGTCCGCCGCCAACATTCCAGCCGGCGGGGGGAGGTGCAGAGCAATTGATCGGACCCAGCATTGCTTAGCGGAAACATTGGTCCCAGCCCATCCAACATGAGGGTTGGTAGGTGCCTAGGGCACACAATCCAGATGGGGGGGGGGGGGGCAGAGGCATACATGAATGGCCACATAGCCCCCCCTCCCCAACCATCTGCCTCTGCAGGGATCCCATCACCACCTGCCAATGATACATCTCATGGGGAGGATGACAGCCACTGTTGTGGTAGTCCCCTAGGCGCCTGCATGTTGCAGCTGCCTGGGGGGCTATAGTTTCTGGCACTATTGGCCTCTTCCCCCACAGCTGGGTACTGCGGCAGTAGGGAGGGCCAGTCTGGATCTCTGCCTGGGGTGCCAGGACCCTTGGACTGCCCCATGTGGCACATTTATTTATTTATTTATCAATCACTTATATACCGCTACTTCCAGCGATCAGAAGCGGTTTGATTATATCATTGGGAGTTGTCATAAATCAAGACGAAAAGTTGGGGCATAGATAAAAAGTACAGAGGTAATACACAGCACACATAGTGGGGTCTGAATATAGACCTAAACGTACAATCATAAATTAACACCAATTTACATTTTTACATACAGCCATTCACTTCCTCTTTTATCCTCTTGAATTTACATCTGATTGTAGTGAGAATTGAACAGATGCGTTTTCAATTTCTTCCTGAAGTCAGTTATGTCTTTAATTGCTCTGAGCTCCTGTGGTAGGTGGTTCCATAAGGTGGGGGCAGAGAAGGAGAACGCTCTGCGGCTAGTACTGACTTTTACATGTCTGATGCAGTTTGGAACTTGTAGTGTGTCTGAGTTGATAGTTCTCCTGTTTCTGGTGGTTGGTTGCGTGGAGATAAGGGTGGAGAGGAACGATGGGGCTAGGTTATGTATTAGTTTGAACGTAGTTACCAATGTTTTGTATTGAATTCTGGCAACGATTGGTAGCCAGTGCAGCTTAATCAATACAGGTGTGATATGCTCAGTGATGCTTGAGCGCATGATGATCCTCGCCGCCACATTTTGTGCCAACTGTAATATATTGATCTCTGGAAGGGGCGGTATAGAAAAGACCGTTAAATAAATAAAAATAAATAAATAAATAAATAAAAATAAATTGGTCGTTTTCTTTGGTAGACCCTGTAAGATGGCGTTACAGTAGTCTAGGTGAGGCATGATGAGAGCTTGCGCAACCGACCGGAAGTCACATGGATCGAGTATATTCCGCAGGGGTCGTAGTACTCTAAGCTTGTGAAAGATGGCCTTGTTGGTGTTGCTGAGGTGTTTTTCCATCTTCAATTTGCTGTCGATTGTGACTCCCAGATATTTGATTTCATTTTTAGTGTTGTAAATGTTGTTGCACAATGTGATTGTTGGAGGTGGTTCGAAGTCAGGTTTACTGGATATAAACATTACTTCAGTCTTTTTGTGGTTAATCGACATATTGTTTTGTTTTAGCCATCCCAACATCTCTCCCATGCAGGTTTCAAGCTGAGTGTAATTAGGGTCTGTGGCCTCTAATTGTGTGTATAGCATAATATCGTCTGCGTATATGTGGTAGTTAATGCCATGTTTCCTGAAAATTCCACTGAGGGGTTGCATGTAAATGTTAAAAAGTAGTGCTGAGAGTGCCGAACCCTGCGGTATGCCTTGAGTTTGAGTGTAGGCTTCAGCTTTTCGCCGTTGAATTGGACCTGCGGTTTTCTGTTCGTTATGTAGGAGGAGAACCATTTCAAGGTGGTTCCTAATATTCCAATCGACGCCAGCTTGTTAAGTAGGATTTCGTGATGGACAGTGTCGAAAGCGGCAGAGATGTCAATGAAGATGAGAACAAACATTTTCTTTCTGTCTTCCAGGCCCTTGAGGAGGTTGTTAAGCAGGGCCAGAAGCAGAGTTTCGACACCATGATTTTTTCTGAACCCGTATTGCTGTTCGTCCAGGGTTTCATGGTCATCGAGGTGGTCTTGCAGTTGGATGAGGGCTGCTTTTTCGATGATCTTTGCTAGGAAAGATATGCTGGAGATTGGGCGGTAAGATGATGGGTCCTCTTTGTTAAGTGAGTTGTTCTTTAGAATTGGTCTAATTATAGACTTTTTGAGCTGGTTGGGCATGATTCCTTGACACAGTGATTGGTTCACAATGTGTGAGACCTGGTGTGCGATATCTTTTTTTTGTCGCTTTGATCCATGTAGCAGGGCAGGGATCAAGCGGGGAGGTGGTGGTATTGATACTGGTTATTATTTCAATCGTTTGCTTATTATCAATTTTGTGAAATTCGTTCCATGTCTGTTCTTGCTTCACTACAGTTTGCAAATGTGGTGTGGCAACACAGAGAGTGGGTGATGTTGTTGTCAGCTTGCTTGCATAGTGGTTTGCAAGAGTTTGAGGGTGAATAGTATCGCTCTGCTGTTCCGGTTGGGTTGTTTTGGTTAGTGTTTTCACTAGTCGAAATAGCTCACGTGGTTTGTTGATGGCTTTGTTCAGCAGGTTGGTGTGGTGGTTCCTTTTTGCAGCATCTACCTCTTCTTTGTATCTTTCGAGGAGGTTGAGATACTCAGCTGTGAGTTCCAAAGTTTTGCTATGTCTCCATTTTTTTTCACACTTTCTAAGCTCTCTCTTCCTCTTGGTTAGCGTTGTTGTGTACCAGGGTTCCGATTGATGTTTGCCTGTGGTTGCTGTGTTTTTCCATTTAGGGTTCGCTGTAGCCTGAATTCCTGTGTCCCAGCTATTTGTTAGTGTATCGAGGTCCGTAGTTTCCAAGTCGATGTGCGCCTGGATGTTACTTGTGAGACCCTCCAGGTCAAGTTTGTTGAAACAACGCTGTTGTTGGGTTCCTCGTCATGCTTTCGCGTCTTTAGGTAACGAAGGGAGTTTTATCTGTATATCGATTTGGCGATGGTCAGACCAAGGCACTGATTTGATTTTGGTTAGGGGTTTAACGTCGTTGCACTGTTTGATTTTAGGAGTAAAGACCATGTCCAGTGTATGTCCCTTTTCGTGGGTTGGCTCGTTTATTATCTGATGATACCCAAGTTGGGACATAGCTTCCAGGAAGGTGTTGGCGTGCGGTGCTGTTGTTGACGCTAGGTTTAGGTCACCTAGGATGACTTGGAATTTCTTCGGTTGTGTTGAGGAAGTGTTTTCTAATGCTGCAGCAAGTGTTTCATGATTTGGTGAGGGGGATCTGTATATTAGACAGATGGATATTGCTGAGTTCTCCACTTTGAGCAGGTCTATGTCAGGGTTTGAGTCCAGGGATGTGCATGCGAGCTTCAAGTTTGATCTAGCAATTATGAGAACTCCACCACCTCTTTTGTTGGATCGTGGACAGTTATACAGATTGTATCCGGGCCTGTTTAGTTGGTTCAATAAGGCTGCATCGGTGCTTTGGAGCCAGGTTTCTGTTATGCAGAGGATGTCAGGTTGCTCATCTTTGATTGTCATAAATGATGTGGGTCTTGTTTCTGATTGATCGGGCATTGATGAGGGTGATGCTACAGACCACAAATGGTGCTAGCGGAGCCGGCAGGGCTTGGTCCTCTGTGGCCTTTTTGATTTTGACTTGCGGTGCTTCTGTGCTCCAGTATGACTCATTCTTGAGTATCCTGGATAAGTCATGTGTGTTGATACTATACTGGTAAAAAAAAAAAAAAAAAAAAGATACTATACTGGTGGTGTGGTAGAGTGTGTGAAGGGGTGTTTGAGGAGTGTGGATGGCATAGTGGACCACATATAAGTGGTGTAGATTGGTACATGTTAGTGTTGATCGCGTATGCTGAGATTAAGGTGATCAGACCAAATTCAAAGAGAAGTTTTAGTAGCTTCATGTCTAAGTGTGTGGATAACAATACCATACAATTTGCTTAGAAACCAATGCTAAACTTAGGGCAGCGGTGAGAGTAACAGTATCAGCGGGTATTAGTAACAGTCAAACTAGTGCTATCAGAATGAGCATCAGGTATCAGCGGTTTTAGCAATAGGTAAACAATATTGATAAGTAGTATCATGCAGTATCGGTAATAGTACAAGTGGTTCCAACAGTAGAAGTAGGATGCAACAGTAGCATTGTCTTTCCGCAGCAGTAGCAGGACTCTGTGTTGCCACTGTCACTGTGGGATCATGACTAACATCACAGATAGTAAAGCGGATGGCAGAATATCGTTTTTGTGGAGAGGCTAAAAAGCTTGGGGCTCTTCAACCTGGGGAAGAGATGGCTGAGGGGAGATATGATAGAGGTCTATAGATTGACTGGAGTGGAACAGGTAAACGTAGGTCACTTTTTTATGCCATCAGACTATGAACAGACTAGGGGACCTGCAATGCAGCTACAGTGTAACCCATTTGGGTCTTCTAGGTGAACATATTTTTTCAGTCAACACGTAATCAAACCCTGCAGTCCATTAACGGAGGATGTGGTAAAAGCTGTCAATGTAGCTGGGTTTAAAAAATGTTTGGACGGGTTCCTGGGTAATGGTCCGTAAATCATTGCTAAAGAGGACCCGGGCTATGCATTGCTTGCCCCATTACAGTTATTGGGGATCTTTTGTGTCTGCTAGGTACATGTGACCTAGATTGGCCACTGTTGGACACAGGCATGATGGACCTTGGTCTGACACAGTTTGACATATTTTGTAGTCTTATGTTCCTATATGCCATCTAGGCAGCTGCCTGGTCCCTCTGTGCACCAGCGCTCCCCACTGCATGACCCATGTGCCACCTCCTTTGCCCCCATCAACATACTGCCCTTTCATACTTGGGCCCTATGCTGTTGCTGCTAATGGAGCACTACTAGCACTCATTTGGGCTCCCCTGTCTGTGCATCACATTACAAATGTTAAATAGGCTCTCTCTCCTAAAAAAAAAAACTCTTTCTGCAAGGTTTTGAGTTGTGTTAGGGTTCCTGCCATTAATGTGCCTGCGTTAAGGGAGCAAGCCTTGTTCCCACCTGCTCCCTGTCCCTTGACTCCCACTCTCTGCCCCGTGCACACCTTCTCTCCATTAGCATACGCTAAAGTGGCTGGTACCATTAGCGTGCGCAAAAGTGACTTTTTGAACACTCTAAGGGCACAGAAGCGCAGTTAGCGCGCGATGATGGCACACTTGCTCCTTTACCGCGGTTTAGTAAACATACCCCTTAGTTCTGAAGGGGGTAGTTTCTCCAAATGGGTGAGTTTTGTGCATACCATGATGACAGTAATGATATGTGGAGTATGATCTCGGTTTCTCAAATTTACTGCTAATGTTCGGTGTAGTACTTGCATCGTCCCAAAGAGAGCCTCCTTCAGGAGTTCATAAGATGTTACATATATGGGTAATTTATCAAGGTGTGCTTGGAAATTCCTCTTAATTAGGCCTGTAGCACCCAACACGATGGGAAATAACTCTGTATCTTTCTGCCACATTTTCTTGGTCTCCGACTGCATTTCTTGGTTGCTTGGAACTGATATCTCTATAATCAATTCTGTTCTGGTGTTTTTTTCCTTTACCACAATATCCAGCTTCTTTGCATCCAGCTTTTTAGAGGTTGGAATGGGTGTATCCCAGGTGATCATAATCTCCTCGTTCTCTGTAATTATTTTAGAGTCTGATCCCAATGCTTTTCGGGCATAGTGATTTATTTATTTATTTATTTATTTGTGTGTTTTATATACCGCTATTTCAGGTAATCATAGAGGTTACATTACTAACAACGGATGTTACTCCTAACTTCTTTAGGATTCAGGCTAAATCCTTATCCCAAAGAGTTGATGAGAGTACTCATTAGATTAAACGCCACTCAAAATAGAAGGGACAACAGGGAATCTCCCTGAAATATTTTTGTTGGATCTTAATGTTAGGAATGATGGTACTGACCATCTTCATATCTCAAATAGAGTGTGGTTTGCCACATTGTCATGGTGAACTTAATGTACTCTATCAAACCAAGATTTATTTTATATATTTCAAGGCAATTTATTATCCAAGAGTATGGACGCTGTCAAAGAACTATCTTATAATCAATCTATGCTATACTGAGATTGCTGCTTTTCTTAGCACTGACCATTTTTTTATGCAATTTTCAACTTAAACCAATAATTCAATTCTTGTACAGAAATAGAGCAAGTTGCCAGAAAAAATTAAGAAAAATCTAATAAGCAAATTCAATACTATGATATTAAGCAATTGCTCTCTCTCTAGTCCACCATAGACAGGGAGAGTCATATAGAAATTGTACAATCGAAAAGCAAAAATAAATAAATTTAGATGATAACCAGCTCATACACAAAATCATTCACGAAGCTCAAGGAGATTCACAAGAGGCTTCAAGGCCATGAGCATTAACAAAGGAAAGCAGATGGGAGGCTCATAAAATACATAAGAAACTAAACGGTATTTAACCAAGCATTTGTAAAGGTGCTTAAGAAAAAAGAGCTCACCCAGCTGCAATACCCCCCGACGAAGGAGAAGAAATTCCTAACGCTCTTTTTAAGTTTCCTTAGCCAAATCTGGGTACAGTTAGACCATAAAACGCTAAACTTCTTTTCCTAAAGAACAGTCTCAAAAGCCATTCTTTATCAGATATTAATGCTAGAACATAAGAACATACTAACCAGATCTGGTGCAAGAGATAAGGGTGTTGCGGCCACTTGGTAATAGTGATCATAGCATGATCACATTTGATTAAATTAATGGAGGAGGGATAGTAAGGAAATCCACAATATTACCTTTTAACTTTCAAAAGGGAGGCTATGATAAAATGAGGAAAATAGTTTAAAAAAAACCCCTAAAAGGAGCAGTTTGGTGTTGTTTAAAAATACTATCTTGAAAACCCAGACCAGCTGTATTCCACGCTTTAAGAAAAGTGGAAGGAAGTCCAAAAAGCTGTCAGCATGGTTTAAAGGTGAGGTCAGAAAGGCTGCTGTTTCCAAAAAAGCTTCTTTCAGGAAGTGGAAAAAAGAGCCTAATGATGAAAACTGGAAACAGCACAAGCACTGGCAAGTTAAATGCAAGGCGTTGATAAGGCAGGCAAAGAGAGAATTTGAGAGGAAGCTTGCTGTGGAAGCAAAAACAAGTAATAAAAACTTTTTCAAGTACATTTGTAGCAAAAAAACCTGTGACAGAGTTGGTTGGACCATTAGATGATAGAGGGGTAAAAGGGGCACTAGGAGGGGACAAGGCCATTGCGGAGAGACTGAATGAATTCTTTGCTTCAGTCTTTACTGAGGAAGATGTAGGGAGGTAACCATTGACTGAAGTGGTATTTAAAGGTGATACTGTGGAAGAATTGAAAGAAATATTGATACACCGGGAAGATGTATTACAACTATTTGATAAACTGAAGAGTAGCAAATCGCCTGGACAGGATGGTATACATCCAAGGGTATTGAAAGAACTGAAATATGAGATTGCAGACCTGCTATTAGTAATCTGTGAAATATCATTAAAATCATCTGTAATACCTGGAGGATGACCAATGTAATGCCAATTTTTAAAAAGGGTTCCAGGGGTGATCCAAGAAACTACAGACCGGTGAGCCTGACGTCAGTACCGGGAAAAATGGTAGAAACCATAATAAAGAACAAAATTACTGAACATGTAGATAATCATGACTTAATGGGAGACAGCCAACATGACTTTAGACAAGGAATATCTTGTCTTACTAATCTGTTATGTTTTTTTGAAGGTGTGAATAAACAGGTAGACAAAGGTGAGTTCGTTGATATAGTGTATCTGGGCTTTCTGAAAGTCTTTGAAAAAGTCCTTCATCAGAGACTTTTGGCAAAACTAAAAAGTTGTGGGATAGGAGGGCTAAATAGCCAATTTTCTCAATGGAGAAAGTTGAATAGTGAAGTACCTCAGGGATCTATGCTGGGTCTGCTGCTTCTTGACATATTCATAAATGACCTGGAAAAGGGAATAACAAGTGAGGTTATCAAATTTGCAGATGACACAAAACTATTTAAAGCTGTTAAAATCCATGAGGATTGTGGAAAATTGCAAGATGATCTTGATAAATTGGAAGACTGGGCATCCAAATGGTAGATGAAATTTAATGTGGACAAGTGCAAAGTTATGCATCTAGGAAAGAACAACCCAAACTATGGTTACACGAGGCAAGGTTCCACATTAGGAACCACCATGCAAGAAAAAGGTGTCATCGTGGATAACATGTTAAAACCTTCCGCCAGTGTGCAGCGGCGACAAAGAAAGCAAATAGAATACTAGGTATCATAAGGAAAAGAATGGAAAATAAAACAAAGGATATTATAATGACCCTGTATCGTTCCATAGTGCGACCGCACCTTGAATATTGTGTGCAATTCTGGTCGCCGTATCTTAAAAAGGACATAGCGTTGTTAGAAAAGGTACAGAGAAGAGCCACCAAAAAAGGTAAAGAGGATGGAAGGATACCCCTATGAAGAGAGGCTAAAAAGGTTAGGGCTCTACAACCTGGAAAAGAGATGGCTGAGGGGAGAAATGATAGAGTTCTATAAATTAGTGAATGGAGTGGAATGGGTAAAGGTAGATCGATTGTTTGTCATCAGAATATAAAAAGACTAGGGGACATGCAATGAATCTACAGGGTAAACTATTTAAGACTAATAGGAGAAAATATTTTTTCAATCAATGTGTAATCAAACTCTGGAATTTGTTACCGGAGGATTTAGTAAAAGCTGTTAGTGTAGCTGGATTTAAAAAAGGTTTGGACAAGTTCCTGGAGGAAAGATCCATAAACCATTATTAAAATCGACCTGGGATATCACTGCTTGACCCAATATAAGCATTGTGGAACCTGTGTCTTTTGGGGAAACTGCTAGGTACTCATGACCTAGATTGGCCACTTTTGGAAACAGGATACTGGGCTTGATGGACCTTGGTCTGACCCAGTATGGCATATCTTATGTTCTTATGGAGGATACGACTCACTCGGGACCCAAAAACCTCAGTCAAATAAGTACGAAGAATATCACGAGCAGTCACATTAGGCACCCGAAGAAAATTAATAATTCTAAAATTTGCCACTCTAGAAAAATTATCGAGATTCTCCAACTTTAAATTCATAGCAGACAAGTTCTTAATAGAAGCATCAGAAGCACTGCCAAAACATTTACTTCCTCCTAGGTTTCTGCCAAAGACGTCTGAGTTGTCACCTGGATCACCTTAACATTTTCAATAACATTAAAATTACTCGCAACTATAGTCGCCAAAGTTGACCTTTTTGTTATTAGCATCTCCTCCAATGATATAATAGCAGCCCATATTCTCTCTAAAGTAAAAACTTTGGAATGTTTAGCGGCAAATGCAGACAAATTTCCTAAGTGAAAAAGAGCCGCCTCCTGTTGATTGCCTGTAGCCATTCCTCCTCTCACAGGGGCAGCCGATCTCCCAGGTCCTCCACTCTCTCAGCCTGTTGTGATTTTTCCGAGATCGAAGCACCGATCTCCTTCTCTCTGTCATCTGGCTCTCGAGGCAGAAACACTTCACTCCCTAACAGGGAGGCACTCTGCTGCAGACTACCACCCAGAGACAGCTAGAGGCACATCGTTTTGGAGGCCCTTCGTGACTTTGACAAGGTAGAAGATGCACCAAAAGCAGTTGCTGGTCTACTCAGCCCCAAACCAACTACAGCCAGACTCGGCTCCCCTGAAGTCACTGGTTGCTGGGTCAGGCAGGAAAAGACAGTGTCAAGTGGCCCTGACAAAACAGCAGGTAATGGCAAAGAGGCTAAGGGGGTTTGGGAGGGTTGCACAACCCCCTTTTCCTTCCATTTACAACCCATAAGAAAACCGACTCCAAAGAGTCTAACCGCTGCCATCTTGACTCTGTCCCGATCAATGGCCTTATTTAACATCCGTATGCTTCCTGCTTCCCTCTTCTTGCCCTTTTGCTCTATTGCCATGATATTATTGAACTCAATATGATCATATATTCTGTCTGCTCCTATTGCAGTGAACAGCTTATAGGTTGTAGGTAAGTTATTGGTCTGTAATTATTGGGAATATTACTCGGGTTCCCTTTGGAAGGAGAAATGTCCTTCCTGTAGTAAGCCATTGTAGTGTGAAGTCTGGCTGCTTGAACAGTTGATTTTAGCAGTTCAGCCGGTCTTGGTGGAATGATGTGTGAGCCAAAAGTTGGTTACTCCATCTGGGCCAGAGCACTTCCAGTTTGAGGCTTGTTTTAACCTGCTTTCCACCTCTTTCATTGTTACCGCAGGCCATTCCATAGGTTTGATGTTTACTTTTTCTAAATGCTCCTGTATGCAGGGTAACCATTCTTCTTCTTGATTGTGCTCTGTAGGGTCCTCATATAGGTGTCTCTAGAAGATTTCTGTTTCAGCTTTGGTTGGTGGTACTTTTACAGTATTAATGCTCTTTCCCATTTCCCTGTAGAATTGTTTTGGGTTCTCTCTAAGTAGTTTATTTTGATATCTTTCTTTTCTGTTTTATTCATATCATCACAGTTTTTGCGCTTCTGCTGCTACTTTTAATTTATTGTTGTTGGAGCATATAAATTTTAGGTCTTCTTCTGTTAATGCAGCATGCTTCAGCTTGATGTCTTGGATCTTCCTCAATATCCTTGAACTCTAGAAGAGCTGTTCTGTTTTGGCACTATGTGATGATTTCATCCACTTGTGTTTCTGATTCAGTCCTGCTTGTCAACATAAATGTGTCTTGTGTATTATTTACACTTTTGAGCTATTTGAATGCCTCTGTCATATTTCCTCTCTTCTATGCTACACATTTAGGTATTTCAGTCTCCTCTCATATGGCTTTGGGGCAGATTCTTCACCATTTTGGTAGGCCTTCTGGATTGCCTGAAGCTTTTTTATATTATTTCACAGATGCAGCCTTTAGAATTGTACACATTATTCTAGGTGAGATCTCACCTCACTAAAGCTTTGTATAGAGCCATTATTACCTAATATCTCCAGGAACAAGCAGGAATGTAGTCTTCACATATGGGTATCATCGGTACCGACGGAGCCTGCGCAGGAACGCTCCCCAGCGTCCAATTAGAAAGCTTTTGGGAGCATCCCACAGCACCTGCGTGCTGCCTTCCCGCCTTTCCCAACTGTCTCTCTCCAGTTCTTCGTTTTCCGCAGAGCCAGCAGGTTGCACTTCCTGTCACCGCAGAAAATATCCCTTTTATTCTTCTTTTTTGTGGTCGCGTCTGCCTTCCTTCGACGCTACACCGGTACCGCCGGTTCTTTCTTTCTTTTCCTTGTAAAAAAAAAAATCTTTCCTGGAGTCTTCCAGCTTTTTTCTCCTCTGGTGCCACGCGCCATTTTGGACACTAGGCCCAACTCTCCTTTACAATGAAAAAACCCGCCTCGGGTTTTAAAAAGTGTTCCAAGTGTGCGGTACCATCTCCGTCACCGACACCCATGAGTGGTGTCTCAAATGTTTATGTCCTGACCACTCTATCTCCGAGTGTGTTGCCTGTGGGATGATGTCGAAGAGGGGTCGGCAAAACCGAGCTGCTAAATTTAGCACCCTTTTTCCCTCCGATGCAGCATCTGTGGCATCAACATCTTCCAGGGCTTCGTCTTCCTCCCATGGATCTCAGGTAACTAAACATAAGTCTAGCCGGTCCTCAAAGGGTAGATCTCCTTCTAAGTATCGAGATGCCTCTGGCGTTGTCCTTGAGGTACTCACATCAGCAAAATTGCCCCGGCGGGAGGCTTCGGCTTCCAAAGCATCATCGGGGCTCCAGGATGTTCTCGAGGCCCCGACCTCGGCAGAACTACTGGTGCCATGCTCTGGGGTACTGACCGCTTCGCCCGGTACAGATACCCAGGCATCGGCGGTGTCGATAGACCAGAGATATTTGGCTATTGAACGCAGTCTGGCGGCTCTTCTCTCTGCATCGATACCCCGAAACCGCTTCAGACAATTCAACCGGTACCGGGTCCAATTGCATCGACGTCGGCAGGTGGACTACCGGTACCAATGCAGGCTATGCCTTCCGGTACTAACAAGTTGGTACCGGACCCTGTCGATACCGACTTCGATCGGTACCAGTATCGTGCAATGCACGATTACCCGGATAGGAGATACTTTGAATCCTCTGATGAGTCTGAAGACTCTGACAGCTCTGTCGATACCAGAGTACTTCTTCCTGAGGATTCTTCCTCTCCTAAACGTAGGATGTCTCCTCCAGAGGATATATCCTTCCAGGATTTTATCCAAGATGTGGCTCGAGGTCTTTCCATCACAGTGGCTCCTGAAGCAGAGCCTAGGGCGAAGTAATTGGAGATTTTACAATATCCTAAAGCTCCCAAAGAGGCAGCTACTTTGCCTATTCATGAGATCTTGCATGATCTCATGCTAAGGATGTGGGAAACACCTCTCATCACTTCTCCTCATTCTCGTAGGCTCGATACCATGTATCGAGTTCCTCCCTGTCCTGGATTTCAGAAAACTCAGCTGCCCCACCATTCCATGGTGGTGGAATCAGCTATGAGAAGGATCAAGAGTGCAAAAAGACATGCATCTAATCCTCCAGGACGTGAATGTAGAACTCTTGATGCCTTTGGGTGTTGAACCTTCCAGGCCTCTATGCTTTCTGCCAGGATTAGTTCCTACATTTTATTTATGGGAATGTTCCTTAAGGAAGTTACAGGAGATCTAGAACTTATGAGTCCTCTACTTCCTGATGATAAGAGACAAGATTATCTTGCACTTAACAAACATGCTCAGGATGTTCCCAAATTCGTAAATCGTGCAGCTTTTGACTGTTTTGAGTGCATAAGCAGAACTTCTGCTATTGCCATAGGTGCACGTAGGATTGCCTGGCTCCAGGCATCTGACTTGGAACTTTGGGTACAGAACAAATTGGGGAATATTCCTTGCACTGGAGAGAATCTCTTTGGCAAAAATTGGCAAGGGAAAGCTAATGAGCTAGATGCTGATAATCTCACCTTGGATAGATTATCAAAATCTACAACTGATCCTGCAAGGAAAAAGTCCTACAAAAAAACAGTCTTCACTAGAAAGAAGAAGTTCTACCCCTCCTATACCCAACAAGGTCATCGTTCAGGTCAGTCTGCCCAAAAGGGTCAGCAGCAACCTAAACAAAGAAAAACAAAGGCTGCTAAACCTCAACCGGCTCAGCCTTCACAGGGGCTTTGACTCCCATCTAGAGAACTTTGTCTTTCTGGCCCTGAACGGGCCAGAGCCTTCCACCATTCCAGGAAGGTTATGTTATTTTACCCCCAGATGGGGGCAGATAACAGCAGAAAGTTGGACTCTATCCATTGTAAGAGAGGGATACAAGCTTCACTTCCTCAGCATGCCCCCTCCTACACTGGTAAGACAGTTCAATTCTCAGACCTCTCTCAACTCCCAGTTAGATCACGAGGTCAGTCTGCTTCTTGCCCAAGGGGCAATAGAAGAAGTATCTATTTATCAACAAGGTGCAGGGTTCTATTCCCCATTTTTCCTTATTCCAAAGAAAACAGGAGGGCACAGACCCATTTTGGACCTCAGAGAATTGAAAAAAATCCTGTTCAAAGAGAAATTCAAAATGATTTCTCTGGGAACTCTACTGTCATACCTTCAGAGTCAGGACTGGCTTTGTTCTCTAGATCTCAAGGATGCGTACACTCATGTTCTCATCCATCCAACTCACCGAAGGTTTCTTCGCTTTCTATTTCAAGGGAAGTGCTACCAATACAGAGTTCTTCCTTTTGGCCTGGCCTCGGCACCAAGGGTGTTCACACAATGCATGGCTGTGGTGGCAGCATTTCTCCGCACCCTAAAAATATTCGTCTTCCCTTACTTAGACAATTGGCTCAGAGCCAGAGGCCAGGATTTCCCTATCTCGCACAATGCGTATCCTCCAATATTTGGGACTTGTCATAAACTTCCCAAAATCCAACCTAGCTCCTACTCAGTCTCTAGAGTTCATAGGAGCCCTGCTGGATACCAGACAGACAAGGGCCTATCTTCCACAGTCCCGCTGTCTTCGCATTGTGCAGTTAGCTTCCCAAGCAATGCTAAAGTCTCACCTCACTGCTCGGGAAATGTTACAATTGCTAGGCCACATGGCATCCACTGTGCATGTGGTCCCTTATGCCCGCCTCCATATGAGGGCAGCCCAGTGGACTCTATCAACTCAGTGGACTCAGGCGTCAGGTTGCCTGTCAGACAATATAGCATCCTCAGATTGTCTTATGTTGTCTCTCCAATGGTGACAGTCACCCCAGAACTTGTTGGTGGGGTCCCCTTTTCAGCAACCCCCACCCCAAGTAACTCTAACAACAGATGCCTCACAGGTGGGTTGGGGAGCCCATTTGCAAGGCCTCTCTACCCAGGGTACCTGGACTCCACAGGAGACCTATCTGCACATCAATCTCCTAGAACTCAGAGCAATCTTTCTTGCTCTTCGAGTGTTTCACACCCAGCTCAGCTACAAAACTGTCCTAATTCAAATGGACAACCAGGTAGTCATGTTTTATGTGAACAAGCAGGGTGGAACAGGCTCTCTGTCGCTCTGCAAAGAAGCTTTGCGACTTTGGGCCTTCGCCAGAGAGCATCAGATTCAACTCCTTGCAGTGTATCTTCCAGGCATTCAAAACTCTTGAGCAGACAGACTCAGTCGAGTTCTGCTTCCACACGAATGGTCTCTCCATGCAGACCAGGTGGCCACAATTTTCCAATTTTGGGGAACCCCGGACATAGACCTCTTTGCAAGTTCGCTGAATAACAAACTTCCCCGGTTCTGTTCCAGAATTCCGGCTCAGGGTTGTCAGGCCAGGGATGCCTTTCTCTTCCATTGGGGTCGGGACTTTCTGTATGCCTTCCCACCCATTCCCCTAATTCCCATCACTTTATTCAAGCTTCAGAGAGACAGAGGTCATATGATTCTCATAGCTCCACATTGGCCACGACACGTGTGGTACCCTCTGCTCTTACATCTCTCTCAAGCTCCATCTCTGGAGTTAGGATCTGCTCCAGATCTCCTATCCCAGGAGGATGGGATGCTGTGGCATCCCAATCCCCAGTCTCTACATCTCCGGGCCTGGTTGCTGAAAGCTTAGAACTTCATGGTCTTAACCTTTCGCAGCAAGTAAAGGATATCCTTTATGCTTCCAGGAAACCATCCACAAGACGCTCTTATGCTTTCAAGTGGAAAAGGTTTACTATATGGTGTTCGCAGAAGGGTCTTAATCCTCTTGCAATACCTCTGGAATCATTACTGGAATATCTCCTTCATTTGTCTAATGCAGGGCTTAAGACCAATTCAGTGAGAGCTCATTTGAGTGCTATTGCAGCTTCTCTCAAGCCTTTAAATGGGCAACCTATTTCCTCTCATCCTATCATAGCGAGGTTTAGGGAGACCTTCTTCTAACTAAGCCTCCCGTTAAGCCACCACCGGTGGCATGGGATTTAAATCTGGTTCTTGGCCAGCTCATGAAGCCGCCTTTTGAACCATTAGCTACTGCCTCGTTGAGATTCCTTTCCTGGAAGGTTATTTTTCTTATTGCAATCACATCAGCAGGTCGCATCAGTGAATTTCAAGCATTGGTGGCTGATCCTCCTTATACAAGGTTCCATCATGATAAGGTAGTCCTTAGGACTCATCCTCACTTTATGCCAAAGGTGGTTTCACCTTTTCATATAAACCAAGCAGTTTACCTTCCTGTTTTTTCCCAAGGCCTCATGCCTCTAATGCAGAAAGGAATCTTCATACTTTGGACTGTAAAAGAGCTTTGGCCTTTTACTTGCAAAGGACACAGCAACATAGAAAGTCCTCTTAACTCTTTGTTGCTTTTGATCCTAGTCATTTAGGACTTCCAGTCTCCAAAAGGACACTGTCCAACTGGATTGCACAGTGTATATCTTTTGCCTATCAGAGTAAAAACCTTTCTCTTGAAGGCCATGTCACAGCGCACAATGTGAGAGCCATGGCAGCCTCTATGGCTCATCTTCACTCTGTGTCTATTGACGACATCTGTCGAGCAGCTACCTGGGCCTCGGTTCATACCTTCACAGCCCATTACTGCTTGGACAAGGACTCCCGCCGGGATGCCTTGTTTGGTCAGGCTGTTCTTCAACACCTGTTCCATACTTAATCAACTCCTACCCACCATCCCTGGTAGGATGCCAGAGATCCATGGGGGGAAGTGGAGCCCTTTCAAAAGGGCACACAACTTCTGGGGTTTCTCCCTGGCATCTGTAGCTAGGGAGTCCCCATATGTGAAGACTACATTGCTGCTTGTTCCTGGAGATAGCATAGTTACTCACCTGTAACGGGTGATCTCCGGGAACAGCAGGAATTTAGTCTTCACAACCCACCCACCTCTCCTAGGAGTTGTATCTCTCTGTATCTCTTTTTTCTCTCTCCCTCTCTCTCTCTCTCTTTGTCTCAGCTTTAAACTCAACTGGAGAGAGACAGTTGGGAAAGGCGGGAAGGCAGCACGCAGGCGCTGTGGGATGCTCCCAAAAGCTTTCTAATTGGACACTGGGGAGCATTCCCGCGCAGGCTCCGTCAGTACCGATACCCATATGTGAAGACTAAATTCCTACTGTTCCCGGAGATCACCTGTTACAGGTGAGTAACTATGCTTTTTCCATTGGTTATACCTCTCCATATGCACCTTAGCATCCCTCTGTCCCTGGCCACATTCTTATTGTACTCTTTATCATTAGATCATCAGACATGATTACTCCAAGGTCCCTCTTTGGAAGAGATGGGAGACAAAGGAACAAAAAGTAGGAGAGAGGAAATAGTGCAGGGCCAGTGTAGCTGAGAGCCAAAAGTCTAGAGAGGAGTGCAGAGATATAGTAATGAAGGGAAAAAAGAAGGAAGCTGAAAAGAGACTGAAAAAAGAATGGGCTTGGGTTCTCGTTAGTAAGCTAGTGTCTTGAAGTCCTATACTGATATCAGCTTTCTTTAGCATGGAACTCTTGGGATAATTTCTATTTCTATGCTTGATAGCCTGATAGCAGTAGAGGAGATACCACCAGAACATACACTAAAAGTGCAGTGGGAGAAATAAGAAAAGAATCAAGATAGAACAGAGTCTTAAATCCAAGTGAGGACAGGGTATCAAGGAGAAGGTGGTGATCAACTGTGTCAAAAACAGCAGAAGGGTTAAGAACGATGAGGATCAAGCAAAGGTGTTTGGTTTTGGCCAAGAACAAGTCACTGGAGATTTTGGCAAGAATCATTTCATTAGAATGTAGAGGATGAAAACTAGATTGAAATAGATCCAGAAGGGCTTGAGAGGAGAGAAAGTAAGTCAAGACAATTGCAGTGAATTGCACATGCTAGCAGTTTAGAAATAAAGAAGGGGAGGGAGGGAGATGGGTCGATAATTAGAAGGATAGGTAGAATCTAGTGAGGGTTCATGAGGAGAGGTGTAACCACAGCATGCTTGAAAGCCAAAGGAACAGTTGCAGTGGAAAGCAGTAGGTGACAAATGGAAGGGATGATAGCAGAGGAAATGAAGCTTAGTAGCAGGGTGAGAATAGGTTCAGAGGAGCAGGTAGTAAGTTTGGAGGAGGAGGAGAGAAGAAGTGATCTTAGAAAAGAAAGAAAGGGTGACAGAGGTTGAGCAAAGGATTTGGGAATGAAGAGGGGGAAAGGGGGATGGAGATGACCTCGTTGGGAAATCAATAGTAATCTTGTGGACTTTGTCATGGAAATAGCCAAAGTTTGGGCAGAAAGGGAAGAAGGGGCCGAAGGTGGAGGCATTTTGAGGAGAGAGGAGAGATATAAAGAAACTGTGAGGGTCAGAGGCAAGAGAGTTAGTTAGGTGGACATAGTAGTCTTGCTTGGCAAGTGCTTTAGCTGACTGGAAGGAGGTTGGCATGAAATTGAAATGTAGGAAGTCTTTCAAGGGTGCTGGATTTGAGCCAAATGAACTCAGCTGAGTGGGCACAGGAACACAGATAGTATGTTTTAGAGAACAGCCATGACTGAAATACAGTAAATGTCAGAGGGATTGAGAAGAGCAAGAACATCTAGAGCTGAGGAGAGTACTCTGTTATAAGAAGATACTGCCTCGTCAACAGACTCAGATGACATGGTGGAGGAAAGAGGTGATGAGACAGCAGAAGAGAGAGTGATGGGTCAATAACATGAAGATTCCTAAAGAGGTTGGAGAAAACTGGGCGAGACTGAAGTAGGAGGTGATGAAGAATGAAGCTCAGCAGGTATCAGTCAGATAAGTGAAGAAGATAGGTGCAGAGGTTTTAGGGCAAGCAGTTAGAGAAAAAGACATGGTCAAGGCAGTGGCCATGCTGGTGAGTAGGGGCAGTGGAGCACAGCTGGAGGTTGAATGAGGAGGTAAGGAAAAGGAGCTTTAAGGTATGAGGTCAGAGGAGTCATCAACATGAATGTTAAAATCCCCAAGAATAAGGGAGGGGGAAGATGCAGCTGGAAAGAAGGAAAGCCACAAGTCAGAGTCAGTGAGAAAGATAGAGGTAGACTTGTCAGGGAGTTGATAGATGACAGCTATTTGGAGAGGAAGTGGAGTAAAAAAGGTGGATAGGAAGGAAAGCAATGAGACTGAGACAGAAGGAGGGGTTGAAATTGACAGGAATGAGAGAACAGATAGCCAACATCTCCACTATGACCAATGGGATGAGACATATGGGAATATTTGTAGGCCCCATGACAGAAGACAGCAACTGAAGCAGAGTCTTCAGGCAAAAGCCAAGTCTCAGTACAAAAAGATGCAGAGTATTAGAGAGAAGGAGGTCATGAATAAAGACACGTTTATTTGAGATGGAGTGTGCATTCCACAAGGTGTATGAGAAAGTGAGGGGGATATGAATAAGATTTGAGAAGTTGCATGTGGATCTGCCCTGGGAGTGTGAAGAAAGTCTAGGGGGACCAGGGTTGGAATTGTCATCTCCAGATGAAAGAAAGAGAGTGCGGGGGAGAGAGGAGGAGGCATGATGGTAATGAGAGTGTGGTACTTTCAGAGAGAGAGAGAGAAGATGGCTGAATGAAAGGAAGAATATGGTGAAGTTGAAGAGCAGATGATAGGGTAGAAGACAAAATGGCAGGAGAGGGAAGATAAGGAGAGGATCATAAGGATTGCAAGCTTGAATAGGAAGAGAAAGTGATGTGTAACTATAGGAATGAGATGGAGGGAAGAATAGGAGATATATGATGGATAGGCAGGAGAGAGGTCCCAGGGGATGAGAGTGCCCCTGCAAATAATAGTGAACACAGGACTGCTATAAGAGAACATTAGCCAAAGGGTCAGTGGGCTTGGGGTGATTGGGAGGGATAATAAAGAAGGCAGAAGAGGAACAAGGAACAGCCAAAAGTAAAGAGCAAAAAGCAGAAACCATGTTATAAAAATGCATATAAGATAAATTCATTGACAATAAATAAATAGATAGATAGACAGACAGGCTCAAAAATTCATGACAAGCACAGGCAAAAACATCTGACCAAACAAGGATGCCAGGGCAAAGACGTGCAGTGCAATTGTTCTTAGCAAGACATGAAAGCAAGAGGGCTCAACACACATGCATAGAGAGAAAAGTCCCAACCAGTACCATATCTAGCCCTGTGCGAGCGGTGTAGCCGCACAGGGAGCAAAGGCTTAAGGGGCGCATTTCGGCTGCCTGCTGTTCCCCTGCCGCCGCTATTTTTTCTTTTCTCAGCGGCAGCAGGGCAACAGCAGGCAGCTGAAATGCGCCCCCTAAGCCTTTTTGGGACACTTTAAGCAGGTCTGGTCCCTCCCTCTGATGCAGCATCAGAGCAGGGAGCAACAGATCTGCTTAAAAGTCGTCAACTTGCACATCGGGCGCGCCTCTTCTCTCCCACCTCCTTCCAGCCACTTTCTGCTCTTGCCCTGCTGCTGGCACTACTGTGGAGAAAACAGAGGGCGGTGGCAGCAGCAGGCAGCGGCTGGATAGAGGGGGGCGCACACTCAATGTGCAAGTCGCACAGGGCGCAATTCTGACTCGGTACAGCCCTGAACCCAACAATGCCTCTGTAAGAGGGGAGAGTCTGGCCATTCCACCTTTTGCAGACACGGGAAATTAGTATCTCCAGGAACAAGCAGGAATGAGTCTTCACATATGGGTACGTCGGTACCGATGGAGCCTGCGCGGGAACGCTCCCCAGCATCCAATCAGAAAGCTTTTGGGAGCATCCCACAGCGCCTGCGTGCTGCCTTCCCGCCTTTCCAACTGTCTCTCCTCAATTGTTCTTTTTCCGCGGAGCCATCAGGTCGTGTTCCTGTCACCGCAGAAGAATTTCCTTATTTTTTCTTTATTTCTTTTCTGTCGCGTCTGCCTTCCTTGACGCTATACCAGTACCGCCGGTTCTTATTCTTTTCTTTAAAAAAAAAAAAAAAAAGACTTTTTTCCATTATTTTTCTTCAGGTGTACTTCAGTTTTGGGCCTTGGGCCCAAAACCCTTTTCCTTAAAAATGGAAAATCCTGCCTCAGGATTTAAGAAGTGCACCAAATGTGGCGGTACTATCTCCGTCACCGACACCCATGACTGGTGTCTAAAATGTTTAGGCCCTGACCATTCCATTAAAGATTGTGTGTCCTGTTCCATGATGTCTAAGAGAGGTCGACAGAACCGAGCTGCCAAGCTCAGTACCCTGTTTCCCTCTGATGCAGCTTCGGTGGCATCGACGTCTTCCAGGGCTGCTTCTTCCTCACATGGATCTCAAGTAACTAAACATAAATCCAGCCGGTCCTCGAAGGGCAAATCTCCTTCTAAGCATCGAGATGCCCCTGGCCTTGCCCTCGAGGATTCTGCACCAGCAAAATTACCCTGGTGGGAGGCTTTGGCTTCTAAAGCATCATCGGGGTTCCAGGATGATCTAGATGGCGTGGCCTCAACAGATCTCCTGGTGCCATGCTCTGGGGTACCAGTGGCTTCCACCGGTACCGACTTCCAGGCATTGGCAGCGTCGATGGATCAGAGGATTCTGTCCATCGAACGCAGTCTGGCGGCTTTCCTTGTAGCATCGACGCCCGTGGTACCGCAACAGACTACTCCGCCGGTGCAGGCTCCGGTATCGCCATCAGCACCGATTCTGGTACCGATTCTGGTACTGGTGGCATTGGCATCGGTGTCAGCTATGCCAGTACTCTGCCCTCTGCAGCCCTCCGGTACCGATACCCCGGTACCGATGATTCCCGATACCGATCCTGGTTGGTACGGGTATCGGGCTTTGCAAGAGCATCCCGACAGACGATACTTCGATTCCTCTGACTCTGAGGATTCTGAAGAGTCTGTCAATGCAGCGATGCTTCTTCCACAAGAGGAGTCCTCTCCTAAACGAAGGATGTCTCCTCCAAAGGACTTGTCTTTTCAAGACTTTATCAGAGAGGTGGCTCGGGGTCTCTCTATTACAGTAGCCCCAGAGTCAGAGCCTAGAGCTAAGGAGTTAGATATTCTACAATATCCTAAAACTCCTAAAGAGGCAGCTACCTTGCCTATTCATGAGATTCTGTATGATCTCATGTTAAGGATGTGGGAAGCACCTCAATCCACTTCTCCTCATTCTCGCAGGTTAGACACCATGTATCGTGTTCCTCCTTGTCCCGGTTTCCATAAAACTCAGCTTCCTCACCACTCTATTGTGGTTGAGTCTGCAATGAGAAAGATTAGAAGTGCCAAGAGACATGCCTCTAATCCTCCAGGACGTGAATGTAGAACCCTGGATGCTTTTGGTAGAAGTCTTCCAAGCTTCCATGCTTGCTGCGAGAATTATTTCCTATAAGTCTCTACATGGGAATGTTCTTAAAAGAAGTCACTGACCATTTGCTGACTTTAAGTCCTTTTATGTCGGACAGTTAAAGGCCAGAATTTCTCTCTGGGCTCAAACATGCCCAGGATATCTCCAAATTCTCCAACCGTGCAGCTTTCGACTCCTTTGAATGCGTAAGCAGAGCCTCAGCTATAGCTATAGGTGCACGTAGGATTGCTTGGCTTCAAGCATCTGATTTGGAGACCTGGGTCCAAGATGAATTGGGAAATATCCCTTGTACAGGTGAGAATCTGTTTGGTAAGGATTGGCAAGCAAAAGCCAATCAAATGGATGCTGAAAATTCTGCTTTGGATAGACTATCCAAATCTACTGCTGCTCCTGCTAAGAAAAGGTTGTTCAAGAAAACACCTTTTTCTAAAAAGGGACGATCCTATCCTGCTTTATAGTCAGAGAGCATCTTCTGCAGCTCAGTTTCCTTCCAAATGTCAGCAATCCTCCAAACAGACCAAGGCAAAGGCGGTGAGGCCTGCTCCAGCCCAGCAATCTCAGCCCCCTCAGGGCCTTTGACTCTCTGCTAGAGAACTTAGCCTTCCTGGCTCTAGAAGGTCCAGAGCCCTCCACCATCCCAGGAAGGTTATGTCACTTTGCTCCCAGATGGGGGCAAATCACAGCAGAGCAGTGGACACTCTCCATCATAAGAGAGGGGTACAAGCTTCATTTTTCCAGCTTGCCCCCTCTCACAAGAGTGCACCAGTTCAATTCTCCAACCTCCCTCCTCAACCTGTTAGAGCAGGAGGTTGCCACTCTTCTAGTCCAGGGGGCAATAGAAGAAGTGCCTTCTCAACAACAGGGCACAGGGTTCTACTGCCCCTATTTTCTTATTCCAAAGAAAACAGGGGGCTACAGACCCATCTTAGATCTGAGAGAGTTGAACAGATTCCTAGTCAAAGAAAAATTCAAGATGGTTTCTTTAGGAACTCTGCTGTTATACCTTCAGAGTCAGGATTGGCTTTGTTCTCTAGATCTCAAGGATGCGTACACTCATTTTCTCATCCATCCAACTCACAGAAGGTTCCTTCGGTTCCTTTTCCAGTAGAAGCACTATAAATACAGAGTACTCCCCTTTGGCCTTGCCTCTGCACCAAGGGTGTTCACGAAATGCATGGCAGTGGTTGCTGCTTTTCTGTGCACTCTGGGAATATTTGTCTTCCCTTATCTGGACGACTGGCTCATTCGAGCTCCCACTCAATCAGAGGCCAAGACTGTTCTAACATGCACAATGCATATCCTTCAATATTTAGGGCTGGTAATAAACATCCCAAAATCCAATTTGATCCCTACTCAGTCCCTGGAGTTTATAGGGGCGCTGCTGGATGCCACAAGGGCAAGGGCCTATCTTCCCCAGGCCCGCTGCCTTCGCTTAATGCAGTTAGCTTCTCAAGCAGAGTCAAAACTCCTACTAACTGCTCGAGAAATGTTGCAGTTGCTAAGCCACATGGCATCCACTGTTCATGTGGTACCATATGCTCGCCTTCACATGAGAGCGGCTCAGTGGACTTTATCCACCCAATGGACCCAGGCATTAGGCTGCCTGTCAGACAAAATAGCAAATACAAGTCTCCTCATTTTGTCCCTCCAGTGGTGGAATTCCCCTCAAAACCTGTTGCTGGGGTCTCCCTTTCAACAGCCTCTACCCCAGGCAACTCTTACGCTTCTCCAATGGGCTGGGGGGCTCATCTTCAGGACCTCTCCACCCAGGGCATCTGGTCCCCACAGGAGACTTGTCTACATATCAATCTCTTGGAACTCAGAGCAATCTTCCTTGCTCTGCGAGTTTTCCACACCCTGCTCAGCCACAAGACAGTCCTTGTCCACACGGACAATCAAGTAGCCATGTTCTATATAAACAAGCAGGGAGGAACTGGCTCTGTCGCTTTGCAACGAAGCTCTGCGACTGTGGGCCCTCGCCAGAGAGCATCACATTCATCTTCTGGCAGTCTATCTTCCAGATGTTCAAAACTCTTGGGCGGACAGACTCAGTTAAGTTCTGCTTCCACACGAGTGGTCCTTACACATGGACCAGGTATCCAAGATTTTTCAAATTTGGGGAACCCCGGACATAGACCTCTTTGCAAGTCCGTGGAATGCCAAACTTCCCCGGTTCTGTTCCAGAGCTCCGGCTCAGGGGGCTCAGGCAAGGGATGCTTTCCTCCTTCACTGGGGTCAAGACTTCCTGTATGCCTTTCTACCCATTCCCCTAATTCCCAAAACCCTGTTCAAGCTTCAGAGAGCCAGAGGCCACATGATTCTCATAGCTCCACATTGGCCACGGCAGGTGTTGGTACCCTCTGCTTCTACATCTCTCTGAAGCTCCCTCCCTAGAGTTAGGGTCTGCTCCAGACCTCCTCTCTCAGGAGGACGGAAAATTGTGGCATCCCAATCCCCAGTCTCTGCATCTCAGGGCTTGGTTGCTGAAGGCCTCGATCTCCAGGATCTTCCTCTTTCTCAACAAGTGAAAGATGTTCTTTATGATTCCAGAAAACCTTCCACTAGACGTTCTTACACCTTCAAGTAGAAAAGGTTTACCATCTGGTGTTCTGGAAAGGGTCTTAACCCCCAGTCAATACCTCTGGAATCGTTGCTGGAGTATCTCCTGCATCTCTCTAATGCAGGCCTTAAGACAAATTCAGTAAGAGTCCATCTGAGTGCTATTGCAGCTTCCCTCAGGCCTCTAAATGGACAACCTGTTTCCTCTCATCCCCTTGTAGCAAGGTTCATGAGAGGCCTCCTTTTAACAAAGCCTCCCATTAGACCACCTCCGGTGGCATGGGACTTAAATTTGGTTCTTGGTCAGCTTATGAAGCCGCCTTTTGAACCTTTAGCTACTACCTCCTTGAAATACCTTCCTTGGAAGGTTATCTTTCTCATTGCAATCACATCAGCACGCCGCATTAATGAATTGCAAGCACTACTAGCTAAGCCACCTTATACAAGGTTCCATCATGACAAGGTGGTCCTTAGGACTAATCCACACTTTATGCCTAAGGTGGTCTCGCCTTTTCACCTCAACCAGGAGGTCTACCTACCTGTCTTTTTTCCAGGGCCTCATGCATCAAGTGCAGAGAGGAATCTTCATACCCTGGACTGTAAAAGAGCTCTAGCTTTTTACTTACAGAGGACACAGCAACATAGAAAGTCTTCCCAACTCTTTGTTGCTTTTGATCCTTCTCATTTGGGACAACCAGTCTCCAAGAGAACACTTTCCAACTGGATTGCCCAATATATTTCTTTCGCCTATCAGAGCAAGAACATTTCTCTGGAGGGCCATGTCACAGCTCACAATGTGAGAGCCATGGCAGCCTCAATGGCTCATCTCTGTGTCTATCGACGACATCTGTCGAGCAGCCACTTGGGCCTCGGTTCATACCTTCACAGCCCATTACTGCTTGGACAAGGACTCCTGCCGGGATGCCTTGTTTGGTCAGGCTGTTCTCAAACACCTGTTCCATACTTAATCAACTCCTACCCACCATCCTTCATGGGATGAGAGAGATCCAGGTGGGGAAGTGCAGCCCTGTCCCAGGGACACACAACTTATGAGCTCTCTCCCTGGCATCAAAAGCTAGGGAGTCCCCATATGTGAAGACTCATTCCTGCTTGTTCCTGGAGATAGCACAGTTACTTACCTGTAACAGGTGATCTCTGGGAACAGCAGGAATAAGTCTTCACAACCCACCCACCTCCCCTAGGAGTTGTGTCTCTCTCTCTCTCTATCTCTCTTCCTTTCCCTCTCTCTCCCTCTTTGTCTCAGCTATAAAACTCAACTGAGGAGAGACAGTTGGAAAGGCGGGAAGGCAGCACGCAGACGCTGTGGGATGCTCCCAAAAGCTTTCTGATTGGATGCTGGGGAGCGTTCCCGCGCAGGCTCCATCGGTACCGACATACCCATATGTGAAGACTTATTCCTGCTTGAAAGATGTACTCTGCACCTCCCCCTCACCTACAACGAGGCAGGGCTCTTGGGTATAACAGAAATCCACACACAATAACAATGAGAAGGTTAATTCGTAACTCAGTAAAGAACACACAACACACTTGTATTATAAACACAGGACCAAAGCGCTTTGGGAGAGCAAGCCAGGCGGTTGCCTATGTTTACTCTGAAATCAAAGCTTTAGGCCTCTTTATTTATAGGTAAAGATTCCATTACACAGCATAATTTCACTTTATTATTCTACGTCTCACATCACGTATATTCATAATATACATATTCTTATTCTACGTCTAGTGTTACGTATATTCATAATATACTTTTCTATAGGCATGCACGTCATAGACCATCATAAAAGACATACATATATTTTCAGACATGACTATGTAGGCCTTAATTCTAATTAATCCTAACACTGACAATTTGATATCTCTGAGCAGAGACAGACTGAGAGGCTGGATAAACAGCTTGCCTTTTACTTATCTTTCTAATAACATAGGCTAATGTTTGTTATCTAACCTTTTACCCAATTTCTTCTACAGAGTTATTCAAGGAATGGTATTAAAGAAAGAGCTACAAATGATATTAACTCTTTCTTAGGGCTTATGCCTGACTATGTATTCAACCCAGTATAAGCAATCTTTCTTTCACTGCTGTTCCCAGAGATCACCTGTTACAGGTAAGTAACTGTGCTTAACAGGCAGATTCAGCACAAATAGCACAAGTAATTTAAAAACTCCAGTTAAAACAGGATAGACCAGAGCTAGAAATTGAATTTGGCTGCTTATAAACGGAGAAACCAGATAGTAGAAAGAACTAGGAACAGGGGCAGTTTAAAATCAATCAGAACTAGATAGCAGAAAGCTGAAACAATATTACAAAAATGCAGATAAGATAAACACACTGACAATAAAGAAATATGTATGCAGACAGGCTCAAAAATTCTTGACAAGCACAGGCAAAGAAGTCTGACCAAACCAGGATGCTAGGGTAAAGACTTGTAGTGCAGTTGTAAGTCCTTTAGATTTTCTAGAGAGAATCCATAGCAGTTCAAGCATTTGGAAGAAAAACCCTTCAAACTGATGCACCAGGGTTTAGTAAGTTTATCCAGTAACACATAAAGAGTGCCTTATTTGAAAAAATATTGCCAGCAATTTGATGTCTCATACTTTTCTAACTGCACTTTAACTAAGAATGACTTAGGTGGTGGTTGTTCTTGATCAGATGCAGTACCTCTGTGTTTTCTTTACTTTTCCTTTCTGCCTAAGAAATCATAAGCATATAAGTCTAGCTCTGACATATTGCAGTGTAAGGCTAAAGTGGTTCCAACCCCTCAAGCTCTGTTACACAGAGTTGGTGCAGATGGAGCCCTGCTGCATTTGGAGTGCTGTTGTCTTGAGAAAACAATATCTAACTTTACTGGTGAGACCCAGTGGGACCCTATGGAAAACAGTGCTGAGCATTACTAGGGTTAAAATATTTATGAGTTTAAAAGGAGATAAATTCTCCACCCCTAATGTATAACTTATGTAATATCATATGAATGCACTAACTATTGATTCTCCTCTGTTTTTCCCTTAGGTAACAAAGGTTGTGGTGTGTGGATTATGTCATCAAGCCTTCCTCATATCACAAGCAACCGGATTGGCCACAACAGTATCTATGGGATTGCTGTCTTTTGTCGCAAAGATGATGCAATTGATTACCTTGCTAACCAGGGAAACAATGAAAACTTCAATGACGAAGGAGAGGCGGCCAACTGGGAAAATGATTTGGACAGTGAGGATGATCGTTCCACCTCCAGAAGGCCTATCAATGTGGCACTTATAGAGTCTAACAGCATCAACCACAGTGGAGGTGAGTGTTTTCTTTGAGGCTTCAGGGTTGGTCCCTGCTTATTAAATATCTAGTAATCAGACAAGGAGATACACTGCAAAATATGTTTATAACTCTGCACTATATTCTTGCAGTAATTCATCACATTTGTTAGAATCATGTACATTTTTTGATTAAATGTTTCGGCACCTGTTTGATTAATTGTTCAGTGTATCTTTTGTTTTAACTGTAAACCGCTCTGATTACAAGATATTGCGGTATAAAAAACTCACAAATAAATTTGCAGAGCAATTCTCTAAGGTACGCTGAGTTTGACAAGCGCTAAGTGTATACTTTTCTCAGTACGCACAAAGGAATTTGTATTATTATGTGGCACATACATGCTATATATATGTTTACTATGGAGCATGGCACATAAATAACTTCATGTTTCCCTATGCTAAATACTCCAAAATGAACAGTGTAAAAACCTCACTTTCCCAACACAAACCAGTGTTTCCTCTTCCTGTCTTTCCAAGATCCTGCCTGTTCCTCTAAGGCCCTCTGGCAGCAAGAAAGGAGCTTATTTCTTGCTAGCTAACATGTTGCACTCCATATAATACCACTTCACTCTTTTCACCCATGTGCAGGCAAATGTGAAGTAGCAGGAGGTAAAAGCCTCTCCTCCTGCCATCCAGGTGTTTGAGAGGGACCTACTGGGGAATCCAGGAGCTGGTGCTGGTTTGGGGAGTTGGGGTGACATGGAGATAAGAAGAAAATGCTACTTTGAGGTTGGGGGCAGCTTCTGGGAAAGCTATTTTACCTCCCTGATGAGGATAAGATAGTAGACTTCTCTTGTTCCTCTGATCTTCCACTGCAGTGTCATCAGCCTCCATGCACAGCTCAGCTCTCATAGCTACAGTCCATGGTTTTAGGCCCACAAACTGTGGCTCCCTCTCCATCTAGCTTGGCTGCAGGGTGTCTCTACTGAGTACTGGCAGGTATTCCTTTCCCAGAGACATCTCAGCAGCATCACAAGCTTCATGTGGCCTCTGGAGCAAAATTCTGGTCCTGCCACTGAGTCACCAAACCAGACCAGAAAATTATCTTTAAGGTAAGACATGGCTGTTAACTTGACAAATATAAGTTTACATCTTACGAACTCCAGAAGGAAGCTGTTTTTGGCACAATGCAAGTACCAAGCATTAGTACATTTAAGAGACTGAGATCATACTCTATATACTCTGGCTTAGGAATGAGGTTCATAACTGTCTTGGTATGCGCAAAACTAACCCATTTGGAAAATTGCCTGGAGAGATGAGGCAGTGTATTTGATATATTTTTTGTATCTGGTATTTGTGGAAAAGGTAAGCAAACTGTCTCTCATTGGTGATCCATTCACTAATCATGTCACTCACATTTTTTGGGATGAACTAGGGGATCATTTAAATGTTTATATTTATATTTAATATAACGATAGCCACAGTTCTCCAGGACCAAGCAGGAAGTCAGTCCTCACATATGGGTGACGTCGGCGCCGACGGAGCCCCCATGTGGAGCATAAGCCCGGACTTCATTTTTCGGTTTTTGTCCTTTGACACTAGCGTTGGTGCCATTTTTCTATTTTTCAATGGCAGCTCTGTCTTTTGACCTTGCAGGGGCTCTTTTTCCCCCGATGGCTGCCAGCGGGTTTAAAAAGTGTGATCGGTGTAAGAAACTTATGTCTCTCACCGACACACATGACTGCTGCCTCCGCTCCAATCATGACCCGATGATCTGTGGCCCGTGTGGGAAAATGTCCTCGAAGGCGTTGAGGAGCTGTCAACATCAGAAGGAAAGAATCTTCTCTGACTCCGCGTCCGGCCGGGCCCGGACTTCGTCAGAGGCCTCGACGTCTCGGGACTCCGATCCCGAGGATCGTCGGGGCTCCTCTGAGAGGGGGTTTCCCTCACGGGAACACCGCAGGAAGAAAAAACCTGCGAGGGCGGCGTCGGTGGACGCACTTGGCTCCTCGAGGGCCAGGTCGCATAGCCCCGACGGCCGTCCCAGGTCTTCGGAGTCGGAGAGGCCTGCTAAACAACCTCGTGTAAAGACAGAGGCCCCGAGTCAAGTGAGTACTGTAGTCCTCGTGGACTCTCCTCCGGAGGAGCCGATGTCGGGCCCGACGCCGTCGGGGCCCGAGTCGAGGGCTACTGAGTCTCCTGAGCTTGGACTCAGGTTGACAGCCTTGGAGAGCAGGTTGGCTGCCTTCATGGAACAGCAGCGGGCACCGATCGCTGGTCTCACCGGTGCAACTGCCCCTACCACCAGGACCTCGATGTCCAAGTCGACCCTGGTGTCCGAGCCGATCCTCGAGTCCATGCGGTCTCGAGTCGATCCTCGGCCGAGGTCTCCTTCGGCCTCCCATTCGGGACCGAGGTCGTCGACGCCAGTACCCTCGGCGTCGGGGCGGCTGGCATCGGTGCCTGCCCGACCGGAGCCGCTCGATTCCTCCTCCGAGGGGTCGGGCTGGGAAACGGAGGACGAGGAGTCCCCGGACACGTTTCGGACCCGGTATGTCCCTTCGGACTCACCGGAGTCCGAGCCTCAGAGATGGTCCCCCCCGGAGGATACCCAGTTCTCGGACTTCGTGCAGGACATGGCCAAGGCTTTGGCCTTCCCCGCGGACCTCGAAGAGGAGCCCTGCAGTATGACTCTCCCCCCAAGGAGGCCTTTACTGTACTGGTTCCTCCGATGTTGGAACGGTTGCTCTTCCGCATGTGGGAGGCGCCGGCTTCAACACCGGTACTAAGCAAACGGGTCGATAGCATCTATCGAGTCCGCAAGAGCCACGGGTTCCAAAAGGCACAGCTACCGCACCATTCCATGGTTGTGGAATCGGCCATGCATCGGCTGAAGAGTCAGAAGATGCACTCCTTGGTGCCTCCCGGCTGGGAGGCCCGGAACCTAGATGCCCTCGGTAGAAAGTGCTTCCAGGGCTCTGTTTGCTTGCTTGACTGGCTACAGTCATCGGACCTCGAGTCATGGGTTCAGGATAAGTTGGTCGATGTCCCCTGCCAAGGTGAAAACCTCTTTGGCAAGCCCATTTCTGAAAAGGCTGCAGAACTCGAGTCCGACTCGGCTGTCCAGGTAATCCTCTGCACCTTCTCAGAAGAAGAAGGGCTCGGGGAAGAAGTCCTTTTACCCGAGGAAGTTTTCTGCCTACAAATCCTACCCTCAATTACAGGCCTCCATAGCTCCCCAACAGGGTCAGCAGGCCAAGGGGCAGGGATATGGGCCCCATAGGCAGAAAACCCCCAAGCCGCACAGCAGGGAGCGGGGTTTTGACTCCAGTGGCATAGCCTCTCCTCCTCAGCTCTCAGCACAGGAGGTTGGCTGACCCTGTATGCCCACAGGTGGTCAGCCGTAACAAGAGATACCTGGGTGCTAAGCATAGTCCAGAGGGGCTATCTGCTCCACTTCCACCAGGTACCCCCCTCCTACTTTCCAGGGGAGCCTCCAAGACTCCCTCTGCACAGGAACCTACTCCTGCAGGAGTTAGCAAGTCTTCTAAAGGAACAGGCGGTGGAACCGGTGCCCCACTACCTGAGAGGTCAAGGCTTCTACTCCATGTACTTTCTGGTACCAAAAAGATATGATAGAGGTCTATAAATTAATGAATGGAGTGGAACGGATAAACGTGGATCAATTGTTTACGCTATCAGAGTATAGAAAGACTAGGGGACATGTAATGAAGCTACAGGGTAAACTATTTAAGACAAATAAGAGAAAATATTTTTTCACTCAACGTGTAATCAAACTCTGGAATCTGTTACCGGAGGATGTAGTAAGGGCTGTTAGTATAGCTGGGTTTAAAAAAGGTTTGGACAAGTTCCTGGAGGAAAGGTCCATAAAGCACTATTAAAAAGGGACCCAGGATATCAATGCTTGACCCAGTACAAGCATTGTGGAACCTGTGTCTTTTGGGGATATTGCTAGGTACGTATGACCTAGATTGGCCACTGTTGGAAACAGGATACTGGGCTTGATGGACCTCGGTCTGACCCAGTATGGCATGTCTTATGTTCTTATGTTCTTATGTAAAGGACAGGAGGCCTCAGGCCCATCCTAGACTTGTGAAATCTAAACAGGTTCCTGGAGAGGGAGAAGTTCAAGATGCTTACCCTTGGGATACTGCTGCCCTACCTCCAGCAGGGAGATTGGCTATGCTCCTTAGACCTAAAGGATGCTTATACTCACATCCTTATTCATCTAGACCACCGGCAATATCTCAGATTTCTGTTGGGAGGAAACCATTTTCAGTACAGGGTACTCCCTTTTGGCCTAACCTCCGCCCCCAGGGTTTTCACCAAGTGCCTGGCGGTGGTGGTGGCCTACCTCAGGGTTCAAGGACTCTTTGTCTTTCCATACCTGGACGACTGACTCATCAGGGGTCAGTCTCCACAGGAGACCAATCAGGCCACCCTCCACACTATCTCTCTTCTCCAGCATCTGGGGTTTGTCATAAACTTCGCAAAGTCCATTTTGCGTCCCTCACAGAACATGGAGTTCATACGAGCAAGACTGGATACCCTTCAGGCAAAGGCTTTTTTACCTGTGAACCTCTGACTGATGGATTTGGCCAAACAATTCCGCAGCAATTCTCTGGTCTCCACCAGACAATTCCTGAGGCTCTTAGGCCACATGGCATCCACAGTCCATGTAACTCCAAATGCCCGTCTGCACATGAGGCCAGCTCAGTGGGGCCTCAGAACTCAGTGACTGCAGGACACAGGAAACCTGAAGGACAAAGTGAGGGTGTCCAAGCTACTAGCGTCTTCTCTGCAGTGGTGGCTTCATCTTCCGAATCTGGTGCAAGGAGTGCCTTTTCAAGCACCTCCACACTCACAGTTGCTGACAACCGATGCTTCTCTTCAAGGTTGGGGTGCACATTTCCAAGGAGCATGCACTCAGGGCCTGTGGTGTCCTTGGGAGGCCGCACATCAGATCAATCTCTTGGAGCTGAGAGCTATCCGCTTAGCCCTGCAGACTTTCTCTCATGTCCTCTCTCACCAGTCCGTCTTAGTTCAGACAGACGATCAAGTTGCTATGTTCTGTGTGAACAAACAGGAGGGCACAGGGTCCCGACCTCTCTGTCAGGAAGCACAGGGCCTGTGCTCCTGGGCAGTCAATCATGGCATAGTTCTCAAGGCAGTCTATCTCCCTGGACAGGAAAATTACCTGGCAGACAGATTGAGCAGGATCCTACAGCCACACGAATGGCAGTTGAATCCTCTGGTGGTTCAACAGATCTTCCTATGATGGGGTCTTCCGACCATGGATCTCTTTGCCAGTCCATTGAACCGTCAACTGCCCAGGTTCCGCTCCAGACAACCGCATCCTCTCAGAGTAGCAGCGGATGTGTTTCTCATTCCGTGGTCTACAGGCCTCCTATATGCTTTTCATCCCACGCCTCTAGTGCCCAAGACACTGTTCAAAGTGATCCGGGACAAGGCCTCGGTGATCCTGGTGGCCCCCAGATGGCCAAGGCAACCGTGGTTCCCACTTCTGTTGCAACTAGCGGTGGACACTCCTCTTCCTCTGGGGATGCAGCCCAATCTCCTGTCTCAGGAGCAGGGATCTCTCTTATACCCCAACCTCCAATCCCTCAATCTGATGGCCTGGCTGCTGAAACGGTAGTTCTAGCACCCATACTGCTGCCTAGGGAAGTAGAGGACGTGGTCTTGGCCTCTAGGAGGCAGTCCACCCAGACGTCTTATGCCCTCAAGTGGCATAGGTTCTCCACCTGGTGTGCTCAACACAAGGAAGATCCTTTCTCATGCCTGGTACCAGTGGTGCTGCAATATTTGCTTCACCTGTCCAACCTAGGCCTTAAATCCAACTCTGTTAGGGTCCATCTCAGTGCTCTCTCAGCACACCACTCACTAGTGGAGGGTCAGTCTCTCTCAAGCCAGCCTTTGGTGGCTCGCTTCCTCAGAGGCCTACTTTTGCTTAAGCCTCCAATTCGTCCACCTGCCCCTGAGTGGAATTTGAATGTGGTCTTGCAACAGCTTACTCGCCCACCATTTGAGCCTATGGCTACTTGTCCTTTGTGCTTTCTCTCCTGGAAAGCGTTGTTTTTGGTAGCTCTTACCTCAGCAAGGCGAGTGAGCGAGCTTCAAGCCCTGGTGTCAGATGCACCTTACACTAGGTTCTATAGGAACAGAGTAGTCTTATGGACTCACCCTAAGTTCCTTCCAAAGGTTGTCTCCTCCTTCCACCTCAATCTGGAGGTGGTTCTTCCAACTTTCTTTCCCAGGCCGCATGCCAGCCGGGCTGAGATGGTCTTGCATACCCAGGACTGTAGGAGGGCGTTGTCCTTCTACCTTGACCGTACACAGGGACACCGAAGGGCTGTGCAGCTCTTTGTATCTTTTGACCCTAATAAGCTGGGGTTGCCTGTCTCCAAGCATACCTTGTCCATCTGGGTGGCAGACTGTATCGCCTGGGCATATAGGGCAGCCAGCCTCTCCTTGCAGGGTCGAGTCACGGTGAAGGCTGCGTCAATGGCTCATCTCCGCTCTGTTCTGTTGGCAGACATCTGCAGGGCCGCTACTTGGTATTCAAGCCAGACTTTTGCGGCCCACTACTGCCTCGAGAGGGAGTCCCGCAGGGACAGTGCTTTCGGGCAGGCGGTACTCCGTAATCTCTTTGAGGTATAGGCAACTCCTACCCTCCGGCCCTGGTGTTGGGCTACTGTTCGGGGGTGTTCTCAGAGAAGATTCTTTTCACACATGCTGAGGCTCTAGAGGGAGCTTATTTTTCAGCTTTGGGTCCCTGGTAGCCTTATGCTGGGGAGTCCCATATGTGAGGACTGACTTCCTGCTTGGTCCTGGAGAAAGAGTAGTTACTCACCTGTAACAGGTGTTCTCCAGGAGCAGCAGGAATCAGTCCTCACAACCCTCCCTCCTCCCCTTGGAGTTGCATTCATATAATTCATTTTATTTTTTGCTGTGTTTTAGCTATGTCATCAGACTGAGCAAGATGGCACCCTTGGGCGGGAAGGGGACCGCGCATGCATGCTGCATTCCCAAAGGCTTTCTTTGAAAGCTGGGGAAATGCTCCACATGGGGGCTCCATCGGCGCCGACGTCACGCATATGTGAGGACTGATTTCCTGCTGCTCCTGGAGAACACCTGTTACAGGTGAGTAACTACTCTATCTACATTGCATTTATGTGTGTTAAAACACCTACATAAGAGCATAAGATATGCCATACTGGATCAGACCAAGGTCCATCAAGCCCAGTATCCTGTTTCCAACAGTGGCCAACCTAGTTACAATGTATTAGTTTGTGCTAACATTTTTCTTGGTTTGGGATCCAAGATGGCAATCATGGAATAGGCCTTTCTTCATGAGTTGCACTGTTCTCATGTGGCCCATTATGGTTAAGAAGAAAAGGGTTTACACCTTCAAGCTGTCATTAGTCCCAGATGGTGCTGTGGACTACTTTGTGGCCCAGCTGGTTACTCTGGCAGAATCCTTCACAAGACTGGGAACTGAGTGGCCCCCATTGGAGTTGGAGATAGAGTTGCAGTTGGAGAAGAAATGATCTCAAGTTCGTAGAACAGTTGCTCTACTTTTGTTGCTCAGTTCAAAGACTGCTGATGTTTTCTTTGTGACATCTCTGTTGAACTGGATATGTGTCTTAGAGGAGAAATGGAGGGATCTGACAGCCTGGACAGGGATTTGTCTGCTTACATGCTGATACAGACATGTAAGAGTCTAGCTCCAAGGTATCTATCAGGGCACAGAAGCTAGGAACCTTTATGCGAGGGAATATAGCACATTTATTTAAAAAATTTATATACTGCCTGCCTTATATTCTTGACGGCATACAAAATACACAAAAAATAATAAAAATTAAAATTAAAGCCAATTAACATAACTTGTATAGGAAAGTAAACACCACCACCACCACAAACATAAACTAAAAAATACAAATTTTCATAATGTCAAAATAAAACATAATATAGAATAATATAATCCAAGATTAAAGACTGACAACCAGTGTTGCATAAAAATCAATGATCTTATTTTCAAAAAGCCTGGAAAAATAAATGTTCCTATGAAAGGTTGAAAGATCTGAATCTGGCTGACATTCCAGTGTCAAGCAATTCTACTGAAAGAGGCCTGCTACAGAGAAGGCATGTGTATGTTCAAGGGCTCATTTAAGATTATTCTGACTTGATAGTGTCAGTAAGCACTGACCATCTGACTTTAATTGACAGAGGGACATATCCATTAATAAATATGCAGCGGCATGGGAGCTGAATTATGCATTGACCAGTATAAGAGCTAAAAACTAGAGGAAATTTTGCAGTCCATCCTTGTTATTAAGTGCCGTCGAGTCGGAGTCGACTCATGGCGACCCTCTGGATAGCTATCCTAAATTGTGCTCAGTCTTCAGTCAGGCAGCTCATTGTTGACAGACTTGTACTCGTAGCTGCTGTTATTGTATCGATCCATCTCATTGCTGGCCTTCCTCTTTTGCGTTGACCTTCTATCTTGCCAAGCTTGATGTCTTTCTCTAATGATCTCTCTCTTTGCACGATGTGTCCAAAATATGAAAGTCGAAGTCTTGTCATCTGAGCTTCTAAAGAAAGCTTAGGTATGATCTCCTCTAGTACCGACTGGTTTGTTCTTCGGGCAGTCCATGGTATACACAGTATTTGCCGCCAGCACCATAATTCAAAGGCATCAATTTTCTTCCTGCCTATCTTTTTCACTGTCCAGCTTTCACATACATATGATGTTATTGAAAATACCATGGCTTGAACAAGTCGAATCTTTGTATTTAGAGAGACATCTCTGCTCTTGAGAATCTTATCTAGGTCTTTCATAGCCATTCTGCCAAGAGCAGTGCGTCGTCTGATTTCTTGACTGCTTGTTACTTCTTTATTGGTAGTTGATCCAAGTAGGTTAAAGTTGTTCACAATTTCAATTTCTTCTCCTTCAACGATGAACCTGTTGATTAGGCCAGTTGTCATGATCTTTGTCTTCTTT
Source organism: Ichthyophis bannanicus (assembly GCA_033557465.1). Lineage (NCBI taxonomy): Eukaryota > Metazoa > Chordata > Amphibia > Gymnophiona > Ichthyophiidae > Ichthyophis > Ichthyophis bannanicus. The sequence goes on along the minus strand of JAWIIG010000036.1, from coordinate 4,297,755 downwards.
ACATTAAGGTGCAGGCCCATTTTGAGACTATGTTCTTTGATTGTGAGAAGCAAATTTATTTATTTATTTATTTTTATTTCATATATACCGCGCTATTATAATCAGTGCGGTTTACATTTGAACAGAACATACAAGAATGCAACAAGTTACATTGAGTTTTTACATTGAACAGGGAAAGTAAACATGGAAGAAAAACCGAAGGAAGCTATGTACATATTATATACAAATCATGGATACTCTTACGAGGGAAATCTAGAAAACTTTACCTAGAGGCCTGGGCTCGTGGGTCAGAGAAGCAGATAGGGGAAAAAGTTGGTTAACCATTATCTACAGGAGGATGATCTAAGGGACGGGCTAGGTAGGGAGGTAAGGCGATGGCAGTAAGGTAAGGTGATGGCAGTATGAATACCGGGATTGGTGTCAGGATAATGTTGTAAGAATAGGTGGTGTTTGAGGGCTTTTCGGAATAGCGCCAGGTTTGAGATGGCCCGGATTTCAGCTGGGAGGGCATTCCATGCCATAGGTGCAAAAATGGAGAAGGCTCTACTTGCTGTTGACTTCCTACATTTTATCAATAATTTCGGGACTTCGAGTGTATTCATCGATGTGGATCTCCTGGTTCTGTTGTCTGGTGTGCTGTGGAGAAGTTCACTGATGGGCGTGGGGGGATGGTTCTTAAGGGCCTTGAATGTCATGACTAGAGCCTTGAAATGGATTCTGGCCCGCAGCGGAAGCCAGTGTAGGTTTTTTAGAACTGGCGTTATGTGGTCTGACCTCGAGAGCCCTGCCAGTACCCTTGCAGCTGAGTTCATGGCAAGTCGTAGCGGGTTAAGAGTCGAAGTCCAAGTAGGATAATGTTAGCAAAGTCGAGGTGTGGGATGACTAAGGCTTGGAAGATTGAACGGTAGTCAGGGAAGTCAAGAAGTGGGCGGAGATGGCGTAGTGATCAGATCATATGATATATTGCTTTAGTTGTGTTTATGACATGTGCTGACATGTCAAGACGCTGGTCGAGGGTAATGCCCAGGTAGCGAATTGTAGATTTGGACTTCAGTTCAATGTTATTGACTAGAAGTGAGGAAGGTGGCGTGAACTTCTGGTTTCGCGAGATGAATAGTACGTCTGTTTCGCTGTGGTTAATACGTAGATTTTGAGAGAGGAGCCCATCTGCTACCGCTTCAAAGCATCTTGTAATTGGAGAGAAGTTAGGTTGATCAATTTTAAACTGTGTGTACATGAGTATGTCGTCTGCATAGGCAAGGCATTGGACATTGAAGGAACGGATTAAAGCACAGATGGGCTGAATGTAGATGTTAAACATTAATGCAGAGAGAATGGTTCAGAGGTCTTGGAACCTGCTCTGACTTGTTGCCATCTGTTACACAAATAGGATTTACACCAGGCTAGTGCTGAGCCTTGTAGTCCTTTATCTTTGAGGCGAAATGTTTCAGATCATCTTCACTTTCAGCCAGTAATGTGGTATCATCAGCATAGCAAAGGTTGTTGATGAGTCTTCCACCAATCTTCACACCTCTGTTGTCTTCATACAATCCTGCTTCTCTGATGATTTGTTCTGCATATAAATTAAACAGGTAGGGGGAAAGTATGCAGCCTTGTCTTACACTTTTGCTTATTTTAAACCATTCTGTTTCTCCTTGTTCCGTTCGAACTGTTGCTTCTTGATCAATGTACAGATTGTGCAAGAGTACGATCAGGTGTTCTGGTATACCCATGCTTCTTAATGTGGCCCAGAGTTTCTCATGGTTTATAAAGTCAAAAGCTTTGCTATAGTCGATAAAGCACAAATATATTATCCTTTTGGTATTCTTGAGTCTTTTCAAGGATCCATCTCACATCCGCAATGATGTCTCTCGTTCCTCGCCCTTTCCTGAACCCTGCTTGCACTTCAGGTAGTTCTTGTTCCAGGTATGGTTGTAGTCTCTTTTGAATAATCTTCAATAGAATCTTGCTGACATGTGGGATCAGAGCGATTGTGCAATAATTTCCACAGTCAGTTGGATCACCTTTCTTTAGTATTGGTATAAACACAGATCTTTTCCAGTCAGTTGGCCATGATGTTGTCTTCCATATTTCTTGGCAGAGCCTTGTAAGTACGGAAACAGCTGCATCAGATTGCTGTAATACTTCTATGGGAATGCTATCAATGCCTGGTGCTTTGTTCTTTGATAAGGCTTTCAATGCTGCTTTAACTTCTTCTTTCATCACCAGTGGTTCCCGATCATAAGGTACAGGTTGAAACGGCTGTTGGTCCACTTGATCTTTATCATATAAAAACTCTGTATATTCCTTCCATCTTTTCTTGATCTTCTCAGCATCATTCAACGTAGAACCTTGAGCATCTTGTAACATTCCAATTCGAGGCTGGAACTTTTTCTTTAACTCTCGTAGCTTTAGGAAAGCTGATCTTGTTCTTCCTCTAATAGTTTCTGCTTCTATTTCCTTGCATGCGTCATTGTAGTACTTTTCCTTGTCCTGTCTTGCTGCACGTTGGAAGTCTCTGTTGAGTTCTGTGATTGTCTTTCTTTCTCCTCTGGCTTTAGCTTCTCTGTGTTTCTGGGCAATTTTCAGAGTTTCTTACGTCATCCATTTTGACCGTTTTTTCTTTTTCACCTTTTGTAGAGACTTCTCGCTTTCTTCCAACACAACCTTCTTGATGTCATTCCATAACTCTTCTGGAGCTCTGTCATTTGTATCTAAAGTAGCAAATCGATTTTGCAGGCAGTCTTTAAATTCCAGTGGTATATTCTCAAGGTCATATTTTGCTGAATTGATGAGTGGTTTTCTCTTTTCCAACTTTAGCTTGAGTTTGCATACTAGTAGTTGATGATCTGTACCACAGTCAGCTCCAGGTTTTGTCTTTGTTGATGTTATAGAGCTTTTCCATCGTTGACTTCCACAGATGTAGTCAATTTGATTTTTCTACAATACATTGGGTGAAGTCCATGTGTACAGTCGCCGCTTGTGTTGCTGGAAGAAGGTGTTTGAGATGAATAGATCGTTGGTCTTGCAGAATTCTATCAGTCTTTCTCCAACTGCATTTCTGTTGCCAAGTCCATATTTTCCAACTACTTTGTCGTCGTCTTTGTTAACAACGTTTGCGTTCCAGTCACCCATGACTATCAGGATATCCTGTTTGCATATTCTGTCAATTTCAGCTTGTGCTTGTTCATAGAACTCTTCAATTTCATTCTCTTCTGCAGCTATTGTTGGGGCATATACTTGAATTATAGTTGTGTGGATAGGCATTCCTCACAGACGAATAGAGATTAAGCGTTCGCTGACTGCATTGTATTTCATTACAGTTCTTGCAAGTTTCTTCTTTATTATAAATACAACACCATTTCTTCTTTGTCTTTCATTTCCAGCATAGTAGACCATGTGATCATCTGATTCAAAGTGCCCGATGCCAGTCCATTTCAGTTCGTTGATACCCAACAGATCAAGTTGTACACGTTCCATTTCATTCTTGACCACCTCCAACTTCCCTTGGTTCATGCTTCATATGTTCCATGTTCCAATGTGTAAGACATCTTTACAGCTTCTGACTCTCATTTCATGTGCATCTACATCAACAGTCAGATGTCCTGAGGGCTTTGATCCAACCACATCATAAATGCTGGCTTTACCCTGAAACGTCTTCAGCTCTTCCCCAGTAGCTAGCTGAGTGCCTTCTGACCTGGGGGTCTCATCTTCCAGCACTACAGCACAATTTGTTTTGTTGTAACTATCCATTGGGATTTCATGGCAAGATACAGAAGTAGATTGCCAGGCCTTTCTTCCGCGCAGTTTAAGTTTGGTGTTGCCGTTGTCACAGAAATGTGATCCTCCGCCGTCAACACTATCCCATTCTGCTGTTGCCCAGATGGGTGGTTTGTCTTGGTCTGGCATCTCAGCTGAGACCTGTCCATCTTGGGAGACCCTGCCAGTAGTTAAACTACCGATAGTTTAGCTCTCAGCATCACTGATGCACACAAGCCCTCACAGCACGACAAGCTGCAAACCAAGTGAGGGCATTCCATTCTAATCCCAGCCATTTTGTGCTAACTGTAAGGCCTTAATAGTGTCCCTGGGAAACCTAGAAACAAGAGAAGTATCAGAATGATCAAGGTTTGTGTAATTGTCTGAAAATCATCTGGCTGAGGGAAAATTTTTGTTTGCTGCAAAGAGCGGAGCTTATAAAAAGAAGCCCATACTGTCTTAACATGAGATCACATGTCAGTATCATACTGAATGCCAAGATAACAAACTTCCTGTACAGTTGGAATTGTCACATTTCCAAAAATTAAATTATCTGGCAATTGAAATCTCATAAAAGGATTAGCAACCATCTTAGCTAACTAACCTTGCATTATAAGTTGAGGACAGAAAATCAACTGGCAGAACATCCTCTGTTAAAAGGAGATAAATATCACTATATCATGAGCATAAACCTAAAACTGACATAAGAGACTAATATAGAGGTTAAGTAAAACAGACGACAATGGTGAACCTTGAAAACCATGCCTTGAGGACATTCATATGGACTGCCATCCAGATCTACTGTTCTTGATTATTTAGCTATGATGGAAAACTCAATGGCAGGTAACCAAAAGGGGGGCAGCTAATAAGAATCCTTTCTCTGACTATTGAGGTGGCCCTTTTTGAATTAAAAACAATCCTAGTAAGAACAAAGAGAAGCAACATTAGATACTTTTTAGGGTGTGAATACTAAAGAGCGATAGTTGTTAATGCAGCAAAAATGCGGGGAAAAGTGCACCATGGTAACAGCTAGCGTGGGACAAATGCAGATAGCGCAGGAAATTTTCCATGCAACCTCATAAGCGTGTGTTAATCGCACACTTGATCGGGGTGTGGCATGGCTGCCACAAGCAGCTATTGCGAGCGTTGGCAACGACAGTAACCACACATTTTGCAGACATTATATGGACCTGATTCAGAGAAGCAGGTGGGAGGGGGGCAGGATTTGGGTGGAGCCTGGGGCAGGCTGAGCCGGCAGGATGTACAGGGCCAATTCCAGTCACAGCCCTGTACGTCCTGCCAGGTCAAAGGGGACATGTTGCTTATTCCACCTCGAAGGACGGAATAAGCAGCACTTTCTCCAGGAACAAGCAGGAAGTCAGTCCTCACATATGGGTGACGGTGCCGACAGAGCCCACACAGAGCATTTCCCCAGCTTTCAAAGAAAGCCTTTGGGACTTGCTACCATGCATGCATAGTCCACTTACCACCCAAGGGTGCCATCTTACTCAATCTCCTTTTTTCCACGGAGCCCAATGGATGTATGTCTTGTTTCCCCAGAAAACTCCTTGCTGATATCCTTAAAAAAGTTAATTTCCCAGTTTGCGTACCGGTTCCTCTTCCCACATCGAGCCAGCGCTGACACTGGCGCTGTTCTCGGCTCCTTCTGTCTTTTTTGATTGAGACTCTCCTCGATTGGCATTCGCGCCCTTTATCACCTGGGGGTTGTCGACCCCCTCCATGTGTTTCCCCCATGTTCCCCTGATGGGTTTAAGAAATGCGACCATTACAGCCAAGCCATGTCAATCACCAACACCCATAACTGCTGCCTGCCCTGCCTGGACCTGAACCATGACTTGTGCCAGGCCACGATGCCTAAGACCAATAAAAAGAGGTCAGAGTTACAGGAAAAACTGTTCCTCAGGTCCGACTTGGCACCGACTTCCCCAATACCGGGCTCCAAGCCCAGCACTTCATATGAGGTCCGAGAATTCTCGGAGTCCCGCGGTGGTAGCTCGTCCAAGAAGAGCCCAGACCCCGAAAGAAAGTAGAAAAAATCCTCAAAGTTCGCCGAGGTTGCACCCGGTAAATCCGCCTGGAGGGTCTCGGGCATTTATTTATTTATTTATTTTATTTAGCTGCATTTATATCCCGCTTTTCACCAGGTCAAAGCGGTTAAGTGGCTTGCCCAAGACCACAAGGAGCACCTGTGGGACTAGAAACCCCAGTCCTTCCGGCCCAAGGTTGCTGTCCTCTAGTGGGATTTGAACCACCGACCTTCCAGCCTGTAATACCTTGCCCCAACCACTAGGCCACTCCTCCCGCATCTCCGAGAAGCGCTCTACCAAGATCCTCGAAGGATTCCTCAGCCCAAGATCCTCAGTGCCTAGCCGAAAGCTGTGAAGTCTTTTGGCTTGGAAACTAGAATGGCGGCCCTGGAGCAGAATATCACTGCTATCCTGGCCCTGCAGCAGGCAATGATGGCTGGTTCATCTGTATCATCTGCCTTGACAACCATGCAGACACGTAGGAGCCTGAAGACCCACTCTTCTGTTCCCCCTGGAAGGGACACTAGAGCCCTCGATGCCTTCAGGCGCAAGTGTTACCAGGGCTCCATGCTGGGTTGCCGGATCCAAGCCTATGAATTGAACATTGACATGTACCTGAGGGCCCTAACCCAGGAGTTGTCCAGGTTTTCAGCGAGGCTTGCCAGGGAACCACTCCAGCGGTTCCAATCCCTGATCTCTGGGATCAAGGGCTGCTTTAAGTTCCTCTCCCAGATGGTCTATGATGAGTTTGAGTCAGTGGCTTTAGTAGCAGTAGACGGCATCAGTGTCCAGCGCCCAAGCCTGACTACAGTCTTATGACCTTGAGCAATGAGTCCAAGACAATGACCCTGCACCGGGGAGAACCTGTTTAGCAATCCTATGGCTGATAAGGCAGCCGAGATCAAGGCCAATGTGGTGATTCACCAGAGGCTTTCCAAAAAGACCTTATCCTTTCCCCATAAGAAACCATCGGGGAAAAGACATCTGTTAGGAAAAAGGGGCCCTTTCAACAGTCACCACTACCAGCCCTTCTCTGGCCAGCAGCAGGGTTCTTACCCTAAAAGACAAGGCCATGGAGCTCAGAAGCCAAAGGCACAGAAGCCCCAGGCCCCGCCTCCCGCCTAACCTGGGGGAGACCTTCACCAGCCCACAGGGGGCCTCTAGTGCTCTTTGCCCACAGATGGGCCAATATCTCTGGAAATTTTTTCCAACCTCTGTTTGTGTGTGTGTGAGTGGTCTGTATCTGCATTACTTGTGTGTATATCTCTTTTTGTGAATGTATCTTTGTGGGCTGCTATGTCTGCCAGCCTGATTGAAGACCGAACACAATCCAGAGGGTCGCCATGAGTCGACACCGACTCGATGACACTTAACAAAAACAACAATGTCTCTGCATGTTGAGCATGCTTGCTTATGTTTTTGTACATGCTGGACATATTAGTATATGTATGTGTACGTGTGTGTGTATATCTTTTTTGGTTCTCTGTGAGTGTGTGATGGGGAGAGAAGTTGAGAGGGGAGGGGAGTTTGAAGGTACGAGATGTTTGAAAGGTATTAATCGTTAACAATATTTTTTAGCTTTATTTTTTAATTGACACATGCATAAACCAAAATACCTTTGCACCACAATTGCATTATAGTTTCGTAACAGAAAAAAAGGCAATAAAAATTAAGGAAAGTACCAGAGATCACAATATGCTAACAGAACGCTATAGAGGGGATGTGCAACATCAGTTTATTGGATACAGTTCTAAAAGAAATTTGGCACAGTAATACAGGGAACACTCACTTTCTTCTTAGAGCAACAAAAATTCTAATCTGTATAGGAGAGCCACAGCAGATGGTCTCTGTATAGAGTGAGTAGCAACAAAATCAAAAAGCTGTGATGGATCATAAAAGACATATGTTTAACATTTAAATACAGTTGTGTCAACATTATTGGCACCCTTGCAGTTCAACCCCTTAATGTCCAATATCTCCTAAAAAAAAAAGTGGCCAGCGAAATGGCCTTGGATTATATATGCACAAATATATGACACACAAATGAATCAAATAAAACAAGACCAATTTAAAAAGGAAATAGTGTAAAAATTGGGACATAGTTAGGAAACAACTATTGCCACCCTTATAAACAATTCAAAACCAGTTTGAACAGAAGAACCACATTCCCATTGCAGTAAAACTAGATGTACCTGTGATCAGTTGTCAGTACTCACATGACTTGAATTAACTATGAATGATGGCTGTAATGTTTAAAATGGCCACATTCACTCCCTATTCTATTTTCACAATGGTGAAGATAAGAGATCTGCCTGAGATTGTCAGAAAAGCCATTATCACCAAATATCATATTTCAAAGGGGTACAAGGCCATCTCCAAAGACCTTGGGACTCCTTTGTCTACAGTTTGCAATGTTATTAAGAAGTTTTCTGCTCATGGAACTGTCAAGAACCTTCCAGACATGGTGTAAAGAGAAAAATGAATCTAAGAAGTCTTTGAAGGTTAGTGTGAACTGTTAGAGAACACTACATACAACATCCAAAGAGCTTAAGGCTGACCTGGAGCAATCTGGAGTGGTAGTTTCAACCTGCACCATATATGCTGTGCACTAAACAAAGAAGGACTTCATCGATGAAGGCCAAGGAGGACCCTCGCTGCTCAAAGCAGGCATAAAAAGCCACACCTGATCTTTGGCCAAACCCAACTTGAGAAACCACAATCCTGGGAAAATGTTCTGAGACTAGATGAAACCAAACTTGAGTTCTTTGGCAAGGCAAACCAGTGATGCATTTATAGGCAAAGAAATGATATTTATAAGGAAAAGAAACACCCTTCCTATAGTTAAATGTGGTGGAGGTTTCATAATGTTGTGGGGCTGTTTTGCTGCCTCAGGAACTGGAGGCCTGGAATGTATTAAAGGAATCATGAAGTCAGAGGGACTACTAAAGTATTTTGGAGTGAAATGTGCTACCTAGTGTCAGAAAGCTAGGTCTGGGTCGAAGGTCATGGTTCCTTTAACAGGACAATGACCTAAAACATATATCCAAAAGTACAAAAGGATGGTTAAAAAGGAACAAATGGCATTTCTAAAAGGGACTCCATTGCAAGCAAGGTAAATCTGTGTGACTTTTAAATACAAGCTCTCTGCCTGAAAGCTCTTAAAGGGGTTTTGGTTTTCATTTCTAAAAGCTAATTCTTTTTCTATACTGCAAAGGGGGAGTTTTTTGTGGTGTAGGGCATTTTCTCTTAAAGGACAGCTCAGGAAGAGGTAGGGACTTTGATAGGTATCTCTTTTTTACTTCAACAGGTATCAGAGCTGCACCAATTGAACAATGGCTGGGAAAAATCATATTGCCAAAGCTGTTGCCCCTGTTACAGCTTCTCTGCCTCTGTCCAGACAGAGATCCCAATGCCAGTTGAAGGACTGGTTCCGGTTGCAGGATGTCTGTACACTGAAGCTCTCAGAAAACAAGTGGAGGAGTTCAGAGGAGGGGGCGAGGCTGAGAACCATTCAAGACAGTGATGAGATGCTTCTTGAAACATCCAAGTTCTCCGACAGAGGTGAAGATGAGAGGCTACAGAATGAAGAAAGTTGGACACAAATCACCAGAACCTGCAGAATCAACTTTCCAACTCCTTCAGTCCTTGAATTGAAGAACCAGTATGCAGCCCTGGAATTGGAGGACGTGAAAGCATCCCAGAAAATGGAAGAACTAGAGCTTGAGCACCCCAAAGTTGCAGAATCAGTGACCACAAGGAAGCAGTGGATAGTGGTGAGCCTCTTTTGAGGGCTACTGAGGCATCCATTTGCCGACCAGACGATGCCTAGAGAGGTGTGCTGTCTGCCAGGTGCCAAAATCTGCAATTTTACAGAGAATTTGTTGAGATTCATTAAACCTACTGACTATTATCCAATGTTGCTTATCCATGTTGGCACAAATGATACTGCTATGTATCCTTCCGAGCATATCAAAAGTGACTTCATGGCTCTGGGACAGGGGATGAAGCAGATAGATATGCAGTTGGTGTTCTGTTTAATCCTCCCTGTTGAGGGTAAAGGCTGAGGCAGAAAAGCTCGCATCCTGGAGATGAATGCGTGGATGGTGTCATCAAGAGTGTTTTGGTTTCCTGGACCATGGGATGATGTTCCAAGGGCTGCAGGGTAGAGATGGCATCCATCTGTCCAAGAAGGGTCGAAGTCTCTTCAGCAGCAGACTAGTTAACCTACTGAAGAGGACTTTAAACTAGATTCATTGGGGATGGGTGAAGAAAGCACCCAGGTAAGTGAAACGTTAAATACCTCTGTAGAAAAGGGTAAAAGGGGTAACATCTGGAAAGCAGTGTGTATAAATGCATGCAGCATGGGAAATAAGATTCCAGATGTTTAGGCTTTAATGGAAGAAGCTGACTTGGATTTAGCAGCGGTTACGGAGACATGGTTCATGGATAACCATGACTGGGATGTAATTATACCGAGCTGTATTTTATTCAGGAATGACAGGGTAGGAAGAAGGGGAGAAGTGTCACTATATGTAAAATATAATATTAAAGCTATAGAATTGCAGGGCTTAAAAGGGCGAGAGGAGACACTAGAAAAAGGGAAAGGGAAATCCATTTGCATTGGAGTGATATGCAGATCCTCCCCACAGGGAGAATTAGTGGATGGAGATTCAATAGAAGACGCATCATTGCCATGAAAGAAGTGCTACTAATAGGTGATTTCAACATGCCAGATGTTGATTGGCACATCCCTGTTGCAATATCATCTAGAAGTAAGGAGATTTCTGGATTCTTTACAGAGAGAATTATTCAGGCAACTTGTAACAGAATCCACACGTGAAGGAGCTTATCAATGGGAAAAGTGTTTCTGATGTTACAGTGGGAGATCATCTTGCATCCAGTGATCACCAGATGGTATGGTTCAGTATTGGGACTAGTGCTGACTATGGACAATATCTCAAAGAGTCATCAGTGGGATGGGAACAGCTGGGGATGTAGAAATACAGTGGGCAAAACCGAGAGGGTATATATTAAGGGCAACAAACCTTTTTGTTAGAAAGGTAAATAAATGTAAAAGGAAAAGGAGGCCGCTGTGGTTCTCAAAAGAAGTAGCTGAAAAGGTGAAGAAAAAGAGGGAGGCTTTCATGAAATACAAAAGATCACAGAGAGAAGAAGATGAGCATCTATATTTGGAAAAACCTAGAGAAGCTGGCAAAGTAGTCAAGAAAGCAAAGATGCAAAAAAAGGAAGAAATAGCCAATGCAATAAAATGGGGAGATAAGACATTTTTCAGATATGTTAGTGAGAAAAAAAAGGGCAAAAATGGTATTGTCAGAGTCGAGGATATGGGGGGGGGGGGAATATGTAGAAGCTGATGAAGATAAAGCAGGATTGCTTAACAGATATTTTTGTTCTGTGTTTACAGATGAAGGGCTAGGAGCAGGACCTCAGAAAACACCCACAATTAGGAACAGAAATGACGGGAAGCTTAAACGATTCTCAGAAGACTGTGTTTGTGAGGAACTAGCTAAACTAAAAGCAGATAAACAATGGGACCAGACTGGATACATCTGAGAATACTGAAGGAACTTGGGGACGTCCTTGCAGCTCTACTGACTGACCTTTTCAATTTTTCTTTGGAGTCAGGAGTGGTCCCAGAGGACTGGAGAAAAGCACATGTGCTCTTTTTACACAAAAGCTGAAGTAAGGATGAGGTTGAAAACTACAGGCTGGTTAGTCTAACATCTACAGTGAATAAATTATTGGAAATGCTGCTAAAAGAGAGACGCGTGAGGTTTCTGGAGTCCAATGGATTTCAGGATCCAAGGCAGCATGGATTTACCAGAGGCAGGTCTTGTTAGACAAATCTGATTGATTTCTTTAACTGGGTGTCCTGGAGGAAAGGTCCATAAACCATTATTAAAAGGGACCCAGGATATCACTGCTTGACCCAATACTAGCATTGTGGAACCTGTGTCTTTTGGGGAAACTTCTAGGTGCTTGGGACCTGGATTGGCCACTGTTGGAAACAGGATACTGAGCTTGATGGACCTTGGTCTGACCCAATATGGCATATCTTATGTTCATAGGAGATAGTTAAGTTTATTTTGATTTTATCCTATCTAATTTCTCAACAAACAGGGGTGCCCTACACGGAGTGGTGGGTTCACCCCTAAACAAAGACGTGGGGAAGGGTGACTTGCACGGAGCAGCAGGTGCACCTATCCTTGCCATCTTACTGGGCAGACTAGATGGACCATACTGGTCTTTATCTGCCGTCATTTACTATGATACTATGATCACCTTGGACCAGTGGGTACTGCAAGTGGTAAGGGAAGGATACCGCCTCCACCTACAGCAGATACCACCCAGGTTCTTCCTAGGAGAGCCGGTGTGACTTCTCCTTCACCAGACCCTTCTGCTCTCAGAGCTCGCAGGTCTGCTCAGGGACAGTGCAGTAGAGCCTGTACCCAAACACCTATGGGGAAAAAGCTTCCACTTCAGATACTTCCTGGTCCCAAGGAGAACTGGGGGCCTCAGGCCCATATTAGACCTGAGAAACTTAAATAATTTTCTGGTGAGGGAGAAGTTCAAGATGCTCTCCCTTGGAACACTGCTACCTTACCTCCACCAGGGAGATTAGTTGTGTTCCTTGGACCTAAAGGATGTGTACACACACATCCTGATCCATCCCTCCCACAGGCAGTACTACCAGTACAGGTTGCTACCCTTCGGCCTGGCCTCCTCACTAAGGGTCTTTACCAAGTGCCAAGCGCCTACAAGGGGTTTTCGTCTTTCCCTACCTAAACAACAGGCTAATTAGAGGTGGTATGGCCTCAGAGTTCAGTCAGACCATGGGGTGTGCAACCCTCCTTCTGCAGCACCTGGGGTTTGTCATCAACTACCCCAAATCCCATTTCTCTCCAGCACAAAGCCTGGAGTTTATAGGTGCTCAGTTGGACATGTTACAGGCCAAGGCCATCCTCCCAAAGGAAAGGACAGAATGCCTCAGGCAACTGGCAGGAGAGACACAATGCCGCTGGTCAGTGCTGGCTCGTCTCCTCTGCATGCTGGTCCACGTTACGCCCTCAGCCCACTTACACATGCAGACAGCCCAGTGGTGCCTCCACTCGCAGTGGACTCAAGTCATGGGCAGGCTACGGGACAGGGTCAGGGTTACCTGCCAACTGGGTGAGTCCCTCAACTGGTGTCAAAACTTGCGCTACCTCCAGGCGGGAATGCCCTTCCAGGCACCCGTGTCACAGAAGACCCTGACAACAGATGCCTCCGTCCTGGGTTGGGAAGGGCATTGAGGAGGACTGCTGCACGCGGGGCAGCTGGTCTCAGGAGGAGTCAGTCTTACAGATCAATCTCCTGGAGCTCAAGGCAATCTTCTTGGCCCTGTAAGTGTTCCGCCACTGCCTGCAACACTGGCCTGTACTGATCCAGACGGACAACCAGGATGCCATGTTTTATATCAACAAGCAGGGGGGCACAGTTTCATACTACCTCTGCCAGGAGGCGATGGCACTCCTGTCCTTCACAGTATGCAACAGAATGCTTCTGTGAACAGTGTACCTCCCGGACCAGGACAACTGACTAGCGGACAGGCTGAGTAAAGTCATTTGTCCACATGAGTGGCACTTAAACCCCACGGTGACGAAGCAGCTCTTCCACTTCTGAGGCAGGCCCGTAGTGGACCTATTTGCCTCCCCAGACAACACACAGCTGCCTCACTTCTCTCGCGTCAGTTGCACCCAGAGAAAGTGGCGGCAGATGCCTTCCTGATCTTGTGGTCCGATGGCCGAATTTGTGTTCCCACTGACCCATCTGGTTGTTAGGACCCTCTTCAAGGTCCAGAGCGAGAGGGCGTCAGTTATACTGATTGCCCCCAGGTGGCCCAGGGAACCTTGGTTCCCTCTGTTGCTTTCCCTTTCAGTGGAACTCCCAGTCCCACTGGACCAAGCGCTCGACCTCCTATCCCAGGAGGGTGGCTCCCTCCTGCACCCTAATCTGGGTTTGCTAACACTAACAGCATTGCTGCTGAAATGGTAGTGTTGGGCCCCTTTCAATCTTCAGAAGAAGTCGAGGAGATCCTATTGACCTCCCGGAAACCCTCCACCAGACAGGCTTATACATTTAAATGGAGAAGGTTCTCCTGACATGTGCTTTGTCACCAGCTCTCCTTAAACCCCCGAGTAGAGGTTAAGGGAGTGGGATTTTCCCTATTGAAATAGCTGTTTTACAGATCCTGGAGCAATGCCCCTTGGGAAATGTAGTATTTTCACCCAATCAATAAGGAGCAGTTGTGGAAAAAGTGGTTAAGCAACCAAAGGATTTTATTTCCCCTCCCGTGGTGGATTTTACCATGAACAGAAAACACAATCCGGGTATTTACTGGTATTTGGACAAACAAAAGTTCCTTAACAGAAAAAGGCTTTCTTCAGCATTAACCAAGGTGAAAACAAACATTCAAAGCAAACCACGCTGTTTCCTCACAGCTCTCTGTTTCCACGTGCTATCTGTGCTGTATTCTCCTTTCAAACAGGCTTTCAACGCAATGAAATTATTCCATTGGCCAGAGATAATGTACAGTCCATTACATCTATATCTTCTCCAGTATCAATACACTCTGGTTCACAGTCCATCAATTCCTCCTGGTCATAAGGAAATGTTTGAACCGGCACTGCTGGTGCCACGCCCTTTCTTACTGCTCCAGGCTTTACACGATATGCTTGGGTCACAAACTGGCTTTCACACAGATTATCAGGCCCAGTATTCTTTTCCCAGCACCACCCTTCTGGGTACAAACAGTCACGGTAATTAATTATATTCAAGCCTTTTGGCTTACCTTTCAGCCTTACTGGTGGAGGTTTTCTCTGGTGCTTTTGAATAGCTGTAGGTTCCCAACCTAAGCCCTGCTCATAGCATTTCACTTGCCTCCTAGGCTTTCTGTCTCTCCCGTGCTCCCCAGGATATTGCAGATAGTCTCCTTTGACCTTGTTATATCCTGTCCTCGGGGTTTCTTTCTTTCTCCTCAAGAAGGAATCTGTCTCTCCTTTCCATAGAGACTCAGGCTTACTCTGGGCATAGCTGTCTTCAGTGTAGCTCTCAATAGCTTCTCTCTCCAGCTCATATGCCTCACTTCCTGCTTCTTCAGCCAACTCTTCATTCCCTCCTTCTCTGCTTAACTTCATAAGCTCCACTGAAGTTTCCTTAATAGGGTGAATTCTGGGGCCGTGCTCAACTCCACCCCCTAACAGGTGTCCTGCATTACCTTCATTCATTTCATTTATTCATTTACATTCTCTTATATACCGCGCTATTCTGCATCAGTGCGGTTTACATTGAACAAACTGAAATTACATTGAACAGGGCATTATAACTTGGAGAGAACTATTTTACACGGAACATGGGCTATGGAGGGTTAAGTGGCTTGCCCAAGACCACAAGGAGCACCTGTGGGACTAGAAACCCCAGTCCTTCTGGCCCATGGTTCCAATCCTCTAGTGGGATTTGAACCCCCGACCTTCCGGCCTGAAGTACCTTGCCCCAACCACTAGGCCACTCCTCCACTCCTTGTGCTTCACCCCTTGAATGATAGCACCGGCGTTTCTCTTGCCTCTGTGCCTGGTTCCCACGGTAACCAGGAGCCATGTGCTTCTGTTTACAGCTCAGCTCTACTTTTGTTCCTGGCTTTTTAGCTTCATTAAACGGGCTAGAAGGACCCACTATGTCACAGCAGCTAATACTCCAGTACCTATTGCACGTGTCACACACCAGGCTGAAATCTAAATCTGTGAGGGTACATCTGAGTGCCATAGCCGCTCACCATCACCCTATTGAGGGGAAAACCCCTCTCAGGATAGTAACTGGTCTCCAGGTTCTTCCAGGGCCTCCTGTTATCCAAGGAGCCTCTCCGTCCTTTAGCGGCGGAGCGGGACCTCAACGTGGTGCTCTCCTAGCTCACCAATCCGCTATTTGAACCCCTAGCCCCTTGCCTCTTGTAGTACCTAACTTGGAAAGTGGACTTTCTGGTGGTGCTCACATCCACTCGAAGAGTGAGCGAACACCAGGCCCTGGTGATGGATCACATATACAAGATTCTATAAGAACAGGATGGTGTTCCACACACACCCCAAATTCCTCCCGAAGGTGGTATCTCCTTTCCATCTCAACCAATAAGTGGTCCTCCCCAATTTCTTCCCACAGCTTCATGCTGGCAGGGAGGAACTAATACTTCAGACACTGGATGCAAACGGACCCTGTCCTTCTACTTACAGCGGACTCAGGCCCATCGAAAAGCTCCTCAGTTTTTTGTCTCTTATAACCCCAGTAGACTGGTGCTCCATGTGACTAAGTGAACTCTGTCCACTTGGGTGGTGGACTTTATTGCCCTCACCCATGAGCGAGCTGGCCTCTCCCCTGAGTACCGGATCACAGCGCATCGCGGGTGGACAACCTCCGCTAAGTGCCAGTGACGGAGACATGTAAGGCCGCCACATGGTCTTCAGTTCATATGTTCACAGCTCACTACTGTCTGGAGAGCAAGTCCCGCAGGGACAGTGTATTTGGACAGGCAGTACTTCGTAATATTCTTGGGATGTAGACAACTCCTGCCCTCCGACCTTTCCGTTTTCAGGCTACCGGAATGATAGTGTCGCTGGATGCTAGGTTCTTGCAGAGTCTCTCAGTGGGGACTCATCTTCTGCAATTCACAGCTACCTGACTTGGCCGCCATTGGTGCTGTCATGGTTTGGTCCTTGGCAGCCTAGAGCTAGGGAGTCCCATATGTGAGGACTGACTTCCTGCTTGTTCTAGGAGAAAGCGTAGTTACTCACCCGTAGAAGACCTGTTACAGGTGAGCAACTACACTAATCCGGCGATTGGGCTTGGGGATCCCCCCCCCCCCCGGGGCTGGGGCCGGGTGCGAGGGGGGGGGAGGGTCCCTGCTGCCTGATCCAGGCCCGGCTGGCCAGCCATGGGTCGGGTAGCAGGGAAGAGGGGGACCTGAGCTGTGGGAGTCGGGGACGCCTGCGGGGAGGATGTCCCCGCAGGTGGCAGGTGCACGCCGGGCTGTCAACGGGCCCGATTCTGTGTACTACAGGAATGTTTAGTTCCTGCAGTGCAGAATCAGGTCCTAAAGGGCCCATCTTCCTCAGGGACAGTCCAGACGTCACCCTCTCTGAATCGGGCTCCACATGTGCAGCTAACTGGCATTAGCAACATTCACAATGCTGCCACACCACAGTCTCAGCATTTTCGCTGCATTATCTGCTGGGGAAAGGCTATCTGCTACTGACTATCTGGATATTGGCAATATTCAGCCATTATCTGGATAGCCAGCTGCATAAAGTTAGGATTGCCTTTTTGATGGCCTAAATTATGCAGTTTTATTATCCAATTAGCAGACTAAATATCGCCTCTAACCAAATTATGCCAGGGACCACCTTAGCTGCATCTGTGAACCACCCTGGCACTATCCGGATAGTGTCATGGTTCTTATTTATTTATTTATTTATTTTTGTAGACTGCTTTATCTAAGAGTCAAAGCAGTGTACATACTGAAAATGTACTCTGCTCCTCCCCTCACCGGTAACAGCACCTGGGCTCTTGGGTAACGGATTTCCACACTCAGAGCAATGAGAAGGAAGCAATAACCATTAATAATACAAATCACACACAATTGTACTATATAAAGAACACCAAAGCTTTGGGAGAGAGAATAAAGCTTGCACCATGTCTCTCTGACTCCACATACTTCGGCCACTATTTTTATTGGTCAAAATTCCATTTCACAGCATAATTTCCACCTTATTATTCTACGTCAAGCATCACGTATATTCATAATGTGCATCTCTTAAGTCTCTATGTCATAGGTCAAATCTTATTAGTATAGGTCAGGGGTCGGCAACCCGCGGCTCCGGAGCCGCATGCGGCTCTTTCTCACCTTTGCCGCGGCTCCGGAGCACACTGCCCGCCCGGTGACAGGCAATAGTGTTGTAAGCTCCCTCCCTTCTTCTGCAGCCGCGGCTCCCTGCCTCTTAGGGAACCGCGGCTGTGCTTTTAAAATCATCTCGGAGCCCTTCCTGTCTTGACGGGCTCCGTGCAGCATTGTCCCGCCTCTAAAGGAAGTTTGGAGGCGGGACAATGCTGCACGGAGCCCGTCAAGACAGGAAGGGCTCCGAGATGATTTTAAAAGCACAGCCGCGGTTCCTTAAGAGGCAGGGAGCCGCGGCTGCAGAAGAAGGGAGGGGAGCTGACATGGAGGGAGGGAGCAGATATGGATGGAGGGAGGGGGCTGACATGGAGGGATGGAGGGGGCTGACATGGAGGGAGGGGGGCTGACATGGATGGATGGAGGGAGGGGGGCTGACATGGATGGAGGGAGGGGGGCTGACATGGAGGGAGGGGGGCTGACATGGATGGATGGAGGGAGGGGGCTGACATGGAGGGAGGGAGCTGATACGGATGGAGGGAGGGGGGCTGACATGGATGGATGGATGGAGGTGGCCTGACAGGGAGGATGGGAGCTGATGGGGATGGTGGGAGGGGGTCTGAAATGGAGGGATGGAGGGGGCTGACATGGAGGGAGGGAGCTGATATGGATGGAGGGAGGGGGGCTGACATGGAGGGATGGAGGGGGCTGACATGGAGGGATGGAGCACTGGTAATGGGGTTGAGGGGACTAGCACTGGAAATGAGCTGATTAGGGGAGGCTAGGACTGGTAATGAGCTGATGGGGGGTAGGACTGGTATTGGGCTGATTAGGGTAGGCTAGCACTGGTAATGGGGTTGAGGGGGGATTAGCACTGGAAGCGAGCTGATTGGGGGGCTTTGAATGGGCATGGGCTGATTGTGGGGAGGGGAGGATAGAGCTGCTGGCCCTGGAAGATAACTGGGGGCTAAGGCTGCCATGGTATTTGTACTAGAAGGGACTGGTCAGTGGGGAAGGAGGGGGATTGGAAGGAAATGGACACCAGTGGCAATCATGGGAATGCAAGTTGACATTGGAAGGTACTGGGAGTGAGGACTGGAAAGGGGCTGATATTGGGGAGGGTTACTGGGACTGGAAATAGGCTGATGGAAAGAAGTGAAGAAAACGAAAGAAGAGATAAGAAATGGCAGATGGACCATAGACCACAGAAAGAGAGCTAAGAGAAGACAGGAAAGCAGAAGCCTCAGATCGGGACCAGCATGATCAAAGAATAAATTGGTCAGACAACAAAGGTAGAAAAAATAATTTTATTTCATATTAGTGATTTGACTACAAAATCATCATAATTTTGAAATCAAATATTGTTACTTGTTGTTGTGATATTTTCTGGTGTATTTTTTTGGTGTGCGAAGGAAGAGGGGTAGTCTTATACGGCGAGTATAGGCCAAACACCTATATTTTAACAGGAAAAGTAGGGGGTCGTATATAGCATTAAGGTAAGAAACAATATATGCAGTGTTAGATTTGTTTTAAATGTCGCAATGGTTTTGCGGCTCCCAGTTTTTTTTTTCCCTTCGGAAACGGGTCCAAGTGGCTCTTTATGTCTTAAAGGTTGCAGACCCCTGGTATAGGTCATCAGGAGGAGACATACATGTATTCCCAGACATAACTTCTTAAACAGTAATTCTAACACAAGCAGTTTTCACATCTTTGTTTCAAGACTGAAGGAAAAGTTTCTTCCCTGCACTTTCTGTATCATAAACAAACTTAGTTTCTCCAGGACCAAGCAGGAAGTCAGTCCTCACATATGGGTGACGTCGGCACCGACGGAGCCCCCATGCGGAGCATTTCCCCAGCTTTCACAGAAGGCCTTTGGGACTGCCAGCACGCATGCGCGGTCCCCTTCCCGCCCAAGGGTGCCATCTTGCTCAGTCTTCTTTTTTCTGCGGAGCCCAACGGACGTGGTTCGTGTTCACCCGTGAAAAAAGTTGATTTTTCTTGTTTTTTCTCGGTTTGACGCCGGTTTCCCCTTCCTGCCTCAGGCCGGTACACCGGTATCGAGCCCGGACTTCATTTTTCAGTTTTTGTCCTTCGTGACTAGCGTTCGCGCCATTTTTCTACTTTTCACTGGCAGCCCTGTCTTTTGACCCCGCAGGGGCCCTTTTTCCTCCGATGGCTGCCAGCAGGTTTAAAAAGTGTGATCGGTGTAAGAAACTTATATCTCTCACCGACACAGATGACTGCTGCCTCCGCTGCCTCGGACCCGATCATGACCCGATGATCTGTGGTCCGTGTGGGAAAATGTCCTTGAAGGCGTTGAGGAGTCGGCAGAACAAGAAGGAAAGAATCTTCTCTGACTCCGCGTCCGGCCGGGCCCGGACTTCGTCAGAGGCCTCGACATCTCGGGATTCCGATCCCAAGCATCGCCGGGGATCCTCTGAGAGGGGGTCTCCCTCGCGGGAGCATCACAGGAAGAAGAAACCCGCGAGGGCGGCGTCGGTGGATGCACTTGGCTCCTCGAGGGCCAGGTCGCATAGCCTCGACCACCGTCCCGGGTCTTCGGAGTCGGAGAGGCCTGCTAAACAACCTCGTGTGGAGCCGGAGTCCCCGAGTCACATGAGTGCTGTAGTCCTCGTGGACTCTCCTCCGGGGGAGCTGACATCGGGCCCGACACCGTCGGGGCCCGAGTTGGGGGCTGCTGAGTCTCCTGAGCTCAGACTCAGGTTGACGGCCTTGGAGAGCAGCTTGGCTGCCTTCATGGAACAGCAGCGGGCACTGATCGCCGGTCTCACCGGTGCATCTGCCCCGACCACTGGGACATCGATGTCCAAGTCGACCCCAGAGGCCGAGCCGATCCTCGAGTCCATGCGCTCTCAAGTCGATCCTCTTCCAAGATCTCCCTTGGCCTCCCGTTCGGGACCGAGGTCATCGACGCCGGTACCCTTGGCGTCAGGGCGGATGGCATCGGTGCCTGCCCGACTGGAGCTGCTCGATTCCTCACCGGAGTCCGAACCTCGGAGACGGTCCCCCCCGGACGACACCCGGTTCTCGGATTTCGTGCGGGACATGGCCAAGGCCTTGGCCTTCCCCGCGGATCTCGAGGAGGTGCCGAAGAGCTCGAGGCCCAGCAGTATGACCCTCCTCCCAAGGAGGCCTTTACTGTACCGGTTCCTCTGATGCTGGAACGGTTGCTCTTATGCATGTGGGAGGCGCCGGTCTCGACGCCGGTTCTGAGCAAGCGGGTCGATTCCATCTTTCGAGTCCGCAAGAGCCCCGGGTTCCAAAAGGCACAGCTACCGCACCACTCTATGGTTGTGGAATCGGCCATGCATCGTCTGAAGAGTCAGAAGATGCACTTCTTGGTGCCTCCTGGCCGGGAGGCCCAGAACCTGGATGCCCTCGGTAGAAAGTTCTTCCAGGGCTCTATGCTTGCTTGCAGTGTCCAGACCTACCAGCTGTACATGGGCATGTACCTTCGAGACCTGGCAAAGGAGATTGCCTGGTTCTCTGCTGGTCTCTCCGAGGAACCTTTGCAGAGGTTCAAGGCCCTGTCATCGGGGATCCGGGAGTGCTCGAAGTTTATCTCTCGAGCAGCCTATGACGGCTTCGGCCCGTGTAGCCGCGGCCGGCATCGGTGCACGCCGTCAGGCCTGGCTACAGTCATCGTACCTCGAGCCATGGGTGCAGGACAAGTTGGTCGATGTCCCCTGCTGAGGTGAAAACCTCTTTGGCAAGCCCATGGCTGAAAAGGCTGCAGAACTCGTCCGAGACTCTCACCCGGACAAGGCTGTCCAGGAAAACCTCTGCCCCTTCTCAAAATAAGAAGGGCTCGGGAAAAAAGACCTTTTACCCGAGGAAGTCATCTGCCTACAAATCCTACCCTCACTTTCAGGCCTCCACAGCTCCCCAGCAGGGTCAGCAGGCCAAGGGGTAGGGACATGGGCCCCGTAGGCAGAAAACCCCCAAGCCACCAGCTCCGGCTCCTGCACAGCAGGGAGCAGGGTTTTGACTCCAGTGGCATAGCCTCTCCTCCTCAGCTGGCTCCTCACAGCACAGGAGCCGGCAGACCCTGTATGCCCACAGGTGGTCAGCCGTAACAAGGGATACCTGGGTGCTAAGCATAGTCCAGAGGGGTTATCCCCTCCACTTCCACCAGGTACCTCCCTCCTACTTTCCAGGGGAGCCTCCAAGACTCCCTCTGCACAGGGACTTACTCCTGCAGGAATTAGCAAGTTTTCTGAAGGAGCAGGCGTTGGAACCGGTGCCTCACCACCTGAGAGGTCAAGGGTTCTATTCCAGGTACTTTCTAGTACCAAAAAGGACAGGAGGCCTCAGGCCCATCCTAGACTTGCGAAATCTAAACAGGTTCCTGGAGAGGGAGAAGTTCAAGATGCTTACCCTTGGGATACTGCTGCCCTACCTGCAGCAGGGAGATTGGCTATGCTCCTTAGACCTAAAGAATGCTTATACTCACATCCTTATTCATCCATACCACCGGCAATATCTCCAATTTGTAGTGGGAGGAAACCATTACTAGTACAGGGTACTCCCTTTTGGCCTAACTCCCGCCCCCAGGGTTTTCACCAAATGCCTGGTGGTGGTGGCGGCCTATCGCAGAGTTCAAGGGCTCTTTGTCTTTCCATACCTGGACGACTGACTCATCAGGGGTCAGTCTCCACAGGAGACCAATCAAGCCACCCTCCGCACTGTCGCTCTTCTCCAGCATCTGGGGTTTGTCGTAAACTTCGCAAAGTCCACTTTGTGCCCCTCATTGAACATGGAGTTCATGGGAGCAAGACTGGACACTCTTCAAGCAAAGGCTTTTTTGCCAGTGGACAGGGCCCACAGATTGATGGACTTGGCCAGCCAATTCCACAGCAATTCTCTGGTCTCCGGCTGACAATTCCTGAGGCTCTTAGGGCACATGGCATCCACGGTCCATGTAACGCCAAATGCCCATCTACACATGAGGCCAGCTCAGTGGGGCCTGTGATAAGGAAGCTTATCATAGCTCAGGAAGGAGCTATAGAAAAGGTGAAGTGACTCTGAACAAGCAACCTGTCAGTTCTGGTAGAAATAAGAAAACAGAATTTTCCCATACAATACTACCAGTCCCAGAATGCACCAGGTTTCCAACAGCCATTAGAGGAGCTGAAGTGGGGAAACGTGTGTTCAATCAGGAGGGCTATGAGGTAATCCCTAAGCACTCATCTCAAAGGGCAGGGCCTGATTCAGCACAGCTGCGCTGTGCTAGGGTGGAGCACTCTACAGAGAATTATCCTCAGAATCCTCTTGGACAGCTTCATCATCTGGAGGATCATCAGAAGCAGAAGCCAGTGCGGACGGACAGAGAGGGCAAGAAACCCTTTGGAAGAAAGAAGAGAAAAGCATTTGGGAGGTCTAAAGGAGTCCAGAGCAGTACGTATACTGGGAGACATTCAAAAGGCCTGCATACACCATTGGACTGGGGAAAACCAGAGGAGTGGTGCTGCAGAGCTAGGAATCTCCAGACGGTACCTGTGAGGGAGACGGCTGCACTTGGAAGGGACCCTAGGACCTGTGCCAGAAGGTATGTGAAGAGAGATCCAGTGTCCAGGGATCTGGATTGGAAGGCTGGACATCAGAACTGGACTACATACTGGCCAGGCTATTTAGAGAGGAATTCTAACAGCAATGGAAGCTCAGGTATGAACACTGATCTATGCCCTAGCTATAACCTTGAAAGACAGCAGGGAAACAAGTATTCTCCTGAGAGTGCTCCATTGAGAAATTCCTCTGTGCCAATCCATGATATTGAACCCATGATTGTTGAAGAAGGGGGAGCGGTCTTAGATACAGGCTGTGAATATATGGATTGCTCTCTGTCTAAACTCCTTTGGTAATTTTCTGTTACAAAGTACAGCAACCATCACAAAGAAATACAAACTTGTTCTTTAATCTACTCAGACAAGCTCCTGAAGTAGGATTTGAGCCACGCAGTAGAAAGCAAGCCAGCTAAGGGGTTTCAGCTGGGTAACTGCTAGCAATTGAGCCTTACCTAATTGCTTGTGAGCTCTGAGGGAATCACTTCTGAGTCTATGTGTGAAGATATAAGAAGTTAACCTGAAAAGAACAGTTTTTCCCTTCTTTGTGGGTTTTGCTTGTTTGATACACTGCTAAGAAAATATTAGCTAAAGTCTACAGAAAAGACCAGTTTGTTACCAACCAGGTCTTTACTCTTTTCATTTGATTGCCTGACAAGTTCATCTGTTGTTCTCCTGATTTTGTTTTTCTAAGTTAAACACTGAAAGCAAGTATCCTGTTTTATGTGCTACCAAGCATATCTGTGTTGGGAGAAATAACCCCATAAATAAATATCTTATTGGCTTTACACTCAAGCACAACTAATTATTGTGAGCAGCTGTGTCTGGTGTGAATGGACTGCATTTCCCACAATCCCTTGCAAATCATATTGATATATGCACTTGCCAAGACTGTGAACATTCTCACCCAGGCAGCCGTCTGACAGGCCTCAGAACTCAGTGGTTGCAGGCCACGGGAAACCTGACGGACAAAGTGAGGGTGTCCAAGCTACTAGCTTCTTCTCTGCAGTGGTGGCTTCATCTTCCGAATCTGCTAAAAGGGGTGCCTTTTCAAGCACCTCAACATTCTCAAGTGCTGACAACCGATGCTTCTCTCCAAGGTTGGGGTGCACATTGCCAAGGAGCATGCACCCAGGGCCTCTGGTCCACTTGGGAGTCCGCACCATACTTCAGCTTCTCTCCAACCTCACTAACCTCCTACAGGAAGGCCTAAAGCCATCCCAGCGCACCCGGAGGAGCAAAGTCGCCCCACTGATCACAGTGACGCACGGCACTCTGATCTCTCAGATGACTCCGAGCTCCAATCCTTCCTTAGCTCTGGAGAGGAGGAAGGAGAAGAAGGAACAACTCCACTGGGATCTGCTTCCCCAGAAAAGGCATCCGGCATCTCGAACAACTCCGACAACAGATCCACGGTGACCGCAGTTACCAGCACGGACCCTCCCTCAACAGCGCCACTCCCTGAGGACCTCACCTACCCCAAATTTCTTCGAAAAGTGGCAACTACACGAGCTCTTGCTCCCGCAGAAGCAACGGATCAAGCCGGGCCAGATCCTCTTGTACCTCAATGCCCCGAGGCCGCCTGCCACACTTCCAGTCCACCAGCGCCTGCTGGATGCGCAGACCAAGCTTTGGCAGACCCCGGCCTCCTCACTTGCTTGCTCCTGAAACTGGACACACAGTACCAAGTCAACCAGGCCCCGGGCTTCGGGAAAAGTCAGTTACCCCACCACTCCATTGTCATCTCCTCTGCCTTGAAACACATTAAATCATCACGCAATCATGCCAGCTCCCCTCCGGGGAGAGATCCCAAACTGCTGGACAACGTGGGGAAGAAAGTCTTCCAAGGAGCCATGCTGAACGCAAGGATTGCTGCACATCTATTTCCAAGACACATTGCTGACAACACTAAAGGACACCATTGCAGCTCTCCCTCCTGAGGCAGCAGCCAAAGCTACATCCACAATTGGGGACCTCAAAGAATGCGGAAAACACCTGATGCCTTAGAGACGGCCACGTGCACGACCGGCATTGCCATCTCCACCAGGAGGCTAGCATTGCTGTGGGCTTCTGGCCTGCGCGATGACACCCATGAGCGCATTGCGAATGCCCCCTGCAATGGCGAGTCCCTCTTCGGAGATAAAGTCAAGGACACGGTCAATGACATGAAGGACCATTGCACCACTCTACAGACCCTCGCAGAGGATGGCCTGGAATGTAGTTCCAACTCCAAGTGAAACTACAACCGCAAGTCCTCCACACACAAAAAATACAACTCCTACCGTAAATGGCAGCCACGCTACAGGCAGACATCATACCAACCCTCATGCAGCCTCGCATCAGCAAAAGCATCAAAAGGACAGAAAACAAAAGAAGCAACCTCCCCTGCCCGGGAAAAGCACCCCTTCCTTTTGACAATCCGCCAGGAGAAGAGTGGACAACGCTTCCTGTGGGAGGACAATTGACCACATTCTGGGACTCCTGGCGACTCATCTCTACAGACTCATAGGTCCTACAGATCATCCGGGAAGGCTACCGCCTCCGCTTCCAGTCTTCCCCGCATCAACGCTCGACCCCAGCACAAGCCAACCGGAACAAAGAACCTCTCCCGATGCAACAGGAGTTGATACATCTTCTGGCTTCTCAAGCCATCGAGCCGGTACCCCCCAACCAGATCAATCAGGGCTTCTACTCCAGATTCTTCCTGGTGCCCAAAACGTCAGAGGGGATGCGCCCGATCCTCGACCTCAGGAACTTGAACAAGTTTATCTACAAGGAGAAGTTCTGCATGTACTTGCTTCCATCCTCCCACTCCTTCAACAAGGAAACTGGATTGCATCCCTCGACCTACAAGACGCCTACGCTCACGTCCCAATCCATCCAGAGGACAGGAGATACCTGCGTTTTCAGGCCCTGGGCGGTCATTACCAATACAAAGTCCTTCCATTCGGCCTATCCCCAGCGCCACGGATATTCACAAAGTGTGTGGCCATCGCTGCGGCACACCTGCGAAAACAGGGCATTCACATCTTCCCATACTTGGACGACTGGCTTATCTCATCGCCATCATCACGGGGAGTGCAGACGGCAGTCAAACAGACTCTTCGCCTCCTCACCTCCCTGGGGTTCCTAGTAAACCACCAGAAATCGCACCTCACCCCCACCCAATGGCTGGAATTCATCGGGGCCGACATAGACACCATCAAAGCAAAAGCGTTTTTCCCAACACAGCGAGCATAGAAACTGACCGCCCTAGCTATGGAAGTCTCCCTTCGACCAGTCTCAACACCTCAGACTCTTTTGTGACTCCTGGGCCACATGGCCGCCACCACGCAGGTACTGCCTTTAGCGCGGCTGCACATGCGCACACTCCAGTGGCGTCTGTGGTCATGCTGGAACCAGCACACACAGCCCCTCTCAACACACATCACCCTCGATGCACATACCAAGAGTAGCCTCCGATGGTGGATCACCAAGCAAAATCTCACAGTGGGGAAGGATCTACAGTAGCCCAGTCACCGAATCACCATCACTACAGATGCTTCCAGGACTGGCTGGGGAGCGCACACGAGTCACTTACGCACACAGGGAGCCTGGACAGCAACGGAGATGTGTCTACACATAAACCTCCTGGAACTCAGGGCCATCAGATATGCCCTACAAGCTTTTCAACCGCACATCAAGAACAAGTCTGTCGTCATTCAGACGAACAACCAGGTAGCCATGTTCTATGTCAACAAGCAGGGAGGAACGGGCTCACGACCCTTGTGCAAGGAAGCGCTCACCATCTGGGCGCTAGCCATAGCGAACCACTGTTGGCTGCAAGCCTTCTACCTACTGGGCGAACAGAACTCCCTGGCAGACAGGCTAAGCCGACAGCTAAGCCCACACGAGTGGACCCTGAGCCCCGAGATCACCAAGGACATCTTCCACTGCTGGGGCCAACCCCACGTCGAACTCTTTGCAACAGAGCAGAACAAGAAGTGCAATCTGTTCTGCTCCAAATACCCATCAGCCCACAGCATAGCTTCGGATGCCTTTGACGTGTGCTGGGGTGAGTGGTCTCTGGTGTACGCCTTCCCCCCCCCCCCCCCGATCTCCAAGACACTGCAGAAGGTGGTCCAGGACAAAGCCCACATCATCCTAGTGGTCCCACACTGGCCCAGGCAGATGTGGTTCCCAACCCTCCTACGTCTCGCCCAGGAGCAGCTTCTCCACCTTCCCCTCCAACTGTCCCTGCTCACTCAGGACAACGGGCGCACCCTACACCCCAACTTGAAGACCCTCGCATTGACGGCATGGAGGTTGAGCGGGTGAGCCTCTCCTTACTCGGCATCCCTGAAGAAGTTCAGCGTATCATCATCGCAGCCAGGCGACCCTCCACCAGAAAATCTTACAGCCTCAAGTGGAAGCGATTCAGCCTATGGTGTGCTTCCAAAGGTCTGGCCCCATCATCCTGTCCCTTGCCGAGTGTCCTGCAGTACCTCACCTCACTCTCCGAGCAAGGGCTCAAGACTACTTCCATCCGAGTCCACTTATCTGCCATTGCGGCCTTCCACGACCGCTTGGGTGATGCGACCATCACCTCCTCACCCCTAGTGACAAGCTTTATGAAAGGGCTTCACAACTTGCGACCTCCAATAAGAGCCCCTGCCCCAGCTTGGGATCTGAACATTGTCCTGCAACAGCTGACTCAACATCCTTTCGAGCCAATGCTCTCAGCTTCAATGAAACATGTGACATGGAAGACGCTCTTCTTGATAGCCATCATGTCTGCACACAGGATCAGTGAACTGCAGGCCCTGGTGGCACATCCCCCATACACGCAGCTCCTCCAAGACAGAGCCACCCTGAGGACTCACCCCAAATCCGTCCCCAAGGTTGCTTCTGAGTTCCACTTGAACCAAGCCATCGAGCTGCCCACATTCTACCCGGAGCCACACTCCCCTGAGGAGCAGAGGCTCCACACTCTGGACTGCACCAGAGCCCTCCGGATCTACATTCTAAAGACAAGCCCACTCCGGAAGGGCTCTCAACTGTTTGTGTCTTACGATCCCAACAGACCAGGACGCCCAGTCCCGAAGCGTTCCGTGGCCCTATGGGTCTCGGACTGCATCAGTTTCTGCCACAACCAGGCAGGCGCTCAAACTGTGCCCAACTTGGGCCCACACCAACTACGGGCGCTGGCAGCTACCATTGCGAACCTGCGCTCGATTCCCCTGATGGACATCTGCAAAGCAGCCACGTGGTCTTCAGTCCATACGTTCCAGAAACACTATTGCTTGGACTTGGACACGCAAGCGTGCTGCGCATTCGGACAGGCGATCCTCTCCATGGCCACCAGAGGCCCGACAGAGGACAGTGGCTGACCTGATGACTTAAACCTGTATAGTCTTATTTAGCAGTCCGGCCATGTTGGCCACTCAGTTAATGTTCTAGCGAATACGGCCATGTTGGCCTCACTGTTCGGCCATGTTGGCCACCCAGTTCTAACGTGCAATAAACACATGTTGACAACTCTAATCTCGGCCTCCCTCTCCACCGCTACATATTGCGCCATCATGCAGCTAGGGAGGCACCAGTTGTGGCTGACGAATCCTGCTTGTCCAAGGAGATAACGGGGTGACTTACCTGTAATGGGAGTTCTCCATGGACAGCAGGATAAGTCAGCCACACAATCCCGCCCACCTCCCCGGGCCAAGGTTGGCCTTGGCACGCCCCTAGCCCAGGAGCACAATGGACGCAGCTAAGGACTCCCTGGCTGGCTAGGGGCGGGCTAGTGGGTTGGGCATCTGGCTCTTGCTCAGAAGGCTCTGAGCTCTAGAGAGCACTTCCGGGTACGGCGCCGTCGGAGGACATCACCAGGTGTGGCTGACTTATCCTGCTGTCCACGGAGAACTCCCATTACAGGTAAGTAACCCCATTTTCTCTGTTATGTGAAAGTTCAGCATAGTTTTTCAGTAGAGTTTCTCAAGGTCGTTAGCTAAGTAATAGGCCCTGGAATGTCTGAGCTACTGAATCTGTGGTGTTAACTATTTCTGAGGGCTTTCAGTCCCCCTCTGATTCTGCAAAGAATCATTTCAAAGGTAAGGAAACTCAGACATTGATATTAAGGAAGGATTGTAAATAGACTCTGGGCCAGTCTGTAACAACATCCTAGGAATCAAAGGTTCCACTGACTTCTTACAGCAGACATTACACAGCGAATCAATGCTCCTAAAATAATAAAAACCCCAAATCCTTGCAAGGGATTAGACAGTGAATTCCAGAAAGAAGAGACAGAGTCAAAGAAATCAGAAAAAGAACTTATATAATTACTACTTGGGACAAAAGTACGGTTTTTCACTTCATCTAGTAAGCCTTTCACTACTTTTCCTTCATTATCCAGCAGAGAACAACAATAATCGAGGATTTATTTTTATTTATTTAAAGGGTATTTCTATCCCGCCTTATCCTTCAATCAAGGCGGTGAGCACAGAGGATTAATCCACATACTCCATAATCTGAGTACTATATTCTCTTGTGGGTGCTATTGCTCCAAAAGTTGAAAGCCAAACAGTACCCGTAAATGCATCAATCTGAGATTTAGTTAAAGGATTTGTAAAGTCTGCTAGTTGCTGTGCAGCTGCTATGGCCTTATCCTGAGGGGAAATATCTCTTTTTCTTCTTAAAGAATCACTCGGGATTGATAATAGAGTAATATTTTGGTATGGTAAAAATCGCCACGGGGTATCTAACTGGGCAACATAGCAAGTGCGTGGCCAATCTCTAGGCAGTTCTGTATATGCAAGATTACCACACACAAAATAATCTCCTTCTAAAGACAATAACCCATTTTCCCAAATTGTCAAATTGTGAGGACAAGATCTCTTGAAAGGTTTTAGGCCTAGCTCGTAGCAGAAACCCATGCTGAGTGGCTGTCACAGTTGGAAGGCAAACAGCACAATCTGAAAGATTAAAGTGTTTTGTGACTGTAAGTGTGACTTAAAAATATTTGGGTGTTCCCCATAACCTTCCCAAGATTCTGAATGCAGTACTGCTTCATTAACAATAATATGCCATAACGCAAATATGACCCGATAAGGAAACATTCTTAACAGACCTCTAACATATCTAAAAATATTAATTACTCCAAAAATAATTGTTCAAAGAAAAATGAACACACAACTATCCTTCTTAGCACTACGAAGATAAGCACTATAACTATAACCATCCTCAACTCCCAGTCTCTTCACGAGGTAGAGGTTAAGTGCTAAAAGGTCATCTATATATCAGTAAAGAACTATCTCAAACTAATTTTATCAACCTAATCAGCAGTATAAATGCTGGAAAAAGTTTCTTACATAATTCATTCAAAAAGCAATTAATCATGATAGTCTTTTCTGCAATATCACTGTTGTTCAAGTCTGAATGAGTCTCTACGTTGCAACAACAGAAGACGCTTCTCTTGATTCACAGATGCAAGGAACCACCCTCTGGATCCTGTGAAGGAGCCTTTTTACACTGTGAAAGATTTATCCAATGTGATTGTCCTTCCACTTTACAAGCTGAGTATCCCACCAGGAGAACACGGAACGGACCTAGGAACTTGGGAGCCAAAAGTGCCTTTGGATGCAAGTTCTTAATCAGGACCCAATCTCCTGGCTTCAATTCTGGATGCAATAACTCTGAAGGAGTATCCTGCTGAGGATTTACCTGCAATAAAGGAGCAACAGACAAAATTGAGTGCAATCGTGAGCAATAAGTCAAGATATCGCTGCGCAACAGTTGAGGATCTGGGATTATTGTCAATTCATGTGGGGATGTAGCTGGACATCCAGTAACTATTTCATATGGTGTCAGGCCTCCTCAAGCACGCTGGGGGGGGGATTAAACACTGCCATAAGGGCAAAAGGAAGTGCTTCCGTCCAATCTGTAGCCCAATCCTGTGTCAGAGTGTGTAAGTGACCTTTGAGTGTCTTATTCATCCGTTCCACTTGGCCAGAGCTTTGCAGATAAGGAGTGTGAAGTTGTCTTTTAAAACCAAACCATTGTTCAATACCCTCCCAGACACTCGCAACGAAGGCCAGACCCTGATCAGAGGAAAAGATAGAAGGTACACCCCAAACAAGAATAAACTGAGTGAGCAGTAATTTGATGGTGACAACAAAAAAAGAAAGAAAAGACACGTGATCCTAACAAATACCGCTTAGCCCCCTCTGGCGCAGGACAGGTCTGTAAAATTGAGCTGCAAAATCAAAAATTGTCCTGATGGGTTGGGAAGGGCGGCAGAAACCCTTATAATTGACCCTACTCTGCCAGCCTTCAAACAATCCAAACAAGCTGCATACACAGCCTGTGCCATAGAAAAAAACTTTGGGTAATACCAGAGCACCGAAAAGACATCATTCATAGCCACAGCTGACAGGTGAGGTTTATGATGCAGGAACAGGTCAAGTGGAAATAATAGACTGTCAGGGAAAATGAACAGATGATCCTTTTTCCAGTAACCCTGTGCATCACAGGTCGCACCACACGAAGTCCATAGAGTCTGAGTTTCAAAGGGAGTATCTTGATAATGCTGTAAGAGAGATGAAAAGGAAAACAAAGTCATGTTAGATGGTTTTAAGTAAAACAATGTTGGGGACACTGATGCTCGGAGGGCAGCTCGCCATGCTTCTTGTCTGCAAAATGGTTGCCCTTTGACATAAAATCTCCAGCAGAGGAATGTCCTTTACACTTTAAAACTGCAACTTGTGCTGGCAGTAGTACAGCCTGGAGTAAACGGTGGATGTGTTCAGCATGCTTAATTGGTTGATTAGCAGAAGTCAAAAAACCTCGCTGTGCCCAAATGTTTCCAAAATCCAAAAAAATTCCCATTGCATAGGCGCTATCAGTGTATATGTTTATCTCCAGGAACAAGCAGGAATGAGTCTTCACATATGGGTACGTCGCTACAAACGGAGCCTGCGCGGGAACGCTCCCCAGCTTCCCAAAAAAGGAAAGCTTTTGGGAGCATCCCACAGCGCCTGCGCGCTGCCTTCCCGCCTTTCCTAACCGCCTCTCCCCAGTTCTTCTTTGCCGCGGAGCCAGCAGGTTGTGTTCCTGTCACCGCTGAAGAAGTTCTTTGCTTTATTTTATTTCTTTGGTTGCGCGTCTGCCTCCCCCGACTTCGGACCGGTACCGCCGGTTTTTTCTTTCTTTAAAAAAAAAAAAAAAAAAGAACATATTTTTCCCTCACTTAGTGTGTTTTTCTTCTTTTGGGCCTTAGGCCTCACAAAGAAGTTTTCCTCATGGAAAAACCAGCCTCAGGGTTTAAAAAAT
The DNA here is from genome assembly GCA_033557465.1 of Ichthyophis bannanicus. Classification (NCBI taxonomy): domain Eukaryota; kingdom Metazoa; phylum Chordata; class Amphibia; order Gymnophiona; family Ichthyophiidae; genus Ichthyophis; species Ichthyophis bannanicus. Next base: position 4,265,125 of record JAWIIG010000036.1, on the reverse strand, counting down.
GCACTAAGTGCAGCGGTACTATTTCTGTTACCGACACCCATGAATGATGTCTTAAATGTTTGGGTCCTGAACACTCCATTTCGGATTGTTCGTCCTGCTCTTTGATGTCTAAACGAGGTTTACAGAACCGAGCAGCCAAGCTCCATGTGCTGTTTCCCTCTGATGCAGCTTCAGTGGCATCGACGTCTTCCAGGGCTGCTTCTTCCTCCCATGGATCTCAGGTAACCAAACATAAATCCAGCCGGTCCTCGAAGGGTAGATCTCCTTCCAAGCATCGAGATGCCTCCGGGCTTGCCCTCGAGGATCCTGCACCGGCAAAACAACCCCGGCGGGAAGCTCCGGCTTCCAAAGCTCCACCGATGGGGTTACAGGTTGACATTGATGGCATGGCCTCGACCGATCACCTGTTAGAATGCTCTGGGGTACCGGCGCAACCTTCCGGTACCGAATTCCAGGCATTCATGGCGTCGATGGATCAGAATGTTCTATCCATGCAGCAGGCTATCACGGCCTTTATTCAAGCTGCGACGCCGCTGATACCACAACAAACTCCGTTGTCGGTATCAGCTCTGGTACCGGCACCAGCGACATCGACCAGGATGCCGACTGCAGCGGTTCCCTGTCCAGGGATGCTCATCGGTACCGAACCGGTACCGATGACGCCCAATGTCGATACCGCTCGATACACGTATCGAGCTTTAGAAGAGCACCCTGACAGGCGATACTTTGATTCCTCTGAAGATTCTGATACATCGGAGGAGTCTGCTGAAGTATCAATTGCCCTTCCTGAAGAGCCTTCTTCTCCAAAAAGAAGAATGTCTCCTCCAGAGGACTTGTCCTTTCAAGACTTCATAAAAGAAGTGGCTAAAGGACTTTCCATTTCAGTAACCTCTGAATCAGAGCCTAGAGCTAAAAAACTGGATATTTTAGGTTATTCTAAGGCTCCTAAGGAGGCAGTCACCTTGCCAATTCATGAGATTCTTTATGATCACATGATTAACTTATGGGAGACTCCTCTCACTACTTCCCCTCATTCTCTTAGATTGGACACTATGTACCGTGTCCCTCCTTGTCCTGGTTTTCATAAAACACAGCTTCCTCACCATTCTATTGTGGTGCAGTCAGCTATGAAAAGGATAAAGAGTGCAAAAAGACACTCCTCTACTCCTCCAGGAAGAGAATGCAGGACCTTGGATGCTTTTGGTAGGAAAATCTTCCAAGCCAGTATGCTCATTGCCAGAATCAACTCCTATAGTCTTTATATGGGTATGTTTCTGAAAGAAGTTGCAGATAAACTGCACACTTTCCTCCCTTTTCTTCCAGAGGATAAAAGGGAGGAATTTCTTATTTGGCTTAAGCATACTCAAGATATTTCAAAGTTTTCCAACCGTGCAGCTTTTGACTCCTTTGAAGGTGCTAGCAGAGCTTCGGCCATTGCCATAGCTGCTCGCAGAATTGCTTGGCTCCAGGCTTCTGATCTAGAATCTTGGGTCCAGGATGGCTTAGGAAATCTTCCCTGTACAGGTGAAAACCTGTTTGGCAAAGAATGGCAAATAAAAGCCACTCAAATGGATGCAGAAAATTCTGCTCTGGATAGACTTTCAAAGTCAACCTCCATTCCTGCCAAGAAAAAACCTTTAAAGAAGTCTTTTTTCAAAAAAGGCAGATTCCCTTCTGCTTCTGGCCAACAATCATCTACAGGTCGCTTTGCTACTAAGCGTCAGCAACTAAACAGTCCAGGCCTAAGTCTACAGGGGCTCTGCAACCCAGCAGACCCAGCCTCCTCAGGGTTTTTGACTTGATGCTAGAGAACTTAGCCTTTCTGGCTCTAAAACAGCCAGAACCTCTCACCATTCCAGGAAGGTTAGCTCATTTTGCTCCCAGATGGGAGCAAATTACAGCAGAGCAGTGGACCCTCTCTATCATAAGAGAGGGCTACAAGCTTCATTTCTCAAACCTTCCTCCCCACACCATGGTGAGACACTTCAATTCTCCAACATCTCTTCTCGACCTTCTAGGTCAGGGGGTGGCTACCCTTCTCGCCCAAGGGGCAATAGAAGAAGTACCTCTTCTTCAACAAGGGTCAGGGTTTTACTCCCCCTATTTTCTGGTCCCAAAGAAAACAGGGGGCTACAGACCCATATTAGATCTCAGGGAATTGAACAAATTTCTATGCAAGGAGAAATTCAAGATGCTTTCTCTGGGCACTTTCCTTCCATACCTTCAGAGTCAGGATTGGCTTTGTTCTCTAGATCTCAAGGATGCGTACACACATGTCCTCATCCATCCTTCTCACAGAAGGTTCCTCCGTCTTCTTTTCCAAGGAAAGCATTTCCAATACAGGGTGCTTCCTTTCGGTCTGGCCTCTGCTCCAAGAGTGTTCACCAAATGCATGGCAGTAGTAGCTGCATTTCTACGCACTCTGGGAATATTTGTATTCCCATACATGGACGACTGGCTCATCCGAGCTCCATCTCAGTCAGAGGCCCAGACTTCCCTGGACTGCACAAGGTGCATTCTACAGTATCTGGGACTTGTGGTAAACCTTCCAAAGTCCCAGCTCACCCCTACTCAGTCTCCAGAGTTCATAGGGGCCTAGTTAGATACTACCACTGCAAGGCCTATCTTCCTAAGGCCCGTTGCCTACGCCTAGTGCAGTTAGCCTCCCAGATTCAGTCAAAGAGCCATTTAACTGCCCGGGAGATGCTGCAACTGCTAGGCCACATGGCATCCACAGTGCATGTGGTCCCCTATGCTCGCCTTCACATGAGAGCAGCTCAATGGACTTTGTCCACCCAGTGGACTCAAGCATCAGGGGCTCTGTCAGACAAAATAGCAACCTCCAGGCGCCTCTTTTGGTCTCTCCACTGGTGGAAGTCCACCCAAAATCTGTTGCTGCGGTCCCCCTTTCAACAGTTGTTGCCCCAGGCAACCCTCACAACAGATGCCTCCCAAACAGGTTGGGGAGCTCATCTGCAAGACCTCTCCACTCAAGGCACTTGGTCTCCACAGGAGACCTCCCTACATATCAACCACTTGGAGCTCCGAGCAGTTTTCTTAGCTCTCAAGGTCTTCCATACCCTGCTCAGCTACAAGACAATCCTCATTCATACGGACAATCAAGTAGCCATGTTTTACATAAACAAGCAAGGAGGAACTGGCTCTCTGTCGCTTTGCAACGAAGCTTTAAGATTGTGGGCCTTCGCCAGAGAGCATCAAATCCATCTCCTGGCCGTATACCTTCCAGGAATCCAAAACTCTTGGGCAGACAGACTCAGTCGAGTTCTTCTTCCACACGAATGGTCCCTGCACATGGACCAGGTACTCAGAATCTTCCAAGAATGGGGAACCCCGGACATAGACCTCTTTGCAAGTCCGTGCAATGCCAAACTTCTCCGGTTCTGTTCCAGAATTCCGTGTCAGGGAGTTCAGGCCAAGGATGCCTTCCTCCTTCACTGGGGTCAAGACTTCCTGTATGCCTTTCCACCCATTCCCTTGATTCCCAACACTCTGTTCAAACTCCAGAGGGATCAAGGATCTATGATCCTTATAGCTCCACGCTGGCCACGCCAAGTGTGGTACCCTTTACTTCTGCATCTCTCCCAAGCCCCCTCCCTGGACTTGGGAGCTGCTCCAGACCTTCTGTCCCAGGAGGAGGGGACTTTGTGGCACCCAAACCCCAAGTCCCTTCACCTCAGAGCTTGGTTACTGAAGGCCTAAACCTTCAGAATTGGAATCTTTCTCAGCAAATGAAGGATATCCTCCATGCTTCCAGAAAACCTTCTACTAGACGTTCCTATGCTTTTAAATGGAAAAGGTTTGCCATTTGGTGTACTGAGAAGGGTCTTGACCCTCTAGCACTACCTTTGAATTCTTTATTGGAATATCTCCTGCATCTCTCCAATGCAGGCCTTAAGACGAATTCAGTAAGAGTCCATTTGAGTGTCCTTAAGCCTATCAATGGACAGCCTATTTCCTCTCATCCTCTTATTGCAAGATTCATGAGAGGCCTAACTTTAACTAAACCTCCCATTAGACCTCCTCCGGTGGCATGGGACTTAAATCTGGTTCTTGGTCAGCTTATGAAGCCACCTTTTGAACCCTTAGCCACCACCTCCTTGAAATTTCTTTCCTGGAAGGTTATTTTCTCCAGGACCAAGCAGGAAGTCAGTCCTCACTTATGGGTGACGTTGGCGCCGATGGAGCCCACGCGGAGCAATTTCCCCAGCTTTCGAAGAAAGCCTTTGGGATTGCAGCGCGCATGCGCGGTCCTCTTCCCGCCCAAGAATGCCATCTTGCTCAGTCTTCTTTTTTCCGCGGAGCCCTACAGACGTAGTTTGTTACCACCGCTGAAAAAGTTGATTAATTCTTTGTTGTTTTCTCGATTCGCGTGTCCTTTTCCTGCCCGGCCTCGATTTTCCCTTATCGAGTCCGTTCACATTCTTTTTTGTTTTCGATTCTTCTAACTGGCGTTCCCGCCACTTAATTTTCCACCCCTGGCGGCACGGTCTTTCGACCTTGCGGGGGCCCTTTTTCCCTCGATGGCTGCCAGCGGGTTTAAAAAATGTGATCATTGTTCTAAATTAATGTCTCTTACAGACACGCATAACTTCTGCCTCCGCTGCCTCGGACCCAACCATGACTCCGTGAGTTGTGGTCCTTGCGGCAAGATGTCCTCCAAGTCGCTGAGGAGTCGGCAATCGCAAAGGGACCGAATCTTCTCTGACCCCGAGTCCGGTCCGGCCCGGACCTCGTCGGAGGCGTCGACGTCTCGTGACTCCGGCCACGAGCACCGTCGGAGTTCCTCTGAACGGGGGTCCCCTGGCCGGGAGTGTCGTCGGCAGAGGAAACTCGTGCGGGCGGCGTCTGAGGACGCACCTGGTCCCTCAAGGGCCGGGTCGCATAGCCCCGCCAGCCGCCCCGAGTCCTCAGAGGCGGAGAGACCTTCTAAGCTTCCCCGATTCGAGGTGGAGCCGCCTGGACACGTGAGTACTATTGTCCTCCTGGACTCCCCTACGGAACAGCCGTCGGGGCCCGAGTCGGTGGCTGCCGGGTCTTCTGGGTTTGACCTCAGATTGACGACCTTGGAGCACAGTATATCTGCCTTCTTGGACCAGCAGCAGGCTTGGATGACCGGCATCGCCAGTGCATCTGCCCAGACCACCGGGACGTCGACGCCCATGTCGACCCCGGCGGCCGAGTCGATCCTCGAGTCGATCCTCGGTCGAGGTCTCCCTCGGCCTCCCGTTCGGTACCGAGGTCGTCGACGCCGGCGTCGGGACGAACCCTCGCCCGCACGGAGCCCCTCAATTCCTCCACGGAGGCCTCGGGCTGGGACACGGAAGGGGACGAGTCGCCCGGCTCTTTTCAGACCCGGTGCGTCCCCTCCGACTCGCCTGAGTTGGAGCCTCGAAGGCGATCCCCTCCGGAGGATACGCGCTTCTCTGATTTTGTGCGGGATATGGCCAAGGCTTTGGCTTTCCCCGCGGATCCCGAGGAGGAGCCTCGCGTGGAAGAGCTCGAGGCACTCCAGTACAACTCTCCCCCGAAGGAGGCCTTTACTGTGCCGGTCCCTCTGATGCTGGAGCGGCTGCTCTTCCGCATGTGGGAAAATCCAGCCTCGACGTCGGTGTTGAGCAGACGGATCGATTCGATGTATCGAGTCCGCAAGAGCCCCGGGTTCCAGAAGGCACTATTGCCGCACCACTCCATGGTTGTGGAATCGGCAGTGCATCGGCTTAAGAGTCAAAAGATGCACTCCTCGGTGCCCCCGGGTAAGGAGGCCCGAAACCTGGATGCCCTCGGGAGGAAGTGCTTCCAGGGTTCCATGCTGGCCTGCCGAGTACAGACATACCAGCTGTATAAGGGCATGTTCCTCCGAGACCTGGCGAAAGAGCTCGCCGGGTTCTCGGCTGGTCTCTCCGACGAACCTTTGCAGAGGTTCCAGGCCTTGTCCGATAGCATTCGTGAGTGTTCGAAGTTCATTTCTCAGGCGGCCTACGATGGCTTCGAGGCATCGGCCCGAGTGGCCGGAGCCGGCATCGGTGCCCGCCGGCAGGCCTGGCTTCAGTCATCCGACCTCGAGCCATGGGTACAGGACAAGCTAGTCGATGTCCCCTGCAGAGGTGAAAACCTCTTCGGTAAGCCCATGTCTGACAAGGCGGCAGAACTTGAGTCCGAGACTCTCACTCGGACTCACCTGTCCCGAAAGTCCTCCGCAGAAGCGGAAGGGGCCGGGGAAGAAGCCTTTTTACCCGAGGAAGGTGCTTGCCTATAAGCAACCCCACCTTCAATACCAAGCATCGGCGGCTCCCACAAGGGCCCGCAGGTTAAGGGTCAGGGAAATGGCCCCCGTAGGCCGAGGGCCCCCAAGCCCGCTACACAGCCCCCTGCCCAGCAGGGTGGGGGCTTTTGACTATGCCAGCATAGCCTCTCCCCCCCCCCGCGTCCTTCGCTCAGCACGGGGGGCAGGCTGATCCACTTTGCCCACAGGTGGTCGGCCATAACATCCGATTCCTGGGTGCTGCAGGTGGTTCAGAGGGGCTACCTCTTGCATTTTCACCAGGTGCCTCCCCCCTACTTCCCAGGGGAGCCTCCAAGGCCCCCTCTACACAGAGACTTGCTCCTTCAGGAGCTGCAGGGTCTGCTGGGGGAGCAGGCTGTGGAGCCAGTGCCCCAACATCTGTGGGGTCAAGGGTTCTACTCGAGGTACTTCCTGGTCCCAAAGAGAACAGGAGGCCTCAGACCCATTCTGGACTTACGCAACCTCAACAAGTTCCTGTAGCGGGAAAAGTTCAAGATGCTTACCCTTGGAATCCTGCTGCCCTACCTCCAGCAGGGAGATTGGCTATGCTCCTTGGATCTAAAGGATGCCTATACTCACATCCTTATTCATCCGGACCACCGACAATATCTCAGATTTGTGGTGGCAGGGAAACATTATCAGTACCGCGTGCTGCCCTTCGGCTTGTGCTCCGCCCCCAGGGAGTTCACAAAATGCCTGGCAGTGGTGGTGGCCTTCCTGAGACTTCAAGGCCTGTTCGTTTTTCCATACCTGGACGACTGGCTCGTCCGGGCGCAGTCGGCCATAGAGGTCGCTCAGGCCACGCAGTGCACGGTGGCTCTGCTTCAGCACTTGGGCTTCGTCATAAACTTCGGGAAGTCCACGTTGCGTCCCTCTCAGGATCTCGAGTTCATAGGGGCACGGCTAGACACTCTGCGAGCTCGTGCCTTCTTGCCTCGGGAACGAGCCGACAGGCTCATGGCTCTGGCCGGCAGGTTCCACAGCGCGTCCCCGGTCCCGGCCAGACGGTTCCTGCAGCTGCTCGGTCATATGGCTTCCACGGTCCATGTCACACCGAACGCCCAGCTGCATATGAGGCCTGTCCAGTGGTGTCTTCGCACTCAATGGCATCAGGCCACAGGGAGTCTGGCGGACCTTCTACAGATCTCCGACCACCTGGTCTCCCCTCTGCAATGGTGGCTTCACCTGCCCAACCTGGTACTGGGCATGCCCTTTCAGTCTCCCGCACCTTCCCAGGTGCTGACGACAGATGCCTCTCTCCTGGGGTGGGGAGCGCATTGCCAGGGAGCACGCACTCAGGGCCTTTGGACTCCTTGGGAGGCGGCTTAGCAGATCAACTTCCTGGAGCTGCGGGCGATCCGCCTAGCTCTGCGGACCTTCTCTCACCTCACCTCGCGTCAGTCTGTATTGGTGCAGACGGACAATCAGGTGGCCATGTTCTACGTGAACAAACAGCGGGGCACGGGCTCCCTCCTGCTCTGTCAGGAGGCCCGGAGACTGTGCTCCTGGGCAGTCGACCACAACGTCCTCCTCAAGGCTGTTTACCTGCTGTCTTGCAGCCCCATGAGTGGAGGTTGATCCCCAGCGTTGCCCAGCAAATCTTCCGCCGGTGGGGCTCCCCCACCGTGGACCTCTTTGCCAGTCCCCTGAACCGGCAACTCCCCCGGTTCTGCTCTCGGCATCCGCATCCCCTCAGAGTAGCTCCGGATGCTTTCCTCATTTTGTGGTCCACAGGCCTACTGTATGCCTTTCCTCCCACACCGCTGTTATCCCGGACGCTTTTCAAGGTTGTCCAGGACGGGGCCTACGTGATCCTGATAGCGCCTCGATGGCCGAGGCAACCCTGGTTTCCTCTGCTCCTGCAGTTAGCGGTGGACACCCCTCTTCCTCTGGGGTTTCAGCCCGATCTTCTGACCCAAGATCAGGGTACTCTCCTGCACACCAACCTCCGGGCCCTTCACCTGATGGCCTGGCTGCTGAGAGGGTAGTCCTAGCTCCGCTCTCGCTCCCTCCGGAGGTGGAAGCTGTCGTCCTGGCGTCTCGGCGACCTTCTACCCGGAAATCTTACGCCCTCAAATGGCGTCGCTTCTCGGTCTGGTGTTCTCAGCGTTCTGAGGACCCATTCGCCTGCCTAGTATCGGTGGTATTGCAATACTTGCTTCACCTCTCCGATCTCGGCCTCAAGTCCAACTCTGTCAGAGTCCACCTCAGTGCTCTCTCGGCACACCATTCGCCGGTGGAGGGCCAGCCTCTTTCCTCGCACTCCTTGGTGGCGCGTTTCCTCAGGGGCCTGCTTCTGCTTAAGCCCCCGTTGCGCCCTCCGGCTCCTGACTGGGATCTCAATGTGGTTTTACAAAGGCTTACTTGCCCGCCTTTTGAACCCATGGCTACCTGCCCCCTCCGTTTCCTCTCCTGGAAAACTCTCTTCTTGGTAGCCCTTACCTCTGCTAGGCGCGTTAGTGAACTACAGGCCCTAGTGTCGGAGCCCCCTTACACCAGGTTCTACAAGAATAGGGTTGTCTTACGGACGCACCCTAAGTTTCTCTTGAAGGTGGTTTCCTCTTTCCACATCAATCAAGAGGTGGTTTTTCCGACCTTCTTTCCCAGGCCGCATACCAGCAGAGCTGAGACTGTTCTGCATACCCTGGACTGTCGAAGAGCCTTGTCCTTCTACCTTGACCGTACGCATGAGCATAGGAAAGCTGTCCAGCTTTTTGTTTCCTTTGACCCCAATCGGTTGGGGGTCCCTGCCTCTAAGCGTACTCTGTCCATCTGGGTAGCTGACTGTATCGCCTGGGCGTATGAGGCAGCCGGCCTCTCCTTGGAGAGTCGAGTCACGGCGCACCGTGTCAGGGCGAAGGCGGCGTCTGTAGCCCACCTCCGCTCTTTTTCGTTGGCAGACATCTGCCGGGCCGCTACTTGGTCTTCCAGCCAGACATTTGCGGCTCATTACTGCCTGGAGAGGGAGTCCCGCAGGGATAGTGCTTTCGGACAGGCAGTCCTCCACAATCTCTTTGAGGTTTAGGCAACTCCTACTCTCCAGCCCCGGTGTTGGCTACCGGCCGGATTCATATTCAGAGAAGATTCCTTCCTTCTGTGCTGTTGAGCTGGAGGGAGCTCATTTCCAGCTTGAGGTCTCCGGTAGCCTTAAGCTAGGGAGTCCCATAAGTGAGGACTGACTTCCTGCTTGGTCCTGGAGAAAGAGTAGTTACTCACCTGTAACAGGTGTTCTCCAAGAGCAGCAGGAATCAGTCCTCACTACCCTCCCTCCTCCCCTTGGAGTTGCAGTCATTCTTATGGTTGCTGTCTTCCGCTATGTCATTCGACTGAGCAAGATGGCATCCTTGGGCGGGAAGAGGACCGCGCATGCGCGCTGCAATCCCAAAGGCTTTCTTCGAAAGCTGGGGAAATTGCTCCGCGTGGGCTCCGTCGGCGCCGACGTCACCCATAAGTGAGGACTGATTCCTGCTGCTCCTGGAGAACACCTGTTACAGGTGAGTAACTACTCTTTCCTCATTGCAGTCACCTCAGCTCGCCGCATCAGTGAACTGCAGGCCTTAGTGGCTAATCCACCTTATACAAGGTTCCATCATGATAAGGTAGTCCTTAGGACCAATCCACACTTTATGCCTAAAGTGGTCTCACCTTTTCATCTTAATCAAGAGGTGTATTTACCTGTCTTTTTTCCAGGTCCTCATGCATCAAGTGCAGAGAGGAATCTTCATACTCTGGATTGTAAGAGAGCTCTTGCCTTTTACTTACAAAGGACACAGCAACATAGAAAGTCTTCTCAACTCTTTGTTGCTTTTGATCCCTCTCATTTGGGACTTCCAGTCTCTAAGAGGACACTGTCCAATTGGATTGCTCAGTGTATTTCTTTCGCCTACCAGAGTAAGAACCTTTCTCTGGAGAGCCATGTCACAGCTCATAATGTGAGGGCCATGGCCACTTCTATGGCTCATCTAAATTCCGTGTCCATCGACCAGATCTGTCGAGCGGCCACCTGGGCCTCGGTTCATACCTTCACAGCCCATTACTGCTTGGACAAGGACTCCCGCCGGGATGCCTTGTTTGGTCAGGCTGTTCTCAAACACCTGTTCCATTCTTAATCAACTCCTGCCCTCCTTCCCGGAATGGATGCCTGAGATCCATAGGAGAAGGTAGAGCCTTTCCCAGGGTCTCATAACCTTGGGGATCTTCCAGGCATCTCTAGCTAGGGAGTCCCCATATGTGAAGATTCATTCCTGCTTGTTCCTGGAGATAGCACAGTTACTTACCTGTAACAGGTGATCTCTGGGAACAGCAGGATTATTCACAACCCACCCACCTCCCCTAGGAGTTGTATCTCTCTATCTCCTTTCCTCTCTCTCTCTTTGTCTCAGCTTTAAAACTCGAACTGGGGAGAGGCGGTTAGGAAAGGTGGGAAGGCAGCGCGCAGGCGCTGTGGGATGCTCCCAAAAGCTTTCCTTTTTTGGGAAGCTGGGGAGCGTTCCCGCGCAGGCTCCGTCGGTACCGACGTACCCATATGTGAAGACTTATTCCTGCTGTTCCTAGAGAACACCTGTTACAGGTAAGTAACAGTGCTATCAGAAGGTACCGGCAAAGTTCAAGTGCACGTGTAAGTGAAAACACTTCTGCTAATTGTGCACTAGCAAATGGCAAAGAAGCTGATTCCAATACTTCATTAACTGTTGTGACCGCATACCCTACACAACGTTTGCCAGTTTCATCTCTGAAAGCAGATCCATCCGCAAACAAAGTTACATCTGGGGCTGGTAAAGGTACAAGGGAAAGATCAGGTCTAGCTTGAGAGGATGTCAAAATGGTTCGAAAACGATCATAAGAACATAAGATATGCCATACTGGGTCAGACCAAGGCCCATTAAGCCCAGTATCCTGTTTCCAACAGTAGCCAATCTAGGTCATATGTACCTAGCAGTTTCCCCAAAAGAGACAGGCTCCACAATGCTTGTACTGGGTCAAGCATTGATATCCTGGGTCCCTTCTTAATAATGGTTTATGGACCTTTCCTCCAGGAACTTGTCCAAACCTTTTTTAAACCCAGCTACACTAACAGCCTTTACTACATCCTCCGGTAACAAATTCCAGAGTTTGATTACACGTTGAGTGAAAAAATATTTTCTTTTATTAATCTTAAATAGTTTACCTTGTGGCTTCGTTGCATGTCCCCTACTCTTTCTATATTCTGATAACGTAAACAATCGATCTACGTTTACCCGTTCCACTCCGTTCATTAATTTATAGACTTCTGTCTACTTCCGGTGACACTGCCAATAAAACCCAGGAGCTTCTGGGTCGCCAGGAGTCAGGACTGACTCGAAGGCACACATTGCATTTGCATCATATCGCCCCTCAGCCGTCTCTTTTCCAGGTTAAAGAGCCCTAACCTTTTTAGCCTTTATTCATAGGAGTATCCTTCCATCCCCTTTACCATTTTGGTGGCTCTTCTCTGAACCTTTTCTAATAACGCTATATCCTTTTTAAGATACGGCGACCAGAATTGCACACAATATTCAAGGTGCAGTCTCACCATGAAACGATATAGAGGCATTACAATATCTTTTGTTTTATTTTCCATTCCTTTCCTTATGATACCTAGCATTCTATTTGCTCTCTTGGCCGCCACTTCACACTCGGCTGAGGGTTTTAACATGTTATCCACAATGACGCCTAAATCTTTTTCCTGGGTGGAGGTTCCTAATGTGGAACCTTGCATCGTGTGTTCATGAGACTCATCATCCTCCACAAGATCTGTCAATGGAGCTAAAAGTGTTGAAGGATTGCATATTGGTGTAGTATATACTGTAACATGCGGCTGAGAAATTACTTCCAGGGTCAAACGTGTGGAGGACAAAGGCTGAGTCTTAGTTAAGTGAAGCAACCTGGAAACTGAATGTGATATATATACTTCGAGAGGGTGCTGTAAAACTAGAAAATCTGTAATTTCTTTTTTTTTTAATTTAAATGTTTATTGAATCATACATCATCAAGAAACCCAACAATCAATACACTACAGAGTAACACCCAAACACAACATAAAGCAGTAATCCCCCCACCCTTCTCTCTCCACCACTTACCAGAATTAACAAATTACCCTGCAGTCAACACACTACTCCACCTCCTAAATCAGATATCACTCCCCGTCATTATCAAATACCCCCCTCCCCCCCACCCCCTCCCTTATACACTGCCATAACTCTCCCCAAATCACCTCAAATTTATCTATTCTCCCCCGTCGTGCAGCAGTTAACTTTTCCATAAGTACAATATACCTTGACCTTCACTCAAAGCATGCCACTGTGGGCGTGTCTCTCTGCTTCCAGGCCGCTGCCAACTCACAGCGCGCTGCACAGAGACACGCTACAACCATGCCTCTCCTCCCCCCACTAGGATAATAAGTATATACCTGGCTTCAATTCCACCTCTACTCCCACGACCCGTAGGATCCACTGCTGAACCCTAGTCCAATATTCCTGAACTTTTGAACACCCCCACCAGATATGCCAGAAAGTACCAATCTCCCCACACCACACCCCCTCCAGCACTCCTCCGAAGTCCCCGGGAACATCTTGTGCACCCGCTCCGGCATATAATACCATCTAAACATGATCTTATAGCAATTCTCTCGAATACTGCTAGACATTGGCGCTTTTTTCACCTGGGCCCACACCACATTCCAATCCTTAGGCATCAAAGGCTCCCCCAACTCTTCCTCACATTCCCTCCTATATTTAAACTTCAGACCCATACTTCCCTCACCCCTCTATACAACCCTGAAATCATACCCCTTAAAGCCCTTTTCCCAACCCACATCGCCTCCACCATCGTCGGCTCCTCCTCTAGCCCCCCTCTCCTCTTTAATTCCCGCAAGAAGTGACAAACTTGCAAGTAAGCATACCTGTCCGCTCCCTCTAACCCATACATTTCCTGAATCTTCTTGAAACAATGAATTTCCCCCTCCTCCACCAATTGATAGAAACACTCCAGCCCCCTAGTCGTCCAACCATCAAATCTTCCCCCCTCCCATCCAGGGCGGAACTCTTGCCAACCCCTCCAAGGGATCAACAGCGAGAAGACCATTCCCTCTCTTCTTCCTGACCTTTGCCCAGATCCCCTCCCACACCCCCACCACCACTCTCATTGCCGGCGTACCAACCCCCAACTCTTTCTGTGTGTGCGCCGGGGCCCACAGCCAGGCGTCCAACCTTCCCCCCTTAACATATGTCCTTTCCAGTGCCACTCCCGGCTTCTTCCCAGCCCCCCCTCCAATCCATTACATGACGCAACTGTGCCGCCCTATAATAGGTCCTGGAAGTTAGGGGCGCCCAACCCCCCCTCCTCCCCCTGCCACGCATACATAACCTCCCTTGCTATCCTTGGTGGTTTCCGTTTCCAAATATATTGGAACACCTTCCTTTGCAAATCTCTCAAAACTGCCCCGGGAACCTTCACCAGCAGTGCCTGAAATAAATATAACAGCCGCGGAAGCACATTCATTTTGACCCCTGCAATCCTCCCAAGCCATGATGTCTTGTGTCCCATCCACCCATCTAGGTCCCTCCGGATTTCCCTCAGCACTTTCGGGTAGTTAGCTTTATAGGCCTCCTCAAACCTTACCGGGATCTGCACCCCCAAATACCTCAGCGATCCGGCTACCCATCTTACCGGGTAAGCCCTTTTTAAAAGCTGCTCACCCTCCTTTGAAACCGAAACATTAAGCACTTTCGTTTTGTCCATATTCATTCGGAAGCCCGAAACCCTCCCATATCTTTCTATCTCTCCCAGAACCTCCGGCAGAGCCCCCTGTGGATCCCAAATGTACAACAGGATATCATCTGCATAAAATGAAATCTTATGCTTCACCCCCCCCCCCCTCTTTCCAGCCCCACTATTTTCTCATTCTCCCGTATCCTCTGCGCCAGTGGCTCTGCCACCATAGCAAAAAGCAACAGCGACATTGGGCACCCCTGCCTCGTTCCCCTCCCCAATTTGAAATCCCTCGAATAACTCCTGTTGACTTTCACTCTTGCCCTAGGCCCTGAGTACAACCCCCCCCCCCCCCCCACCCATTTCTCAAATTTTGGCCCACACCCCATCTTCAACACCTTCATTAAAAATTCCCAGTGCACCCTATCAAATGCCTTTTCTGCATCTATGGACATTAATATAAATTCCTCCTTCCCCTGTCTGGCCTCCCACACCACCCCCATTGCCCTCTTAATATTATCCCCAGCCTGCCTCCCCATAATGAACCCCGTTTGGTCCTCCTTAATCAACCCCAGCAGCAGAGGTGCCAATCTACCCGCTAACACCTTCGCCAATATCTTAACATCAACATTCAGTAGAGATATAGGCCTGTACGAACTACAACACAACGAATCCTTCCCCTTTTTTGGTAAAATGGTAATCCCAGCTGTAGGCATATCCCTCGTCTGTTCCCCACCCTCCTCTAGCATCTCATTGAACACCCTACCCAGAACTTCCCCAGTTTCATTAAAGAAGAGCTTGTAAAACCCACCCGACAACCCATCAGTCACCGGTGCTTTCCCCCCCACCATCCCCCTAACTACTCTCCCCAACTCTTCCACCGATATGTCCTTCTCCAAAAGATCCCGAGCCTCTGCCTGCAACCCCGGCAACTGAATCTCCTCCAGGTACTGCTTTATTAATCCCTCTTCTATCCCCTCATCCTTCTGATACAGACCCTGATAGAACTGTGCAAAACGCTCCCTAATATGTTTTTCCTCACTACACACCTCCCCATTCTCCCGCCTAATTTGGTTAATCATGGAGTCCACCTTACGCTGCTTCACTTTCCGAGCCAAAAGCCTACCAGCTTTATTACCAAATTCATAAAATAGCTGCTTCACCTGATTCACCTTGTATGCTATGTGCTCTATCTGTAACGCTTGTAACTCCCCTCTCAACCTCCTTCTTCTCCCTTTCCCTCCCTAACATCTGATACCCCCGTTCCGCTGCCCTCAATTGTTGCCTCAAATCCTCCTCCTTCTGTCCCCTTTCTCTTTTTAGCTTCGCACCCCACATAATAAACCTCCCCCTAATGAAAGCCTTCAGCCCTTCCCATACCATTACCGTCCTCACCTTCCCCTTATCCTTCAGCTCTAGGTATTCCTTTATCGCCCCCTTGATATCTGCCACCACCTCCTTCTTCATAAGTAGGCTCTCATTTAACCTCCAGAACTTCACCCCTTCTTGCCGCTTCCCTCGCAGTTCCATCATCACAGCCCCATGATCCGACCATACCAACGGCTCAATCCCAATCTCCTTCATAATCCCCAGCCATTCCACATCCACCAATACCATATCAATCCTACTCCAACTACCATGAGGCGCCGAGTAAAATGTGTATTCCCTACCCTCGGGGTTTCTAACACTCCACGCATCCACTAGATGGAAACGCTTCATCACCTGCTTTAACCCCGCCCTATTCTTCCCCCCACTATCGTCCCCTCGCAGATGTCGGTCTAGCCCCGGTTGCAGCACCATGTTAAAATCCCCCCCCCCCCCACCAGTAACTTCCCCTTTGAACCCTTCTCCAACATCTTCCCCACCTCCTTCCAGAAGATCACCTGATTTCCATTGGGCCCATATATCGAAACAATAGTAATATCCTCATCCCCTAATTTCCCCCGAACCCCCACCACCCTACCCTCCACGTCCCAAAAACTTCCCATGACCTGCACCCCACTACCTTCTTTTATCAAAATAGCTACCCCCCCCCCCCCTCTTTTACCCCCATCCCTGTTACAAGAGAAATATTGTTCCGGAAACCACCTTTGTTTAAGCCTCCCAATATCCCCCCACCTAAGATGAGTGTCCTGTAGTAGCACCACCTCCCAATCATTCCACTGGATCTCTCTATATAGTTGTCTACGCTTATAGGGCGTGTTTAGCCCTTTGACATTCATGGACCCTATCTTCCCCATGATAAGGAAAAACCCCCGTACTCACCCCCTTCCCTTGAGTTATTCCAGTTCCTTTCATTCACATCCCCCAACCCCCCTGCCTCCCCCCCCACCCACCTCCATCCCCTCCTCCTTCCCACCCCCAGCCGCCCCCCATCTACCCTAGTGGTTGGGGCAAGGTACTTCAGGTCGGAAGGTCGGGGGTTCAAATCCCACTAGAGGACAGCAACCTTGGGCCGGAAGGACTGGGGTTTCTAGTCCCACAGATGCTCCTTGTGGTCTTGGGCAAGCCACTTAACCCTCCATTGCCCATGTTCCCTGTAAGTATTAGTGTATGTGTCTCATATCCCCCACATGTTAAATGTATCCCCCAATTGTGTTGTGACCGCTTTGATTGAAGGATAAGGCGGTATACAAAACTGTCTAAATAAATCTCCCCCACCTTCCACCAACACTTCCATGTGCGTCATATACTTATCCCATAGACCCCCCCGATCTATCCACCTTAAAACACACATCAAAAATACTATTCCCACATAATATCCAACATTCTTCATACTCCCCATCTCCCCTGCCCACCTCCCTTAGAATCCATTGTCCAAAGACTAATGTCCAGAATACCAAGTGAGCACAGTTGCATCTCTTCTTCCGCCTCCACAACTTGTTCCTTGGACCTTCACTCGCCCTCCTCCACCATCAGGCTCTTATTCTCTTGCGAGAGTCGCTTTAGCCTCTTCCCCTTTTCGGACACTCGCTGCTACTTGGAGACGGGCCAACCTGTACTACTGGAGTCTTTACCAGCCAGGCCCCTGCTCCCCTCTCACTGCTTAGGTAGTTGCTCACAACCCAGCTCCTCCAGTGCCAACCTCATCCGCCGTCTTCACCTTCCTCGACACACCACCAACCGTCAGCAGCAGCCCAAAAGGAAACATCCACCTGTAGCACAGACTCTTCTCCCTCAGGAACGCCATCACTTCACGTAGGCCTCTTCATCTTTCCAGTGTACCACGTGACAGATCATTGTACACCTCCACTTCGCAGTTCTCCCACGCTATCCGCCCGTATTTCCGTGCAGCCGCCAAAACCTTTTCTTTGTTGGGGAAACTGCTCAAGCATGCTATAATGTCTCTGCATTGCTTCTCCCGCCTCGGGCTTAGGCTCCGATGTGCTCTCTCCACACCAATCCCCTCCAGCCTTTCCTCTGCGCTCCCAGCCAATTTCAAAATATGCACACATAGGCCTTTAACCACCTGTCTGCAGTCCTTAAATTTCTCCAATTCCGGAATCCGCCCGAATGCGTAAGTTGTTCCACCTGGCCTGATCCTCCATTTCTTCCATTTTCTCCTGCAGCTCCTCCTGCACTTTCACCAATTTAGTCTGTGCTTCCACGATCTCTTGAAGCTCACTGGCCTGGTTCTCCACGTGCCCCTCCACATCTTCAATCCGCTGCCCCAAACTATTCACATCCTCCCGCAACGATTTAAGAGTCTCTTTCAGATCCCCTCGCATTGCTAGCAGCTCCTCCTTCATCTCCCGCTTGAACTCCCGGAGCCATTCTTTTAAATCCGAGCCTTCGGGCAGCTGCCCTCCTTCCTCCGCCTCCTCACCACCACTCTCCAGGCCCCCTTTCTCCTCCATCTTGTCCGAGTTTCTCCAAGCTCGCTCCTCCTTGCGCACATAAGCTGACTGAAAACTCGCCAACTTTTTCCCGACCGACATCTCCTTCTCACTTATCACTCTCCGAACTACTATCGTTGCCGGGAACAGGCTTATTTTTGCAAATGCAATGGGATTAGTACAGAGCTAGGCTAATCTGCAGCAATTTGCTCTCCGACGTCACCGGAAGCTCGAAAATCTGTAATTTCAATGGCAAATGTCACTGCTGCCAAACTACATAGACATGGTGGGAGTCTCAAAGTCACTGAGTCAAATCACTTTGAGAAATAGCCTACTGGCTTGCGACCAGTCGGGAAAGCCTGCAAAAGCACACAGGTAGCAGAGGAATGAGAAATAACCACATACAGTTTGAACGGCAGTGAATAATCTGGCAAAGATAAACATGGCACATTTTCCAGGGCAGACTTTATATTCAAAAAGGCTTGCTACTGTGGTAATGTAGGTACAATGAGACCTTCAGGTCCTTCTTTCCCAATGAGACCATAAAGCGGAGCAGTGAGGTCTGAAAAATTTGCTAGCCATTGTTTACAAAAGACTAACAGACCCAGGAATCTGCGCAGTAATGCCGGTGTTGCTGGGAAAGGCAATGAAAGAATAAATTTCAATCTAGCAGAGGTAATTGCATGACCAGATGGTATTAGGGCAACACCCAGGAAAGTAACATTTTGAGATACAAATTGCAGTTTTGGCAAATTGACTTTCAATCCTAAATCAGCAATATGAGACGACAAAGACAAGGAATCTGACAAACAATTCTCATAACTTGGTGAACATAAAATCAAATCATCAACATACTGAACTAAAGAGGAATGGTTGAGCCTCACATCGAGCAGCGCAGTTCTTAGGCCCTGCGCAAAATACGCAGGACTATCAGTGTACCCTTGGCACAAAGTGGTCCAGGTATATTGTTTGTTGTCAAAATTGTTAAAAATTTATTTTCTTTGCTAATTCTCACTGAAATGTAAGCAGAACTCAAATCCACAGTAGTGAACCAGGTAGTCCCTGGAAGTATCTGTGCCCAGATATCACGTGGATTAGGTACCAAGGTAAAAATTGGTAAAATCACATTATTTATTGCTCACAGGTCTTGCACAAATCTATAAGTCTTACCATCAGCCTTTAGCACAGGAAGAATTGTAGTATTACATGGTGAAGTTGTAGGATAGATGACACCTTGTTTCTGAAGATCTTCAATCACAGGATAAATTCCATCGATGGCAACCTCTGGTAGCGGGTACTGCTTGAGTCTGGGAAGCTGGGCTCCAGGTTTCACAGTGATCTTCACAGGCGGAATGGAAAAGGATCCGACATTGGATCCTGGCACTGCCCACAGGGTAGAAGGAAGTTCTGCAAGAGCAGGATGAATGGCACTGTCATCTGCAGGGGAAGGCACTTCAGAGAGAGAATACAGCTGGAAAAACAACTTTCCACTCATCCAGGATAAAGTAAGACGGTGTGAAGCTAAAAAGTCCCGACCTAAAAAGATTTACTGATAAAGTCTCTCCCACAAGAAAGGTAGTACGATACACAGTCTCTCTAATCTGCAAAGGTAAAAATTCAAGCTTCCGATAAGGAATTATTCTACCTTCAGTGCCTTCACAGTGCACTATTGGTGCTTTCACTAACTGAGCGCGATAAATGGCAGGCAAATCTTGGAAACACAGTGCTGAAGTAGTAGCTCCAGTATCAGTAATAAACTTCAAATTAGATCCTTCTAGCTTAGCTTCTAACTCACCCTGAAGGGTTATGTTCAGATTCAACAATAGTCATGAATCTCATGTATTTCCTCCAAAATCTTCTGGGTTAGAGTAACACTGATATACGGGAGTGAATTCAGCTTTCGCTGGAGTGAAATCAGCTTTCTGGACATCAAGATTCTGACTCTGGGGGCAGTCACTCTGTAAATGTCCAATCTCACCACAAGTATAACAAGCACTCATTCCTCTTGACTGTCTATGTCCTTGCTGAGGATTAACATAACCTCCTCTCCCTCTGGTTCTACCCCTACCCCTGGCAATGGGTGGCTGCATAGAAGCAATCTGTAAATTGAGCAGTTTAGTCTTTTTCGCCTCTATCTTGGTTTGCTCTTCTTGCTGTTCTTGATAAATTTCAACTCACTGTATCGAACACCTTCCAGAATTGCATCCACTGTTCTAGCTGGACAATCTATTTATTATTGAGGTTTCCAAAATTTCTTTTATTCTCGGATGCAAGACGTTTAAAAAAATATTAGTGAATCCTGAAGGTGTTTCTTCTTCCTCACCAGAATAGTCCTTAAAAGCTAGCATATACCTAGTGTGAAAATCTGTAACCTTTTCACCCCTATCCTGCCTTAGAGATGTCGGTCTCGACCAATCCTTTACAGGCTTACATACTACTTTAATAGATTCTAACAATTTTTCTGTACTCAAAACAAAATTATCTCTTTGAGTCTTCTCTTGAAAATCTGTCACAGGGTCTGTGAATGGCCACTCCCAGTTATCCACATGGATTGGATGAAAATAAACTGAATTAAAAGCACAGTTCTAAGCAAATTATCTAGATCTGCCCAAGTGGGATTATAGTAATTAATTATTTGAGACCATAAGGACACAAATCTACTAGGGTTATCCCTGTAAGTTTTAGCCAAATCAAGCACTTCCTTAGGGCTCCAATTTACAGGCACAGTCATAGAACCTGTCAAGCCCGCTGGGTACAAACGGAAGGGATAAGTAGGCACAATCTCACTTTCCTCAGCTGCTGTTTCAGATTTAACTGTGTTAGAACGTAATTTATTTTGCTGGTACATAGCTTACTGAATAGAACCTAGACCATGATATAATCTGTCATGCTTCTCTTTATAAGTTTCATAATGTCTGCCAAATCTCTCTCAATTCTGTCAATAAGTTCATCAGTAACCCTTAATTCTTTTGCAATAATAACACTATGACTTGTTTCCACTCTTAAGGTCCCTATTACTTGTAGAACACTTTGTTTCTCTGTCCATACATGCTCCAAATCTTTGAGCTGGGATATTACAAATATCCAAATTACTCAATTCTTCTCCCCCTAACTTCTGTTTCTTTTAAAGTATTTCGTCCTATGTTTTTTGGGGGTTTTGTTTTTGTTTTCATGTGCCATCCGTTCCCACCATGTAAGCACAATCCATTCATGACTATTGCATGGTTTGCTTTTAACCGGCAACTCATATCTCAGGTAACGAATCATCTCCAGGAACAAGCAGGAATGAGTCTTCACATATGGGTACGTCGGTACCGACAGAGCCTGCACGGGAACGCTCCCCAGCGTCCAATCAGAAAGCTTTTGGGAGCATCCCACAGCGCCTGCGTGCTGCCTTCCTGCCTTTCCAACTGTCTCTCCTCAGTTGTTCTTTTTCCGCGGAGCCAGCAGGTCATGTTCCTGTCACCGCAGAAGAATTTTCTTATTTTTTCTTTATTTCTTTTGTGTCGCGTCTGCCTTCTTTGACGCTGTACCGGTACCGGTTTACCATCTGGTGTTCTGAGAAGGGTCTTAACCCCAGTGCCATACCTCTGGAATCGTTGCTGGAGTATCTCTTTCATCTGTCTAATGCAGGCCTTAAGACAAATTCAGTAAGAGTCCATTTGAGTGCTATTGCAGCTTTCCTCAAGCCTCTAAATGGACAACCTGTTTCCTCTCATCCTCTTGTAGCAAGGTTCATGAAAGCCTCCTTTTAACAAAGCCTCCCATTAGACCACCCCCGGTGGCATGGGACTTAAATTTGGTTCTTGGTCAGCTTATGAAGCCGCCTTTCGAACCTTTAGCTACCACCTCCTTGAAATACCTTTCTTGGAAGGTTATCTTTCTCATTGCAATCACATCAGCACGCCGCATCAGTGAATTGCAAGCACTAGTAGCTAATCCACCTTATACAAGGTTCCATCATGACAAAGGTGGTCCTTAAGACTAATCCACACTTTATGCCTAAGGTGGTCTCGCCTTTTCACCTCAACCAAGAGGTTTACCTACCTGTCTTTTTTCCAGGACCTCATGCATCAAGTGCAGAGAGGAATCTTCATACCCTGGACTGTAAAAGAGCTCTGGCTTTTTACTTACAAAGGACACAGCAACATAGAAAGTCTTCCCAACTCTTTGTTGCCTTTGATCCTTCTCATTTGGGACAACCAGTCTCCAAGAAAACACTTTCTAACTGGATTGCCCAATGTATTTCTTTCGCCTATCAGAGCAAGAATCTTTCTCTGGAGGGCCATGTCACAGCTCACACTGTGAGAGCCATGGCAGCCTCAATGGCTCATCTGAACTCTGTGTCTTTCGACCACATCTGTTGAGCAGCCACTTGTGCCTCGGTTCATACCTTCACAGCCCATTACTGCTTGGACAAGGACTCCCACCGGGATGCCTTGTTTGGTCAGGCTGTTCTCAAACACTTGTTCCATACTTAATCAACTCCTATCCACCATCCCTCATGGGATGCCAGAGATCCAGGTGGGGAAGTTCAGCCCTGTCCCAGGGACACACAACTTATGGGCTCTCTCCCTGGCATCTAAAGCTAGGGAGTCCCCATATGTGAAGACTCATTCCTGCTTGTTCCTGGAGATAGCACAGTTACCTGTAATAGGTGATCTCTGGGAACAGCAGGAGTAAGTCTTCACAACCCACCCACCTCCCCTAGGAGTTGTCTCTCTCTCTATCTCTCTTTCCTTTCCCTCTCTCTCCCTCTTTGTCTCAGCTAGAAAACTCAACTGAGGAGAGACAGTTGGAAAGGCGGGAAGGCAGCACGCAGGCGCTGTGGGATGCTCCCAAAAGCTTTCTGATTGGACACTGGGGAGCGTTCCCGCGCAGGCTCCGTCGGTACCGACGTACCCATATGTGAAGACCTATTCCTGCTGTTCCCAGAGATCACCTGTTACAGGTAAGTAACTGTGCTTTATCTACAGAGAAAGTTCCCTCCAGAGAAAACTGCAAATTCTCATTACCTCTAGTCACTGAATCCCAATGTGCTACGGAATCAATGGCTACATCACCATGCTTTTCATACATACAATAGAGGCATAAAATAAGAAGGGCTGCCTTTCTTAAACGCTATAGCCCTAGCTCTGTCATGCCATTCACGCATCTGAGACTGAGTCTGTCTACTTAACTGATTACCCATCACTGGTAATACTCACAAATCTTCTGATACCTTCTGTCTCCCTTGCCTTGAATGCAAAGACCCGTATATCTGGCACAGCACCATCTGAAAATGTACTCTGCTCCTCCCTTCACCGGTAACAGCACCTGGGCTCTTGGGTAATGGATTTCCACACTCAGAGCAATGAGAAGGAAGCAGTAACCATTAATAATACAAATCACACACAATTGTATTATATAAAAAACACCAAAGCTTTGGGAAAGAGAGTAAAGCTTGCATCTTGTTTCTCTGACTCCACATACTTAGGCCACTATTTTTATTGGTCAAAATTCCATTTCACAGCATAATTTCCACCTTATTATTCTACGTCAAGCATCACGTATATTCATAATGTGCATCTCTTATGTCTCTATGTCATAGGTCAAATCTTATTAGTATAGGTCATCAGGGGGAGACATACATGTATTCCCAGACATAACTTCTTAAACAATAATTCTAACACAACAGTTTTCACATCTTTGTTTCAAGACTGAAGGGACAGTTTCTTCCCTGCATTTTCTGTATCATAAACAAACTTAGTTTCTCTGTTATGTGAAAGTTCAGCATAGTTTTTCAGTAGAGTTTCTCAAGGTCGTTAGCTAAGTAATAGGCCCTGGAATATCTGAGCTACTGAATCTGTGGTGTTAACTCTTTCTGAGAGCTTTCAGTAATATAGTATTATTAAGTACCCTCACAGTGTACACAGCCCTGTACAGACAAGCTTCCTTTTAAATACAAGAGAACTTTGAATGTTTACTTAGAACAAGGAAGGATCAACTTGGATTGATGTCAATAAGGTGTGAAAATTTAGAATAAAACTTAAAACTTGTTACAAGCAGAGTGGGTTATAATGATACATTCACTTAAGAGTCTAGGCATGAGCTGATGTATTGTGCCTAGCAGGGAGAGGGGCAGGGGATTTAGGCATTACTAAGATATGCCATACTGTCAAACCAACGTCCATCAAGCCCAGTATCCTGTTTCCAATCTAAGTCATAAGTACGTAGCAGTCTCCCCAAAAGACACAAATTCCTAATTGCTTGTATAGGGTCAAGCAGTGATATCCTAGGTCCTTTTTAATAATGGTTTTGAAGGGATAATCAGTCTAAGTGTGGATTTCAGGCCTGCTCTATAGGTTTGCTTTGTATGATTGCACCCTTACCTGCCTGCCCCTACCTGCCTGAAAATATACACAGTAACATATGATTGGCACAAGAAGACATAAGAAGACATGGATGTGGGCTAGCAAATCAGAGTATTTTGTGGCCTTGTATAAGACAGCCTAGGGAACCATACTTTGTGCAGAAGTGTGCAGAGTCTTTTTGGGCCCAGTGGCAAGAGAAAATACAGGCCATGCTGGAAGCAAAGACCTTTAACATACAAACTCTGAGCCCTGAAGATAACAGACAAGTGCCAGAAGACGAGTTCCAAGAAATGGAAAGGCATGTACAAGGGGGATTCTGATAAGTTGATCTTAAGCAGACCTTGAAATAAGAACATAAGAACATAAGATATGCCATACTGGGTCAGACCAAGATCCATCAAGCCCAGTATTCTGTTTCCAACAGTGGCCAATCTAGGTCATATGTACCTAGCAGTTTCCCCAAGAGACACAAGTTCCACAATGCTTGTACTGGGTCAAGCATTGATATCTTCGGTCACTTCTTAATAATGGTTTATGGACCTTTCCTCCAGGAACTTGTCCAAACCTTTTTTAAACCCAGCTACACTAACAGCCTTTACTACATCCTCCGGTAACAAATTCCAGAGTTTGATTACACGTTGAGTGAAAAAATATTTTCTTTTATTAGTCTTAAATAGTTTACCCTGTAGCTTCATTGCATGTCCCCTAGTCTTTCTATATTCTGATAAGGTAAACAATCGATCTACGTTTACCCGTTCCACTCCGTTCATTAATTTATAGATTTCTATCATATCTCCCCCCAGCCGTCTCTTTTCCAGGTTAAAGAGCCCTAACCTTTTTAGCCTTTCTTCATAGGAGTATCCTTCCATCCCCTTTACCATTTTGGTGGCTCTTCTCTGTACCTTTTCTAAAATAGCTATATCCTTTTTAAGATACGGCGACCAGAATTGCACACAATATTCAAGGTGCGGTCTCATCATGGAACGATATAGAGGCATTATAATATCTTTTGTTTTATTTTCCATTCCTTTCCTTATCATACCTAGCATTCTATTTGCTCTCTTGGCCGCCGCTGCACACTGTGCCGAGGGTTTTAACATGGTATCCACAATGACGCCTAAATCTTTTTCCTGGGTGGTGGTTCCTAATGTGGAACCTTGCATCGTGTAACCATAGTTTGGGTTGTTCTTCCCTAGGTGCATAACCTTACATTTGTCCACATTAAATTTCATCTGCCATTTTGATGCCCAGTCTTCCAATTTATCAAGATCCTCTTGCAATTTTTCACAATCCTCTTGGGTTTTAACAACTTTAAATAGTTTTGTGTCATCTGCAAATTTGATAACCTCACTCGTTATTCCACTTTCCAGGTCATTTATGAATAAGTCAAAAAGCAGCGGACCCAGCACAGATCCCTGGGGTACACCACTATTCACCTTTCTCCATTGGGAAAATTGGCCATTTAGCCCTACCCTCTGCTTTCTATCTTTTAACCAGTTCCTGATCCACAATAGTACACTGCCTCCTATCCCATGACTCTTTAGTTTTGCCAAAAGTCTCTGATGAGGGACCTTGTCAAATACCAACTGTTTAGTAATCTGTTGCTTGGTGATAAACATAGGAGGGGTCTGAGGGTTGCACTGGCAGAAGTTCTCTGACTTTGCAGGTTTTTTGCAAGTTTGGCCAATGATGTCAGTAATTCAGAATGTTGCTATAGAGAGGTATATAAGAGTGCTACTGTAGAGCATCGGGGGCAGCCTTCTTTTCCCCACTGTACCGTAGGGTTAAGAATGTTGTCCACACCTGGGTCCCTCAGACAGACACTTGTGTATCTGTGCTTGCAGTTTTTGCTTGTACTGAATAAAGGAATTTTGCCGACAAGTGACTGTGATCTGAGTTTTTCTTTTATTTTTCTGGTGTACGGCTCCCATGTACCCAGGCAATCTTGGTGAAAAATTAGGGATCCTTTTGTAGGTCTGACCCTGCCTACAAATTGGCACCCGAACAGGGACCTGAGGGACCCAGGGGCCCGAGCAATAGGCTCCTAAATTCCAAATTGTCCTGCGTTTCCTCTGACTGCGCTTTTGGCTGCGTTTTGTCAGAGAGTCAGAATATCTCCTGTTGAATTAAGAAAACAGGGGATGAGCATACTGTCTAGACGAGAGAAAACAAGGATACCGTCCCAGTGACGAGAGAAAAAGAATATTGTTCCACGAGGGAACGAGAGATACCTCCTGCTGGTTCAGGGGATGCGGATACCGTCCTGGACGAGAGAGAACTTGTACTGTGCTTAGACACCCTAGGGAGACTCCGGTGGTGAGTATTTTTGTTTCCTGTCTACCCCCAAGGACTTCTGACTTACCTGGTTTAGCTAGTGGGTGAGTAGTGAATTCACACCTGTATATACATTTTATGTAAGCTATGTTCTGTTATGTAGAAAATATTAGAGTGTTTGTGTTTTGGATCCAGTTGTAAATATCAGGGAAAGAAAGTTTTGCCCAGACCTTAGGTCCTAATATCTCCAGGATTGACTGTGTATGTGTGAGACGTACAATTGCGTACAAAGCGAGTGTGGAGTCCTGATCCACGGTTCCGTATCTCCACGAGGGGAATGGCTGGAGAAGGATGAAGCGTAAGGACCGCGTGTCTGTGATAGTCTTGGAATTTGTACCTTCGTCCCTCTGTAAAAAAGAGGTGTTTGAAAAAAAAAAAGGAGAAAAATAGTAAAAAGAGGCGAAGTTACTATTACCAACTCCTCTGCAAATAAAGAGGTTCGATTTTTATATCGGTAAAAGTGAAATTATTAACAGGATCTTTCCTGTAATTAAAGTGTCCCCAAACAGTGAAAACACCAGGTTTACATGTTAAAGGAAGAGGGACAGTTAAGGAGAATGTTTTAGAAAAGAAAAACAAAATCCAATGAGGGGATAGATGGTAAAACAAGGGCTGAACCCTGCCCTAACCCCATAGATTGCTTCATTAGACAGAACCCCCTGTTGGAGTCCTCAATAAAAGATTCTTCTGAAAAAAGAAAAAAAATTGGGAAAAATCTCCTTATCTGGGATGCTCACAGACCAGAGAGGGTGACAGATCAGTTGAAAAGAACTAATCTAGTTACATAACACTGTACACATCAATTGTAATTATGGAGTTCTGAACTTCGAGGTATTTTCCTTGAACATTGTCAGGCACCTGGCCAGTGTCTTGGCTGTGTTTAAGGGATAACTGCCCCTATATGTCGTCTGCTGAAAGATAGCTAATTGTCTGCAGCAAGATAAGATGGGTGCTTGTCTCAGCGAGAGAGAGAGCGAGAAGCTGCCAAGGGATTTCTTCTGGGAATGGACGCATTGCCGAGAAGAAATTCCCGATTGAGCAGTCTCTCTTGTTTGTTTAAAATAAAGGATTCATTCAATCAAAGTGTGACAGGAGATGAAGTTCAGAACTCTTTTGGTGACGTATTATTCCTATGTGCTTAGCTTTCTAATTATCATTATTCTAATAGCTTTCCAGGTATCTTTTAACTGATTATAGGTAGATAAATGAATTACTTTACAAATACAAGATCAAATTGATGAAGGAAATGACTGCAGCTGAATTCTGCAGCCGAGAAACAAAAAACTTTAGCAAAAATTAGGGACCTGATTCCATTCTATGTGTGATGTATTTTTTTAATTGTGAATGAATGGGAAGATCTTCCATGCTTTGATATATTTACAAAGGTTAAGTAAAATTAAGTGTTAAAGGAAGGATAGAAGTTAGTGACTTGACTGGACAAACAAAACAAACCAAATTGAATTGCTGGCCAGGTTAAGTCCAGAAAGTTTTGGAAGGAAGTAAATGATACAACTACATTCAAACTAGTGAATTAAGTAATTAAAACAATATTACAAGCTATGGTTATTGTCTTGTGGTAATATCACATAAAATTAAGAAAACTGCTTCTGTTTTTCTTTTGACCTTCAAAGTAGTGGTTAAGAGCCCTGACAGAACAATATGGCATTCTGAGCCAGTAGTTACCAGATTGCAACTTGAAAATGATTTAAATCCTGAGTGAATGAGAAGTTATATATTTGGTTTTGATCGAGCAAAATTAAAAGTAAAACAGGATTTTATATATTGGTGCAAGCATCTCATAGAGGACATGATTGTTGTTCATAAATTACAGAAAAAAAAGGAGCTGTAACTGTTTCCGCTGCATGGTAATTTGCAGCTGCTTTGAGGGACAGAGAAAAAGACCTTCTGTTTACTTTGCTAAGATAACGTTGGCTGAAGCTCTCAGTAATTTGCTTTCAACTAACTTAAAAGTGGTGTGTTGCATTCCAGATATCCACCAACTTTTTCATGTCAAAGTTTCCGTTTCATGTCATTTGAATGTCTGCTTTCTGAACTGTAAAATTTAAAGTAATTAATTTGCATTGTTCAGCTCAGTGCTGATGACTGCTGAACAGGACAGTAACACCATAGGCGTTAGTTATACGTAAGAGATATGTGGCTGTCATGTTAGAAGCCATAATTTGTCCTGTTGGGATTGGTGTTATCAAATGCTGCAAAATAATCGTTTTATAGTGTAAGAACTTTGCCTATCTTACAGTTGCTATTTAGAATGAGCACATATATCCATTTAGAACTACACCAATTAAGTTAATGGGAAAGGGACATTGTTTACTCATACTGTTATGCTTATTGAGAAGAATCTAAATTTATATTTTCTGCCTACCATTTGTTTACACCAATACTGTTTGATGTTCTTAGCAACCTTGCCAAATAAGGATACATTAGTATGGTATAAAAACATGAGAAGGACCTATGTATGTAGTTGGTAGAATGATGCAAGAGGACAATATGTTATGAGAGATGCCGTGGGATATTAAAAGGGAAGGACTCTGATGAAACCGATTTAATAATGTGAAGCACAATAGAGTATTTCCTACCAGCAAATGATCTTAGTTGATACCATACGAGATAGTTATGATCTTAAGGATATATGGATGAAATTAAGTTTGTTGCATTGCATTGTCTCAATGTGAAATCTAATTTGGAATATTTAGTCTTTTCATTTGATATTGGTTGCTGCTCTTCTGAATGAGACCTGTAGCTATTTCACCAATTGCGATTCCAGCAGAGGGAATTGGCCAGAGTCTAAATGGAACAGACCATCCCAAGAACTCCGGACTGCACATGTGAAGGCATCCTAACCTGGATCAGTGCATCACATTGGACAAAGGGACAATAATATTTGCCTATGAGAATGAGAGGTTCACATTTGGAGAGCAACTGCATTTAAGCTTCAGAGAAAGATGAAGCACCCTTCGAAGTCCTGAGGAACTGCTGAGAAGCAAGACCAAATTATCTGAAAATATGAAAAGGACTATTAGACTGATTTGGGACTTTTGTGGATGATTGCATTGTTATCCTTTTCTTATTGTTTTTCTTACAAAGTAACTGAAATCTGTAAGCCATTTGGGCTTCAGCAATTGCAGTACCCACACCAGCTCAAATTTTGCTGTACTCAGAGCTTTTTTTATCACACTATTAAGCATTACCGCTTTTGGCATTCTTTTATGTTGTATGTTTTCTCTCATATTAGGCTGCTGTAAGAAAATGATGATACAAAGTACCAAAACTATGTATGTTCTCTCTAGGGACCAGTATAAGAAATGGCCTCTTGATGATTCCTCTGTTGCAAATGGTAGTCATTCATGCCCCTTAGTGGGATTATTGTAATCTCCCTCCATAAAAAAAAAAAATTGGGGAATGAAGGGAAAATCAGTCTAAGTGTGCATTTCAGGCCTGCTCTATAGGTTTGCTTTGTATGATTGCACCCTTACCTGCCTGCCCCTACCTGCCTGAAAATATACACAGTAACATATGAATGGCACAAGAAGACATAAGAAGACATGCATGTGGGCTAGCGAATCAAAGTATTTTGTGGCCTTGTATAAGACAGCCTAGGGAACCATACTTTGTGCAGAAGTGTGCAGAGTCTTTTTGGGCCCAGTGGCAAGAGAAAATACAGGCCATGCTGGAAGCAAAGACCATTAACATACAAGCTCTGGGCCCTGAAGATAACAGACAAGTGCCAGAAGACGAGTTCCTAGAAATGGAAAGGCATGTACAAGGGGGATTCTGATAAGCTGACCTTAAGCAGACCTTGAAATACCAACTGTTGTTTAGTAATCTGTTGCTTGGTGATAAACATAGGAGGGGTCTGAGGGTTGCGCTGGCAGAATTTCTCTGACTTCGTAGGTTTTGCTGTTTTTTTGCAAGTTTGGCCAATGATGTCAGTAATTCAGAATGTTGCTATAGATAGGTATATAAGAGTGCTACTGTAGAGCATCGGGGGCAGCCTTCTTTTCCCCACTGTACCGTAGGGTTAAGAACGTTGTCCACACCTGTGTATCTGTGCTTGCAGTTTTTGCTTGTACTGAATAAAGGAATTTTGCTGACAAGTGACTGTGATCTGAGTTTTTCTTTTATTTTTCTGGTGTACGGCTCCCATGTACCCAGGCAATCTTGGTGAAAAATTAGGGATCCTTTTGTAGGTCTGACTCTGCCTACAGTTTATGGAACTTTCCTTCAGGAACTTGTCCAAACCTTTTTTAAACCCATCTAACTAACACTTTTACTACATCCTCCGGTAACAAATTCCAGAGTTTGATTACACGTTGAGTGAAAAAATATTTTCTCTTATTAGTCTTAAATAGGTTACCCTGTAGCTTCATTGCATGTCCCCTAGTCTTTTTATATTCTGATAACGTAAACAAGTGAGGTTTTCAAAGTTGCAGATAACACAAAACTATATAAAGTTGTTAAACCTCAAGAGGATTGTGTAAAATTGCAAGAGGATCTTGATAAATTGTAAGACTTGGCATCCAAATGGCAGATGAAATTTAATGTGGACAAGTGCAAAGTTATGCACCTAGGAAAGAACAACCCAAACTATGGTCACACGATGCAAGGTTCCACATTGGGAACCACCGCCCAGGAAAAAGATTTAGGCGTCATCATGGATAACATGTTAAAACCCTCCTCACAGTGTGCAGTGGCGGCCAGGAGAGCAAATAGAATGCTAGGTATCATAAGGAAAGGAATTGTGGCAAAGTTAACCATTTTGAGCATGGAGGGAGGTGAACAGCATAAGGAATTCACCTTAATCAAGGGGCCTCTGTTAGGTGTGCAGGGTCAAAAGGCCAGAGCCACAGTTCAAAGACAGAAAAAACCCAGCTGGAACAAGTTCCAGGATATGCTTGACAGTGTAAGAGGGATAGATTACAAGCACGAGGACAAAAACCCTCACTCTAACAACTGCACTGATAATTCTGATGTCACAAGGCAGGGGGATTACAAACACCTGGGACAGAAAGAGGTGGGGTTGGATCCCAGTGAGTATAAACCTTGGTTAAATTATGGAGAGAGTAGTAGTGGAAGGAGTAGTGTGAGAAGGAGCAGAGGAAGCAGCAGAGGCCAGTCTTCAGAGCAGCAAGGGCGATGGAATGCTGGAGAAGCCAGAGCAGGTGCTAACGTCTGTAGACAGGCTGAGCTACCCATTGCTGAGAGAGGTGATTTCCCTGAATCACGTTTGCAACAAAGGTGGGAGCCAGGAAGTAGAGAAGCTTTCAGACCACCAGCGAGGAGGTCAGCAGAACACTCTGATAAAGTGGGTGAGTCCTAGTCTTGAAGGACTAGAAGAAAGGACTGTTACTTCTGGAGAGAGATCTGCAACTGTGAGTATATACTAATGGTAATTTTTCTAAAAGGAATTCTTTGTATTAAAGTTAATTAATCTGTGAACCCACTATTTTTTGTTAAATCAGTAGCAGCAGTTTAAGTTTAAATATAAAACACAGAGGAGAACTTTCTGGTTACATTTTGAACCCAGCACAGTGCTTGTAGTTTAAATTTAATAGTCACTCAGGGCCTAGTAACAGCAAAGTACTTTTAGTTTAAATTTAAAGCACAGAAGAGAGCTTTCTGGTTACATTTGGAACCCAGCAGAGAGCTTGTAGTCTAAATTTAATAGTCACTCAGGGCCTAGCATCAGCAAAGTACTTTTAGCTTAAATTTAAAACACAGAAGAGAGCTTTGTGGTTACATTTGGAACCCAGCAGAGAGCTTATAGTTTAAATTTCATAAGAAGTTAGAGCCTAGCAGCAGCTAAGAGCTATAATTTAAATCAAATCAGAATATAGCTTACCTCAGCAGCAAGAGACAGGATACTGTGTAGCAGCCCTCTTTTAATAAGTGTTATTTCCCTCCCTCCCCTGGGATAATCGTAGCTTTATAGGTACTTACACATCTTAAAAGACAGGAGGTGGTCTCAGGTGAAGCTCATTACCCAAATCAGTCATACACTAAGGACCTGAGATTAGTTAAGCTTCAGGTGAACAAGGTATATTACATGTATTAGGTACAGTTTTATTAGTATAAATATCCATAGCAACCCTTAGTAAGTAAAGAACTTAGATCTAAACACAAACTTAAAACTAAGATGCAGACAGCAGTCCAGCAGCGGGATGGGGTCTTTCCAGTCTTTTGCATTGAGTGTCACATGTATGATTTTCTACCAGTTGGTGAGAGGTCTTATGTGTGCACTAGGTGCAAGGAGCTCTTTGCTCTCAGGGAACGAGTCCGTTCTCTAGACGCTAAAGTAGCAGACTTGGAAAGCATAAGACAGACAGAGAGGTACATAGATGAGACCTACAGGGATATAGTCCTGATGTCCCACCTCCAGTCTGGCAGCATCCCTGTTGCCATGGAGGAGAGAGGTCACGTGAAAGGAGAGCATCACCCTGGTGTGGCAGGAAGTGATCCTGTAACTAGGACCTGTCCTCCAGGTGATGTAAAACCCTCTCGCACCGAGGAAGTTTCTCCAGGGCCATGTGCCCATGAGGGAAGGGTTAGGACAGCCGTTATAGTTGGTGATTCGATCATTAGGCATGTAGATAGCTGGGTGGCTGGTGGACGTGAGGATCGCCTGGTAACATGCCTGCTGGTGCGAAGGTAGCGGACCTCACCCGCCACCTAGATAAGGTCTTAGATAGTGCTGGGGAGGAGTCCGCTGTCTTGGTACATGTCGGTACCAATGACATAGGAAAATGTGGTAGGGAGTTTCTGGAGGCTAAATTTAGGCTTTTAGGTAGGAAGTTGAAATCCAGAACTTCCAGGGTAGCGTTCTCCGAAATGCTTCCTGTTCCATGCGCAGGACCCAAAAGGCAGGCAGAGCTCCGGAGTCTCAATGCGTGGATGAGACAATGGTGCAGAGATGAGGGTTTTGGATTTGTTAGGACCTGGGGAACATTCTGGGGAAAGGAGGGGCTCTTCCAAAGGGATTGGCTTCACCTTAACCGGGATGGAACCAGGCTGCTGGCATTAACCTTTAAAAAGGAGATAGAGCAGCTTTTAAACTAGATATTAGGGGAAAGCCGACAGTCGCCCAAGAGCGGATGGTTCGGAAGAATGTATCTTTGAAGGATACTACCAAAAGCAGAGAGGTTCCACAAAAGAGTAAAGTAGCCCAAATGCCCTCAAGTATGGAGCAGACTGAGCTTAAAGATCCCAAATTACCCATGTCTAACAATAGCCAAATTAATATGAATAAAATACATTCTCTAAAATGCTTGTATGCAAATGCTAGAAGTCTAAAAAATAAGATGGGAGAGTTAGAATATATAGCACTAAATGAAAGGTTAGATATGATTGGAATATCAGAGACATAGTGGAAGGAGGACAACCAGTGGGACACTGTGATACCTGGGTACAAACTATATCGTAATGATAGAGCTGATCAAATTGGTGGAGGGGTTGCTCTCTATGTTAGAGAGGGCATTGAGTCAGAAAGGATTAAAGTTTTGCAGGAAACAAAATCTGCTGTAGAATCTATATGGATTGAAATTCCATGTATTTTATTTATTTATTTTATTTATTTATTACAGTTTCTTATATACCGCGCTATTTAGAATCAGCGCGGTTTACATCATAACAAAACGACCATAACGACAAACTGTCAGGTTTTACATTGAACAGGAGTACAAACTTGGATAACAGGGTTAACTATATACATAAACTATCTACACTGCAGTGTGAGGGCATTTCTAGATTGGGTCATTTCTTGGAGGGGATATCTAGTTCAGTTGCTGTCTGGGAAATATTGGCAGAAAAGGTATGTAAAAGGGGGAAGACAATGGCAGTGGGGGTGTACTATCGAGCACCTTGCCAGAATGACCAAATGGATGATGAAATGCTCAAAGAAATCAAGGAAGCTAACAAAAGTTACAGTGCAGTAATAATAATGGGTGATTTCAACTACCCCGGTATCGACTGGGTCAGTGTCACGTCAGGACATGCTAGGGAGATAAAGTTCCTAGATGAAATAAATGACTGCTTCTTGGAGCAGCTGGTTCATGAACCGACCAGAGGGGGAGCCATATTGGACCTAGTCCTTAGTGGAACACCAGATCTAGTGCAAGAGATAAGGTTGTTGGGGCCACTTGGCAATAGTGATCATAGCATGATCGCCTTTGATTTAATTAGTGGAGGAGGGATAGTAAGGAAATCCACAGTACTACTACCTTTTAACTTTCGAAAGGGAGACTATGATAAAATGAGGAAAACAGTTAAGAAAAAACTAAAAGGAGCAGTTGCAAAGGTTAAAGACATACATCAGGCTTGGCTGTTGTTGAAAAATACTATCTTGGAAGCCCAGACCAGCTGTATTCCACGCTTTAAGAAAAGTGGAAGGAAGTCCAAAAAACTGCCAGCATGGTTTAAAGGTGAGGTCAGAGAGGCGGCTGTTGCCAAAAAAGCATCTTTCAGGAAATGGAAAAAAGAGCCAAACGACGTAACCTGGAAACAGCGCAAGCACTGGCAAGTCAAATGCAAGGCATTGATAAGGCAGGCAAAGGGAGAATTTGAGAAGAAGTTTGCTGCGGAAGCAAAAACGCAAAGTAAAGACCTTTTAAAGTACATTCGTAGCAAAAAACCTGTGAGAGAGTCAGTTGGTCCATTAGATGATAAAGGGGTTAAAGGAGCACTAAGAGGTGACAAGGCGATAGCAGAGAGATTGAATGAATTCTTTGCTTCAGTCTTTACTGAGGAAGATGTATGGATGTTACCCATGACTGAAGTGGTATTTAAAAGTGTGGAAGAATTGAAGGAAATATCGATACATAGGGAAGATGTATTACAAATATTAGGTAAACTGAAGAGTATCAAATCACCTGGGCCGGATGGTATACATCCAAGGGTGTTGAAAGAACTGAAATATGAGATTGCAGACCTGCTATTAGTAATCTGTGAACTATCATTAAAATCATCTCTAATACCTGAAGATTGGAGGATCGCCAATGTAATACCAATTTTTAAAAAGGGTTCCAGGGGTGATCCAGGAAACTACAGACGGGTGAGCCTGACATCAGTACCGGGAAAAATGGTAGAAACCATCATAAAGAATAAAATTACTCAGCATGTAGATAGTCATGACCTAATGGGAGACAGCCAACATTGCTTTAGACAAGGAAGATCTTGTCTTACTAATCTGTTGTTTTTTTGAAGGAGTGAATAATCAGGTAGACAAAGGTAAGTCGGTTGATATTGTGTATCTGGACTTTCAGAAAGCCTTTGACAAGGTCCCTCGTCAGAGACTTTTGGCAAAACTAAAGAGTCATGGGATAGGAGGCAGTGTACTATTGTGGATCAGGAACTGGTTAAAAGATAGAAAGCAGAGGGTAGGGCTAAATGGCCAATTTTCCCAGTGGAGAAAGGTGAATAGTGGTGTACCCCAGGGATCTGTGCTGGGTCCGCTGCTTTTTGACATATTCATAAATGACCTGGAAAGTGGAATAACGAGTGAGGTTATCAAATTTGCAGATGACACAAAACTATTTAAAGTTGTTAAAACCCAAGAGGATTGTGGAAAATTGCAAGAGGATCTTGATAAATTGGAAGACTGGGCATCAAAATGGCAGATGAAATTTAATGTGGACAAGTGCAAGGTTATGCACCTAGGGAAGAACAACCCAAACTATGGTTACACGATGCAAGGTTCCACATATAGGAACCACCACCCAGGAAAAAGATTTAGGCGTCATTGTGGATAACATGTTAAAACCCTCCGCCCAGTGTGCAGCGGCGGCCAAGAGAGCAAATAGAATGCTAGGTATGATAAGGAAAGGAATGGAAAATAAAACAAAAGATATTATAATGCCTCTATATCGTTCCATGGTGAGACCGCACCTTGAATATTGTGTGCAATTCTGGTCGCCGTATCTTAAAAAGGATATAGCGATTTTAGAAAAGGTTCAGAGAAGAGCCACCAAAATGGTAAAGGGGATGGAAGGATACTCCTATGAAGAAAGGCTAAAAAGGTTAGGGCTCTTTAACCTGGAAAAGAGACGGCTGAGGGGTGATATGATAGAAGTCTATAAATTAATGAACGGAGTGGAACGGGTAAACGTAGATCGATTGTTTACCTTATCAGAATATAGAAAGACTAGGGGACATGCAATGAAGCTACAGGGTAAACTATTTAAGACTAATAAAAGAAAATATTTTTTCACTCAACGTGTAATCAAACTCTGGAATTTGTTACCGGAGGATGTAGTAAAGGCTGTTAGTGTAGCTGGGTTTAAAAAAGGTTTGGACAAGTTCCTGGAGGAAAGGTCCATAAACCATTATTAAGAAGGGACCCAGGATATCAATGCTTGAACCAATACAAGCATTGTGGAACCTGTGTGTCTTGGGGAAACTGCTAGGTACGTATGACCTAGATTGGCCACTGTTGGAAACAGAATACTGGGCTTGATGGACCTTGGTCTGACCCAGTATGGCATATCTTATGATCTTATGTTCTAGTCAGAGCCTATGGAATTGGGAGAACCAGAGTCAGAGCTAGGGGAAGAAAAGGATATGTTGATGGATTGTTCTTTATGCCAAGCTCTAGACTTGAAGTGTCTGAAGAAAGGCCAGCCTTGAAAGAACTGTTCCTCTTGCTGAAGTAACCTTAAAGCTAAGCAGTGAGAAAGTAAATTCCTGTGTGTTTTGAAAGGAGGAATTTACTGCAGCATAAGCTAGTGAAGTAAGGCTGTGATTCATGCTTCTGTGTCAGCTGTGTTGAAACTCTACAATGGAGAGAGAGTTAATTAGCTGCTCCTGTCTTATGTGAAAAAGCCTGCTATAAGAGTTTGTGCTTTGCTCCTGTTTATAAGAAAAGCCTGCTTTAAGGGCCTTGAGGACACTTTGAATGATTATTTCATAACCTAAGTTTGGTTCTTCACCTGGAAGAGCAGCCTAGAGAGAATTATGGCTGAGTGAAGATTAATTTGCCATAGAAGAAGTAAAGTTTGTTTTTCTATTGCTTTGTTTGACAAAGGACAATAAGAAAAGTGGCATCTTGTTATATGTGAAAAGGCTAAGCTTCTGCAGTGAAGAGGACTTTAAAAGCCAATATTGAGTTCTGTTTGTTTTGCCACCAACTTGCTGAACCTTGTGACATAGTGGGTCCTTCTAGCCTGTGTAATGAAGCTAAAAAACCAGGAACAAAAGTAGAGCTGAGCTGTAAACAGAAGCACATCACTCCTGGTTACCGTGGGAACCAGCCAGAGAGGCAAGAGAAACGCTGGTGCTATCATTCAAGGGGTGAATCACAAGTTAATGCAGGACACCTGCTAGGGGGTGGAGTTGAGCCCGGCCCCAGAATTCACCCTATTAAAGAAGGTTCAGGTGAGTTAAGTAGGTGGAGTAGGTGGAGTGAGGTAGGCAGAGAAGGAGAGAATGAAGAGTTGGCTGAAGAAGCAGGAAGTGAGGCATATGAGCTGGAGAGAGAAGCTATTGTGAGCTACACTAAGGACAGCTATGCCCAGAGTAAGCCAGAGTCTTTATGGAAAGTAGAGACAGATTCCTTCTTGAGGAGAAAGAAAGAAACCCTGAGGACAGGATATAACAAGGGCACAGGAGATTGTCTGCAATATCCTGGGGAGCACGGGAGAGACAGAAAGCCTAGGAGGCAAGTGAAATGCTATGAGCAGGGCTTAGGTTGGGAACCTACAGCTATTCAAAAGCACCAGAGAAAACCTCCACCAGTAAGGCTGAAAGGTAAGCCAAAAGGCTTGAATATAATTAATTACCGTGACTGTTTGTACCAGAAGGGTGGTGCTGGGAAAAGAATACTGGCCCTGATAATCTGTGTGAAAGCCAGTTTTTAACCCAAGCATATCGTGTAAAGCCTGGAGCAGTAAGAAAGGGCGTGGCACCAGCAGTGCCGGTTCAAACATTTCCTTATGAGCAGGAGGAATTGATGGACTGTGAACCAGAGTGTATTGATACTGGAGAAGATATAGATATAATGGACTGTACATTATCTCTGGCCAATGGAATAATTTCATTGCGTTGAAAGCCTGCTTGAAAAGAGAGTACAGCACAGATAGCACGTGGAAACAGAGAGCTGTGAGGAAACAGCGTGGTTTTGTTTGAATGTTTGTTTTCACCTTGGTTAATGCTGAAGAAAGCCTTTTTTCTGTTAAGGAATTTTTGTTTGTCCAAATACCAGTAAATACCTGGATTGTGTTTTCTGTTCATGGTAAAATCCATCCCGGGAGGGGAAATAAAATCCTTTGGTTGCTTAACCACTTTTTCCACAACTGCTCCTTATTGATTGAGTGAAAAGTCTACATTTCCCAAGGGGCATTGCTCCAGGATCTGTGAAATAGCTTTTTCAATAGGGAAAAACCCACTCCCTTAACCTCTACTCGGGGGTTTAAGGAGAGCTGGTGACAACCTTAAGCAAAAATCCTATAATTTAAAATTCTGTAAATGGTACCTGGAACCTGATCTGTTCTATTGTGTTCAAAATAAATACTCTTTTTCTGTCATAAGCCTTACCCTTGGTTTAACACGACTACAATCCTTCTACTTAAAGCATAAATATAACAGCTGATAGAAGAAGGTTCTCAACCACCATGCCCTCAACAACTAGAAGACTAGTGGTAGTGGCGTTGTGCTTGTGACAGAATGGAAAATAAAACAAAGGATATTACAATGCACCTTGAATATTGTGTGCAGTCCTGGTCACCGTATCTTAAAAAGAATTTAGCGTTATTAGAAAAGGTACAGAGAAGAGCCACCAGAATGGAAAAAGGGGATGGAAGAGAGGCTAAAAAGGATCTCCAGGAACAAGCAGGAATGAGTCTTCACATATGGGTATCGTCGGTACCGACGGAGCTTGCGCGGGAACGCTCCCCAGCGTCCAATAGGAAAGCTTTTGGGAGCATCCACAGCGCCTGCGTGCTGCCTTCCCACCTTTCCCAACCGCCTCTCTCCAGTTCTTCTTTTCCGCGGAGCCAGCAGGTCGTGTTCCTGTCACCGCAGAAGACGTTCTTTATTTTTTCTTTATTCTTTTGTGTCGCGTCTGCCTTCTTCGACGTCGGACCGGTACCACAGGTCTTTCTTTTCTTTCTTTCTTTAAAAAAAAAATGCTTTATTTCTACTGTGCATTTTCAGTTTTTGGGCCCTAGGCCTAAAAATATTTTCCTCATGGAGAAGCCCGCTTCTGCGTTAAAAAAATGCACAAAATGTGGCGGTACTATTTCTGTCACCGACACCCATGACTGGTGTCTAAAGTGTTTGGGACCTGACCATTCCATCACTGATTGTGTGGCCTGTACCATGATGTCTAAGAGAGGTCGGCAGAACCGAGCAGCCAAGCTCAGTACCCTGTTTCCCTCTGATGCAGCTTCGGTAGCATCGACGTCTTCCAGGGCCTCCTCTTCTTCCCATGGATCTCAGGTAGCCAAGCATAAACCTGGCCGGTCCTCGAAGGGTAGATCTCCCTCTAAGCATCGAGATGCCTCCGGGCTTGCCCTCGAGGATTCCGCACCGGCAAAATTACCCCAGCGGGAAGCTCCGGCTTCCAAAGCATTATCTATGGGGTCACAGGTTGACATCGATGGCTCGGCCTCGACAGATCACCTGTTGCCGTGTTCTGGGGTACCGGTGGCTCCCACTGGTACCGACATCCAGACTCGGGTGGCGTCGATGGATCAGAAGATTCTGACCATGCAGCGCACCTTAACGGCTTTCATACAGGCTGCGACGCCTCCGGTACCGCAACAATCCCCATTGCTGGTACCGGCTTCGTTACCAGCATCACTCCTGGTACCGGTACCGATGGCATGACATCGGCTTCGGTGTCGACTGCAACGGTACCCTGTCCTATGATGCCCATTGGTACTGAACCGGTACCGATTACTCCCGATGTCGATCCCACTCGATACGGTTATTGGGCTTTACAGGAGCATCCAGACAGGCGATACTTCGATTCCTCTGAGGACTCTGATGAGTCTGAGGGTTCTGTAGAAGCATCGATACTTCTTCCTCAGGAGTCTTCTTCACCTAAACGAAGAATGTCTCCTCCAGAAGACTTGTCTTTTCAAGACTTTGTTAGGGAAGTGGCTAGGGGCCTCTCTATCACGGTGGCCCCTGAGTCAGAACCCAGAGCCAAGGAGTTGGATATTTTACAATATCCTAAAACTCCTAAGGAGGCAGCTACTTTACCTGTTCCTGAGATTCTGTATGATCTCATGTTGAGGGTGTGGGAGACACCTCTCACCACTTCTCCTCATTCTCGCAGGTTAGACACCATGTATCGTGTCCCTCCTTGTCCTGGCTTCCACAAGACTCAGCTTCCTCACCACTCTATTGTGGTAGAGTCTGCCATGAAGAAGATAAAGAGTGCAAAAAGACACTCATCTAATCATCCAGGGCCTGAATGCAGGACCCTGGATGCTTTTGGCCGAAGGGTTTTCCAAGCTGCTAGGATCAATTCCTATAGTTTCTATATAGGAATGTTTCTAAAAGAAGTCACAGATCATCTGCAGACTTTTACCCCTTTCATTTCAGAGGATAAAAGAGAGGAGTTTCTCACTTGGCTCAAGCATGCCCAAGATGTCTCCAAATTTTCCAACCGTGCAGCCTTTGACTCTTTTGAGTGTGTAAGCAGAGCTTCGGCTATTGCCATAGGGGCACGCAGAATTGCTTGGCTACAAGCTTCTGATTTGGAGCTCTGGGTCCAAGATCAATTGGGAAATCTCCCTTGTACAGGTGAAAACCTTTTTGGTAAGGATTGGCAAGCAAAGGCCACTCAGATGGATGCTGAAAACTCTGCTTTGGATCGACTTTCAAAGTCTACCTCTGCTCCTGTTAAGAAAAGATTGTTTAAAAAGACATCTTTTTCTAAAAAGGGAAGATACTATCCTTCTTATGGTCAGCAGGCATCTTCTGCAGGTCGTTTTGATGCAAAGCGTTAGCAACCACCTAAACAGGCCAAGTCAAAGGCAGCTAGACCTTCTACGGCCCAGCAGCCTCAGCTTCCTCAGGGCCTTTGACTCGCTACTAGAGAACTTAGCCTTTCTAGCTCTGGAAGGACCAGAGCCCCTTACCATTCCAGGAAGGTTGACTTACTTTGCTCCCAGATGGAAGCAAATCACAGCAGAGCAATGGACACTCTCCATCATAAGGGAAGGGTACAGGCTTCATTTCTTAAGCCTCCCCCCCCCCCCCACCATGGTGAAACAGTTCAATTCTCCAGCATCTCTCCTCAACCTTCTAGGTCAGGAGATTGCAAATCCTTCTTGCCCAAGGGGCAATAGAAGAAGTACCTCTTCTTCAACAAGGCACAGGGTTCTACTCCTCTTATTTTCTTATTCCAAAGAAAACAGGGGGCTACAGACCCATCTTAGATCTCAGAGAATTGAACAAATTTCTATTCAAGGAGAAATTCAAAATGATTTCTCTCGGTGCTCTGCTTCCATACCTTCAGAGTCAGGACTGGCTTTGTTCTCTAGATCTCAAGGATGCGTACACCCATGTCCTCATCCATCCAACTCACAGAAGGTTCCTTTTTCAAGGAAAGCACTACCAGTACAGGGTGCTTCCTTTTGGTCTGGCCTCTGCACCAAGGGTGTTCACGAAATGCATGGCAGTAGTAGCTGCATTTCTACGCACTCTAGGAATATTTGTCTTCCCATATCTGGACGACTGGCTCATTCGAGCTCCATCTCAAGCAGAGGCCAAGATTTGTCTAATCTGCACAATGCGTGTCCTTCAGTATTTGGGACTAGTAATAAACATCCCAAAATCCAGTCTCACCCCTACTCAGTCCCTCAAGTTCATAGGGGCTTTGCTGGATACCACAACTGCAAGGGCCTATCTTCCTCAGGCCCGTTGCCTACGCTTGGTGCAGTTAGCCTCCCAAATACAGTTAAAGCCTCTTTTAACTGCTCGAGAAATGTTGCAACTCTTAGGCCACATGGCATCCACTGTGCATGTGGTTCCATATGCTCGCCTTCACATGAGGGCAGCTCAATGGACTCAGGCATAAGGTTGCCTGTCAGACAAAATAGCAAACTCCAGTCGCCTTTTTTGGTCTCTCCAGTGGTGGAAGTCCTCTCAAAACCTGTTGCTGGGGTCCCCTTTTCAACAGTCACTTCCCCAAGCAACCCTTACAACAGATGCCTCTCCAATGGGTTGGGGAGCTCATCTGCAAGATCTCTCCACTCAGGACATCTGGTCTCCACAGGAGACTTCACTACACATAAATCTCTTGGAACTCAGAGCAATTTTCTTAGCTCTGAGTGTTCCACTCCCTGCTCAGCTACAAGACAGTCCTCATCCACACGGACAATCAAGTAGCCATGTTCTATGTAAACAAGCAGGGGGGGACTGGCTCTCTGTCGCTTTGCAATGAAGCTTTGCGACTGTGGGCCTTTGCCAGAGAGCATCAAATTCATCTTATGGCAGTATATCTTCCAGGCGTTCAAAACTCTTGTCTAAAAAAATTTACTCCATACGAACATATATCAAATATTTTGGTGATATCCCACTTAAATTTGAAATTTAATATATCATTCTTGTACGGTTTTTAAAAATTCACAAATATAGTCTCAGACTTTAATAGCGCTTAGAAACCATTGACTCGGTAGAACAGCGCTGTAATTGCATTGATGACTATTTGTGAACCACCAAATTTTGTTTTATGATTTTTTAATTTGTATGTGTGAATATCACCAATTTTTCTCCACCAATTTGTGTTGAGCTA
This sequence comes from Ichthyophis bannanicus, assembly GCA_033557465.1. Classification (NCBI taxonomy): domain Eukaryota; kingdom Metazoa; phylum Chordata; class Amphibia; order Gymnophiona; family Ichthyophiidae; genus Ichthyophis; species Ichthyophis bannanicus. The sequence goes on along the minus strand of JAWIIG010000036.1, from coordinate 4,221,817 downwards.
TGAAAGAGCTTATCTTTTGTTGACGTATTTTCCGAAATGAAATGAAAAACTTCATCTGTTATGTCATATTGTGACTTCTCCTCTACGCCTCCTTGGCGCCTAAATAGCGTTTCACTCCTCACCGGAGTTTCTTCAGGAGGATCTAAAACGATATAGATATACCAAAAGAAATAGCTCAAAGTTAACCAGAAAAACGTGTCATTCATGACTATAGTGTAAGATAAAAATCTAACATCTTCTACATGCCATTTGCCAATTTAATATGAGAAAACCAGTATCAGGGTATAACTTACTCCGAAATTGCTGCCCGCGTTGTTCTATGAACTTCCTGTTCTATCAAAAAACGCCGTGCATGCGGACTAGGTTCATTGCCTGTTTTTTATATCTGTGTGACGATCAGTGCCTCATTGGCTCCTCAACCAGGAATCCCAGAGATAACTAGCTGCAAACCTGCCACTCAACCGAAGAGTTTAAACCAAATGGTTTCACTGTATTAACAGTGAAAATCCAACGTTGTTCTTGAAAAAGCAATGTCTCATCCAAAGTTTTACCTCTCATTGGCTTATGGATCCGATAAATACAAAAACAACATAAATGGGTATATTCATCTTTCAAGTCCTCGCAATGTTGAACTATAGGTGCAGTCAGTTGTTTACAATGTAGATGGCTTTTATGTTCTAACATGCGGGTCTTCAAAGACCGACTCGTTTTTCTGATGTAGAGTTTATTGCATGGGCATTTTATGGCATAAACTACTGATGTGGTGCCACAAGAGGTAAAATGTTGCAGAACATAATTGCGACCAAGATATTGAAATTCCACAACCTCCTCTGTAACTTCACAAATTATGCATTCCCCACATTTTCGATGACCACGTTCCCCTCCTTCATTTGCCTCTTGCATCGGAGATCTTAAGATGAATGGACTGAGCTGCTCCTTCATATTGCTATTCCGCTGCCATACACATCTCACGTTGCGCTCCTGTAAACCCGGAACCGTTCTGACCAGGTTCATATGTTTTGAAACGATTTTCTGTATTTTATAACTTAACGAAGAGAATTTTGTTATCAAATTTACATTGACTTCTTCTCTGTCTTTTTGTTCTCTGTTAGTAGTTCTGAGTAACCAGGATCGATGATTAAACAATGCCCTTTGATATGCTCGTTTGGACACTTGCTCTGGATATCCCCGATCTGAAAAATCCTGTAGCAACTATTTAGATTTTTCTTTAAAATCTGATATTTCTCCAGGACCAAGCAGGAAGTCAGTCCTCACATATGGGTGACGTCGGCGCCGACGGAGCCCTCGCGGAGCAATTTTCCCCAGCTTTCAAAGAAAGCCTTTGGGAATTGCATCGCGCATGCGCGGTCGCCTTCCCGCCCAAGGGTGCCATCTTAGCCAGTCTTCTTTTTTCCGCGGAGCCCTACAGACGTACCCGTCTTGTCCCCGCGAAAAAGTTGATTTTATTCGTAATATTCTCTTTTTTCCTTCGGTTCGACGCCGGTTTTCTTCCCGCCCGGACTCGCGACGCCGGTCACGAGTCCTCTTCTTCTTTTTTCGGTTTTTCTGATTTAGTCAGTTTCGTTTTCGGTTTTTTCACTGGCAGCCCGGTCTTTTGACCTCGCAGGGGCCCTTTTTCCCCCGATGGCTGCCAGTGGTTTCAAGCGGTGTGGTCAGTGTGACCGAAATATGTCACTAACTGACACACACGATAATTGCCTCCGCTGCCTGGGCCCGGATCATGAAGAAATGATCTGTGGGCCTGTGGCAAAATGTCCTCCAAAGCGTTGAGAAGTCGGCGGCATCAGCGGGATAGGATCGTCGCTGACCCCAGCCGTACCCGGACCTCGTCGGAGGCCTCGGCGTCCAGAGGTTCCAGCTCTGACCGTCGCCGGAGTTCCTCCGACAGGGGTTCTCCCTCCGGGGACCATCGACGGAAGGTGAAACCCGCGAGGGCGGCGTCGGTGGACACTCCTGGCTCCGCGAGGGCCAGGTCGCATAGCCCCGATAGCCGTCCCGGGTCCTTGGAGAAGGAGCACCTCTCGAAGCGACCTCGCATGGAGTCGGAGCTGCCTGCTCGGGTAAGTCCTGTGGTCCTCCTGGACTCGCCTCCGAGACCGCCGACGTCGGGCCCGACGCCGTCGGGGCCCGAGTCGGGGGCTGCTGGGTCACCTGAGGTCGGACTCAGGTTGACGGCCTTGGAGAGCAGACTGTCTGCCTTCATGGACCAGCAGTGGGCACTGCTCGCTAGCCTCGCTGGCGCCGCTGCCCCGACCGCCGGGACGTCAACGTCTAAGTCGACCCCGGAGACCGAGCCGATCCTCGAGTCCATGCGAACTCGAGTCGATCCTTGGTCGAGGTCACCCTCGGCCTCCCGTTCGGGACCGAGGTCGTCGCCGCCGACTCCCTCGGCGTCTGGGCGGCCGGCGCTGCTGCCTGCCCGGGCCGACCCCACCGATTCCTCCTCGGAGTCGGTCTGGGAGTCTGAAGAGGAAGAGTCACCTGATTCTTTTCGGACTCGGTGTGTCCCCTCGGACTCGCCTGAGTCCGAACCTCGGAAGCAGTCCCCTCCGGAGGATGCCCGGTTCTCGGACTTCGTCAGGGATATGGCCAAGGCTTTGGCCTTCCCTGCGGATCCCGAGGAGGAGCCTCGAGCCGAAGAGCTCGACGCCCTCCAGTATGACTCTCCCACCAGGGAACACTTTACTGTACCGGTTCCTCCCATGCTGGAACGACTACTCTTCCGCATGTGGGAGAGTCCGGCCTCCTCGCCGGTCCTGAGCAAGCGGGTCGATTCTATCTATCGAGTCCGCAAGAGCCCTGGCTTCCAAAAGCACAGCTACCACACCATTCCATGGTAGTGGAATCGGCCATGCATCGTCTTAAGAGCCAGAAGATGCACTCCTCGGTGCCTCCTGGCAGGGAGGCCCGTAACCTGGATGGCCTTGGTAAGAAGTGTTTCCAGGGCTCTATGCTTGCGTGTCGTGTCCAGACCTACCAGCTATACATGGGCATGTATCTCCGAGACCTGGCTAAAGAGCTAGCCGGATTCTCCGCTGGGTTGTCCGAGGAACCTTTGCGGAGGTTCCTAGCCTTGTCCACTGGCATTCGGGAATGCTCAAAATTCATATCCCGAGCAGCCTATGATGGCTTTGAAGCATCGGCTCGAGTGGCCGCAGCCGGCATCGGTGCCCGCCGACAGGCTTGGCTTCAGTCGTCTGACCTTGAGCCCTGGGTGCAGGACAAGTTGGTTGATGTCCCCTGCCGAGGTGAAAACCTCTTTGGCAAACCTATGGACGAGAAGGCTGCACAACTAGAGACAGAGACTCTCACCAGGACTAGGCTTTCTAGGAAGACCTCCGCCCCTTCCCAGAAAAAGAAGGGCTCGGGAAAGAAGTCCTTTTACCCGAGAAAGGCAGCTGCCTATAAACACTACCCCCAATATCAGGCCCCCGCAGCTCCCCAACAGGGCCAGCAGGCCAAGGGACAGGGTAACGGGTCCCGTAGGCAGCAAGCCCCCAAGCCTGCACCACCAGCCCCTGCTCAGCAGGGTGGGGGCTTTTGACTCCTTCAGCATAGCCTCTCCCCCTCCGCTGGCTCCTCCCAGCACCGGAGGCCGGCTGGTTCACTTCGCCCACAGGTAGTCCAACATCACTTCAGATGCCTGGGTGCTTCAAGTCGTAAGAGAAGGCTATCTTCTCCACTTCCACCAGGTCCCTCCCTCCTATTTCCCGGGAGAACCTCCACGACTCCCTCTGCACAGGGACTTACTCCTTCAGGAGTTAGCAGGTCTTCTACAGGAACAGGCGGTGGAACCGGTGCCCCACCACCTGAGAGGTCAAGGCTTTTATTCCAGGTATTTTCTAGTACCAAAAAGGACAGGAGGCCTCAGACCCATCCTGGACTTGCGCAACCTCAACAGGTTCCTCGTGCAGGAAAAGTTCAAAATGCTTACCCTTGGAATCCTTCTGCCCTACCTCCAGCAGGGAGATTGGCTATGCTCCTTGGATCTAAAGGATGCCTACACGCACATCCTCATCCACCCAAGCCACCGCCAATACCTAAGGTTTGTGGTGGCAGGAAATCATTACCAGTACAGAGTACTGCCCTTTGGCCTGTCCTCCGCACCGCGAGTCTTCACAAAATGTCTCGCGGTGGTGGCGGCCCATCTCCGGCTTCACGGCCTCTATGTCTTTCCGTACCTCGACGACTGGCTCATCAGAGCAGCGTCCGCTCCGGAGGTCACCAACGCCACACACCGCACGGTGACTCTTCTGCAGTACTTGGGCTTTGTCATAAACTTCGCAAAGTCCACTTTGCTCCCCTCACAGGATCTCGAGTTCATCGGCGCAAGACTGCACACTCCTCAGGCACGAGCTTTCCTGCCTCTCGACAGGGCTCAACGGCTCATGGACCTAGCCAACCGTTTTCGCAGCCAGCCCCTGGTCTCCGCCAGGCGCTTCCTGAGACTGCTCGGCCATATGGCTTCCACCGTCCATGTGACCCCCAATGCCCGCCTGAATATGCGGCCTGCTCAATGGTGTCTTCGCAAGCAGTGGCAACAAGCCACAGGCGGCCTAGCAGACCTAGTGCGCGTCTCCGAGCCGCTGGCCTCGTCTCTCCAGTGGTGGCTTCATCGGCCGAACCTGGTACTCGGCATGCCTTTTCAGTCACCTCAGCCGGCCCAGGTGCTGACGACAGATGCGTCCCTCCTGGGTTGGGGAGCACATTGCCAAGGGGCACGTACTCAGGGCCTCTGGACCACGTGGGAGTCTGCTCAGCAGATCAACTTCCTGGAGCTCAGAGCGATCCGCCTGGCTCTCAAGGCTTTCTCCCACCTGACCTCTCACCAGTCCGTCCTTGTCCAGATGGACAATCAAGTTGCCATGTTCTACGTGAACAAGCAGGGGGGCACGGGCTCCTTCCTTCTCTGTCGGGAAGCACAGAAGCTCTGCTCTTGGGCCGTCAGTCACGGCGTTCTTCTCAAGGCAGTTTATCTCCCAGGCCAAGAACAGTGCCTGGCGGACAAACTCAGCAGGATCCTCCAGCCGCACGAGTGGCGCCTGGATCCCTTGGTAGTTCAGAAGCTCTTTCTAAAGTGGGGCCTCCCCACGATGGATCTCTTTGCCAGTCCTCTCAACCGGCAACTTCCTCGCTTCTGCTCTCGTCAGCCACATCCCCTTCGAGTTGCGGCGGACGCTTTTCTACTCTCATGGTCGGAGAGCCTCCTGTATGCTTTTCCTCCCATCCCGCTAGTCTCTTGAACTCTTTTCAAGGTTCTCCGAGACAAAGCTTCCATGATCCTGGTGGCCCCTCGCTGGCCCAGACAGCCGTGGTTTCCACTCCTGCTGCAATTAGCGGTAGAGGATCCATTCCCTCTGGGGTTTCAACCGGATCTCCTCACTCAGGATCAGGGGTCTCTGCTACACCCCAACCTCAGATCTCTCAATCTAATGGCCTGGCTGCTGAGAGGGTAGTCCTTGCTCCCCTTCTCCTGCCGGCAGAGGTGGAAGAGGTCGTCCTAGCTTCTCGGCGACCTTCTACCCGCAAATGCTACGCCCTTAAATGGCGTCGCTTTTCCGTTTGGTGTACCCAACAGTCTCAGGATCCCTTCTCCTGCTCGGTGTCGGTGATCTTGCAGTACTTGCTATACCTCTCTAATCTGGGACTTAAGTCCAACTCCGTCAAATTTCACCTCAGTGCTCTTTCAGCACATCATGTGCCGGTGGACGGCAGACCTCTTTCCAGCGACCCTCTCGTAGCGAGGTTTCTCCGAGGTCTCCTTCTACTTAAACCACCTCTGCACCCGCCAGCACCTGACTGGGATCTGAATGTGGTTTTACAGCGGATCACCTGTCCGCCTTTTGAACCTATGGCTACCTGTTCTCTCCGTTTTCTTTCTTGGAAAACATTGTTCTTGATAGCCCTCACTTCCGCTAGACGCGTAAGTGAATTGCAGGCCCTCGTGTCTGATCCCCCTTACACTCGGTTCTACAAAAATAGGGTAGTCCTACGGACTCACCCAAAATTTCTTCCAAAAGTGGTCTCCCCTTTTCACATCAATCAGGAGGTGGTACTTCCGACCTTCTTTCCCAGACCACACTCCAGCCGAGCTGAAATGGTCCTCCATACCCTGGACTGTAGAAGGGCATTGAACTTCTACCTTGACCGTACGCGGGAGCACCGTAAAGCTGCTCAGCTTTTTGTGTCTTTTGATCCCAATAAATTGGGACTCCCGGTCTCCAAGCGTACTCTGTCCATCTGGGTTGCGGACTGTATCACTTGGGCTTATGGGGCAGCCGGACTCTCCTTGGATGGTCGAGTCACGGCTCATTGTGTTTGGGCAAAGGCTACGTCAGTGGCTTACCTCCGCTCTGTTCCGCTGGCAGACATCTGCCGGGCCGCTACTTGGTCTTCGAGCCTGACTTTTGCGGTCCATTACTGTCTCGAGAGGGAGTCCCGCAGGGACAGTGCTTTCGGACAGGCAGTCCTCCGTAATCTCTTTGAGGTTTGAGCAACTCCTACCCTCCATCCCGGATGTGGGCTACCGGTGGGTAATAATTCAGCGAAGATTCCTTCCTTCTGTGCTGCTGAGCTAGAGGGAGCTCATTTTTGTGCTTAGGGTCTCCGGTAGCCTTAAGCTTGGGAGTCCCATATGTGAGGACTGACTTCCTGCTTGGTCCTGGAGAAAGCGTAGTTACTCACCTGTAACAGGTGTTCTCCAGGAGCAGCAGGAATCAGTCCTCACAACCCTCCCTCCTCCCCTTGGAGTTGCAATCATCTGCTTAAGTTTTTTTGCAAATTTTTATGCTGTCTTTTTTAGCTATGTCATCTGACTGGCTAAGATGGCACCCTTGGGCAGGAAGGCGACCGCGCATGCGCGATGCAATTCCCAAAGGCTTTCTTTGAAAGCTGGGGAAAATTGCTCCGCGAGGGCTCCATCGGCGCCAACGTCACCCATATGTGAGGACTGATTCCTGCTGCTCCTGGAGAACACCTGTTACAGGTGAGTAACTACGCTTTCCGAGCAGTTTCGCCTATATCGAAGAAATTGCAAGAAAGGAAGGCCATCTTTAGCCGTGAAGGATGTCTACTTGTATAATGTAAGAATGTATTTCTAGCGCTGGGTTTCTTATGAATTGTAGTATTCCAACCTTGTGTACCCCGGATAATTTCTAAATCCAGGAACACGATTACATTAGGGTCTATAGTATGTGTAAATTGTATGGCAGTATTACACTCATTCAGCCACTGAATAAATTGAATTGCCTGTGTTTCTGGCCCTTTCCAAAGAAGAAAAATATCATCAATAAACCGGGCCCACAATTTCACTTGTGGCAAAAACAGGGAAATTTTCAGCCACCGATTTTCAAAATCCCCCATAAATAAGTTAGCTATTGATGGGGCACACGAGGCTCCCATCGCTATACCTGATTTTTGTTTATAGAGGATTTTCTCAAACTGAAAATAATTGTGAGCTATGGTCAGATGAGTTACTTCCAAATGGAACGTTAAATCATTAATATCTCCTCTACCTTGCAATTGCTTTGCTACAGTTTGAACTGCTTCACTTTGAGGAATACTTGTGTACAACGCGGTAATATCTAGAGTAATCAACAATATTTCAGGATCCATCGCCCATTGGGTTTGTTTTTCCAATTTTTTCAAAAATTCAAAACTCTTGGGCAGACAGACTCAGTCGAGTTCTGCTTCCACACGAATGGTCCCTCCACAGGGACCAGATAGCCAGGATTTTTCGAATTTGGGGAACCCTGGACATAGACCTGTTTGCAAGTCCGTGGAATGCCAAACTTCCCCGGTTCTGTTCCAGGATTCCGTGTCAGGGAGTTCAGGCCAAGGATGCCTTCCTCCTTCACTGGGGTCAAGACTTCCTTTATGCCTTTCCACCCATTCCCCTAATTCCCAAAACACTGTTCAAGCTTCAGAGAGACCGAGGGTCTATGATCCTCATAGCACCACATTGGCCACGCCAAGTGTGGTACCCTCTACTTCTGCATCTCTCTCAAGCTCCATCCCTGGAATTGGGCTCTGCTCCAGATCTTCTCTCCCAGGAAGACGGAGCTTTGTGGCATCCAAACCCCCAGTCTCTCCATCTCAGGGCCTGGTTGCTGAAGGCCTAGACTTTCAAGGTTTCCATCTCTCTCAGCAAGTCAGAGATATTATTCATGCTTCTAGAAAGCCTTCCACTAAACGTTCCTATGCTTTCAAATGGAAAAGATTTACAATTTGGTGTTCTGAGAAGGGTCTTAACCCTCTAGCAATACCTGTGAATTCTTTACTAGAGTATCTTCTGCATCTTTCACATGCAGGCCTCAAAACGAATTCGGTAAGAGTCCATTTGAGTGCTATTGCAGCGTCCCTCAAGCCTCTCAATGGACAGCCTGTTTCCTCTCATCCTCTTATAGCAAGATTCATGAGAGGCCTTCTTTTAACTAAACCTCCCATTAGACCACCTCCAGTGGCATGGGACTTAAATCTGGTTCTTGGCCAGCTTATGAAGCCACCCTTTGAACCTTTAGCCACCACCTCCTTGAAATTTCTTTCTTGGAAGGTTATCTTTCTCATTGCAGTCACCTCAGCACATCGCATCAGTGAGTTGCAAGCCTTGGTGGCCAACCCTCATAAGAACATAACATAAGAACATAAGATATGCCATACTGGGTCACACCAAGGTCCATCAAGCCCAGTATTCTGTTTCCAACAGTGGCCAATCTAGGTCATATGTACCTAGCAGTTTCCCCAAGGGACACAGGTTCCACAATGCTTGTATTGGTTCAAGCACTGATATCCTGGGTCCCTTCTTAATAATGGTTTACGGACCTTTCCTCCAGGAACTTGTCCAAACCTTTTTTAAACCCAGCTAAACTAACAGCCTTTACTACATCCTCCGATAACAAATTCCAGAGTTTGATTACACGTTGAGTGAAAAAATATTTTCTTTTATTAGTCTTAAATAGTTTACCCTGTAGCTTCATTGCATGTCCCCTAGTCTTTCTATATTCTGATAAGGTAAACAATCGATCTACGTTTACCCGTTCCACTCCATTCATTAATTTATAGACTTCTGTCATTTCTCCCCTCAGCCGTCTCTTTTCCAGGTTAAAGAGCCCTAACCTTTTTAGCCTTTCTTCATAGGAGTATCCTTCCATCCCCTTTACCATTTTGGTGGCTCTTCTAAAATCGCTATATCCTTTTTAAGATACGGCGACCAGAATTGCACACAATATTCAAGGTGCGGTCTCACCATGGAATGATATAGAGGCATTATAATATCTTTTGTTTTATTTTCCATTCCTTTCCTTATGATACCTAGCATTCTATTTGCTCTCTTGGCCGCTGCTGCACATTGGGCCAAGGGTTTTAACATGGTATCCACAATGACGCCTAAATCTTTTTCCTGGGTGGTAGTTCCTAATGTGGAACCTTGCATCGTGTAACCATAGTTTGGGTTGTTCTTCCCTAGACGCATAACCTTGCACTTGTCCACATTAAATTTCATCTGCCAATTCAATGCCCAGTCTTCCAATTTATCAAGATCCTCTTGCAATTTTCCACAATCCTCTTGGGTTTTAACAACTTTAAATAGTTTTGTGTCATCTGCAAATGTGATAACCTCACTCGTTATTCCACTTTCCAGGTCATTTATGAATATGTCAAAAAGCAGCGGACCCAGCACAGATTCCACTATTCACCTTTCTCCATTGGGAAAATTGGCCATTAAGCCCTACCCTCTGCTTTCTATCTTTTAACCAGTTCCTGATCCACAATAGTACACTGCCTCCTATCCCAAGACTCTTTAGTTTTGCCAAAAGTCTCTCATGAGGGACCTTGTCAAAGGCTTTCTGAAAGTCCAGATACACAATATCAACCGACTCACCTTTGTCCACCTGATTATTCACTCCTTCAAAAAAACATAACAGATTAGTAAGACAAGATCTTCCTTGTCTAAAGCCATGTTTGCTGTCTCCCATTAGGTCATGACTATCCACATGCTGAGTAATTTTATTCTTTATGATGGTTTCTACCATTTTTCCTGGTACTGATGTCAGGCTCACCCGTCTGTAGTTTCCCGGATCACCCCTGGAACCCCTTTTAAAAATTGGTATTACATTGGCGATCCTCCAATCTTCAGGTATTAGAGATGATTTTAATGATAGTTCACAGATTACTAATAGCAGGTCTGCAATCTCATATTTCAGTTCTTTCAACACCCTTGGATATATACCATCCGGCCCAGGTGATTTGCTACTCTTCAGTTTATCTAATAGTTGTAATACATCTTCCCGATGTATCGATATTTCCTTCAATTCTTCCGCACCTTTAAATACCACTTCAGTCATGGGTAACATCCCTACATCTTCCTCACTAAAGACCGAAGCAAAGAATTCATTCAGTCTCTCCGCTACCGCCTTGTCTCCTCTTAGTGCTCCTTTAACCCCTTTATCATCTAATGGACCAACTGACTCTCTCACAGGTTTTTTGCTACGAATGTACTTGAAAAGGTCTTTACTTTGCGTTTTTGATTCCGCAGCAAGCTTCTTCTCAAATTCTCCCTTTGCCTGCCTTATCAATGCCTTGCATTTGACTTGCCAGTGCTTGTGCTGTTTCCAGGTTTCATCGTTTGGCTCTTTTTTCCATTTCCTGAAAGATGCTTTTTTGGCAACAACAGCCTCTCTGACCTCACCTTTAAACCATGCTGGCAGTTTTTTGGACTTCCTTCCACTTTTCTTAAAGCATGGAATACAGCTGGTCTGGGCTTCCAAGATAGTATTTTTCAACAACAGCCAAGCCTGATGTACGTCTTTAACCTTTGCAACTGCTCCTTTTAGTTTTTTCTTAACTGTTTTCCTCATTTTATCATAGTCTCCCTTTCGAAAGTTAAAAGGTAGTACTGTGGATTTCCTTACTATCCCTCCTCCACTAATTAAATCAAAGGCGATCATGCTATGATCACTATTGCCAAGTGGCCCCAACAACCTTATCTCTTGCACTAGATCTGGTGTTCCACTAAGGACTAGGTCTAATATGGCTTTCCCTCTGGTCGGTTCATGAACCAGCTGCTCCAAGAAGCAGTCATTTATTTCATCTAGGAACTTTATCTCCCTAGCATGTCCTGACGTGACACTGACCCAGTCGATACCGGGGTAGTTGAAATCACCCATTATTATTACTGCGCTGTAACGTTTGTTAGCATCCTTGATTTCTTTGAGCATTTCATCATCCATTTGGTTATTCTGGCCAGGCGCTCGATAGTACACCCCCACTGCCATTGCCTTCCCCCTTTTACATGGAATTTCAATCCATATAGATTCTACATCAGATTTTGTTTCCTGCAAAACGTTAATCCTTTGACTCAATGCCCTCTCTAACATAGAGAGCAACCCCTCCACCAATTTGATCAGCTCTATCATTACAATATAGTTTGTACCCAGGTATCACAGTGTCCCACTGGTTGTCCTCCTTCCACCATGTCTCTGATATTCCAATCATATCTAACCTTTCATTTAGTGCTATATATTCTAACTCTCCCATCTTATTTTTTAGACTTCTAGCATTTGCATACAAGCATTTTAGAGAATGTATTTTATTCATATTAATTTGGCTATTATTAGACATGGGTAATTTGGGATCTTTAAGCTCTGTCTGCTCCATACTTGAGGGCATTTGGGCTACTTTACTCTTTTGTGGAACCTCTCTGCTTTTGGTAGTATCCTTCAAAGATACATTCTTCCGAACCATCCGCTCTTGGGCGACTGTCGGTGCGAGAGGGTTTTACATCACCTGGAGGACAGGTCCTAGTTACAGGATCACTTCCTGCCACACCAGGGTGATGCTCTCCTGTCATGTGACCTCTCTCCTCCATGGCAACAGGGATGTTGCCAGACTGGAGGTGGGACTTCAGGACTATATCCCTGTAGGTCTCGTCTATGTACCTCTCTGTCTTTCTTATGTTTTCCAAGTCTGCTACTCTAGCCTCTAGAGAACGGACTCGTTCCCTGAGAGCAAAGACCTCCTTGCACCTAGTGCACACGTAAGACCTCTCACCAACTGGGAGAAAATCATACATGTGACACTCAATGCAAAAGACTGGAAAGCCCCCATCTCGCTGCTGGACTGCTGTCTGCATCTTAGTTTTAAGTTTGTGTTTAGATCTAAATTCTTTACTTACTAAGGGTTGCTATGGATATTTATACTAATAAAACTGTACCTAATACGTGTAATATACCTTGTTCACCTTAAGCTTAACTAATCTCAGGTCCTTAATGTATGACTGATTTGGGTAATGAGCTTCACCTGAGAGCACCTCCTGCCTTTTAAGATGTGTAAGTACTGTCAGACGGCTGCCTGGATGAGAATCTTCACAGTCTTGGCAAGTGCATATATCTATATGATTTGCAAGGGATGGTGGGCAATGCAGTTCATTCACACCAGACACAGCTGCTCACAATAATTAGTTGTGCTTTTGGGTAAAGCTAATAAGATATTTATTTATGGGGTTATTTCTCCCAACACAGATATGCTTGGTAGCACATAAATCAGGTTCTTGCTTTCAGTGTTAAACTTGAAAAAAAAACCAAAATCAGGAAAACCACATTTAAACTTGTCAGGCAAGCAAAGCAAATGAAATAAGACCTGGTTGGTACAAACTGGTCTTTTCTGTAGGCATTAGCTAATGTTTTCTTAGCATATATCAAACAACAATCCAAAAGCCACAAAGAAGAGAAAAACTGTTCTTTTCAGGTTAACTTCTTATATCTTCCCACATAGATTCAGAAGTGATTCTCACAGAGCTCACAAGCAATTAGGTAATGCTCAATTGCTAGCAGTTATCCAGCTGAAACCCCTTAGCTGGCTTGCTTTCTACTGCGTGGCTAGAAATCCTACACAGGAGCTTTTCTGAGTAGAGTAAAGAACAAGTTTGTATTTCTTTGTGATGGTTGCTGTACTTTATAACAGAAAATCACCAAAGGAGTTTAGACAGAGAGCAGTCCATGTAAACAGATTCTTCATCTGCTATCACCCCCTCTTCTTCAACAAGCATGGGTTCAATATCATGGATTGGCACAGATGAATCTCCCAATGGAGCACTTTCAGGAGAATACTTGTTTCCCTGCTGTCTTTCAAGGTTATAGCTAGGGCACAGATCAGTGTTCATACCTGAGTTTCCATTGCTGTTAGAGTTCCTCTCTATATAGCCTGGCCAGTATGTAGTCCAGTTCTTATGTCCAGCCTTCCAATCCAGATCCCTGGACACTGGATCTCTCTTCACATACCTTCTGGCACGGGTCTTAGGGTCCCTTCCACGTGCAGCCGTCTCCCTCACAGGTACCGTCTGGAGATTCCTAGCTCTGCCGCACCATTCCTCTGGCTTTCCCCAGTCCAATGGTGTATGCTGGCCCTTGAAATGCCTCCCAGTATACGTACTGCTCTGGACTCTTCTAGACCTCTCAAAGGCTTTTCTCCTCTTTCTTCCAAAGGGTTTCTTTCCCTCTCTGTCCGTCCGGTTTGGCTTCTGCTTCTGATGATCCTCCTGATGATGAAGATGAGCAAGCTCAAGCTGATTCTCTGTAGAATAAACTCTACCTTTATTCTGCTTAGATGAGTGCTCCTCCCTAACACAGCGCAGCTGTGCTGAATCAGGCCCTGCCCTTTGAGATGAGTGCTTAGGGATTACCTCATAGCCCTCCTGATTGAACACACTTTTCCCCACTTCAGCTCCTCTAATGGCTGGTGGAAACCTGGTGCCTTCTGGGACTGGTAGTCTTTTATGGGAAAATTCTGTTTTCTTATTTCTACAAGAACTGATAGGTTGCTTGTTCAGAGTCACTTCACCTTTCCTATAGCTCCTTCCTGAGCTATGATAAGCTTCCTTATCACATACCCCCCTGCTTATGTTATTATGGACTGGTGTCACTGGTGAAACTTCTTCCCTACAGTCCGTAATACCTACAAGAGTGTTATCTTTTTGAAGCTCACTTACTTCCTGACTGGCTTCAGGGTCATTATTATTTACAGGCCTCTCCTTCCAAGACTTAAGTACATTAATATGGTAGGTCTGCCTAAGCCCTCTTGCATTTTCTACCATATAAGACACTGGGCTCACTTGTTTAACAACCTTCCATGGCCCTTTCCACTGTACTTCAAATTTTGGGGCTGTACCTGCTACTTGAACCAAAACCTTTTCACCAATTCTTAATTGGCGGCTTTTGGCCTTCCTATCATACCACCCTTTCTGGCGCACTTGACTGTCCTGCAGGTTCCTCTCAGCAACCTGCGAGGTCCTTTTCAAACGTGCTCTCAGGTCACGTAGAAACTGTGGCACCTCCTGACTCCCTGGTTCAGGATCAATCCATTGTTCCCTCAAAATATCCAACAAACCCCGTGGAGCCTTACCATACATAAATTCATATGGAGTTACACCTAGGGACGCTTGAATTCTTTCCCTGCAGGCATATAAGGCAAAGGGCAATAACATATCCCATTTTTTTACCTCTCCTGCTAACCCCCTTCTCAACATTTGTTTGAGAGTTTGGTTGAATCTCTCCACCAAACCGTTTGATTGTGGATGGTAGGTTGAGGTTTTCACATGATGAATGCCAAAGGCATCCCAGACCTGGGCCAAATATTTGGATAGAAAATTGGACCCTCGGTCAGTCAACACCTCTCTTGGGAATCCCACTTCACAAAACAATTTTACTAGCTCTAAAGCTATTGTTTTTGCAGAAACATTCCTCAATGGTATGGCCCAGGGAAACCTTGTTGCCTGATCTACCATAACTAGGATGTATTGGAAACCTCGGGGCGTTTTGACTAATGGGCCTACAATATCCATGGCAATGCGACCCATTGGGTCTGTAATAATTGGCATGGGAATCAATGGCACCACCGGTGGGTGAGCCGCTGTAACTCGCTGACACGCTGGACATGCAGCACAAAACTGGGCAGTTTCTTTGAAAATACCTGGCCAGTAAAAACGCATAAGTATTTGATCCAGCGTTCCTTGCATCCCTTTATGACCTCCCACTGGATGATCATGTGCTAGTCTAAGTACTAGCCCTTTGAAAGTTGTGGGTACCACCAATTGTTTACGTATGGTCCCATTCTTGGGGTCCTGACTCTCTCTATATAATATGTCATTATCTAGTCTGAATCTTGGCAACTCCTCCCTGACCTCATGAGCATACTTAAAAGCTCGGGTGAGAGCTTGATTAGCTCGCTGCTCTTGTGGAAAGTTAGGAAACTTTGCCACTAACTCAGCTGGCACCCAGGGTAAACTTTGACCGGCTAACATCTCAGCCCTACCCTGTGCTCTGCAAAGTCTCTCACGCCGCTTTTGTGCTTTCAACTTTCTTACTTTACCAGATGATGGAGTTATTAAATCATCATGAGAGGGTAAGTCTCCTAATAACTCTGCCTGCTCCCCCTCCTCCTTCTGCTGGCTCTCTACCTTAGCCTGCGAGCGGGTGGAAACAAGGCCCCTCTTATTACCCATAGTTTGGCCTTCTGGAAGCTTAACCATCTTTTTAGCTAGGGACTGAGGACTTCCAAAGAAAGGCCCGGGAGCTATTTCCATTATTCCTTCTCCCTCCTTCTTTCCTAGCCCTTTCACTAGCCCCTGCTTAAATCTTGGCCAGTCCCTTCCTAGAACCAAATCAAAGGGTAGCCTAGGCACCACTGCTAACAGGACTTCCTCTTGTTTCCCCAGGCACTTAACCTTAAGCCTAAAGGTGGGATATGATGTTGCAGCACCATGAATGCATCTGATGTGAACTTGGCTTTCAGGGGTTCTAGGCACAAATCCTTCTTGGGCCTCTATCCTCTTCCAAAGCCTTTTTGACATCATACTCTGGTCTGCCCCAGAGTCTAACAAAGCATTTGTGGTAATTCCTTGCACAACAACCATCAAAAGAAATCCTTCTTTGGGCTGTTTTAAATCCAGACCCATTAAGCTAGTGTGTGTCTGGCATCTCTTTTCTAAATGTCCCCATTTTCCACATTTGAAACATTTCTTTCTACTCAACTGTGTCATCTGGTTTGATACAGTACATTTATTTTCAGAAACATTTTTAAGTTTCTTTTCTGATACAGCACATCTTGCCTCAGCACCAATCTTCAGAGGGCCACCCATTCTATGGCAAGCCTGCGTGGCTTCCAAGAATCTCTCTGCTAGCATGGTTGCCTCTCCAAGATTTTGGCAATTTTGCTGTATAAGGAAAGTGTGCAAATCTTTAGGGACCGCAGACATAAATTGTTCAAGCATTATAATGTCTAATAACATTTCTACCGTCTTTTGCTCAGGCTCCAACCATTTTACAGCTAAACCTCTGATTCTCTGACTCAGAGCCCTGGGTGTTTCACCCACTCTCAATGTAGTAGCTCTAAACATTCGCCTATACTCTGAAATAGACAACCCTAGGCGATCTCTAATAGCAGCCTTTACATCCTTATAATTCAAAGCCTGGGCTGCTGGCATTGCTCTGTAAGCTGCAAGCGCCTCTCCAGTTAATGAGGCTGCCAGCCTTACTGCCCACTGGGTCTCTGGCCATGCTAATGCTTGTGCCACTCTTTCAAAAGACTCTAGAAAATCATCAACATTATCATCTGGAGTTAGCTTCCCAAAACTAAATGCCCCAATCCCTTGATTGAGTCCCACACTGTCCACATGTGGTGTACCAGTATTTACTGTTCCCTAGTACATCTGTTCCACTTCGGTTCTGCAGCTGAACTAGGGCTTGCACCAGATCAAGCACTGGCCTCTGCTGGTCCATTAAGGCTTTCATAGCAGTGTCCTGAGCCTGCTGTGCTAGCTCCTGTTGCCTGCTAAACTGGGCTGCCATCCATTCAGCTAGTTCCCTTGGATCCATCTTGATCCCTGCAAGAAACAAAACAAAAAAAACAAAGTGCACCACCTTCCAAACAGGTGTGTTTTTTTCTACTTTTTTTTTTCAATTACCCCTGTGCCTTACTCCCATCCACCACTAGACATGCCCAGGTACTTATTACCTTGTGTCAGTGATGAATCCAGCTCTGCACAGGGTCTTTTCCTCCTGGGACAGCTGCCTGGAACATCCACTTCTCCTCCAAAATGCAGTTGAGGGAAAATCTTTTTTTCCAGCTTTAAACTTGAACTTTAGTTGTAATCCTCAGCAAGTAAATCCCCTTTGTGCAAAAGCAATCCGAAAAACTACGCCATTTGTCAGACGGCTGCCTGGATGAGAATCTTCACAGTCTTGGCAAGTGCATATATCTATATGATTTGCAAGGGATTGTGGGCAATGCAGTTCATTCACACCAGACACAGCTGCTCACAATAATTAGTTGTGCTTTTGGGTAAAGCTAATAAGATATTTATTTATTTAAAATCAGGAAAACCACATTTAAACTTGTCAGGCAAGCAAAGCAAAAGAAATAAGACCTGGTTGGTACAAACTGGTCTCTTCTGTAGGCATTAGCTAATGTTTTCTTAGCATATTTCAAACAACAAACCAAAAGCCACAAAAAAGAGAAAAACTGTTCTTTTCAGGTTAACTTCTTATATCTTCCCACATAGATTCAGAAGTGATTCTCACAGAGCTCACAAGCAATTAGGTAAGGCTCAATTGCTAGCAGTTATCCAGCTGAAACCCCTTAGCTGGCTTGCTTTCTACTGCGTGGCTAGAAATCCTACACAGGAGCTTTTCTGAGTAGATTAAAGAACAAGTTTGTATTTCTTTGTGATGGTTGCTGTACTTTATAACAGAAAATCACCAAAGGAGTTTAGACAGAGAGCAGTCCATGTAAACAGATTCTTCATCTGCTATCACCCCCTCTTCTTCAACAAGCATGGGTTCAATATCATGGATTGGCACAGATGAATCTCCCAATGGAGCACTTTCAGGAGAATACTTGTTTCCCTGCTGTCTTTCAAGGTTATAGCTAGGGCACAGATCAGTGTTCATACCTGAGTTTCCATTGCTGTTAGAGTTCCTCTCTATATAGCCTGGCCAGTATGTAGTCCAGTTCTTATGTCCAGCCTTCCAATCCAGATCCCTGGACACTGGATCTCTCTTCATATACCTTCTGGCACGGGTCTTAGGGTCCCTTCCAAGTGCAGCCGTCTCCCTCACAGGTACCGTTTGGAGATTCCTAGCTCTGCCGCACCATTCCTCTGGCTTTCCCAGTCCAATGGTGTATGCTGGCCCTTGGAATGCCTCCCAGTATACGTACTGCTCTGGACTCTTCTAGACCTCCCAAATGCTTTTCTCTTCTTTCTTCCAAAGGGTTTCTTGCCCTCTCTGTCCGTCCGCTCTGGCTTCTGCTTCTGATGATCCTCCAGATGATGAAGATGTCCAAGCTGAGGATATCCAAGCTGATTCTGAGGATAATTCTCTGTAGAATAAACTCTACCTTTATTCTGCTTAGATGAGTGCTCCACCCTAGCACAGCACAGCTGTGCTGAATCAGGCCCTGCCCTTTGAGATGAGTGCTTGGGGATTACCTCATAGCCCTCCTGATTGAACACACGTTTCCCCACTTCAGCTCCTCTAATGGCTGTTGGAAACCTGGTGCATTCTGGGACTGGTAGTCTTTTATAAGAAAATTCTGTTTTCTTATTTCTACCAGAACTGACAGGTTGCTTGTTCAGAGTCACTTCACCTTTACTGTAGCTCCTTCCTGAGCTATGATAAGCTTCCTTATCACAGACTTCTTCTTAGATGCGAGATGGATCCTGGAAAAGACAAAAGATAAACCAAAAGGATATCTCTCTCTCTTTATATATATATATATATATATATATATATATATGTATTTCATTGATACAGTAAGGCCTTTGATTACATAAATCATGATAAATTCTGGATCATATTAATGTGTATTCCAGAACACCTTGATCAAGGAGCAACAGTTCAAACAGAGCAAGAGGAAACAGAATGGTTTATAAGTAGCAAAGGTGTACAACAAATCTGCATACCTTTCTCATATTTGTTCGATTTATATTCATAACAAATCATCAGAGAAGCAGAATTGTATGAAGACTACTAAGGTGTGAATTGGTGGAAAACTTATTACCGATCTTTACTATGCTGACAATACCATGTTACTGGCTGAAAGTGAAGACAATCTAAAACATCGCTTATCAAGATGAAAAAAAGTCATAAAATGGACCTGTACATTAGTATACACAAAGATCCTGACAACTGGCAAAATCAATCATTTCATCCTTGACAGAGAAGAAATAGAAATTTGCAAATTACACAAAATTATTCAAAGTTGTTAAAACACAAGAGGATTATGAAAAATTTCAAGAGGACATTGAAAAATTGGGAGTCTGGGCATCCAAATGGGAGTTGAAATATAATGTGGAGAAGTGCAAAGTTATGCACTTAGGGAAGAAGAACCCAAACTACAGTTACACGATGCAAGGTTCTACATTAGGAATCGCCACCTGGGAAAATGATCTGGGCATAATTGTGGATAATACGTTGAAACCTTCTGCCCAGTGTGCAGCCGCAGCCAAGAAAGCAAATAGAATGCTAGGAATCGTAAGGAAAGGAATGGAGAATAAAACCAAGGATATTATAATGCCTCTATATCGCTCCATGGTGGGACAACATCTTGAATATTGTGTATAATTCTGATTGCCATATCTTAAAAAGGATATAACAGTAACCCCAGCTAACTGAACTGGTTTAGGAAACAGTACTACAGGAGCACTGACACTCACCTTATCTAGGGGCTCCACAGAGGCAAAAGAAGCCCCAGCAGAGGGCGGAGGAGGAGGAGGAGACCGCCCTCCTGAACTGAGGGAGGCTCCTTCAGGGGAAGACTGCGCAACCTGGAGAGGCACAAGATGTTTGTCCATAGGACCAATAGACAACTGATCTGTCGTGGCACCTGCCGCTTTGCCGCCGGCCTTTGCCTTCCGCTTCCCCATAGTATAAGATACTCAAAGCCGAAGCAAACCAGGTATAGGCTTCTCAACGCCGAGATGTCACCGAAGGGGCGCGTCTCGCCCCTTTGGGCACACCCCGCGGACACGCTCCACGGTCTTAAACGGAGAAAAACTTATAGGGAAAAAAGGGGGTCCTCTGTGGAAAAGGTTGTCCCGCCGCTGCCTGCCCGAAGGTAAGGGGCAAGGGAGCGATTCCAGCAGCCGGTGCACAAATGCAGCAGTCTCCAGGGCATATCAGCAAACCCCCAATGCCTCCAACACAGCCTCAGCGAATCCACAGAAAGGGCTGTGGAGCACACAGATATAGTGACAGGGTCCTCCCTGGAAAAGGTTGTCCCGCCGCTGCCTGCCCGATGGTAAGGGGCAAGGGAGCGATTCCAGCAGCCGGTGCACAAATGCAGCAGTCTCCGGGGGATATCGGCAAACCCCCAATGCCTCCAACACAGCCTCAGTGAATCTTTCTAACCCCCCCCCCCCTCTGGCTCTGAGGTAACCTTAAAAGATCTTTGGGGTGCCCTTAAAATGATTGATGATAAGTTGACCTCCACTTTGAGTTCCCTATGCGTTTTTCGAAAGAAACAGTTGCTTCTTTGAAGCAGCTAGATGATAAGGTCTCCTATGTCGATGCTGCATGTATTAAGCTTGAATCCCAGGTCAGCCCGTTGTATTCTGCGAATGTGGCTGGCATTAAGGATTCTTTGATTCTGCACAGTAAAGTGGAGGCATTGGAAAATTCTTTTCGTCTTTATAATTTACGTTTTTTAAATTTTCCACATACTCCTCTCTTAGCTCTCAGAATTCTTCTGGATAAGTATTTGAGAGAGGTTTTGCATTTGAGTGACCCTTTTGAGTTCTCTCAAATGTATTATATTTCCTCTGCGGTGAAAAAGGTTTCCTCAGTGGAAGGGGACTTAGATGTAATTTAACCTTCTATTTCAAATTTAACCGCCTTTCTAGAGGACTCCACAGATGCAATAAGTACCCGGGCTACTCTGCTGGTGACCTTAAAAACTTTGGCTTTCTTTAAATATAAAGCTACAAAGTTTTGTGGTCACCTTATAAATATTTTTCCGGATGTGGCACGTAGTACCCAGCTTCGGAGGAGGCTTTTTTTAGCTTTAAAGCCTCAGGTCCTGCAGTTGGGTGCCACTTTCTTTCTTAGATTTCCCTGTAAATGTGTGGTAAATTTTGAGGGTGATTCATTTATTTTTACTGATGTTTCTCACTTGGAAAAATTTATTGCAGATAGAAGGGTGGGGGAATTGTAAGGGGAGCACAGTTATTATTTTTTTTTTTTTTGCCTCCTGTTAGGTGGGTTTTGTGCCTTATTTTCTTCATTTGTATCTTGGTCATTGTAATGCCACTGTCGAATCCCAAATATGTGGTCTAAATCAGATTTGTTTCTTTGTATAGATGATTCTATGGATTGGAATTTTTTTTTTCCTTTCTGATTGTCTTTGTATTAGTTGGTGTTAAACTGATTAAAAACCTAATAAAAAAAAGGATATAGCAGAATTAGAAAAGGTACAGAGAAGAGCAATCAAAATAGTAAAGCGGATGGAAGGAAATTCCTTTGAGGAAATTCTTAAAAAGTTAGGGTTCTTTAACTTGGAAAAGAAATGGCTAAGGGGAGATATGATAGAGGTCTATAAAATGAGTGGAGTGGAACGAGTAAATGCATATTGATTGTTTACTCCTTCAAAAAATAGATTAGGGGACATGCAATGAAGCTACAGCGTAGCACATTTAAGACAAATCAGAGAAAATATTTTTTCAATCAATGCGTAATCAAACTCTGGAATTTGTTATGGAGGATGTAGTAAAATCTGTTAATGTAGATGGGTTGAAAAGAGGTTTGAATGAGTTGCTGGAGGAAAAGTCCATAAACCATTATTAAAGTGGACTGGGGAAATCCACTGCTTATCCACAAGGAAAAGAAGGATGTGATGGTTGGTGACTCTCTTCTGAGGGATACTGAGGCATCTATCTGCCAACCAGAGTTGATATCCAGAGAGCTGTACTGTCTGTCAGATGCCAAAATCCAAGATGTTATGGAGAGTTTGCTGAGCCTCATCAAGCCTACTGACTATTATCCAATGTTGTTTATCCATGTTGGCACAAATGATACTGCTAGATATCCCTCTGATCGTATCAAAAGTGACTTCATGGCTGTGGGCCAGAGGGTGAAGTAGATAGGTGCACGAGTGGTGTTCTCTTCAATCCTCCGAGTTGAGGGTAAAGACTGAGGCAAAGAAGCTTGCATCCTGGAGATGAATACATGGCTATGTGGACGGTGTCATCAAGAGCATTTATGATGTTCCAAGGGTTGCAGAGCAGAAATGGCATCCATCTGTCCAAGAAAGGTCAAACTGTCTTCAGCAGCAGACTGGATAACCTACTGAAGACGGCTTTAAGCTAGATTTGTTGGGGATGGGTGAAGAAAACCCCCAAGTAAGTGAAGAAAGCCCCCAGGTAAGTGAAACTTTAAATACCTCTGTAGAAATGGGTAAAAGGGGTAACATCTGGAAAGTGGTGTGTATAAATGCCCATAGCATGGGAAATATGATCCCAGATGTTGAGGCTTTAATGGAAGAGGCTGACTTGGATTTAGTGGCTGTTACAGAGACATGGTTCACAGACAACCATGACTAGGAGGTAATTATATCGGGCTATACCTAATTCAGGAAGGACAGGGTAGGAAGAAGGTGAGGTGGAGTGGCACTATATGTAAAAAATAATATTAAAGCTATAGAATTGCAGGGCTTAAACTAGAAGAGGGAAAGGGAAATACATTTGTATTGGAGTTACATACAGATCCTCCTCACAGGAAGTAGAAGTGAACAAAGATTTAATGGAGACATACGCAGTATTACCATGAAAGGAGAAGTGCTACTGATAGGTGATTTCAATATGCTGGATATGGATTGGCACTTCCCTGCTGCAGTGTCATCTAGAAGTAAGGAGATCCTGGATTCTCTACAGGGAGAACTATTGAGAACCCACATGTGATAGGGCCATATTGGACTTAGTGCTTATGAATGGGGAAAGTGTTTCTGATGTTACAGTTGGAGATCATCTCGCATCCAGTGATCACCAGATGGTATGGTTCAGTATTAGGACTAAGGCTGATAAAATACATTCAAAAGTGAGGGTCTTATACTTTAGAAAACTAACTTTGCCAAGATGGGACAAAGCAGGATAGGAAGAGCTGGGGGGGGGGGGGTTGTAGAAAAATAGTGGGCAAAACTGAAAGGGCAACTAACTTTTTTGTTAGAAATATAAATAAATGTAAAAGGAAAAGGTTCTCAAAAGAAGTAGCTGAAAAGGTAAAGAAAAAGAGGGAGGTCTTCAAGAAATACAAGAGATCACAGAGAGAGGAAGACAGGCATCTATATTTGGAAAAACTTAAGAGAAGCTAGCAAAGTAGTCAGGAAAGCAAAGGTACAAAAAAAAAGACATAGGCAATGCAATAAAATGTGGGATAAGACATTTTTTCAGATATATTAATGAGAGGAGGAAGGGCAAAAGTGGTATTGTCAGACAAGGGTGAAGAGAAGGAATATGCAGAAACTGATGAGGATAAAGCGGAATTGCTTAACAAATATTTCTGTTTTGTGTTCACAGATGAAGGGCCAGGAGCAGGACCTCAGAAAACATCCACAAATAGGAACAGAAGCGACAGGGATTTCAAATGATTTTCCGAAGACTGGTTTTGTGACTAAAAGTAGACAAAGCAATGGGTCCGAATGGGATATTCAAGAATACTGAGGGAACTGGGGAAAATTCTAGAGGCGCCACTGTCTGACCTTTTCAATTCCACTTTGGAGTCAGGAGTGATGCCAGAGGAGAAAGGCACATGTGGTCCCTTTATACAAAAGTAGACATAAGGATGACATTGAGAACTACAGACCGGTTAGTCTAACCCCTGTGGTTAGTATATTATTGGAAAAGCTACTAAAAGAGAGAATAGTGAGGTTTCTGAGTCCAATGGATTGCAGTATCTGAGGAAGCATGGATTCACCAGAGTCAGATCTTGTCAGACAAATCTGATTGAGTTGGAGCGAGGGAGAACCCTAGATGTGGTGAAAGTAGATTTCTGTAAAGCCTTTGACATTGTTCCGCACAAGTGACTTATAAACAAACTAAGCACCCTAGGAATGGACCCTAAAGTTGGGTCCATTGGGTTAGAAATTGGTGGAGAGGGAGGCAACAAATGGTACAGGTAAATGAAGCTCACTCTGAGGAGAATGAGGTTACCAGTGCTGTGCCACAGGGATCTGTCCTTGGTCCGATTATTTTAACATCTTTGTTAGTTTTAGTGCGGAAGGGCTATCGGGTAAAGTTTGCTATTTGCAGATGACACCAAAATCGGCCATAGAGTAGACACCCAGGAAGCTTGAAGAATGGTCTAGAATTTTGGCAGCTAAATTTTAATGCTAAAAAAAGCAAGATCATGCACTTGGGCTGCAAAAATCAAAAGAAGCAGTAGAGTGTAGGGGGTGAAGTACTTCTGTCCACAAAAGAAGAGTGGGACCTGGGCGCAATTGTGTCTGATGATCTTAAAGTAGCCAAACAGGTAGAAAAGGCGAAGGCAAAAGTCAGAAGGATGCTTGGGTATATAGGGAGAGGAATGGCCAGCAGAAAAAAGGAAGTGATAATGCCTCTGTATAAGTCTCTGTTGCGTCTCATTTGGAGTACTGTGGGCAATTCTGGAGACCACACCTTCAAAAGGATATAAGCAGATTGAAGTCGGTGCGGAGAGTGGCTACTGAAATTGTTAGTGGTGTTCGTATAAGCATATAAGGATAGACTAAAAATCTTAATATGCATACTTTAGAGGAAAGGCGGGATAGGGGAGATATGATAGAGATGTTTAAATACCTCCATGGCATAAATGCACAAGAAGAGTGTCTCTTATTATTTATTTATTTTATTTATTATTTATTACAGTTGCTTATATACCGCACTATTCCGCATCAGCGTGGTTTACAGAATAACAAAATGACCAAAACACACAGTCTGTTTGGTTTTACATCGAACAGGGGTAAAAACTTGGATAACAGGGTTGAACTATATACATGAAGTAATAATTCCTATAACATGGTTGGACTATACAATAAATAATGAGTCCGTTGAGCTATATGTAGTATCATGAATACCTAAGATATTGTGAGCATGAGCTGAAGGAATGCGGTGTTTCTTAGGTGGTGCTATCTAGATTGAAAGCAAGCTCTGCTATGAGGGGACATAGGATGAGGGTGAAAGGGTTAATATGTGGAAATATTCCTTTATAAAAAGGATGGTAGATGCATGGAATTGTCTCCCAATGGAAGTGGTAGAGACAAGGACAATATCTGAATCCAAAAAAAGCATGGGACAGACACAGAGGATCTCTAAAGGAAAGAAGGAGACTATTGTAGTTTATATGGAAGGGCAGACTAGATGGGCCATGTGGTCTTTTTCTGCCATCATATTTCTGTTTCTATCCCTGGGACAAGCAGCATGGCATCTGTATACCTTTTTGGAACCTGTTAGGTACTTGTGACCTGGATTGGCCACTGTTGGAAACAGGATACTGGGCTTGATGGACATTTGTTATGAAATGTTTCAATACAGTTTTTTACTGACAAGTACTTCAGGCATTTTGCCTGCTCCTGACTGAGCCTCTCCAAAATGCATCAAGCTGTAAGTTTATTTGCCAAGGTCTTCTGTGCATTGGATAATAATAGCACCATCAAACTGCATCTTGTGCTGTGGCTGCCTTCTTGCCCACTTTGATTTCTCCATGTCCTGGGTTCATCAGTTCCTTTTGAATATTGTTTCCCCCAGTTGGCTTTCTGACCTTGTGATTTGCATGTCCACTGTGTTCTGTTTTGGTATATTGTTTGAAAGACTCTTGTAACTGTTTTGATGTTTCTGTGATTGTTGTTTTCTCTACAGCTGCTGGTCTGTACATTAAAAGTAGCGAGGCACTGAACATAATAGCCAATGCCATCCACGCCAACCAAGACAATGGGGTTGCGATATTTCAGAGCACCCAGCTGACACGCATCGCAAACAACAGCATCTCTTGCAATAGTTTGTCTGGTGTCCTAATTGAGGCAGGGTGCAAAGTAGAGCTGCGTGGAAATGGCATCTATGACAACAGCAGTCATGGCATTTCCTCCAAAGGAGACGGGATCATCATTGAAAATGACATCCTAGGAAATCATGAATGTGGCCTGCAGCTAGTACAGACAGCAGACATGAAGGTATGTGTGCATTTGTCCTGTTTATTACTCCTGTGTTTTTTCCCCACTGAACTTATTTGTTCTGCAAAGATGGTTATTCTGTCTATATGGTATCAAAAAAATGGCAGCTCAGTTATTGTCTAAGAAACTTTATATACAGAGACCCAAACAATAGACATGCTGTGTATCCTAATAATTACTCAGATCCACAATTTGCTTTAAGAATTTTTTTTTTACAAAGCATCAACGGTATCATATCATACTCCTATATAATCCCATAATCTATACTGTATTTATCTGGCATTGTGTGCATAAATCAAAAGTCCAGAATCGTGTCCATTCTTATTGACTTCCAAAACCAAAACTCCTCGACCGGCGGCCAATCAGGACCCAGCACCTCCGGACCTCCACAGCATAAAAGAAGCGCCTCCCGGCGCCATCGGACACCATCCTTGCTGCCCTGCCTGAGCCCCGATCGGCGGCAGGAAAAGGAGCTGAGGGCTGCTATCCCTCCCGCTCCTCGACCGGTGGCCAATCAGGACCCAGCACCTCCGGACCTCCACAGCATAAAAGAAGTGACTCCCAGCATGCCCGCGCCTGGCGGGCCTCGCCAGAGGGCCCTTTGGCTTGGTCCTTAGGCGTGGCACAGAGGTGAACAGAGCAAAAAAAGAGAGACAGCCCCACTGAAAAACCCCACGAAAGCGGCACAGAAAGCCCCAGCAAGCAGCCAGGAGAGAAGAGCAGCAAACGTAAGTGCAAACCCCAGGATTGAACAAAATCATGCACACAAGTCTGATTCTCCCCCTCGGCCTCATACTCACACTACACATTACACCACTCACACACTACCAACAACCACACACATACACACCATGGCCCCCAACAACTACATGGACATACATAGCCCAACAGCATACCTACAGGGACTCACACAGAACACCCACGACAAGGAAACAAGCAAAGCACAAGCCCAACATCCACTCCAAAACAAAGGAAGCACACAAGACACACAACACCCCAAGATCTATAACAATAGAGCTCATAAACGCCAGATCCATATGCAACAAGATCTATACCCTAGTGGACCACATAGATGACCCGACATACTCTGCATCACAGAAACGTGGCTCAGTCCTACTGACAACGTTCTACTCAATCAATTGGTGCCCGACACATACACAGCATACAACTGCCCATGCACCCACAGGCGAGGAGGAGGGGCCCTCATAATCGCAAAGAGCAGCCTAAGATTCAAATCAAGAAGTACCATGGACACCCAACACTCTAACACTATCTCGATCGAGAACAAACACATGGCCATATGTCTCACCAACAGAGCGCCCCCATGCACCACCTGAAGAACTAGCATCAACACTCAAGGCAGTCTGCACAGTCAACTCCAGCCACAAACCCACAATACTCCTAGGAGACTTCAATCTTAAGTCCACTAACAAAAAGGATGCAGAAGCATTTCTCCAAGCAATGAGTTCACTCCAATTCACGCAAATAATCAACACACAGACATGGATCTTCGCCAGACCTTATCTTCGTACCCAACTACCTAACCTCAAGAGGCCTAATATCAACACCCATCACAACACCAGTACCATGGTCTGACCATCACTTAATTGAAGTAAATATTATACCGCAAGAGGAGAAACTAAACAAATATCCAGACAACACACCCACACAAAGAAGATTTAAATGCTTCGACAGAGACCAGTTCCTGCAAGACACAATACAAAACCTAAACTCTGAAACAGATGACCTAGAAACACTAATCACCAACTGGAACAACACCATATACAGCGCTGCCAAAGCAACAGACTATAGACACAGGACACTTCGCTGCAACAAACTACAACACAAGTCATGGTACTCAAAAACTATACGAACCGAAAAGAGGAACCTCAGAAAAATAGAACGGAGATGGAGACAGAACAAGTCACCCGAGACCCAAGACCTATACCTAACAAAGCAAAAACAATACAACGAATGCATCAACCAGACAAAAAGAGAATACCATACAAACATCATACGCAACTCCAACAACAAACCCAGAGAACTATTCGAAATCGTAAAAGCCCTCACCAAGGATCAGAATACCGAAGACAAAGTGCAAATCGACCCACAAAAATTTGCAGACCACATCCAAGAAAAGTTCCACTCAGCAGTACAAACAAGACCCAGCCCAGCCCCAAAGACTAACACACCCTTGAACATCTGGACAACATTCAAGACCCCATCCACAGAGCAACTCTCCCACATCATAACAGCAATCAAGACAAGCACAGCCCCCACAGATTCCTGCCCAGTGCCCTGGATCAAGGCCACCAAATCAAACTTCGTCCAAACCATCCACAAAATGGTGCACTCCTCCCTAACCCAAGGGCGCATGCCAAATCAACTGAAACTCGCGACAATAAGACCTATCCCGAAGAAATCCACACTTGACAAGAACAATCCAGCAGCATACAGACCCATCTCCAGCATACCACTTTTAGCAAAAATAATCGAAAAGACTGTACAGCACCAACTACAAGAACACATAGACAACCACGCTCCCCTGGACAACAATCAACACGGGTTCCGCCCCAACCATGGGGTAGAAACACTTCTGATATACCTCTTCGACAGCGTCCTCCGCATCATAGACAACACCAAGAAAGGCATCCTAATGATCTTCATAGACATCTCATCTGCATTTGACACAGTTGACCACAACACCCTATTGGATAGACTGCAGAACATCGGTCTACACGGTGCCACCCTGAACTGGTTCCGCTCATACCTGACTGACAGACAAATACAGGTCAAGGTAGGACACAACACATCCCGACCCATAAAAGTCAAACAAGGAGTGCCACAGGGATCAGCCCTCTCAGCCCTTTTATTCAACCTATACATCCAGCCAATATGTGTCGTCATGAAAGAGCACCACATACAATATACAATCTACGCAGATGACAACATGATCTACATACCCATCTCAGTCGACAACCCGGACTACACCGATATAACAAACTGCCTCACACAAATGGCAAACTGGCTTCAAAAAAACAACCTTATCAATAAACTACAGCAAGACAGAGGCACTGATCATCACGCGAAACCCGGACTTTATCCCCCCACTCGACATCAAGATAAAAGATACACTTATACCTATACAATCAGAAGTGAAATACCTCGGAGTCATCTTGGACAAAGAACTTAACCTCCAAGCACATATAGGAAGAACAACCAAAAGCGCATACCACAGAATGCGACTCATCAGAAGACTCAAGCCCCTCCTCGACCCAGAGCGCTTTCGCACCGTTTGCCAGGCAATAATAACCCCTCTACTAGACTTCTGCAATCCAATACACACCGGGCTACCAAAGCAGACCCTCAGACCTCTACAACTGGCACAAAACACAGCTGCCCACATTATATCCAGTACTACAAGACAAGATCACATCACACCCATACTGAAAGAACTACACTGGCTCCCAA
Organism: Ichthyophis bannanicus; assembly: GCA_033557465.1. Lineage (NCBI taxonomy): Eukaryota > Metazoa > Chordata > Amphibia > Gymnophiona > Ichthyophiidae > Ichthyophis > Ichthyophis bannanicus. The sequence continues at coordinate 4,192,141 of JAWIIG010000036.1, read as the reverse complement.
TCATCTCACGCATCAAATACAAAACTATCATAAACATATTCAAGATCAAACAACACTCTTCTGCCATAAGCCTACACACACTCATACAACCTGACACAAGCACAAGGCCAAGAAGAAGAGGCACCTCCAATCATGTAAACACTCCAAAAGACTTCACTAAGACCCGCAAAGACACCGTACAATGAGCACTCTCCCTGGCTGCTCCATCCTTCTGGAACTCTCTCCCAGATGAACTGAGACTAACCACAGAAATCAAGGACTTCCGAAAACATCTGAAGACAACCCTGTTCATCGAATACTATGGGCATACCCCTTGAGCCAACAGACATGACAGAACTGCAGTCCCTCCCACCACCCCAAGACTGTATATAAGAATGTATAATAGCTCTTGATGTATAATAGTGCACTATGTAGATAAACCAACGCTAATCATTTCCCCACCTACACCCACACACCACACTCTCCACTGCATGAAGACACTTGCCCTCCCCTTGATTGTTTGCCGTGGAAACCGCCTTGATTGAATGATAAGGCGGTATATAAATACCATTAAATAAATAAATAAAATAAATAAAAACTCTGAGGCGGTAATTTTATAAAGGATTTTTTGCATACAATTCTTGTCAAATTAACTCAGGGCGGGAGAGAGAGCAGCCTTGTGAGGGAGCAGCCGCGGTTCTTCTGCCGCGGAGCGACGTGGTCGGCTGGAGCCGGGTGCCTGCAGAGACAGCCGCAGGCAGAGAGTGGTCGCCCCTGGTGCTGAGGACCCCCCCACGAGCCCTACAAAGAGCAGCTGGCACGGTACCTGGCCGGAGAGAGAGCAGCCTTGTGAGGGAACAGCCGCGGTTCTTCTGCTGCGGAGCGACGTGGTCGGCTGGAGCCGGGTGCCTGCAGAGACAGCCGCAGGCAGAGAGTGGTCGCCCCTGGTGCTGAGGACCCCCCCACAAGCCCTACAAAGAGCAGCTGGCACGGTACCTGGCCGGAGAGAGAGCAGCATTGTGAGGGAGCAGCCGCGGTTCTTCTGCCATGGAGCGACGTGGTTGGCTGGAGCTGGGTGCCTGCAGAGACAGCCGCAGGCAGAGAGTGGTCGCCCCTGGTGCTGAGGACCCCCCCACGAGCCCTACAAAGAGCAGCTGGCACGGTACCTGGCCGGAGAGAGAGCAGCCTTGTGAGGGAGCAGCCGCGGTTCTTCTGCCGCGGAGTGACGTGGTCGGCTGGAGCCGGGTGCCTGAAGAGACAGCCGCAGGCAGAGAGTGGTCGCCCCTGGTGCTGAGGACCCCCCCCCACAAGCCCTACAAAGAGCAGCTGGCACGGTACTTGGCCGGAGAGAGAGCAGCCTTGTGAGGGAGCAGCCGCGGTTCTTCTGCCGCGGAGCGACGTGGTCGGCTGGAGCCGGGTGCCTGCAGAGACAGCCGCAGGCAGAGAGTGGTCACCCCTGGTGCTGAGGACCCCCCCACAAGCCCTACAAAGAGCAGCTGGCACGGTACCTGGCCGGAGAGAGAGCAGCATTGTGAGGGAGCAGCCGCGGTTCTTCTGCCGCGGAGCGACGTGGTCAGCTGGAGCCGAGTGCCTGCAGAGACAGCCGCAGGCAGAGAGTGGTCGCCCCTGGTGCTGAGGACCCCCCCACGAGCCCTACAAAGAGCAGCTGGCACGGTACCTGGCCGGAGAGAGAGCAGCCTTGTGAGGGAGCAGCCGCGGTTCTTCTGCCGCGGAGCGACGTGGTCGGCTGGAGCCGGGTGCCTGCAGAGACAGCCGCAGGCAGAGAGTGGTCGCCCCTGGTGCTGAGGACCCCCCCACGAGCCCTACAAAGAACAGCTGGGCTACACGCGGCTGCGTGTTCGTGGCCTGCAGGGTCGCGTCCTAAGGGGCGTGTCACAAGGGGCTAGGCTTGCTCCTTGTGTGCTCCTTTGGTGCTCTTTGGTGGTTCCAGAAGTACCAGCAGTGGTGTGCTGTTCATGGGGAAACGGAAGGCAAGGTTAGCTGCTAAAACACCGACAGGAGAAGGAGGTAAGGTCTCCGGTCCCATGGACAAACATATCGCTGCTCTTCCACGTGCAAGTCAGTCCTTGGATGAGGCCTCGTTGAGTCCAGACATCCGTACCCCACCTCCCTTTCCACAACCTGCTTGTTCATCTACTCCTTTGAAGGTGCCTTCACAAGTCCTGTCTCCCGTTTTAGTTCCTGTGGACTTTGCTACATCTGGAACTGATTCTTTACCACTTAAAAGTGAGGTGACTCTTGTAGATATCTGGTCAATGCTTCAAAAAATTGAGACTAGATTAACTACCACTGTCTCTTCCTTATGCAGTTTTTCTCATGATGTTGTTACAAAGGTTAAAGTGATTGATGATCAAATGATTGATTTAGCTGGTTCTTTGACTCAGGTGGACTCTCAACTCCGATTGTATCAAGATTCCCATCTTGGTTATCTTAAAGATATTTCTTCTGTTTCTTATCGATTGGAGTTACTTGAGAATCACCAGCGTGCAAGGAACCTTCGTTTTCTAAATTTTCCATCTACTCGCTTGCTTTCACCTGAGATACTATTGAAAAAGTATTTGTCTGAAATCTTACATTTGGAGGATGCTATAGATATTGTGCAAATGTATTCTTTTTTTCCTAAAGTGGAGGCCTCGAGTCAGGCAAGGACGAGGTTCCTGTGGCTGACTCAGTTGGCCTAAATCTCACAGAATTTTTGCAGGATTCGCTCGAGTGCATCTCAAAGCGGTGTACTTTGGTGGTGACCTTTGGGACTGAATCCCTTAAGTTGAGAATTATTCGTGCTTATTTCAAATGTAAAGATGAGTTATTTTGTGGTTATAAGCTTCAGGTATTTCCTGATGTGGGCCGGGCCACTCAGACTCGACGGAAGCAATTTTTGGAGCTTAGGTCTAGAGTGGTGGCTTTGGGAGCTTCCTTTTTTTTTTGAAGTTCCCTTGCCGCTGCTTAGTAACTTATGAAGGTCATGATTATGTTTATATTGATGTGGCTTCTTTGCGTTAGTTTCTTGCTGATAAGGAGAAAGTTGATGGGCAGGATGTTGTGTAGGTGGGTTGGCTTTTAGATTTTGCTCCCTGATTTGGAGTTTTAATACTCCTTTTTTCTTCTATGTTTTTCTCAAGGCTCTCTTTCGAGAGTATGGCTCTCTCTCTCTCTTGATGTGTTTTCTATTGTTATTTGACTTTGTTCTTGAATGTATTTATTCACTGGTTGGAGATTTTTTTCTTGTATGTAATTTTGTATTCAAGAAAATTTAAATAAATAATTCAAATTAACTCAGGGCTTTCTTGCGCAGAAGAATGTATAGTGCCAAGAAGGCATGTACGTTTATGTGGTCCATGGGTACACGTGTTCTTGGGCAGAGTTTGGGTGCAGTCATGATTTACATACATAATTATAAAATACGTACAAATGCGGAGTTCCGGTGACGTCAGCAGGCAGGATGGCCGCATGGTGAGGGAGCTCCGTGGCAGCCGACCTCTAACAGAGCTATAAAGGCGGCAGGACTCAATCCCGCTAGCCCTGAGTTGGTAGCAGAGCGATGGACAAGGTGAAGGGAGGACTGTCAGCAAAAAAACGATTGTCGGTGTATCGCTGTACATACGCCATTGCTGAAGCCCCATAGGGAGAGGAAGGAGACAGCAAGATGGCCATCGGGAGGGCGAGTGACACTGAGGAGGATGCAGAAGAGACTTTGAGCTTTGGGGCAGCGGAGGTGCTAAAAATAAGGCTTGATGAACTGAAAGAAGAGCTGAAAGCTGAAATTAGTGGGGTTAAAACTGAAATTAAAGAGACCCTGGGAGCACTGAGACAAGATATAGCGGACTCCAGTGCTAGAGTGGAAGAAAATGAGAATCAAATAGAACTCCAGTCGGATATGCTGGGAGAACTGCAGTGCGGGTGGGAGGCTTTGAAGCAGGCACAAGAGCTGTTGCAAGAAAAAAACTGATCTGGAGGACCACTCCCGTAGGAGCAATTTACGGGTGAGAGGACTCCCGGAAGAGCCTTAGTATAGAGACTGTGATGCGGTGCTAAGAGGTGTTTGGGTTTTTGCTGTGACCAGCTGATTCGGAGCCTGCAGGAGAGGAGCTCCAGATACAAATGGAATGGGTACACAAGAGTTTAGGGTCTATTAAAAATAAGTACCCTCATGATATAGTGGTATCTCCAGGAACAAGCAGGAATGAGTCCTCACATATGGGTACGTCGGTACCGACGGAGCCTGCGCGGGAATGCTTCCCCAGCTTCCCAAAAAGGAAAGCTTTTGGGCACATCCCACCGCGCCTGCGCGCTGCCTTCCCGCCTTTCCTAACTGACTCTCCTCAGTTTCTACTTTTCCGCGGAGCCAGCAGGTCGAGCCCTGTCACCGCTGAAGAAGTTTCTTATATTAGTTTGTTTCTTTGGTCGCGTGTCTGCCTCCCCGACACCGGATCGGTACCGCTGGTCTTTTCTTTCTTCTTTTACAAAAAAAAAACAAAAAACTTTATCTTTTTTCTTCACTTAGTATTATTTCTTCTGCAGGCCTTAGGGCCTACAAAAAGATTTTCCCTCATGGAAAAACAAGCCTGAGGCTTTAAAAAATGTACTAAGTGTAGCGGTACTATTTCTATTACAGATACCCATGAATGGTGTCTCAAATGTTTGGGCCCTGACCATTCCGTTCCGGATTGTCCATCCTGCTCCATGATGTCTAAACGTGGGTTACAGAATCGAGCAGCTAAGCTCCATATGCTGTTTCCCACAGAGGCACCACCGGTAGCATCGACATCTTCTAGATCATCGTCTCCTGATGGATCTCAGGTAACCAAACATAAACCAAACAGGTCCTCAAAGGGTAAATCTCCCTCTAAGCATCGAGATGCCCCCAGGCTTACCCTTGAGGATCCTGCCCCAGCCAAACAACCCCGGCGGGAAGCTCCGGCTTCCAAAGCTCCTCCTATGGGGTTACAGGTTGACATAGATGGCACGGCCTCGACCGATCACCTGTTAGACTGCTCTGGGGTACCGGCACATTCTCCCGGTACCGACATCCAGGCAGTCGTGGCGTCTATGGATCATACTGTCCAATCCATGCAGCAAGCTATCATGGCTTTCATTCAGGCTGCGACGCCAGCGGTACCGCATCAAATATCGATGTCGGTACCGCCACCGGCACCGGTACCGAGCTGGATGCCGGTACCGCTTGCTTCGACATCGACCAGGATACCGACTCCGGTTCCTGGATCCGGGCGCTTCCCCAATACCGATCCGGTTCCAGGGATGCCCGATGTCGATACCGATCGATACGCGTATCGATCGTTGGAATCGGACAGACGATACTTCGATTCCTCTGATGATTCCGATTCATCAGAAGAATCTCCTGACGTGTCTATTACTCTCCCTGAGGAACCTTCTTCTCCAAAGAGGAGAATGTCTCCTCCAGAAGATTTGTCCTTTCAAGACTTCATTTCAGAAGTGGCTAAAGGACTTGCCATTTCAGTATCCTCTGAAATAGAGCCTAGAGCTAAAAAGCTTGACATTTTAGGTTACTCTAAGGCTCCCAGAGAGGCAGTCACCTTACCAATTCATGAAATTCTTCATGAACACATGCTTGATTTATGGGAGACTCCTCTCACCCTTTCTCCTCATTCTCGTAGGTTGGACACTATGTACCGTGTCCCCCCTTGTCCTGGTTTTCAAAAAAACCAGCTTCCTCACCATTCCATTGTGGTGCGGTCAGCTATGAAAAGAATAAAGAGTACTAAAAGACATTCTTCTACTCCTCCAGGAAGAGAATGCAGGACCTTGGATGCTTTTGGTAGAAAAATCTTCCAAGCCAGTATGCTAATTGCTAGAATCAACTCATATAGTCTTTATATGGGTATGTTTCTCAAGGAAATTGCACTGAATTTGCATACCTTTCTCCCTGTTATCCCAGAAGACAGAAAGGATGAATTCCTCCTTTGGCTTAAGCATACTCAGGATGTTTCCAAGTTTTCCAATAGGGCAGCCTTTGACTCCTTTGAGGGTGCTAGCAGAGCCTCAGGCCATTGCCATTGCTGCTCGGAGACTTGCTTGGCTCCAGGCTTCTGATCTAGAGCCTTGGGTCCAGGATGGTCTGGGAAATCTGCCCTGTACAGGTGAGAATCTCTTTGGCAAATTAAAGCCACTCAAATGGATGCAGAGAATTCTGCTCTGGATAGACTTTCCAAGTCTACCTCCATGCCATTCAAGAAAAAGTCTTTCAAGAAACCTTATTTCAAGAAGACCAGATTCCCTTCCAACTCTGGGCAGCAATCTGCTGCTGGTCGTTTTCCAACTAAGCGACAGCAACCTAGGCAGGCCAGACCCAAACCTGCCCCAACTCCTGCAACTCAACAGTCTCAACCCACTCAGGGTTTTTGACTGCATTCTAGAGAACTTAACCTTTCTGGCTCTACCCCAGCCAGAACTTCTCCCCATTCCAGGAAGGTTAGCTCATTTTGCTCCCAGGTGGGAGCAAATAACATCAGAACAGTGGACCCTCACCATCATAAGAGAGGGTTACAAACTTCATTTCTCAGACCTTCCTCCACACACCATGGTGAGACATTTCAACTCTCCCACACCTCTCCTCGACCTTCTGGGTCAGGAAGTGTCTACCCTGCTTGCCCAAGGGGCGATAGAAGAGGTTCCCCTTCTTCAGCAGGGCTCAGGGTTCTATTCCCCCTATTTTCTCATCCCCAAGAAAACAGGGGGTTACAGACCCATTTTAGATCTCAGGGAATTGAACAAATTCCTATGCAAGGAAAAGTTCAAAATGCTTTCTCTAGGCATTCTTCTTCCCTACCTAAAGAGCCAAGATTGGCTTTGTTCTCTAGATCTCAAGGATGCGTACACCCATGTCCTCATCCATCCATCCCACAGAAAATTCCTACGATTTCTGTTCCAGGGACAACATTATCAGTACAGAGTGCTTCCTTTCGGCCTAGCCTCTGCCCCCAGAGTGTTCACCAAATGCATGGCAGTCGTTGCAGCATTTCTACGCACCCTAGGGATTTTTGTTTTCCCATATCTCGACGATTGGCTCATCCGAGCACCAACTCAGTCAGAAGCTCAGATTGCTCTAAACCGCACAAGACGCATTCTGCAATATCTGGGACTGGTGGTAAACCTCCCAAAGTCCCAGCTTTCTCCCACTCAGTCCCTAGAGTTCATAGGGGCCTGGTTGGATACCACCACTGCAAGGGCCTACCTTTCTCAGGCCCGTTGCCATCGTCTACTGCAGTTAGCCTCCCAGGCACAGTCAAAGAGTCACTTGACTGCCAGGGAGATGCTTCAACTGCTAGGACACATGGCTTCCACAGTACATGTGGTACCCTATGCTCGCCTTCACATGAGAGCAGCTCAGTGGACTTTGTCCACCCAGTGGACTCAAGCTTCAGGAGCTCTCTCCGACCAAATAGCAACCTCCAAACGTCTCTTTTGGTCTCTCCAATGGTGGATGTCCACTCAAAATCTGTTGCTGGGGTCCCCCTTCCAACAGTCGTTGCCCCAAGCAACCCTGACTACAGATGCCTCCCCAAACAGGTTGGGGAGCTCATCTAGAGGACATCTCCACCCAAGGCACTTGGTCTCTACAGGATACCTCCCTTCATATCAATCATTTGGAGCTTCGAGCAGTTTTCCTAGCTCTCCAGGTCTTTCATACCCTCTTTGGCTACAAGACAGTCCTCGTTCACACAGACAATCAAGTAGCCATGTTTTACATAAACAAACAAGGAGGAACTGGCTCTCTGTCGCTTTGCAACGAAGCTCTCAGACTATGGGTCTTCGCCAGAGAGCATCAGATCCATCTCCTGGCAGTATACCTCCCAGGAATCCAAAACTCTTGGGCAGACAGACTCAGTCGAGTTCTGCTTCCACACGAATGGTCCCTGCATATGGATCAGGTACTCAGAATCTTTCAGGAATGGGGAACCCCGGACATAGACCTCTTTGCAAGTCCGTGGAATGCCAAACTTCCCCGATTCTGCTCCAGAATTCCATGTCAGGGAGTTCAGGCCAGGGATGCCTTCCTCCTGTACGCCTTTCCACCCATTCCCTTGATTCACAAGACTCTGTTCAAACTCCAGAGGGATCAAGGATCTATGATCCTCTTAGCTCCACGCTGGCCACGCCAAGTGTGGTACCCTCTACTTCTGCATCTCTCCCAAGCCTCCTCCCTGGACTTGGGAGCTGCTCCAGACCTTCTGTCCCAGGAGGAGGGGACTTTGTGGCACCCAAACCCCAAGTCCCTTCACCTCAGGGCCTGGTTACTGAAGGCCTAGATCTTCAAGATTTAAATCTTTCTCAACAGGTGAAGGATATCCTTCATGCTTCCAGGAAACCTTCCACCAGGCGTTCCTACGCCTTTAAATGGAAAAGATTTTCCATTTGGTGTGCTGACAGAGGTCTAGACCCTTTCGCACTTCCTTTAACTTCTCTGTTGGACTATCTCCTGCATCTCTCCAATGCAGGACTTAAAACTAATTCAGTGAGAGTCAATTTGAGTGCTATTTCAGCATCCCTTAAGCCCATCAATGGGCAACAAGTCTCCTCTCATCCTCTTATCTCAAGATTCATGAGAGGCCTCACTTAACTAAACCTCCCATTAAGCCTCCTCCGGTGGCATGGGATTTGAATTTGGTTCTTGGTCAGCTCATGAAGCCACCATTTGAACCCTTATCTTCTACCTCCCTGAAATTTCTTTCCTGGAAGGTTGTCTTCCTTATTGCAGTCACTTCTGCTCGCCGCATTAGTGAACTACAGGCCTTAGTGGCAAATCCACCTTATACAAGATTCCATCATGACAAGGTGGTCCTCAGGACTAATCCACACTTTATGCCTAAAGTGATCTCGCCTTTTCATCTCAATCAAGAGGTGTATTTGCCAGTCTTTTTTCCAGCTCCTCATGCATCTAGTGCAGAGAGGAACCTTCATACTCTGGATTGTAAAAGGGCTCTTCCCTTTTACTTACATAGGACCCAGCAACATAGAAAGTCTTCTCAGCTTTTTGTTGCTTTTGACCCTTCTCATTTGGGACGTCCAGTCTCTAAAAGAACACTGTCCAATTGGATTGCTCAGTGTATTTCTTTTGCCTACCAGAGCAAGAACCTTACTCTGGAGGGCCATGTCACAGCTCATAATGTGAGGGCCATGGCCACCTCTATGGCTCATCTACATTCTGTGTCCATAGACCAGATCTGTCGAGCAGCCACCTGGGCCTCGGTTCATACCTTCACAGCCCATTACTGCTTGGACAAGGATTCTCGCCGGGATGCCTTGTTTGGTCAGGCTGTTCTCAAACACCTGTTCCATTCTTAATCAACTCCTACCCTCCTTCCCTGGATGGATGCCTGAGATCCATAGGAGGACATGGGACCCTATCCAGGGTCTAAATCCTAGGGGATCTCCCAGGCATCTTAGCTAGGGAGTCCCCATATGTGAGGACTCATTCCTGCTTGTTCCTGGAGATAGCACAGTTACTTACCTGTAACAGGTGATCTCTGGGAACAGCAGGAATTAGTCCTCACAACCCACCCACCTCCCCTAGGAGTTGTATCTTTCTGGTCTTTCCTTTCCTTTCTCTCTCTCTATTGTCTCAGCTATAAACTTGAACTGAGGAGAGTCAGGAAAGGCGGGAAGGCAGCACGCAGGCGCGGTGGGATGTGCCCAAAAGCTTTCCTTTTTGGGAAGCTGGGGAAGCATTCCCGCGCAGGCTCCGTCGGTACCGACGTACCCATATGTGAGGATTAATTCCTGATGTTCCCAGAGATCACCTGTTACAGGTAAGTAACTGTGCTGTGTCTGAGCTCCTACAAGTTGAAAGAGCGGATCCTGGTTGAAGCTCGAAAACAGGGGCCATAGAATTGAGATGTACCAACATCTGTCACCAGGTACACTACAGCATTGGTGGGAAATGAGGGAAGTGACAGCGCTTTTACCGAGTGAAGGGTTGAAGTACTTTGGACTGTCAATCACATTGAAAGGAGTGACAAAATGTGTGAAGAACAGCGGGGAAGCGTGGAGAGCATTGAAGGATCTAGGGGTTCAGAGTATAATTCCAAGCTAGAGCGAACTATGGCACCAAAGAGGGCGGACTTGAAGAGGAGTAAGTTTGAGAGTGACTGGCAGAACATGCTGGATTATTTACGTAAGGAGGCATGGGAGGGGTGGAGGGGGGATAAGGGGGAGGAGGGTACACACGGATAAAGCAAAAAAGAAGGAATGTACTGATAATGTGGTGCGAAGTTCCACTGATTAATGTTGTGTGTAATTATTATTATTGTGGTGTACAGTTTTGATTATCCTTTCAATAAAATTCTTAAAATAAAAAAATACTTACAAATGCATTTACTTTACATACAAACATTTATTTCTGCTGCCGAACAGCTGTATACACCCATGGCTTCAATCTAGCCACAATTTCTGTTGCTTTTGCCCTAGTATTTTATAAAGATACATAGATGCCTACTTCTTCATCATGCACAAGCAGCCTGTTTCTTTTTTTTATATATATTTGTTTATTGTGAAATCAGTGAGAATTGCAAACCATAATACATCGGACCAAATGTTGATCTGTGCTTAACAATCCATTGTACAGTTACAATTTCTCTCAAGATAACAAAAACAATCAGTCTCCTCTATACACCCCTGAGATTTACAATTAGAATTTCGCACTGATACCACTGTTCCCTCTAAGCTGTGCGCGTGTGCGCGCGCACACACCTCGCCGAGCGAACGCACATACTTTACAACAGAGCGCACAAAAATTACGGCTCTGATTCTGCTAGAAAACAACACAAACGTCTTAAAATTTAAAAGTTATGATTGTAATTACTAGAAATTTCCCACTTCATTTAGTAATCGTCCATTTTCATTTAATTTGATTAAAATCAATGTGGTGTACATACTGTATTCTGACGTGTAGTCAAATTTTAAAGTATATAACTCCGAGTGTCATTATGTGGCGCACAAAAAATTAACTTTCCTTCAAAAGCTGCACACAGCTGATATTTTATGCGCACACAGCCTACAGAAAATTAGAAGGAACATTGACTGATACCCCTTTTTGATTTTATCTCTTTTCTTCCCATATCATCTCGTTCATCAAGTCTCATCACATCATCCATTTCCCATTCACTCACTCACACATCTCATTCTACTGGTTGCCATCTAAAAATGACATTCCATGCAAGGGCAACACGGTAGGAGATAGGTGTTATTCAGTACTCTTTCCCTTATGATTTGGGGTGCACACTATAAACCTAGACCACTGTTGCGTATGTAACAACTTTTGTTGGAGCTGCTTCTGGTGCTAAGCTGTACAAACATGGCTATTTCATGCATCTTGTTCTTCCATTGTTGACGCCATTCTCTCCTTAATTTCCTTCATCAAGCATGTATCTTTGACAATTGCCCTTTGATCACTGCAGTGAGTTTTTTTGTTAGTTCCCGAATTGCTGCTTCTTAAAGTGTGAACATCGGGGATGCTATTTCAGTCACTATCTTGTTTTAGCTTTGCTGTGGCTTATCCGTGGCTGCCTGCTGTTCTTTCCCAGACATATCTACACAGTTGGACTTCTCCAATCCATTCCAATGGCTTTGATATGACAACACCAACTTGGTTTACATCGTCAGCTGACCTTTGTTCTTCTGGGGATTGAATTCCACTTAAAAATGAATTTTTGTAAAGTGTTAGGGGTTCTGCTTCATCACATAACCCCCTCCCCCACCTACCTGTTTAAAATCACCCTTGTTGAGGATAGTTTTATAAGAGGGTGCCTAAATAAAGTGCTGTTTAAGGCACCTATATTAATCCTATTTTATAAAACCAAGTAGGCATCTACTTACCTTTATAAAATACTAATCTAGGTGGTCACGTGATGCGGTGAGACCGAGTGGACGCAGCTCGCTCGATCTCTGGGTTTCCCTCGCCCTCACCGGGGATTGGAGCCGTATCTTTTTTCCGCCGCAGCACAGCGATTTGCAGTCAATTGGAATGAGAGGAACGTGAGGAGGATGGTAATCGAGGAACGGAGAGCATGGCGACAGGAATGAAGGCAGGCCGACGAGAGAGGGAACGAGCAGCTGGGCCATCTAAGATGGCAGACTCGCCTCCGGTGCCGAATGCACCTGCTTCACCAGCCTTCCTTGAGGAGGTTTCAGCAGCAGTGGCTGGTGCGCTATCCACCCAATTCGATGCCCTGCACGCAAAAATAGACACCTTACAGGACTCTTTGGGCTCGCTGGGGAACCGGATGCAGCAAGTGGAGGCTCGCATTACAAAAAATGAGGAGGGAATGGAGGCGGTTTCCACGGAGGTGCAACACTTGCATACAATGCTCCAGGCCCAGGCAGCTAAGCTTTATGATCTGGAAAACAGATCCAGACGGAACAACCTCCGCTTCATGGGCATCCCTGACTGGATCTTGGATAAGGAACTGCGGACTTATTTGGAATCGCTTGTGCAGCGGATACTGGCCAGGAGTGGGGACTGGGGCCCAATCCGCCTGGAATGTGTGCTCCGAGTGGGACCCAAACAGTCAAAGGACAACAGGCCCAGAGTGGTCTTAGCAAAATTTTTGGAGTTCCCACAGAAAGAAGCTGTGCTGTGAGCAGCCTGACAGCAAGGGGCAGTGGTGCAGGATAACATAAAAATAAGGGTGGCACAGGACTACTCTGTGGCCTTGAGCCAGCGTCGGAGGGCGTATGCGACCTTATGCCAAAAACTGGTTGATGCAAATATAAAATTCAGAGTTCAATATCCCGCCCGATTGTATGTCAATTATAAAGGGGAACATCGGATGTTTGACACGGCAGCGGAGGCGGCCCAATACGTCGAAGAGATAGTGAGGAGCGACGCAGCGGTGTCTACAGCAGGGCAGAGTGGTGTATCATGAGGTAGGCCTGCAACGCAGTCGGGCTGTGGAAAATGTAGGAAGCGGACGGGTTTTGGTGTTGGAGAGCCTGCAGGAGTAGCGGGAGGGGACAGGTAATACCAGCATAGAGCCCTGAATCTCTAAAAAGATGATGATAATGCCAGAACACTTAACAGCGAGAGCATTGGAGCAGTGGACATTGGGACTTTGAACTCCATGCTTGCCGGGGCTGCAGTAATTGAGCGGTTGGATTGATTTGCTGTTTTGATAAAAAGATGTTTAGTCCTCGAGTTATGTTAATGTGGGGACATGTTCTGACTATGTGTTGTCCTTAGAATTCCCTTCCCTTGTTGGGGCGGAGGTAATATTTGAGAGCTATAGTCTAGAATGTAATCAATGATAGCCCTCACTATGGGGGCATGGGGAAGCTGAATAACGGAGGAGGGCATGGAGCGAGGAGCTGGGGCCAGGGAGAAGTAAGTGGGGAGGGGGGCCCTACACATCATTATGACCTAAATAAGGAGAGGAGGGACAGGGTTAAAGAGGTAGGATGAGAGGGAAAGGAGAGCTTGGAGTAGGGGAGAAGTTCGGGGGGGAGGGGAAGGGGTGGGGAGGCCTGGGAGTAGGAGGGGGGGGAGGGGTAGTAAATGGGAGAAAGGGCGGGGGGTATAGAGGAGGGCAGGGGAGGGTACTTTACAGCCATAAAGAGATAACGAGAGGCAGATTAGGGAGCATCAGTGAGGAGCTGGGGGGAGGGGGCTCTTCCTTGGATAAGCTGAATAGCTGGAGAGTTGGCACCATATTGGGACCCTCCACCCTGAAGCTTATATCTTGGAACGTCTATGGAGTAGGGAACCCCATTAAGAGGTATAAATTACTACGGGCTTTGGCAAGGCAAAATTGCGACATTGCCATGCTACAAGAAACCCACCAGACTGCTGAAGAGCATGTTAAGCTTAAGAGAGACTGGGTGGGGCAGCAGTGGGGCACCCCAGCCAAGGGCAAAAAGGGAGGGGTGGTCATTTTGATGCATAAACAGATTCGATTTGTTTTGGAGCGGGAATATGTGGACCCAGAGGGTAGGTTGCTGCTGCTGTATGTGTTGGGGAATCTTTATAGTCCAAACGTCTTAGATCGGGCACTCTATGCTCATTTGGCTTCGCGGGTGGAGCAAATGCTAGATGCCCCCTTGATCCTCGCTGGGGACTTTAATGGGGTCCTCGACATTGAGATGGACATGATGAGGGGGGGAGGTGATGGAGCTAGAGCGCAGTCCACCAAGGCTCTACAGGGCTTGCGGCGCAGATTGGGGATAGAGACTTTACCCATCAGTCGAGGGCCCATGGCTCGAGCATTCGGATTGACTACATTTTGGTATCGGAAAGGTTGTTTGCCCGTATACCTGATGCACAAATTGGCCCCACGGAGATATCAGATCATGCTCTGATCTGGGTGGACTTGGATTGGCAGGAGGTAGCTTTACATACTCAAATTTGGCGATTCCCGATAAAAATGTATAGGGATGTTGAGTTCCACAATTTTTTGAAACAACAATGGCAGGAGTTTGTTTTGTATAATGGGCAACACCAGGTGGACCCGGAGTTATTTTGGGAGACCGCAAAGGTGGTCCTCCGGGGGAACATTATTGGCTATGTCGCGCGGAAATGGAAATTATTGACGGATCAGATAGTTTGATTAGAAAAACAAGTAGTCAAAGCAAGACAGCAGCAGGTCGCTAACCCAAGTGCGGCAACTAAGCGAAGATTATGGGAAACCCAAACAGCCCTTAATGAATTGTTTCATAGGAGAGCAAAGAAATCGTATATGCACTATCGGTATCAACTTTACCGGTTTGGGGCTGGGAAAACTTTTGGCACACTGTCTTCAGGGCCATAGAGGTGCCCGCTCGGTGGCGGTGCTGCGTGACACCCAGGGGATGCTACACACGGAGAATCGGGCAATTGCCCAAGTGTTTCGCTCATTTTATCAAAAGCTGTATTCCAGGGAGGAGGGGTCCTTAGTGGCCATGGAGTGAAGATACCGCGGCTGACGAAAGACCAGAGGGCGCAATTAGACAAACCGGTAACTATCGAGGAGGTTCAAGGAGTCATTAAGACATCAAGCTGTTACAAGGCACCTGGCCCAGACTGGTTTGGGGCCGAATTCTATAAGCTGTTGAGAGAACTGGTGCCCCCCACTATCGTGGCGATGTACCATCAGAGAGTGGAGCAGGGAAGGTTTAAATGGGATGCGAACCACGCGCATATCATCTTAATTCCCAAACCAGGTAAAGATCACACGCAGGCAGCTTCTTATCGCCCTATTTCTTTGCTCAATTTTGATTGCAAGATGCTGGCTAAGATATTGGCGGATCGTTTGGCCCAGGTTTTGGGAGAATTGGTGCATGGTCACAAGTGGACTTTGTGACGGGACAGTACGCAGTGCGCAATATACGTAAAATCCTGGCGTCATTGGATTGGGTTTGGGACTGCAATCTGCAGTCACTCTTGATCAGCTTTGACGCGGAAAAGGCATTTGATCAGGTAAACTGGGCTTATTTGAAAACGCTTTTGCCATACTACGGGTTGGGGGCTCCTTTTTGTAATATGGTGGACCTTCTCTATGCGGAGCCTACAGCGGAAGTCCTTTGTAATGGCGTTATATCTGATAAGTTTTGCTTAGAAAGGGGTATGCGACAGGGCTGCCCGATCTCCCCCCTGCTCTTTGTGTTGTCTTTAGATCCGTTGGTACGAACGATAGAGGCGTCGAAAGACATACAGGGGGTACACATTGTCAGGTATAGTTTCAAGATGGCTGCTTTTGCTGATATGCTGGTGCATCTGTTGTCTCCTCAGCAATAGTTGCCTCGTTTATTAGAGGAATTTAGGACATTTGGTAGCTTCGCAGGACTGCGTATTTACATGGAAAAGTCAGAGGTATTGGATGTGGCAGGTACGTTTAGGGGAATGTGGGGTGGAACCTTCCTGCTCAAGTGGGCGCATGATTCATTTGTCTATTTGGGTATCTTGTTGATCTGGGAACCAAGAGAGCTGTATAAGAAAAACTTTGAGAAGGTTCTTGGTAAAACCCGGGCGCAACTACAGGCATTGGCACCTCTCCCGCTGTTTTATTAGGTAGGGCGGCGGCGTTAGGAATGGTAATTTTACCGCGAGTCTTATACTGGATGCAAACGCTCCCAGTTTGGTTGACGAGGTGGGACTTGACTTGCCTGGAGCAGGACATCTGGAGGTTTTTGTGGAAGGGGGCAAGGGCCTGTATCCCGTTGAATCGGCTGCGGAGAGGGTGGAGTAAAGAGGGAATACCCCTAGAGGGCTGGAGGAGGCCCTGGTGGCCCCACTGAATTTGATAGCGGCACTGCATTTGGAGAGCTCCAGTCTGCCGAGCCGAGTGAAAAGCAGTGTTCTGATAATGCCGGCAAGATGGGCCTGGCGGCAGTTGAATAGATGTTGGGGTGGACCCCCAGAAGCTTCGAGTTGGTTGCCTTTACAAGGTAATATCCGGTTCCCCCCTGGGACAGACACAGCTATATTTCGGAGGTGGGAGGGATTAGGGATCCGGCAACTCAGACATGTGGTAGATCAGCAGGGAAAATGCAAGTTGTTTGAGACCCTGTGGAGGGAGTACGAGGTGTCTAGTGAAAATTACTTTGCGTATGCCCAACTATCGCGGGCGGCTCTGGCGGTGGAACGTTCTGAGCAGATTTTAGAATTTTTTGCATTGGGGGAAGATGCCCCACCCACAATTGCGGGCTTAAAGAAACGATTGGATAGGTATGAAAGCCTGCCAGACTATACGGCTGAGGAGACCCTTTGGGCGAAGGAGATATATCAGGAGGTACCCCCAGGTTCAATTAGTAAAGCCTTAGGCCTGATTAAGGGGTTAGTTGAAGGGGCTAGGTGGCACAAGATACAGTTTAAGAGTATCCTTAGAGCACATTTCTCCCCCAGACGAGCACTGCGCAGTCATCTCACTCTGGATGGAGGCTGCCCGAAATGCTTTTGTTCGCTAGCGGATTTGGGCCACATGTGATGGGGATGTCCGTTGATCCGTCGATATTGGCTGCGGATTGGGAATTATATGAGTACCTTAATACAACAGCCGATCTGCTGGACGGGGGCACTGGTGGTGTTGGATCATTTGCGACCCTTGCACCCGAAGGGGAGATGGGAGCGAATTTTAGTGCGGAAAGCATGTCTGGTGGGTAAGGGTCCGATACTTCATAGGTCGAGAGAGGCTTTACCTCCTACTTTTTGGGAATGGCGCAACAATTTCCATCAGTTGATGCTTTTTGAGAGGAGGGGAGCCAGAGATAAGGTTCAAAATTGGGCCGCCTTCTTGCTGATTTGGCAGCCTTATATACAAACACTAAGTCCATATGCTCACAATGAAGAGTTACATGGGAATTAGAATGGGCCTTTTAGGTAAATCGGAGGGGATGGGGGTGGTACTGTGAGCCGGGATAAATACTGGGTAATTAACCGATGCTCGGTCCCGATTGATGGCTGTAAAGTGGGGAGGGAGGGGGTGGGGGGGAGGGAAGGGGGGGGTTACATAAATATACTCATGTCTTGTCTGTGTCTTTCTTGGCAGGAGCCATTAATGGGCCTCGGAGCGGTGGACAAGAGACAGCCCCGCCCGAGGTGATGTGTTTGTATTTGAACTATGTTGCGAAGTGTTATGTATTAATAAACAGTTTAAAAAAATACTAATCTAAGTGGCAGAAATCATGCCTTAAGTTAAGGCGCGCACATTTATACCAGTGTAAATTCCTGATGTTTGCAAGAACATGCATAAATTATAGCAGAAGCTAGTTGCTTTTAAAGTGTCTAGGCGCTGCCACTTTAAAAAAAACCTGAATATTAAGTACCAGAACTTATCCAGCACTGAATATCCTGTTTTGCCGGTCAGCACCATGCTATCCAGTCAGCAGCGATATTCAGCCAATAATTGGGAAGCGATAACCAGTTACAGTTAGGAGAGCCATTGAACTGTCCTAAATTTAAACAGTTAAGCTATCCGTTTAGCGGCTGAATATTGTCACTGACCAGATAGACTTTAATTTCCCACAGACCACCTTGATTTTATTTGAGTGTTTTTTAAATGGTCTGTGGTGATATTTAGTAGCACCATCCATATAGTGCTGCTGAATATCGGGATCGGTGCATTTTAGTCAATTAGCAGGTCTACTAATCAGCTAAAACACTTTGAATATGCCCTCTATAGTATTTTATAATCTTCAAGTGTACTTGTATGCACCACCCATGTACATGCCCACCAGAAAAATATGTGCCATCAACCAACACACATACTGTTACGCTGGTCAGTGTTTTATAAGATGCCATTAATGCACATATGTGGCCACATTGTATTAATAACTAAAAGAACCCCCAATTAGATGCGTGCATGGCATCTAAAAATATATGCCTCTTATAAAATTATCCTCTTAATTATTTATATTAAATTATTACCATTCTATTTCAGTTCTGTGTTTAATCTAACACTTTGGACCTTTTCACTTCATTTTACAACAATCCAGTAAAGACAATCCTTATAGCCACCAAAATTTCTTTTAAAACATCCAGCTTTAGCAGGGCCCCATTGATGTTTGGTTTTACCCATGTCCACATAGGTCACCCCACCTTTTTTGGAAGATTGCTGCAGGTGTAGCACAGCTTGTTGGATTGTAACCGCCATTCTGTGCAGGCTTTCTCAGCCTCATTAAAAGCCTAATACAGTTATAATGCTGTTGCCTTTTCCTCAACTAATATTCATATGTATATTGGAAATCAGTAGCAACTGAACTAGGAAACCAATGATACACAAGAGCAATAAGTTCAGCAGAGAAGATGATGATTCTTAATCATGCTCTTCCTGGAATCACTTTTCTTTCCCAGGAGGATTATTGGATACCTAGTAAACATGGTTCAGGATCCTTGCTTTCTCCAGGACCAAGCAGGAAGCCAGTCCTCACATATGGGTGACATCGGCACCGACGGAGCCCCCATGCGGAGCATTTCCCCAGCTTTCAAGGAAAGCCTTTGGGAATGCAGCGCGCATGCGCGGTCCCCTTCACGCCCAAGGGTGCCATCTTGCTCAGTCTTTCTTTTTCCGCGGAGCCCAACAGACGTGAGTTCATGTCACCAGGGAAAAGAAGATTTTTATCGGCGGTTTTGGCTGTCTCTGTTCCAGTTCGACGCCGGTTCCCTTTCCCGCCTGGGCTCAGTACATTGGTATCGGGTCCGGACTTTTGATTTTCGATTTTTGTCCTTCGTTACTAGTGTTAGCGCTCTTTTTGTGTTTTCACTGGCAGCCCGGTCTTTTGACCTTGCAGGGGCCCTGTTTCCCTTGATGACTGCCAGCGGGTTCAAAAAGTGTGATCAGTGCAAGAAACTTATGTGTCTCACCGACACACATGACTGCTGCCTCCGTTGCCTCGGGCCCAACCATGACACCAGACTGAGCCGATCCTCGAGTCAATGAAGTCTTGAGTCGATCCTCGGTCAAGGTCCCCCTCGACCTCCCGTGCGGGGTCGAGGTCGTCGACACCGATACCCTCGGCGTCGGGGCTGGTGGCACTGAGGCCCACATGGCCGGAGCCGCTCAATTCCTCCTCGGAGGAGTCGGCGTGGGAGATGGAGGAGGAGGAGTCCCCGGACACCTTCCGGAGCTGGTGCGTCCCTTCGGACTCACTGGAGTCCGAGCCTCGGAGAAGGTCCCCCCCAGAAGATACCCGGTTCTCAGACTTCATGAGGGACATGGCCAAAGCCTTGGCCTTCCCTGCGGACGCCGAGGAAGAACCTTGAGCCAAAGAGCTTGATGCCCTCCAGGATGACTTTTCTCCGAAGGAAGCCTTTACTGTACCCGTTCCTCCGATGCTGGAATGGCTGCTCTTCCATATGTGGGAGGCACCGGCCTCGGCGCCGGTTCTTAGCAAACGGGTCCATTCTATTTATCGAGTCCGTAAGAGCCCTGGGTTCCAAAAGGCACATCTACCACACAACTCTATGGTTGTAGAATCGGCCATGCACCACCTGAAGAGTCAGAAGATGCACACCTTGGGGGGTCAGGAGGCCGGGAACCTGGATGCCCTCAGTAGAAAATGCTTCCAGGGCTCTATGCTATCTTGCCGTGTCCAGACCTACCAGCTGTACATGGGTATGTACCTATGAGACCTGGCAAAGGAGCTTGCCGGGTTCTCAGCTGGCCTCTCCAAGGAACCTTTGCAGAAGTTCAAGGCTTTGTCAACAGGGATCTGAGAGTGCTCGAAGTTTATCTCTCGAGCAGCCTATGATGGCTTCGAGGCTTCGACCCGGGTAGCCACGGCTGGCATGCCATCAGGCCTGGCTGCAGTCATCAGACCTGGAGTCATGGGTGCAGGACAAGTTGGTCGATGTCCCCTGCTGAGGTGAAAACCTTTTTGGTAAGCCCATGACTGAAAAGGCTGCGGAAATCGAGACTGAGACTCTCACCAGGACAAGGCTGTCCAGGAAGACTTCTGCCCCTTCTCAAAAAAAGAAGGGCTCGGGAAAGAAGCCCTTTTTCCCGAGGAAGGGTGCTGCCTACAAATCCTACACTCAATATCAGGCCTCTCCAGCTCCTCAACAGGGCCAGCAGGCCAAGGGGCAGGGGCATTGGCCCCGTAGGCAGAAGACCCCCAAGCCGCCAGCTCCGGCTCCTGCACAGCAGGGAGCGGGGTTTTGACTACCACAGCATAGCCTCTTCTCCACAGTTGGCTCCACTCAGCACAGGAGGTCGGCTGACCCTGTACGCCTACAGGTGGCCAGCCATCACAGGGGATAACTGGGTCCTCAGCATAGTCCGAAAGGGCTACATGCTCCACTTCCACCAGCTACCCCCCTCCTACTTTCCAGGGGAGCCTCTAAGACCCCCTCTGCACAGAAACCTCCTCCTTCGGGAGTTGGCAAGTCTTCTAAAGGAACAGGCGGTGGAACCGGTGCCTCACCACCTGGAAGAGCAAGGCTTCTACTCCAGGTACTTCCTGGTACCAAAAAGGAGAGGAGGCCTCCGGCCTATCCTAGACTTGCAAAACCTAAACAAGTTTCTGGAGCGGGAAAAGTTCATGCTTACCCTTGGAATACTGCTGCCCTACCTCCAGCAGGGAGACTGGCTATGCTCCTTAGACCTAAAGGGTGCTTATACTCACATCCTCATTCATCCAGACCACAGACAAGATCTCAGATTTGTGGTGGGAGGAAACCATTTTCAGTACAGAGTACTTCCCTTTGGACTAACTTCCACCCCCAGGGTTTTCATCAAATGCCTGGCAGTGGTAGCGGCCTATCTCAGGAATCAGGGAATTTTTCTCTTCCCATACCTGGACGACTGGCTCTTCACGGCCGGTCTCTCTAGGAGGCCAGACAAGCCACTCTTCACACTCTCTCTCTTCTTCAGCATCTGGGCTTTGTCATAAACTACGCAAAGTCCACATTGCTCCCCTCACAGAACCTAGAGTTTATAGGGCAAGATTAGACACCCTGCAGGCAAGAGCTTACTTGCCTGAGGACAGGGCCCACAGACTGATGGACTTGGCCAACCAGTTTCAAAGCAATTCTCAGGTCTCTGCCAGGCACTTCCTGTGGCTCCTGGGCCACATGGCATCCACGGTACATGTGACTCCGAATGCCCATCTGCACATGCGGGCTGCTCAGTGGTGCCTCAGAGCTCAGTAGGTGCAGAGACAGAGTAGAAGTGTCCAAACAACTTTTGGACTTCTTGCAGTGGTGGCTACATCTCCCAAACCTTCTCAGGGGGGTACCTTTTCAGGCCCCGGCATACCCAAGGGTGCTGACGACCGATGCTTCCTTAAAGGGCTGGGGTGCACATTGCCAGGGCACGTGCACTCAAGGCCTCTGGTCTCCTCGGGAGGCTACACAGCAGATCAATCTTTTGGAGCTGTGAGCAATCCGCTTGGCTCTACAGACTTTTTCTCATGCCCTCTCTCACCAGTCTGTCTTAGTTCAGACAGACAATCAGGTAGCAATGTTCTATGTGAACAAGCAAGGAGGCACAGGGTCCAGGCTCCTATGTCAGGAGGTGCAGGCCCTTTGCTCCTTTGCAGTCAAAAAAGGCATGTTTCTCAAAGCAGTTTATCTACCTGGTCAGGAGATCTTCTTAGCAGACAAACTAAGCAGGATTCTCCAGCCCCACGAATGGCAGTTGAATTCATTGGTGGTCCAGCAGATCTTTCTACAATGGGGACTTCCATGCATCGATCTCTTTGCAAGTTCTCTGAACCGTCAGCTGCCCAGGTTTTGCTCCAGACAGCCGCATCCCCTGAGAATGGCAGCAGATGCTTTTCTAATCTCTTGGTCTGCGGGCCTCCTGTATGCGTTTCCTCCGACGCCCCGGTGGCCTGAACTCTGTTCAAGATTCTCCGGGAGAAGGCCTTGGTGATTCTGGTAGCCCCCAGATGGCCGAGGCAACCGTGGTTTCCACTTCTGCTACAGTTGGCGGTGGAAACTCCTTTCCTCTGGGGTTGCAACACGATCTCCTGTCTCAGGATCAGAGTTCCCTTCTGCACCCCAATCTCAGGTCCCTCAATCTGATGGCCTGGCTGCTGAAAGGATAATGCTAGCTCCCTTGCTTCTACCTAAGGAGGTTGAAGAGGTGGTTTTGGCCTCTAGGAGGCAATCCACCAAAAGTCCTATACCCGCAAGGTTGTAATGAATATCCTTTCTCCTGCCTTGTGCCAGTAGTACTGCAATATCTACTTCACCTGTCAGACCTAGGCCTTAAGTCTAACTCTGTTCGGGTCCACCTCAGTGCACCACTCACCGATGGAGGGACAGTCTCTGTCGGTTCACCCCTTGGTGTCCCGCTTCCTCAGAGGTCTGCTTCTTCTCAAGCCTCCGGTTCGTCCACCGGCGACTGAGTGGGATTTGAAGTGGTCTTGCAGCAACTTACTCGCCCACCATTTGAGCCGATGGCTACTTGCCATTTGTGCTTCCTTTCTTGGAAAGCGCTCTTCCTGGTAGCTCTTACCTCGGCCAGACGTGCGAGTGAACTACAAGCTCTGGTTTCTGATAGACCGTACACACAGTTCTATAGGAACAGAGTGGTCCTACGGACCCACCCGAAGTTCCTTCCAAAAGTCATCTCCTCTTTCCACCTCAACCAGGAGGTGGTTCTTCCAACCTACTTTCCCAGGCCGCATATCAGCCGGGCTGAAACAGTCTTGCATACCCTGGACTGTAAGAGGGCGTTGTCCTTTTACATAGAACGTACGGAGGGGCATCGAAGGGCTACTCAGCTCTTCATATCCTTTGACCCTAATAAATTGGGGTTACCCGTCTCCAAGCGTACGTTGTCTACTTGGGTAGCAGATTGTATCGCCTGGGCGTACAAGGCAGCCGACCTCCCCTTGCAAGGTCGAGTCACGGCCCACCATGTCAGGGCGAAAGCCACGTCAGTAGCTCATCTCCGCTCTGTTCCGTTGGCAGACATCTGCCGGGCCGCTGCTTGGTCTTCAAGCCAGACATTTGCAGACCACTACTGCCTCGAGAGAGAGTCCCGAAGTGACAGTGCTTTCGGACAGGCGGTACTCCGTAATCTCTTTGAGGTTTAGGCAACTCCTACCCTCCGGCCCTTGTGTTGGGCTACCATACGGGGATGTTCTCAGAGGATATTCTTCTCATAAATGCTGAGGCTCTTGAGAGGGAGAGCCATTTTTCAGCTTAGGGTTCCCGATCGCCTAGAGCTGGGGAGTCTCATATGTGAGGACTTCCTTCCTGCTTGGTCCTGGAGAAAAAGTAGTTACTCACCTGTAACAGGTGTTCTCCAGGAGCAGCAGGAATCAGTCCTCACGAACCTCCCTCCTCCCCTGGAGTTGCAGTCATTTACTTCATTTTGTTTTTTTGCTGTCTTTTAGCTATGTCATCAGACTGAACAAGATGGCACCCTTGGGCGGGAAGGGGACAGCGCATGCGTGCTGCATTCCCAAAGGCTTTCCTTGAAAGCTGGGGAAATGCTCCGCACAGGGGCTCCGTCGGCACCGTCACCCATATGTGAGGACTGATTCCTGCTGCTCCTGGAGAACACCTGTTACAGGTGATTAACTACTCTTTAAAGAAAGGTGTTACAAGAATGAAAGAACAGGTGGCAAAAGTAGAAAAAAATAAACAATTGGAAAAGTTTAATCAAGGTTTTTAAATAAGTACAAATAAAAGACTATCCTCCTCCTGAAGCTTCTAGAAATTCATGTATGCCTTTATATTTATTTCAGATAACTAGAAACAGGATCCAGTCCTTTCATGAATATGGGATTGCTCTTCTTGACCAAACAAAGGGGCTGGTGCAGGAGAACCTCATTTTTCAAGGGAAATCAGGACGGAGCATATTACAACAGGTGTCAAATGCAGAAGATTGCATTGTTCAGCACAACAAGCTCCTGGACTACAAGAAGAAGTAAATATAGGTGTAGGCTTATATGTGTGCACATATATATTTATTTATTTATTTTATTTATTTATTTACATTCTCTTATATACCGTGCTATTCTGCATCAGTGTGGTTTACATTGAACAAACTGAAATTACATTGAACAGGTCATTATAACTTGGAGATAACTATTTTACAGGGAACATGGGCTATGGAGGATTAAGTGGCTTGCCCAAGACCACAAGGAGCACCTGTGGGACTAGAAACCCCAGTCCTTCCGGCCCAAGGTTGCTGTCCTCTAGTGGGATTTGAACCCCCGACCTTCCAGCCTGAAGTACCTTGCCCCAACCACTAGGCCACTCCTCCACTCTATAGATATATATATATATATGTATGTATATATATATATATGTATGTATATATATATAGCTGTGGTCAACATTATTGGCACTCTCGCATTTTAGTTATGTTGTGTACAGTATTTTGAGAAATAATTGGAAATATTCCAACTGTATGTCGTCATAATATTTCAGTAGTATGTTCAAATACAACAAAAAATATTTCTGAGAAAAAACCAAAATACGATCTGGCAAATATATGCGCATATATACTTCAAAGCCATTTCACTGTCCACTTTTTTTAGGAGATATTGGACATTAAAAACCCAATTCCATAACATGTACATCCAAATCGAAAATAGGCCCGATTGAAGCCTGATTCCACAAAGGTGGGTATAGATGTGCCTGCGATTCTTCAATCAGGAACATAGACATTTCCGGTGCGACACCTGCAAACACTGTGGAGAAACACAGGCCCTCGCTGTTATAATGGGACATAGGTATATGCAGCAAATGGCCTGGACGATCCCGCGCTCTCTATATTCTGAAAAGATGATGGTGCTTTTGGGCATATATTAGTGCTGTTTGTATTGTTAAATGCTCTCATTCTGAGAGTCCCTTATTATTGACAGGGATATGTTTTGACACTTAGGGGCTTGTTTACAAAGCCGCGGTAGCGGTTCACGGTCGTTATCGGAGCCGCAGCCCCATTGAAATCAATGGGGTCGCGGCTCCGATAACGATCGCGAACCGCTACCGCAACTTTATAAACAAGCCCCTTAGAGAATCTTTTCTGATTCTTTCTGCTCGATCACACTGGTACCTAGTGATGCTGCCGTCATCCCTATGATCCAGGTACTGGTTAGGCATTCATGTCCCCCCAGAATTGCGGATGAGCACACCAGATCCTCCCGTGCAACCCTCAAACCACACACACACACACACTCTCTCACTTGCAACCACAAAAACATACTTATTTATTTATTTACATTCTCTTATATACCGCGCTATTCTGCATCAGTGCGGTTTACATTGAACAAACTGAAATTACATTGAACAGGACATTATAACTTGGAGATAACTATTTTACAGGGAACATGGGCTATGGAGGGTTATGTGGCTTGCCCAAGACCACAAGGAGCACCTGTGGGACTAGAAACCCCAGTCCTTCCAAGTTCCGGCCCAAGGTTGCTGTCCTCTAGTGGGATTTGAACCCCCGACCTTCCGGCCTGAAGTACCTTGCCCCAACCACTAGGCCACTCCTCCACTTCTGCCAAAATGATGCCCTGCACCTATAAACAGCTAGTACAACATAATAGCTTGGCTTCCCAGTACTATAAGCCTGATCTGCGTTTCTCACCTAAACAAGAATATTTTCCATACTTACATACCATCCCTACATCAACAGTCCCTTTTTTCAGAATATAGGAATGGTTAGGGAACCCTAGACTAGCCCCTTTAGCACATACAGCAACATAAGAACATAAGAAATGCCAACAATGGCCAATCCAGGTCACAAGTACCTGACAGGTTCCCCAAAGGCATACATGCTCCAAAATGCTCGTCTCGGGGCAAGCAGTGGATTTCCCGGGTCCTCTTTAGTAACGGTTTATGGACCTTTCCTCCAGGAACATGTCCAACCTTTTTTTAAACCGAGCTACACTAACAGCTTTTATTACATCCTCTGGTATCCTTTGGTATTGAATTCCAGAGTTTGAGTGATAAAATAATTCCTCTTATTAATCTTAAATGGGTTACGTTGTAGCTTAGAAACATAGAAACATAGAAATATGACGACAGAAAAAGACCACATGGCCTATCTAGTCTGTCCTTCCATAACAACTACAACAGTCCACTTTTTGCCTTTAGAGATCCTCTGTGTTGGTCCCATGCTTTCTTGAATTCAGTTACTGTCCTCATCTCTACCACCTCCACTGGGAGACTATTCCACGGATCCACTACTCTTTCCGTAAAGAAATATTTCCGCATATCACTCCTGAATCTATCTCCCTTCACCCTCATCCCATGTCCCCTCGTAGCAGAACTTGCTTTCAATTGAAAGAGGCTCTCTCCCTGAACATTTATGCCACGGAGGTATTTAAACATCTCAATCATATCACCTCTATCCCGCCTTTCCTCTAAGGTGTACATATTAAGATCCTTAAGTCTGTCCTCATATGCTTTATAATGAAGCCCATTAATCATTTTGGTAGCAACCCTCTGCACCGACTCCATCCTGCTTCATTGCATGTCCCTTACTCTTTCTACTTTTTGAAGGCATAAACAACCAATCTACGTTTACCCGTTCCATTCCATTCATTAACTTATAGACCTCTATCATATCTCCCCTCAGCCGTCTCTTTTCCAAGTTGAAAAGCCCTATCCTTTTAAGCCTTTCCTCATATCCTTCCATTCCCTTTACCATTTTGGTGGCCCTTCTCTTTTCCTTTTCTAATTCCACTATTTATTATTTATTATTATTATTTATTACAGTTTCTTATATACCGCGCTATTCGGTATCAGCGCGGTTTACATCATAACATAACTACCATAACGACAAGTTGTCAGGTTTTACATCGAACAGGGATACAAACTTGGATAACAGGGTAAACTATATACATAAGCTATTTACACAGCAAGGATAGGTAAAATCAGTTCCTTATCGTCTCTCCGGGCCCGTCCAGGAACAAGTGGGTTGTCAATCCCCTTCAGCAACTGAGGACTGATATCTCAAACTTTGAAGAGCTGGCATCTGGCTCCCTCTGCTGGCCACTTTCAGTCTTTTCAGTCCTCAGCAGCTGAAGGACGTGTTCCTGGCTGGCTCCCCCCTTCAGATGTTTAAGGCTTCGAGAATTTTTATTTCTTTGATTTCTTTTGGTGTTTTCAGAACCAGGGATCCTAGCAGGGTTCCTTTCAGTAGCAGTTGCTGCCGACAGCTTTTTATCGGCGCTCAGAGGCACGGAGCTGAAGAGGCAGGGCCTGTCTCAATTTCAGCTCCGGAGGGTACAGAAGAGAGCAGAGCGGTGCTGGGAGCCCCAGATACCTGCCTGCTACCCCCGTTGAGCAGCTTCCTTCCCCGCTAGCAGCGGGTGTTAAGAGCTGAAGGAAGAACGTCTTTTCTTCTTAAGGTTGGTCAGTTTTCAGCACCTTAGTAGTTTTGTGGGTTCGGCGGCCATTTTCTTTCTTCTCAGGGGGCTTTGTTTTTCCCGCGGCACTTCTGAGGGCCGGTTTCGCGATGGATTTGGCTGAGTTTTTACAGTTGCTTCGGTGGCTCGGCTGGTTTTTTTGGGCCTCTTGGGCATGGAGCCGACCGTAGCGGCAGGCCTTCTCAGCGGTTCATTTTGGCGGGAACAGATCCCGGGCTGCTTCTGCGTCCATAGCCGGGTCTCTTCAAGTTAAGGTGACTAATGTTATGAGGAAGGGGCGAAAGCTCTCTCTTTTTCCTCCGTAAAGTAAAAATCTTGTCCTCGGGAGCCCGTGTCTCTGTCCGAGCAGGGCAGTTGGTGCACTACATAACTACATACATGATTGGATACAGGGCTCTCTTTACCATTGTTATCCTGCTCCCGGTACCGATTAAGGGCAGCGTTAGTGCTGTTCCTCTCCGGTGCTGTAGCCGTGTTTTTCGCTTTGTGGCGTCTAAAGGCTGAGCCTTCCTCACCAGAGACTGGGTCTCCGGAGCAGAGGACTCATCCCTGGGAGTCCCAGGGGTATTTTCCCTTTAATGATATATTTTGTGTATTATACAGCGTTTTGGAAGACCCTGCTTGAGACCAAGAAATAGTGGTCATATATTTTTATTTTCCATTCCTCTCGGGTGTAACACTAGCTCAGCTGTCACATACACCTTTCTGGCTCTCATGTTCCCTGGCTATCTTCTCAGCATTTTTATGGTTCGACTGCTGTATCTGCCTTTAAGGTCTTTGTTTTGTGCCTAAGGTTTTGTTTTCCAATGGTATTTCTATGGTCCTTCCATTTTGCTGTGACCTGCTTCTTTCTGTGATTCTCTATAAGGCTCTGGAATTGGGCATAACGTTTTCTCAATTGAAACGTTTTCCTTTTATAGTTTTCTGTTTTATATGCTTTTTGGCACTTCCATTGTGGTAGTGTTGCATTAAGTGGCTCTTCCCTTTGCCAAGTTTGCTGTCTCTGTTAGGCTTTAACAATTTTCCTGGGTAAACCCGGAGTCTTTCCTTTCAGCTAGCTGAATGGAGGAATAGCCTCGTGCTAACAGCACCAGCCTAACACCCCAGAAATCTGGGTTCATTTCGCATTGGGTTTCCTGGTGGCCGTGGGCCAGTCACGTTACCCTGGAGGAAAAGGCCTGGCAATTTACTTTGATGTTCTTCAGGCACGTGGGGTAGCCTAGTGGTTCGAGCGCCAGCCTACCATCCAGATGATTGGATTTGCTTCCCACCGACAC
Organism: Ichthyophis bannanicus; assembly: GCA_033557465.1. Classification (NCBI taxonomy): domain Eukaryota; kingdom Metazoa; phylum Chordata; class Amphibia; order Gymnophiona; family Ichthyophiidae; genus Ichthyophis; species Ichthyophis bannanicus. Next base: position 4,163,081 of record JAWIIG010000036.1, on the reverse strand, counting down.
TTCTTGTGCTCTTAAGCAAGTCACTTTGCCCTCCATTCCCTCAGCGGAAAAGGCCTGGCAATTCCTACAGGCCAATTAGCTTTAATGTATCTGCATGCCCATTTCTATATGGGTGTGGTCTTCTCTGGTTGGGTGGCTATTTTTTTCTGTTCCTTTTATTGGTCTGTCCAAGGCACTTTTTGGCCTTAGTTCGTTACCTTCTTCCTTGGTCTAGGTGGTTTCTGGCCTTTCTTCTTTTTCTGGGCATCTTTCCACGATTTGGGTGCTTTTCATATTGGCCTCTCTATGGTTCAGTTTGCTATAGGTGGGGGCCATTTTGTCGTTCCCTGATGGGGTTGACAATTCATGGTCCGTACAAGGTACATGCATCGATTACGGGTCCTAGGGGCCTGCGGGGTCACCGAGCCCAACAGCCATATAATTCGATACCTACAGCTGAAATTGCAACACAGGTCCACTTTCTCCGTAATTTGTCTTGGGTGGTCCAATGATCCCCGCACTGACGCGGCCGTCAGTGAAAGTTATGGTAAAGGGGAGACAAACTCCTTATTGCTACTGCGGCAGTGAGCTTTCATACCTGCTAGAACTTCAGCTGGTCCCCTCTTTTACTTAAGGGCAATGTTTTAGCAAACGATGCTGGAATGATTTAGGGGATTTCGAGTGTTTGCTTCTGCAAGGCTTCAGGTCGGGCCACCAGTGCTCCCTGTGAGCAGGCTGAAGCGACAGTTGGTCGGGTCTGCATCATAGGGTACAGAGGCTTCCTCTGCCGCAGGGGGGGTTGGGCTCCCTTGCGCTTAACTCAGGAGTCTTGCGTGCGGTAGTTGAGGCAGCTGTCTGGGCGGCTTCTGTTTCCAGAGGTTCTCTTCAGTGGTTAGTGCTACTCTTGGCTCAGAGTCGGCGTAGGGGGCCGATCCTTTCGACACTCTAGTGTGTTTGTTCGCGACGTCCATAGCGACGGTGTTCGAGTTCCGTGTCGTGATTATGTTACAGTCGTTTAAGCTACGTGGAGACATCTAGTCATCGCTGCAGCACCTTTTGCTTCTTCGAGCGTCGACAGCGTGGCACTATCTGCGGCTCCTTGGTTCCCTGGCGGCGTTCTTCGTCAGCTTTTTGTGATCGAAGAATCGCATTCTCTCGCATTCCCCTGGCTACTGGTAGACAAATGATTGCAAAATGTACCTCTGTTAGAAAACTGAGGTTATTGTTAATTTTTGTACTATGATTTTCTCTTTAATGATATATTTTTATTTTATTTATCTACTTCTCTAATAGCAGGCATCAGGAAAGAGTGGTAGATGCATGGATTAGTCTCCCAGTAAAGGTAATAGAGACTGGAACAGCATGAGTAGAAAGCATGGGACAAACACAGAGGATCTCTTCAGCACTTCCAGACCTTAATAGAAGGAACTGCGGTCCCATTATTCTCCGACAATGCAGTGACAGTTGCATATATCAATCGTCAGGGCGGAACCAAGAGTCTTTCTCTTCTCGCCGAATCTCAGGAGTTGATGGCTTGGGCCGAGATCCATTTCTTAGTGTTGTCAGCTGCGCATGTGGCAGGCGAGCAAAATGGGCAGGCAGATTTTCTCACTCGCAATACACTCGATCCCGGAGAATGGGAGTTGATCATTGCAGTGTTTCGCGCACTGGTAGTACGTTGGGGTCAGCCAGTGATGAATCTTTTATGGCGAAGATCGGCAATGCAAAGGCAAACCGTTTTTTTTTTTTTTCAGCCGACGCAAAGAGCACATGTCAGAAAGATTGAATGCTCTAGTACAACGTTGGCCATTGGACACTCTGTTGTATGTGTTCTCTCCTTGGCTGATGTAGAGTCGGGTTAGTCAAAGAATAGCGCGTCATTGAGAATTGGTGATTCTGATTGCGCAGGATTGGCTGCGGTGTCCTTGGTATGCCGATCTGATTCGACTTTTGGTAGCTCCTCCTTGGCGCCTGCTGGATCGTATCAAGCTGTTCAATCAGGGCCCAGTTCTCATGCCACAAGTGGATCGCGTCTTGCTTACGGCTTGGCTCTTGAGAGGGCTCGGTTAAAGCATAAGGATTATGCGGCTCCAGTAGTAGCTACCTTACTTCGGTCTAGAAGGCCGGGAACTTCTCTCGCATATGTGCGGGTATGGAAGTTTTTTGAGCATTGGTGTAACCAACGTAATTTTCTTCCGACTCTAGCTACTGTACCAACATTGCTTTTATTTCTCCAAGAGGGATTAGAAAAAGGTGTGGCACTTAATACTCTTAAGGTGCATTTAGCAGCGCTTACCTGTTTTAGAGGTTTGGTGCAGAATGTAATCCACTTGGCCCAACTTACGCCATTTCACATCTGCAGTAGCATCTTTCCAGCAGTTCAATTCTTTGAATTGCGGCTTGAGGCGTTACTAGACCTTCTTTTCGTCCGCATAGCAATTTCTCCCTCAAGGGACTCTTGGGAAATGCCCTTCTGGGAAACCTTCTGTTCCTCGTCCTAAGGGTTACGGCTACCTGTCTGCCTTCTCGGGCGACAGGGGACTGTTACCGATGGTTCCCTCCTTGCTTCCAAGAATCTTCTCGGCTTTCTATGTCGCTGAATCGCTCTCTCCCCTCTGTTTGGATTGTGGCCGATTCTTCCAGTGTCGATGGTCTTCGCTGGCTGCAGAAGTACCTCCTAACGACTGCGTCTTCTGGGGGTTGGATCGTTTATTTTCTTTGCCGGGTCTACGTCAGCCGCGGCCGCTTCTCCGTCCTCCCTGGCTAGTTCAGTGAATCTAGTGATTGTGGTGTCCTTTCGGAACATAGAGTAGGTCCCTCCGGGGGGGGGTCTTTGTGCTTGTTCTACGCGCGGCCCAGAGGCGTTTGTGTGGCGTCCCTTTCCTTTCAGACTGGTGATTTTTCTCGGGCGGCTACGTGATCGGCGCATCTCCCGTTTGCGGAACATTGCAGGCTGGAGATCTTGACAGACGGTCGTACCTGCCCGAAAGCGTCATCCGCCCTAGCGGGCCTGTTCGGTCCCTCCCGTGGTTAGGTACTGCTCTGGTACGTCCCACTTGTTCCTGGACGGGCCCGGATAGACGATAAGGAAACAGAAATTAGACCTTACCTGCTAATTGTCTTTCCTAGAGCTCTCTCCGGGCCCGTCCAGGACCCACCCAGGTTTTTGGTCATAGTTCAGTGTGGCGCGGGAGTCCTCGGATACTCTGCTGATAGTGGCAAAGTCCGCGCCAGGATTTCTACAGTGTGGTTTCGGTTCTTGTTCACGAGTTGCCTTTTTACCTTGTTGGTTGTTCTGTGCTAGAGAAAAAAAAAAAAAACAGAACGAACTTGGCATTTTTGCCTATTAAGTCAGATAGCAGCGGAGCTGCTCTGAGTTCGTTCTTCATCTCAGCCTCACTGCACGCTACTGTGTTTTGTTATCTTACTATTTTTGTTTAGTGTCTTTTGATCATTGGGCACTATTCTTCATCTGCTTTGTTAAGGTTAGACTGAAAGTGGCCAGCAGAGGGAGCCAGATGCCAGCTCTTCAAAGTTTGAGATATCAGTCCTCAGTTGCTGAAGGGGATTGACAACCCACTTGTTCCTGGACGGGCCCGGAGAGAGCTCTAGGAAAGACAATTAGCAGGTAGGGTCTCATTTCTGTATAATGAATATGAGGGCATTTCTAGAGTGGGTCATTTCTTGAGAAGGGTATCTATATCCTTTTTAAGATACAGCGACCAGAATTGCACACAATATTCAAGGTGCGGGTGCACCATGGAAAGATACAGATGCATGATAATATCCTTGGTTTTTATTTTCCATTCCTTTTCTTATGATTCCTATCATTCTATTTGCTTTCTTAGCCGCCACTGCACACTGGGCGGAGGGTTTCAACATATTATCCATGATGACACTTAAATATTTTTCCTGGGTTGTGGTTCCTAATGTGGAACCTTGCATCCTGTAACCATAGTTCTCCAGGAATAAGCAGGAAGTTAGTCCTCACATATGGGTGACGTCAGCACCGACGGAGCCCTCGCGTAAGCATCCCCCCCAGCTTTCAAAGAAAGTCTTTGGGAGAAGCTGCCACACATGCATGGTCCCCTTCCCGCCCAAGGGTGCCATCTTGCTCAGTCTCCTTTTTTCCACGGAGCCCTTCGGACATTCGTCTGGCTTGTCCCCAGAAAAAGTTGATTTTTCTTCTTGGAGTTTCATACTCGCCCCCAGTATCACACCAGTACTCTTCCCACTACCTGACCTTGCTTCCTCGGCGTCCAGTTCGGGTCTTTTTTGCAGTTTTCCTTTGTCTTTAATTTTCTGGCATTTTCGCACCTTTTTTCCCCAACTGGCAGCCCTGCAAGTCTTTGACCTCACGGGGGTACATTTTTCCCCCATGGCTACCAGTGACTTTAAGAAATGTGATCGGTGCTCGAAAATCATGTCTTTAACCAACACACACGACTGCTGTCTCTGTTGCCTCGGGCCAAACCATGATCCATCAGCATGCGGTCTCTGCAAAAGGATGTCCAGCAAGGCCCTCAAGAGCTGCCAGCAGCAGCAGCATGATAAGTTTTTCCCCAAGTCCCCAGTGCCTCTGAAGGGCCAGGGCCTCTTCTGAAGCACTGACATGGGCAGACCCCTCCAAATCCCAGTCCTGCCGTGGGTCTTCAGAAAGGGGGGTCTCCCTCGAGGGAACCCAAAAAGATGAAGAAAGCCTCGAAGGTGGTGTCCTTGGATGGATCCGACTGGCTGGGTGCTCCCCAAACCAGGTTCCACAGTCCGAGACACTCGTCAGAGGGATCGGAGGAGGAGTGGCTTGCAAAGGTCCCCCGGAAGGACTCAACCTCGGACCTGCCTCGGTCCCCAGGCACCATCCTCGTCGAGGATTCCCTTTCAGAGAAGCCAGCATAGGGCCAGAGTCCCTCAGTGCTCGCGCTGAAGGCTGCAGAGCCTTCTGTCCTGGAGTCCAGAATGGCAGCCTGGATACGAGCAGTTCATCTGCCCCGGCCACCGGGCCCTTGATGTCGAAGATGGTCCTGGAGGCTGAGCCGATCTGCGAAGTTCTTCAGCCTCAAGTCAATCCTTGGCCAAGGTCTTGATCAGATTCCCACTCGATGGGACCGCGATCATCCCTGGCAAGTGTGCTCAGCACCAGCTGTGGAGCATCGGGAAGAGACAGGGCCGGGGTTAGCTCCGAGGCTCGCAGACCATCCTTCTTATGAGTCCTCGACGGACTATTTTGAGTGGGAGATGGAGGATGAGGAATCCCCTGATACCCATTGCCACTATGACATTCCATCAAACTCTCCTGTCTTGGAGCCTCAGCTGCGGTCCCCGCCAGAGGATATGGGCTTCCTTGATTTTGTCAAGGATATGTCTAAGACCCTGGTGTTCCCTACGGAGTCAGAGAAGGACCCTCGGGCAGATGAATTAGAAATCCTCCAATACAAGGCTCCTCCAAGGGAATTGCGCACAGAGCCAATCCCTCCGATCCTAGAACGTCTGGTGCTCCATATGTGGAAGACACTGGTGTCGGTGCCGGTGGTGAGCAAGCGGCTCGACTCGATGTATCAAGACTGCCGGAGCCCGGGCTTCCAGAAATCGCAGCTGCCACATATCTCCATGATATTGTAGACGGCCATGCGTCAGCTAAAAAGTCAGAAGACACACTCCTTGGTGCCCCCCCCCCCATGCAGGGAGGACTGCACCTTGGACGCCCTCGGCAGAAAGTGTTACCAGGGGCTCGATGCTCATCGGCCGCATCTAGGCCTACCAGCTGTACATGGGCATGTACTTGAGAGACCTGGCGAAGAAACTCGCCGTGTTCTTAGCTGGTCTCTCCGAGGAACCCCTGCAGTGGTTCAAGAACCTAGCCAAGGCCATCCCTGAGTGCTCCAAGTTTGTCTCGGGCAGCCTCTGACGGGTTCGAGTCCAATGGCTTGAGCAGGCATTGGTGCATGACGCTAAGTTTGGCTACAGTCATCCAACCTTGAGCAGTGGGTTCAGGACAAATTGTTCGATGTCCCATGCCAAGGAGAGAACCTCTTTGGTAGACCCATGACCGACAAGGATGTTGAGCAGGAGACCGAGTTCATGATGAGGACCAGGCTCTCTAAAAAGACTGCTGCCCCTCCCTGATGGAAGCGCTCGAGTAAAGAGTCCTCCTATCCGAGGAAAGGGGCTGCTTACAGAAACTACCCATCTTTTTAGGCGTCCCCAGCTCCCCAACAGGGTCAGCATGCCAAGGGATATGGGCATGTTCTTTGTAAGCAAAAGGCTCCAAAACCCCAGGCACCAGCCCTGGCCCAGCCTGGGGGGAGTTTTTGACTCCTTGAGTATAGCCTCTCTACCCCAAGGAGGTCAGCAGCCCACAGGGGAATGTCTGACCCACTATGCCCAGAGATGGTTGACCATCACTACCGACTCCTGGGCACTTCGGGTGGTCAGGGAAGGTTACCTCCTACACTTGACTCAGATACCTCCCCCTTATTTTCCGGGAAAGCCCTTCAGGTCTCCCCTCCACCGGGACCTCCTACTGAAGAAGTTGGCAGGTCTTCTCGAGGACAAAGTGGTAGAACCGGTGTCTTACAATCTCAAGGGCAAGGTGTTCTACTCCAGGTATTTCCTCATGCCAAAAAGGACAGGGGGCCTAAGACCCACCCTCGACCTGTGCAACCTCAAAAAGTTCCTGGTGAGGGAGAAGTTCAAGATGCTCTCCCTTGGAACATTGCTGCCTTACCTCCAGCAGGGAGATTGGCTATGCTACTTAAACCTGAAGGATGCCTATACCCACATCCTCATTCACCCCAACCACAGGCAGTACCTGCGGTTCATAGTGGGGGGGTGGGTACTATCAGTACAGGGTGCTGCATTTCAGCTTGCCTTACACCCCAAGGGTCTTCACAAAACGCCTGGTAGTCATGGCTGCCTTCCTCTGCCTGGAAGACTGGCTCATGAAGGAAGGCACGGCCTCAGAGGTGCAGCAGGCTACCACACACACCATCCAGGTCCTGTAGCACTTGGGCTTTGTCATAGAGTATCCCATCTCCTTCCAACACAATGTCGAGTTCATTGGGGCAAAACTGGACAGTCTCCAGTCAAAGGCCTTCCTGCCCAGGGACCGAGCCGACCACCTCAGGACTCTGACACAGGATATACAGCACTGTCCCTCCATGCTTGGCTCCTTCTATGCCTTTTTGGACACATGGCCTCCACGGTCCACATCACCCCAGACACTCACCTCCACATGAGGGCTGCACAGCGGTGTCTCCAAGACCAGTGGAAGGCCACGGGGCGTCTCTGAGACAGAGTCTCCGTAACCCGTCAACTGGCTGGACTTTCTGACCTGGTGGCAGATTCCGTGGTAAGGACCTCTGACCTGGTGGCAGACTCTGTGGAAGGACCTCTCTGACCTGGTGGCAGACTCCGTGGTAAGGACCTTTAAGGGGCTCGGGGCCTTTTCAGACCCCGAGCCCCTTAAAGGTCCTTACCACGGACATCTCCCTGCTTGGCTGGGAAGCCCACTGTGGGGAACTCTACACCCAGGGCAACTGGTCAGCAGACGAGTGCTCCCAATAAATCAATCTCCTGGGACTATGGGCGATTTACTTAGCCCTTCGAGCCTTTTGCTACCACCTGCATCACCAGACAATCCTGGTTCAGACGGACAACCAGGTGGCAATGTTCTGTGTGAACAAACAGGGGGGCACAGGGTCTCATGCCCTCTGCCAAGAGGCAATACTCCTCTGCTCATATGCAATCCAACAAGGTATTCGCCTAGGGCAGTATGTCTACCAGGCCAGAACAACCTGTGTTAGTTGGACCCCAGTGTGGCCGACCGGCTCTTCCAGATCTGGGCGAAGTCCATGATGGACCTATTTGCCAGTCCAGACAACTTCCATTTCCTTAGCATCTCTCTAGTCCAGTCCCGGAACCATAGAGTTGTGAACCTCCACCAACAGCTTTGGAGACTGAATATCTTCATCTCTTTGATCATCCAGCTATATGCAGCCCCAAGGACCGCCCACACATCAGTATCTCAGTCTCCAAGCAGCTTGGAAGTCAGAGCCCAGAACTGGGCTCCTTAGGAACAAATAAGCAGAGCTTTAGTGTTTTATTATTTTCTAGGTTTAGGTGCTGGGCTGCTGCTGTGGAGGAATTCTTTGGCTGTGTCCCTTCTGCCTTTATCTGATCTGTTTTTTTCTCTCTTTCTCTCTGTCAGTCTCCCCATAGGTCAAACAAGCAGGGGAGCTGCAAAGGACACAGGTCTCCTTTCTACCGAACCCCCTTGGTGGGTGAGGAGAAGGTTGAAGGCAATTAACTGCAGCAATTATTTATTTATTATTTTATTTATTACAGTTGCTTATATACCGCACTATTCGGTATCAGCGCGGTTTACAGTATAACAAAAACAACCTAAACACAAACTGTTTGGTTTTACATAGAACAGGAATACCAACTTGGATAACAGGGTTGAACTATATACATGAGGGATAAATTCAATAACAGGGTTGGACTATATACATGAAATATTAGTTGCAATGAGTTATATGCAACACAATGCTTACTTTAAGACGGAATTAAATACAGCAGTAGGCTCTGAGGGTCCCCTAACTGATTTAGGGGTTCCCTGAGCTGCCCTGAGCGGTTATTAACTCTGATGTTGGCTCTGATAACTGCTACTCAGAGCTTGTGGCAGGCACGCTGGACAGCACTCACAGAGTTTTGACCCCCCCCCCCCTCCTCTCCTGTGTGTGGGTGAGTAGAGTTTGGGGCTTTTTATTTCTAAAGGCAGTGATAGAGGCCTTGGGGTAGCCTGGAATCAGCTCTGGGGAGTTTGTTTAGACCTTTTGGGTACTTTTTATAGTCCTTTTTTTGGCGGGATCGGGTCCGGCGGCCATCTTGGATTTTCAAAGTCATTTTTTCTTTGTGTTTTTTTTTTAGGGATAGGAGCTTCGTTTTTGAATTTTTTGGTCAGATATCAGCTAATTGACCCCAGCTCTATCTAATCCTGTGATTTGGAGCGTTTTTGAGCACTTTTAAAATCACGATTTTTTTTCTGCTCTGTTTGCTTCAGAGCAAGGTGTCTCTGCTTTGCTGGTAGAGGGCTGTGTGCATAGGCATGCCTCCTAGTCCTCGGTGTCTGGTTTGTGGCATTCATAGAAGTAGTAATTTGGAAGCCAGAGTCTGTGCCACTTGTTCTGCTGTGGTTGCTGTCATGGAGGATCCTCTGGAGGGCTCCAGTGCGGATCTCCCTCCTGTCTCTACAGAAGGGACATCAAGGCAGGCAGAGACGGTCCTTGATCCGGGGATTTCTGAGGTGCCAGAGCGCCTGTTGGCGGGGGGCGTCCAGGAGGGATCCCTGGGAATTCCACCCGCCTTTTTCTCTCTCATGCAGGAGGCTCTGGCTCTCTTGCAGCCGGCGGGTGGAGGTTCGGTCCCGCCCCGCTGTGGGCTAAAGCGCCCACTTTCAGTAGAGGGAGACACCGGTCCACAAAAGAAGAGCCGGCCCCCGAGTGTTGCGGATTCTGCGCCTCCTGGGGATGAGTCCCACGAGGGGCTGGGGGAGGCTCTCGGGCTAGAGTCTGCGGAAGATTTAGAAGACGGCGAGTTGTTTGACGACGAGCAGAGTAGTAGAATAGTGCATGTATTTCGTAAAGAGGAACTTCCGGCACTGATTGCCGAAACCCTCAAAGTATTGAACATACCCGTGGAAGATTCCGCTGCGGAGGACCAGTTGGAGGATCCCTTGATGCAGGCGGTGCGCACTTCCCACAGAGTCTTTCCGCTCCATAGGGTTTTTAAGGCTATGATCCAGGAGGAGTGGAACAGTCCAGAATCTGCCTTGCGCGGGGCTAGACTGTTGCCTAAGTTGTATCCTCTATCGGAGGCTGATAGAGAGCTTTTTCGTTCGCCGAAGGTGGACGCGGCAGTTTCCGCGGTTACTAAACGGACTACTATCCCGGTGGAAGGTGCTGCGGCGTTGAAGGACGCGCAGGATAGAAAGGTCGAGAGCTTGTTGAGACAGGCGTTTGATGTTTCTGCCCTGTCAATGCAGGCGGCGGTGGCCGGGGCCTGGGTGGCGCGCGGCTGCCTCCGCTGGTCTCAGCAGTTGCAGGGGCCCCAGTCGGCGGAACAGGAGGCCGCGGTGTCCAGATTGGAGTCTGGTGCCGCTTATTTGGCGGATATCCAATGGATCTAATGGATATCCATTAGAGGGTTGGCTAACGGCATGGCGTCGGTGGTAGCGGCGCGTCGTTCTCTTTGGTTACGCAATTGGGCGGCTGATGGTTCTTCTAAAGCTCGCCTTAGTAAGCTGCCGTTTAAGGGCAGGCAGTTATTTGGAGAGGACTTGGATAGGTTGGTAAAAGATCTCGGGGATTCTAAGGGGGGTCGGCTTCCGGAGGATAAGCCCAAGCAGGCGAAACCGACCTTCACCTTCCGGGGGTCTCAGCAGTCCTTTTGGAGATTTCGTGCCTCCCGCTTTGGTCAGTCCCAGCGTTCCAGATACCCGGGGCGCGGACAGAGTTTCCGCGGATTTCGGGGGGCAGGTAGAGGTTTTGGCTCCTTCCAGGCGCAGGTCCCCAAAAAGTCACAATGAAGCGAGGCCGGCTCCGGTGGCGGTGATCCCCGTAGGGGGCAGACTACGGGATTTCTACCCTGCCTGGGCCGCTATCACATCCGATCAGTGGGTGTTAGAAGTGATACGAGAGGGATATGCGCTCGAGCTGCATCGACCGGTGCTAGATTCCTTCGTTATGTCCCCGTGCAGCGCTCCCTGGAAACGAAGAGCCGTATCAGATACTCTTTCCCGGCTGCTTCGGCTCTGGGCAGTCGCCCCCGTGCCGGAGGGGCAGTTAGGGTCCGGTCGATACTCCATCTACTTCGTGGTGCCGAAAAAGGAGGGCACCTTTCGACCAATCCTGGATTTAAAGAGAGTGAATCGGTGCCTCCGGGTGTCGCATTTTCACATGGAAACGCTGCGCTCGGTCATAGTGGCGGTCCGCGAGGGGGAATTCCTAACGTCCCTAGACCTTACGGAGGCCTATTTGCATATTCCCATTCGTCGGGAACATAAAAGATTTCTGCGGTTTGCACTGCCGATGGGACATTTTCAGTTTCAAGCCATGCCCTTCGGCCTCGCGACGGCACCACGGGTCTTCACGAAGATCATGGTGGTGGTAGCGGCGTTCCTGCGGAAGGAGGGTGTCCTCGTGCATCCCTATCTCGACCACTGGTTGATCCGGGCGAAGTCGAGGGAGGAGAGTCTCCGAGCGACGGCGCGGGTCGTACAGATTTTGCAGTCGTTAGGCTGGGTGGTCAATCGGGCGAAGAGCAGCCTTCTTCCCTCGCAGACCTTGGAGTATTTGGGGGCGCGTTTCGAGACCGGCAACGGGAAGGTTTTTCTCCCAGTGCACAGAGCGCGGGCCCTGAGGCGGCTGGTGGAGCAGTTTCTAGCGAGACGGTCGTCCTCGGCTTGGCAATACCTTCAGCTTCTCGGCACGATGGTGGCGACCATCGAGGTAGTTCCGTGGGCAAGGGCGCACATACGGCCCCTGCAGCAAACGCTGCTGCGTCGATGGTGTCATCAGTCCGACTCGCTAGCTCGTCAGTTAGTTTGCCCCTTGGGGGTTCGGCGCAGTTAGTTTGCCCCTTGGGGGTTAGTTTGCCCCTTGGGGTTAGTTTGCTGGTGGTTGCGTCGGCGCTCTCTGGCGAACGGTATGCCCTTGGAGTCTCCCGTCTGTCGTCTGCTGATGACGGATGCCAGTTTGAGCGGCTGGGGGGCTCATTGCGAGGGTCAGATTGCTCAGGGCCAGTGGTCCTCGCGGGAGAGCCAGTGGTCCATCAACCGTCTGGAAATGAGAGCCGTGTGATTGGCTCTGACTGCGTTTCAGCCTTGGCTGCAGGGAGCGGCGGTCAGGGTGCTGTCCAACAATGCCTCCATGGTAGCCTACATAAATCGCCAGGGAGGCACAGGCAGCGCGGCGTTGGAAGCGGAGGCGGATCTGCTTCTAGAATGGGCAGAGCGGCATCTTCAATGTCTGTCGGCCCAGCATGTCGCGGGGGTTCACAATGTGGAGGCGGACTTTCTGAGTCGTCGCAGAGTAGACCCCGCAGAGTGGTCTCTACATCCCGAGGTATTTGTGTTGCTGGTCCGTCGTTGGGGTCTGCCGATAATGGACCTCATGGCGACCTTCGAGTCCGCGCAGGTCGAACGGTTCTTCAGCAGGCGTCGGGAACGCATGTCGGAAGGCCTCGATGCATTGGCACAAAGGTGGCCAAGGTACGGGCTGCTCTATGTCTTTTCTCCGTGGGCTCTGGTGGGTCGCCTGGTGCAGCGGATCGAGCGGCATCCGGGTCCCGTGGTTCTGATTGCCCCGGACTGGCCTCGTCGGCCTTGGTATGCGGATCTGGTGCGGTTGAGTGTGGCCGATCCGTGGCTGCTTCCTCCTCGGCCGGATCTCCTTCGGCAGGGGCCGCTGCAGATGCCTCAGGTGGCTCGATTCTCGCTTACGGCATGGCTATTGAGAGGGCGCGAATGAGAGCCAAAGGTTATTCTCCGGAGGTCATTGCTACCTTGTTGCGGGCACGGCGTCGGTCTACGTCGCTAGCGTATGTCCGGGTCTGGTGTATTTTTGAGAGCTGGTGTGCGGATCGCGAATTGCGGCCTTTGCGGACCTCTGTTCCTCAGATCCTCTCCTTCTTGCAAGCAGGGTGGACAAGGGCCTGGCGGCCAGTTCCTTGAGGGTACAACTTGCAGCTCTTGCGTGTTTTCGAGGCAAGGTTCAGGGCCAGCTATTGGGGTCCCATGCTGATGTGAAGCGCTTCTTGCGAGCGGTGTTGCTTATGCGTCCTCCGTGCAGGGCTTTAGTTCCCTCATGGGACTTGAATTTGGTGTTGAGGTCTCTGGTGGCTTCGCCGTTTGAACCCTTGGCGCAAGCTTCATTGAAGGACTTGACGTTGAAGACGGTGTTTCTGGTGGCGATCTCGTCAGCTCGCAGGATTTCGGAGTTGCAGGCTCTTTCGTGTAGGGAACCCTATCTGTCTTTCTCGGCCGACAAGGTGGTATTGCGACCGGTTCCCGCGTTTTTGCCTAAGGTAGTTTCGGCATTTCACATGAATCAAGTGGTGTCTCTCCCGGTGTTTGCCAAGGAACACGGTAAGCACGCGGATAACTCCTTGCACGCGTTGGATGTCCGTCGAGCGCTTCGCCGGTATTTGCGGGAAACGGCGTCCTTCCGTAAGTCCGATCGTTTATTTGTCGCCTTTGGCGGTCCGCGCAAGGGGGAAGCGGCATCTAAGTCTTCCATTTCCCGCTGGTTGAAAGAGGCGATTTCGTCGGCATACCTTTTACACGGCAAGATGGTTCCTGCCGGGCTTCGGGTTCACTCGACTAGGGCGCAGGCGGCGTCTTGGGCAGAAGTTAGCTTGGTGCCGGCGGTGGATATTTGTCGGGCGGCGACGTGGTTGTCCTTGCACACCTTTGCTAAGCACTATCATCTGGATGTGCAGGCGGCGTCGGATGCGCGGTTTGGCTCTCGGGTGCTTCAGGCTGGACTAGCGAGGCCCTCCCGTTGAGATATACTGCTCTGTTACATCCTCTATGGTTCCGGGATTGGACTAGAGATACGCTAAGGAAGAGTAAATTAGACTTACCTGCTAATTGTTGTTCCTTGCGGAACTCTAGTCCAGTCCCGGATCCCTCCCTGTCTCTCGGTTCTCGCTGCCAGCCAAGAAGATACAGTCATTATAGGAGTCTGCCAGGGTTTCTGTTCTCTATGCTTTCGGTCAGAGCTCCTCTGCTTGCAGCACGCCTTAGTTCCCTTTCGGGGCCAATTTGGAGGGTGAGCGGTGGCGCCTCTTGTTGCTTGTGTTTTGCGCAGGGGTCGCCACGGCTGTTCTGGTCCGCCTTCCCGTAGGCGGGAGATTGTTCATAAGAAATACAAAAAAAAAAAAAAATTAAATTTAAAAAAAAAAAAAAGATTTTCGCTAGTAGTGGGATCTTTAGGGTCAGGATCCTTTTTTCCACTGTATGGTTATATCTACTTATTTGTTGCTCTGCTTAGTATGCTTTGTCAATAGGTACTGATGTGTGGGCGGTCCTTGGGGCTGCATATAGCTGGATGATCAAAGAGATGAAGATATTCAGTCTCCAAAGCTGCTGGTGGAGGTTCACAACTCTATGGTTCCGGGACTGGACTAGAGTTCTGCAAGGAACAACAATTAGCAGGTAAGTCTAATTTACTCTTACCCACTTCTGTTCCCGGCAGGCCCACCTCTCCAGGGTGGCAGAGGATGCGTTCCTCATCTCGTGGTCGGAGGGCCTCATGTACTCCTTTTCTCCCACGCTGCTGATTGCCAAAACCTTGTTCAGGACCCTCCGCGACAAGGCCTCAATCATTCTGATATCCCCTTGGTGGCCCAGGCAAAAAGTGGTTCCCACTGTTCCTCCGACTAACAATGGAGACCCCCATCCCATTAGAGACTTCTCCGGGACTCCTGTCTCAGGAAGGGGGCTCTCTTCTGCACCCCAACCTGGGGTCCCTGTCTCTGACAGCATGGCTTCTGAAAGGGTGACCTTAGCCCCTTTCAGTATCTCCAGTGAGGTAGAGGAGATCCTGTTGGTCTCTTGCAAGGCTTCTACTAGGAAAGCTTACGCTCTCAAATGGCACAGGTTTGCAGCCTGGCGTACCCAGCATAGGACTGACATGTTCTCCTGCCCAGTAGGACTAGTATCAAACACAAAGGGAGCTAGGCCCTCGCACAGAGATACAGACAAACACAAGATGCGAGGGTCAGATGCGATCACTGGTGCATTGTTTATTCGAAACAAACCCCAATGCGTTTTGGCGTTACGCCTTCTTCAGGGGGGTACGCATAAAGGCACCGTGTATGTATGTAGTCTATAAAAAGACTCCAATTTCTCTGTGATCTCTCCGGGACTTTGACATTACACTTCTAGACTGGCTTTAAACTTGGTCACCTATAAATTAACGTATAGTTAGTTTCTCGGGCATTAACAGCCACCGAGCTTCTCCAAAGTCGACCCTCAATCTGTTCCCATTGTTGCTCAGTGTAGGAAAGATGCAGTTCCTGTGTCCACTGATCTCTATGCTTGACTATTCCTGGCTGTTGAGCCTGCAAATGTGCATATAGGGCAGCGATAAGACCCTTAGTGGTGGTGCGCTCCTCAATAAGTGTTCAACATCTGACACGACTCGTGCACCTTGTGGCCTAATAACTCGATTTCCCACCCAGTGGGCCACCTGTATATACTGGTAGACATGATAATCTGGAATATCAAATTTCTCCTGCAGCTTGCTAAAAGGGCGCAACACGCTATCTTCGAATAATTGACCCGCATGACTAATTCTCCAGGACCAAGCAGGAAGTCAGTCCTCACATATGGGTGACGTCAGCGCCGACAGAGCCGCCGTGCGGAGCATTTCCCCAGCTTTCAAAGAAAGCCTTTGGGAATGCAGCACGCCTGCGCGGTCCCCTTCTCGCCCAAGGGTGCCATCTTGCTCAGTCTTCTTCCGCGGAGCCTGACGGATGTGAGTATGTGTCACCCGGGAAAAGTTGGTTTTTTTCGGCAATTTTTGCGTTATTTTATCCGGTTCGCCGCCGGTTCCCCTTCCCGCCTGGGCTCAGTACACCGGTATCGAGTCCGGACTTGTGATTTTCGTTTTTTTTCCTTCGTGACTAGTGTCCGCGCTCTTTTTATGTTTTCACTGGCAGCCCGGTTGTTTGACCTTGCAGGGGCCCTTTTTCCCCCGATGGCTGCCAGCGGGTACAAAAAGTGTGATCGGTGCAAGAAACTTATGTCTCTCACCGACACACATGACTGCTGCCTCCGATGCCTCGGGCCGGACCATGACACGCTGGCCTGTGGCCCGTGCGGCAAAATGTCTTCGACGGCGCTTTGGAGCCGTCAGCATCAGCGTGAGAGAATATTCTCTGATTCCGCGTACGGCTGGGGAGTCTCCCTCGAGGGAGCACCGAAGGAAGAAAAAGCTCATGAGGGCGGTGTCGGTGGAGGCTCCTGGTTCCTCGAAGGCCAGGTCGCATAGCCCTGACCGCCGTCCCGGGCTCTCGGAGTCGGAGAGGCCTTCCAAGCTACCTCGTATGGAGCCGGAGTCCCTGAGTCACGTAACTGCAGTTGTCCTTGTTGACTCTCCTCCGGGGGAGCTGACGTCGGGCCCGATGCCATTGGGGCCCGAGTCGGGGGCTGCTGAGTCTCCTGCGCTTGGACTCAGGTTGACGGCCTTGGAGAGCAGCTTGGCTGCCTTCATGGAACAGCAGCGGGTGCTGATCGCCGGTCTGACTGGTGCATCTGCCCCGACCACCGGGACCTCGGCGTCTAAGTTGACCCCGGAGACCGAGCCAATCCTCGAGTCGATGAAGTCTTGAGTCGATCCTCGGTCAAGGTCCCCCTTGACCTCCCGTGCAGGGCCGAGGTCGTCGACGCCGATACCCTCGGCATCGGGGCAGGTGGCACCGAGGCCAACACGGCCAGAGCCACTTGACTCCTCAGAGGAGGAGTCGGAGTGGGAGATGGAGGACGAGGAGTCCCCGGACACCTTCCGGACCCGGTGCGTCCCTTCGAACTCACCGGAGTCCGAGCCTCGGAGAAGGTCCCCCCTGGAGGATACCCGGTTCTCGGACTTCGTGAGGGACATGGCCAAGGCCCTGGCCTTCCCTGCGGACCCCGAGGAGGAGCCTCGAGCCGAGGAGCTCGATGCCCTCCAGTATGATTTTCCTCCGAAGGAAGCCTTTACTGTACCGGTTCCTCCGATGCTGGAACGGCTGCTCTTCCGTATGTGGGAGGCACTGGCCTTGGCGCCGGTTCTTAGCAAACGGGTCGATTCTATTTATCGAGTCCGTAAGAGCCCTAGGTTCCAAAAGATGCAGCTACCGTACCACTCCATGGTTGTGGAATCGGTCGTGCACCGTCTGAAAAGTCAGAAGATGCACTCTTCGGTGCCCTCCAGTTGGGAGGCCCGGAACCTGGATGCCCTCGGTAGAAAGTGCTTCCTGGGCTCTATCTGTCTTGCCGCGTCCAGACCTACCAGCTGTACATGGGCATGTACTTAAGAGACCCGGCAAAGGAGATTGCCAGGTTCTCAGCTGGCCTCTCTGAGGAACCTTTGCAGAGGTTCAAAGCTTTGTCAACAGGGATTCGAGAGTGCTCGAAGTTTATCTCTCGAGCAGCCTATGATGGCTTTGAGGCTTCGGCCCATCAGGACCTGGAGCCATGGGTGCAGGACAAGTTGGTCGATGTCCCTTGCCGAGGTGAAAAGCTTTTCGGTAAGCCCATGGCTGAAAAGGCTGCAGAAATTGAGACTGAGACTCTCAGCAGGACAAGGCTGTCCAGAAAAACTTCTGCTCCTTCTCAGAAAAAGAAGGGCTCGGGGAAAAAGCCCTTTTTTCCCGAGGAAGGGTGCTGCCTACAAATCCTACCCTCACTATCAGGCCTCTCCAGCTCCCCTACAGGGCCAGCAGGCCAAGGGGCAGGGGCATGGGCCCCATAGGCAGAAGACCCCCAAGCCGCCAGCTCTGGCTCCTGCACAGCAGGGAGCGGGGTTTTGACTCCCACAGCATAGCCTCTTCTCCACAGCTGGCTCCACTCAGCACAGGAGGTCGGCTAACCCTGTACTCCTACAGGTGGCCAGCCATCACAGGGGATACCTGGGTCCTCAGCATAGTCCAACAAGGCTACATGCTCCACTTCCACCAGGTACCCCCCTCCTACTTTCCAGGGGAGCCTCTAAGACCCCCTCTGCACAGAAACCTCCTCCTTCGGGAGTTGGCAAGTCTTCTAAAGGAACAGGCGGTGGAACCGGTGCCTCACCACCTGGAAGAGCAAGGCTTCTACTCCAGGTACTTCCTGGTACCAAAAAGGACAGGAGGCCTCCGGCCTATCCTAGTCTTGCGAAACCTAAACAAGTTTCTGGAGAGGGTAAAGTTCAAGATGCTTACCCTTGGAATACTGCTGCCCTTCCTCCAGCAGGGAGACTGGCTATGCTCCTTAGACCTAAAGGATGCTTATACGCACATCCTCATTCATCCAGACCACAGACAATATCTCAGATTTGTGGTGGGAGGAAACCATTTCCAGTACAGAGTACTTCCCTTTGGCCTAACTTCTGCCCCAGGGTCTTCACCAAATGTCTGGCGGTGGTGGCGGCCTATCTCAGAAATCGGGGAATATTTGTCTTTCCATACCTGGACGACTGGCTCATCAGGGGTCAGTCTCTCCAGAAGGCCAGACAAGCCACTCTTCGCACTGTCTCTCTTCTCCAGCATCTGGGCTTTGTCATAAACCACGCAAAGTCCACGTTGCTCCCCTCATAGAATCTAGAGTTTATAGGGGCAAGATTACACACTCTGCAGGCAAGGGCTTACTTGCCCGAGGACAGGGCCCACAGATTGATGGACTTGGCCATCCAGTTCCAAAGCAATTCTTAGGTTTCCGCCAAGCAATTCCTGCGGCTCCTGGGTCACATGGCATCCACAGTACATGTGACTCCGAATGCCCGTCTGCACATGCGGGCGGCTCAGTGGTGCCTCAGAGTTCAGTGGGCGCAGGCCACAGGCAACCTCCGAGACAGAGTAAGGGTTCCAAACCACTCTTGGACTCCTTGCAGTGGTGGCTGCATCTCCCAAACCTTCTCAGGGGGGTACCCTTTCAGGCCCCAGCACACACAAGGGTGCTGACGACCAATGCTTCTTTAAGGGGCTGGGGTGCACATTGCCAGGGCACGTGCACTCAAGGCCTCTGGTCTCCTCGGGAGGCCATACAGCAAATCAGTCTTTTGGAGCTGCGAGCAATCCGCTTGGCTCTACAGACTTTTTCTCATGCCCTCTCTCACCAGTCTGTCTTAGTTCAGACAGACAATCAGGTAGCAATGTTCTATGTGAACAAGCAAGGGGGCACAGGGTCCAGGCTCCTATGTCAGGAGGCGCAGGCACTTTGCTCCTTTGCAGTCAAACAAGGCATGTTTCTCAAAGCGGTTTATCTGCCTGGTCAGGAGAACCTTTTGGCAGACAAACTAAGCAGGATTCTCCAGCCTCACGAATGGCAGTTGAATCCACTGGTGGTCCAGCAGATCTTTCTGCGATGGGGACTTCCATCAATCGATCTATTTGCAAGTCCACTGAACCGTCAGCTGCCCAGGTTTTGCTCCAGACAGCCGCATCCCCTGAGAATGGCAGCAGATGCGTTTCTGATCTCTTGGTCTACGGGCCTCCTGTATGTGTTTCCTCCCACGCCTCTGGTGGCCCGAACTCTGTTCAAGATTTTATGGGACACGGCCTCAGTGATTCTGGTAGCCCCCAGATGGCCGAGGCAACGGTGGTTTCCACTTCTTCTGCAGTTGACAGTGGAAACTCCATTCCCTCTGTGGTTGCAACCCGATCTCCTGTCCCAGGATCAGGGTTCCCTTCTGCACCCCAATCTCAGATCTCTTAATCTGATGGCCTGGCTGCTGAAAGGATAGTGCTAGCCCCCTTACTTCTACCTAGGGAAGTTGAGGAGGTGGTCTTGGCCTCTAGGAGGCAGTCCACCAGAAAGTCCTATGCACTCAAGTGGCGTAGGTTCACAATATGGTGTGCTCAGCACAATGAAGATCCTTTCTCCTGCCTTGTGTCAGTAGTACTACAATATTCAAATTATATACTCTGAATCTATTACTGAAAGTGACATGTTTTAGATAACTTTATGGATCTTATCTTATTTTTAAATGAAATTGCCCATGGCGATTTTTTAACGGGTCTCAGACTGTGGGCTCTCAAAGCAATAAACTTGTAACTTTGGGATAAAAGCCCTTTTTGCATCAATGACCTTTATGGCTTTACGCCTCCCACTTGTTTTTGAAGACCGTTCATCTGAGTGGTAAAAGTTTCAGAAGATTCTTTTTCTTTGAACGTGACAATCATGTTATCAATCGCTGTTGTCAGTGTAGACAAACTCGTTTGGGTGGTTTCAGTAATTAACACCATAAGATCCAAAGAGCACTTGTTTAGGATCTGGTTCCATTTGTCTATAAAAGTAGTGTCAGTGGTGTACATACGCGGTTCTTTGTACATGCGTAAGCCCCTCGGAATGTGGTGTCTCTGAACATACTCAAGGATAACCTATGAAGTTCCATTCGAACTTTCCTCTTTTGCATTTTAAGCAATTCATCCCAATCCACATCTAAAGATATCGGTGAAGGGAAGTTTGTTTCTAGCGTGGTAAGCAACTGTAGCGATGTATGGTCAGGTTTCTCGGCTTGTCGGAGATATATATATTCTCAGATACATTTTTGGAAGTGAGTACTGAATAAACTTATATTTGCTTTCGTTTCAGTATTGTCGAGGCTACCCCCTGAAGAAACCGTTGCCGGTGAAACGCAGATGAAGCGCGGATAATGGCGTTGGGGACAAAGCCTAACACCAAGCACTGATAAGCTAAGCATACCTTTAACAATTAATTTGAACATTATCCCGTGGGAGGCGTAAAGCCATAAGGGTCATTGATGCAAAAAGGGCTTTTATCCCAAAGTTACAAGTTTATTGCTTTGGGAGCCCACAGTCTGAGACCCGTTAAAAAATCGCCACGGGCAATTTCATTTAGAAATAAGATAAGATAAGATCCATAAAGTTATCTAAAACATGTCACTTTCAGTAATAGATTCAGAGTATATAATTTGAATATTGGTATATACAACTCTGAGGAAGAAGACCACTACTTAACTTGAGTAGTACTACAATACCTACTTCACCTGTCAGACCTAGGCCTTAAGTCCAACTCTTTTCCGCTCCATCTCAGTGCTCTATCAGCACACCACTCGCCAGTGGTGGGTCAGTCTCTGTCCGTCCACCCCTTGGTGTCCCGCTTCCTCAGAGGCCTATTTCTGCTCAAGCCTCCGATTTGTCCACCAGCCACTGAGTGGGATTTGAATGTGGTCTTGCAGCAACTTACTCGCCCACCGTTTGAGCCGATGGCTACTTGCCATTTACGCTTCCTTTCTTGGAAGGCGCTCTTCCTGGTAGCTCTTACCTCGGCCAGACATGTGAGTGAGCTACAGGCTCTAGTTTCTGATAGACCGTATACACGGTTCGATAGGAACAGGGTGGTCCTTCGGACTCATCTGAAGTTCCTTCCAAAAGTTGTCTCCTCTTCCCACCTCAACCAGGAGGTGGTTCTTCCGACATTCTTTCCCAGACTGCATACCAGCCGGGCTGAGAGAGTCTTGCATACTCTGGACTGTAAGAGGGCGTTGTCCTTTTACATAGAACGTACGAAGGGGCATCAAAGGGCTATTCAGCTCTTCGTATCCTTTGACCCTAATAAATTGGGGTTACCCGTCTCCAAGCAATACGTTGTCCACTTGGGTAGCAGATTGTATCGCCTTGGCGTACAGGGCAGCCGGCCTCTCCTTGCAGGGTCGAGTCTCGGCCTACCGTGTCAGGGCGAGAACCGCGTCAGTAGCTCATCTCCTCTCTGTTCCATTAGCAGACATCTGCTGGGCGGCTACTTGGTCATCAAGCCAGACTTTTGCAGCCCACTACCGCCTCGAGAGAGAGTCCCGTAGGGACAGTGCTTTCGGACAGGCGGTACTCCGTAATCTCTTTGAGGTTTAGGCAACTCCTACCCTCTGGCCCTTGTGTTGGGATTACCATACGGGGGCGTTGTCAGAGGATATTCTTATCACGGATGCTGAGGCTCTTCAGAGGGAGCCATTTTTTCAGCTTTGGGTTCCCAGTAGCCTAGAGCTGGGGAGTCCCATATGTGAGGACTGACTTCCTGCTTGGTCCTGGAGAAAGAGTAGTTACTCACCTGTAACAGGTGTTCTCCAGGAGCAGCAGGAATAAGTCCTCACGACCTTCCCTCCTCCCCTGGAGTTGCAGTCATATCCATTATTTTGATTTTTGCTGTCTTTTAGCTATGTCATCAGACTGAGCAAGATGGCACCCTTGGGTGGGAAGGGGACCGTGCAGGCACACTGCATTCCCAAAGGCTTTCTTTGAAAGCTGGGGAAATGCTCTGTCATCGCCAACGTCACCCATATGTGAGAACTGATTCCTGCTGCTCCTGGAGAACACCTGTTACAGGTGAGTAACTACTCTGTACCTTATGCCCCCACTGCCTAAAATCTGGGTCACTCATACCCGGAGGAAAAGAAGTATTATCCACTATGGGCGCCAAGGGGGTCAGGGTCACCCCGCGCGGCCAAAAAAAACGGTCCCAGCAGTGGAGAGTATGCATTATGTATGGATTAGTATGCAGACCTCCTCGCAACTTAGAACAAAGCCCCAACCCAGCCCCCCCCCCCTGTTAAATTAATTTCCATTTGTACCCAATGTTTAGTGCTAACAGAATTCATCCATTCCACCCCAGCACAACACTGCGCTGCCGCGTAATACCAATGAAGGTTGGGAGCCCCCATACCCTCATGTCTCGTTTGGGCATAGAGGATCCGACGAGCTATTCGGGGGCGTCTAAACCTCCATATGAATTTCATAAGCAGCGCTTGCCAAGATGCCAAGACCCCATGGGGCAAGGGTTTACGAAGTACCTGAGAAAGATACAAAAACCTCAGAACAACCACCATCTTTGCCACCGCTATGCGCCCAAACCAGGAGAGCATCAAACCCATCCAGGACTCCAGGTCCCGCTTAACTTGTTGGATTAAGGGTCCATAATTTGCCCTATATAACGCAGCCCGATCCACTTTCAGGTTCACACCCAAATAACGGAGAGCATGGTCCACCCCATCTAAAAGGGTAACTGACCTTCAATTGTGTACATGTCGCCTGCGGAACCCCACGTTCATAATTTCCGATTTAACGTAGTTAATTTTGAACCCTGAAACCTGCAAAAAGGCCGCAAAAAGCTGCATTGCAGTGGGAAGGGAGGCAGCCGGATTCACCAGCGATAATATATCATCATCTGCAAAGAGTGCAATTTTGTATTCACAAGAGCCCACCTGAACTCCAGTGACGTCAGGATGTGCACGAAGCTTTGCGCCAAAGGCTCCATCACCAACACGAACAACAACGGCGACAGCGAGCACCCCTGCTGAGTTCCCCTCTCCAACTCAAAACTCTCCGATTGACCCCCATAGACCTGGAGACAAGCCTTAGGTCCCTGATAAAGACTATATACCCAGCGGGTAAAGTTAGGCCCAAACCCCATCTTATCCAGAACACACCAAAGGAAGTCCCAGCTGACTCGGTCGAATGCCTTCTCGGCATCGACTCCCACCAAGAGCGCCGGTTGAGGTCCCTGTTGTGCGGCATGGATCACCTGCAGCATCCTCCAAACGTTGTCCGCTGCCTGTCGGCCAGGCACAAAGCCAACTTGATCAGAATGCACCAAATACGGAAGAGCCCGATTCAATCGGGCTGCTAACACTGGCCAATATATTTTCACATCAGTATTTCATAAATAGGGCGGTAAGAAGCTTAGGTATAATTGCAATAATAGCTTCTCGCTGGGAAGGAGGAAATGACCTCTCCTGCAACACCTCGTTAAAGAGCACCACCTGAGTCTGCTTTAACTGAGCACTATATTTTTTGTAATATTCCACAGGAAACCCATCGCTCCCCGGTGCCCTCCCAGCTTTTAAGCGCCGAATTGCTGCTTCCACCTCCTGTGTTGTCAATTCTGCGTCCAACTGTGCTCGCTCTATCTAGATCGGCCAGACGCGGCAAAGAGATATCACGTAAATACTCTTCCACTCGGGTCAAATCAAATGGCTCGGCCTTATACAATAGTTCCAAAAAGTTGGCTAATACTGCACGTATCTCCCGAGAAACCACCCGCAGGCTTCTCTTTAAATCTCAAATTTCACGTACCACCCTCGAGGTATGTTGCTGCCGGAGTCTCAGGGCGAGATAGCGTCCGACTTTATTCCCCTTTTCATAAAAGGTTTGTCGTAATTTACGATGCATATTATCCAAGTCTCTTTGCACACAGGCATCTGGTTTGGCCCGTGTTTCCCGCCACTGGCGGCATACGCATTTAGAGCCTGTCCGTGCATGTTTTAACTGAAGGCGCTTAATTTCCTCCTCCAATTGGTGAGATTCCTGTGTCCAGACTTTCCGAGTTCGAGCTGCCTCAGCTATTAGACAGCCATGAGCCATCGCCTTAAAAGTATCCCAAACCACTGGCAGTGGAACCTCCCCGTTATCATTTATCTCAAAAAATTCTTGTATGAATCGCCCATGGTCTTGAACAGCAGGTTGCCGCCGGAAAAAACGCTCATCTAAGCGCCACAGCCGCCTCCGCTCTCCACTCAGATCAGCAGGAAGAGCAGTCCAGCAGGGAGCATGATCCGACCATGTAAAAGCACCATGCCCAGCTTCCATCAGACGTTGATCCAACAAAAAGTAATCAATACACATGCACCTGATGAACTGGCGAGTAATATGTATAGCTTTTTTTCCCCACTGTGGGTGTCCCTCCAAACATCTCGCAGACCCAAATCAATCATAAACATCCTCAATGCCCGGCTAATCCCATTATTCACCCTCACAGTTTGTCCCGTTGAATCCAAGTGAGCCACCATATGCGCATTACAATCTCCTCCCAAAATGATAGGGCCTTTCCCAAACTCTGCCAATAGGACCTTCAGCCGTGCGAAAAAGGTCACCTCGCCTTGCATTGCATATTAGCCAACATAATTAAATGTCCCTTTAAACGGACATTCATAAAAAGCCACCGCCCCAAAGTATCCTTCTTAACATCTTCCACCCGCAGGGATAAGCTGTGATGGAATAGCATGGCCACTCCACATTTCTTCGTTCCATTCGCATCCGACGTTACCCACACTTCAGAATATGGTTTACATTTTAGCCAACCTTGATTGCTACTGCGGACATGCATCTCCTGCAAAAACACAATTTCCCATTTCAGAGACCGCAATTCCTTGAGCAATAACGAACGCTTTCGAGGGGAGTTGAGGCCTTTTACATTGAGGGAAACAGCTCTCAACATTGTATAGCATCCTCCTCTCTTCTGCTGTCTTGTAGTGCTTCCTGCCCCATGCGGTCCGGCCATGTCGCAAACCCCCCCCCCTTCCATCTCACCCCAAGCTTTATCAATGTCCCCCCTCCCACCATCCCCTTAATAGTACACATAGGAACAGCCATCATCCTCAGCTTCTCCGCTCCCCATGTAGTTATTCTAAAACACCTACCCGAACCCTTCCACCAGTTCTCACCCATTTTCTCACCCCTCCCTATATTTCCACCCTCCCGCCCCATCATTACCACCTGCCTGCCAAATTGACAGGATACGGTAAGAATGAACCAAAACTAAATCCATCCAGGTCTCCCTGCTTATAACTTATTTATTTTTATTTTATTTTTTTGTTTTTGTTTTCCCCCAAATGTTTAAACCAAACCAGCAGGAGAAGGAGGTATCCACAAAATATACAAGAGGGGACAGAAGCGGAACACCAGAAACCACGGCCTGACACAGGAAAAATTGCAGGGAACCTTTATTGGCAGACCCAACTTAAATGGTTTCGGTCAGAGGCCTCCTTCAGGGGTCTAAAATTAAACATAGACATAAAATTATAATACATAATACATACTAACAATAAAAAATATAAGTAAAAACATTTATATATAAGCAAAATAGGTAAACAATATATATATATATATATATGTGTATGTATATAAAACAACCTTACATATAAGTAAAATACATTACCACAAAGGAAAGAAAACAACGTATAAAATGTGGAACAAGCCACTCTTCCCAGTCTGCATTGAATGAAAAGAAAAACAAAAGGCAAATTATTGAGAAAATGCTGGATTGTTAAGGGAATCCATGTACCCAACATAAGGGTAAATAATCTCCTAAAAAACAATACATAATTAATAGATATATATTGCACAAGCAACCATAACAAAAAAATATCGTATATGTATCACGAATAACTAACATTTAGACACACGTACATCGCTCATTATTAAATGATATACACACACTAATATAATACTCAGTAGGGCTCAACAAAACATTAAAATACTTAACTGTGAGGAAGCGCAAATTCAAATACATCACAACTGACATAGAAATTGGCATGGGGTTAGGACTCCTAACTTAGGAGACAGAGAGAATTGAGGAAATACAAGGAGCTAACACGGAACCGGAGCAACTAACAAAGACTACTCTCTGAAAAAATGAAACTGATGGCCAAATAACACGAATCATAAGCTGCAAGGGGCATTGCAACAGCCTAATGTCCATACGGTTTTTGCTCCGTTTGTTTTAATTGTCATTGCACATATCCCTATTATGTCTTAATTGAGCCGTATTGTTATTTTGCATATAGTTCCCCCTTTTTTATATGCTAATCATATACCTTTCCTTGTACTCACGCGGCGGTCTTTCCGCCTGTAGCAGTTTTGTTTTTTGTGGTTTTTGCACCTTTTTGTAGTCCTCTGGCTTGCCCTTGATTTTCTCTCCACACTGCATGGCGTTCCTTTGCTCTTTGCAAAATTTCTCCTTTTTTGATACAAAAAAATCTTTTCATGTGCACTTATTTTCTCCCTGATAGGTGCATCCAAGTGGTGCTAGTTTTATGTTGCATTGTATTTATGCATTATGCATCAGTAATTGGTTTGTTTCTATTCTGATTTAGATTCTTTTCATTTTAATGTTCATATTGTTTTGTTTAGTCTAATAGTCAGCTGCATTTTCTCTTATCATGTCCATTTTTTTGTACTGTTGTCACTCAAAATTCTAAGAATGATTTTTCATGTGTATGTTTTCGTCCCTTTTGTCTACTATGGACCTGCTCCCTTGCAGCTTATGATTCGTGTTATTTGGCCATCAGTTTTCATTTTTTCAGAGAGTAGTCTTTGTTAGTTGCTCTGGTTCGGTGTTAACTCCTTGTATTTCCTCAATTCTCTCTGTCTCCTAACCCCATGCCAATTTCTATGTCAGTTGTGATGTATTTGATTGTGCACTTCCTCACAGTTAATAAGTATTTTAATGTTTTGTTGAGCCCTACTGAGTATTATATTAGTGTGTGTATATCATTTAGTAATGAGCAACGTACGTGTGTCTAAATGTTAGTTATTCGTGATGCATATACGATATTTTTTTGTTATGGTTGCTTGTGCAATATATATCTATTAATTATGTAATGTTTTTTAGGAGGTTATTTACCCTTATGTTGAGTACATGGATTCCCTTAACAATCCAGCATTTTCTCAATAATTTGTCTTTTTATTTTTCTTTTCATTCATTGCAGATTGGGAAGAGTGGCTTGTTCCACATTTTATACGTTGTTTTCTTTCCTTTGTGGTAATGTATTTTACTTATATGTAAGGTTGTTTTATATACATACATATATATATTGTTTACCTATTTTGCTTATATATGTATGTTTTTACATATATTTTTTTATTGTTAGTATGTATTATGTATGTATAATTTTATGTCTGTTTAATTTTAGACCCCTGAAGAAGGCCTCTGTCCGAAACCTTTTAAGTTGGGTCTACCAATAAAGTTTCCATGCAATTTTTCCTGTGTCAGGCCGTGGTTTCTGGTATTCCGCTTCTGTCTCCTCTTGTATATTTTGCAGATACCTCCTTCTCCTGCTGGTTTGGTTTCTTCCTTTTTTTGAAGAATACCATGGCCTACACGCAATGGGACAATATCTTCAGCTACTCAGAAGACCACTTGAATCATCTTCTTAAGGAACCTCCCTTAGTGGAAGATGAGCCTGAAGATGCTAGTCTTGCTGACTGCTGGATAGATCTAATCCGTACTAAGAAAGCAGTTATCAGATACAAGCTGCACTATGCCAGCATGTTGCAATATTGCAGGGTTAAACGGATTCCAAGAGGTCTAAGGATGACGAGAGAACCAAATATGTTCCGGGACGATAAACCCTTTATGGACAGATGATGTGCCATCTTGAACAAATGCTCTCTTGACCTTATGGTCCTATTAGCTGAGACTGCAAAATAAAAGGCTGAAAAGATCAGAACAGAGGCTGAGAGGAAAATGGACTCTTTAAGATCTGAAGATCGACATTTTGAGAGACTTATTGGTGATTATAATAAGAAATTAGAGGAGTATCGTAGAGATATAAAAAGAGGGAAACTTGACAAACATAAACGTGATGAATTAGATTACAAGAATGATAATGCATATTTATGGCTGAAACCTCGGGCTCCTTTTAATGGTCAGCGTCAAGTAAGTTTTAAGGAAGATAATTATAACAATCGTAACAATGAATACTCTAGAAAACATGATCACTACTACAATACTAATTATTCTCGTAAGTATGATAGGTATGATAACCATAATGGTGATTACCCTAAAAGACCTGAAGATTCCACCTATAGATATGATGATTCTATTATATCTAAAAAGATAAATTCTCCTATGAGCAGATATGACGACACACAAGAAAGGAGTAAAAAACGTATAAGAAGTGAGTCAGAGGAACTCTTCACTTCTCCTGTTTCTACTCCCCTCCCGACCTCCCCGGGTACTTCCAGGGATTTTTTATTCGAGGACCTCTGGGAAAAGGAATCGGCACAGCGCAAGTTAAAAAAAAACACCTCCCCCCTCGGTTAGAATTCAGAGGGAGGGGAAGGGGCAGAGGCAATGTGTTTCGGCCTCCTCAAAACCGCCCTCACGAGTCTTATTAAATCAGGACGAACTGATAGATGTACGAAGTCTATTGCAAGCAGATTTGCTTGTTATTAATCTTTCCCCTGTTACTTTAACAAAGTCAGAACTTGATCTTTTACAGAAAGGTCTGTCTTTTGTCCCTACAGCACCTTATGATGCATTTCAAACTCGCATAGATCTTCATATATTATCCCGTAAGTTGCAAATTAAAATTTTCTTTCAGACAAACCTTTTGCCTCAAACGATCTTTCTATAATACACGCCAAATCTCGGTGGTACCCCCCGGGTCCTACTGATCCTACGATTCATACCTTCATGAACTGTTTTTTAAGAGACGTACAAATGATGGAAAAGGAATCTAGGTGTAGATATTTTAATCTCATACGTAAGGAAAGATCTGCAATACGTAATTTGAGAAAATGGTCTGATATTGTTATCAAACCTGCCGATAAAGGTGGGGGTATTGTGATTTTTGATCGCACATACTATATACAAGAACTTTCCAGTCAACTTAATGACAGGGATTTTTATCAAGTTCTGACATGTGACCCCACATCATCTATTAAACAGGAAATTGACTCCCTTCTGTTATATGGTCTTAATGCAGGTTTTCTCACCCAATGAGAATACTCCTTTTTACTGGTCAAGCACCTAGTTATCCCAACGATATATACCATTCCAAAAATCCATAAGTCTCTCACTTCCCCTCCAGGCCGACCTATTGTCTCTGGTATAGGCTCTGTTCTAGAACCTCTTTCGAAATTTATCGACATTTTCCTACGACCTCTTATCCCCTGTATTACCTCATATATCAGAGATGCTGCAGATGTCATTTCTTTTTTGGGTGGTTTTGGTACCGACGTCTCTAATATCATTTTAGTGACGTTGGATATTGAATCCCTGTACACCAACAAACCACAGGAAGATGCTTTAGTGGTCATCACTAAATATTTGAACTTACGTCCTTCACCAGTTCATACACCCACCCATTTTCTGATAGATTTAGCACAAGTTGCATTGACCCGTAATTATTTTCTTTTTAATGGTAAATTTTATCAACAGATAAAAGGTACGGCCATGGGTGTAGCCATGGCACCAGATATAGCCAGCTTATACGTGGCTGAATTTGAAGAGACTCTTTTTCTGTCATCATTGTGGTCTTTTTCTGTCATCATTGTGGTCTTTTTCTGTCATCATGTTTCTATGTTTCTATCAGAGGATCTCTAAAGGTAAAAAGTGGACTGTTGTAGTTGTTGTTATGGAAGGACAGACTAGATGGGCCTTGTGGTCTTTTTCTGTCATCATGTTTCTATGTTTCTAAAAGATTTTCCTTTCTCCTCTCTGATGTTATCTTGGAAAAGATACATTGATGATATCCTCTTGCTATGGAAGGGTACTGATATTCAGCTACTTGAATTTTATGATTGGCTAAATACCCTTGACACTAATCTTAAATTCAAGATGCAATCCAGTTCTATAGAAATACCATTCTTGGACATACTTATTAAGAAGTCCACTACTGGCTTCAAAACTACTATCTTTTGGAAAGCTACGGATAAAAATAAATTACTCCATTTTGACAGCTTTCATAACAGCCATATAAAGAGAAATTTACCAATTTCATAATTCTTGCGTCTCTGCAGATTATGCACAGATTACGATGAATTTAAAAGTAAATCTTATGATATGGCAGAGCGTTTGAGTTAGGGGATATTAGACTGCATTAATAAAGGGTTCCGTCGCGCTTGCACCTCTAACAGACAGGATTTACTTTTACCAAAAGAAAGAACTTTATATGACAAGTTACTCTGCGTCCTTAAGTTTTCACATCTCTCTTGGAAAATACAGAAAATTCTGAAGGCCCATTGGCATATCCTTCAAACTAGCTCCTGCTTTCTTAATCAGCGTCTCACCATTGCCTACAACAGAGGACACAATTTAGCTGACAAATTGGTTTCATCATAAATGTCCTCGCGTTCAGGCTCTACTCTTAGAGAGAAAGGACATTTCAAATGTAATAAATGTTCGTTCTGTAAGCATGCTATTGTATCATCTGTTTTTATACATCCCAATACTCACATACAATACAGGTTGCACACTAGGACCAACTGTTGTTCTACACATGTAGTGTATGTTATCATTTGCCCTTGCCCCCTGCTATATGTTGGTAAGACTATCCAGCCAATTAAGACACGCATTCAAGAACACAAAAGCTGTATTAAAAGAAAAATTATGACAGCTCCCTTGGTGGAACATTGGTCTTCATTCCAACACACTCTTGATGATTTAAAGTTTTTTGTTATCAAGCAAGTCAGCGTTCCTCCTCGGGACGGGGACCTTGATCGCAGGTTAGTCCAAGAAGAACTGAGGTATATTTTCTTATTTGATACAGTGGTCCCAAAAGGGTTAAATAAAGAGATTGAATATCATGTTTTTCTGTAGATAAATTTTTTTTTATGTCTTCCTTTATATAAATAAATTTTTTAGGTTTTCTTTTGTTAATTTTCCATGTTGTTCACAAGTTTTTATGATCACTAAATGACCATTGTCCAATACATTACAATTTTGGTATTATGTGTTATTACCATATTGTTGGGCTCTTACTCCATCTTCACTGTTTTTTCACCCGGTTTTACTTTTCTATTTGTTGTTTATTTTCTTATTCTTCAGTTTGTTGACACGCAATCTTAAGATTATAATTTTATATTGGCGTCAGTTTTATTGTTCCTTTGTTGCTATAACGGTTTGCCCATTCCTCCCCCTTCCCTTCCTCCTTCCCCCCCCCCCTTCTTCCCCCCCTCCTTCCTCCCCCCCTTGTTTTCCTCTTAGTTTATGGGCTGGTTAATGTTGCTGTTTCTTATGTTTTTTTCAGTCTTTCTGATGTCAATATTTTATGGTTGCATTTGAACACTAGAGCCATTGGTTTTATGTTACTATTTATATTATATCCCTTATGTATTCATTTTAGTGCGCATAATCTATACACTTTTGTTACCATTTATATTACATTTTTTTATGTATTCATTTTTAGTGCGCATAATGTACACACCCCTGTTTTATATTGGAGTTGTTACATTTTGTAATGTACTTTGTTATTTTGGATCTATTTTAATGATTATAAGTATGCAGAAATACAAATCTTGCACTTTTTGTCTCTTTTATGTCTGATTTCAATCATGATTTTTATCTTTCCTATTATGTTCATCTCTCTCCCCCCCCCCCCCCTTCCTCCCTGGGTTTTTTTTGTGTATGTGCTGTGTACAGTGTTCTTCCTGCGTCCTGTTTCACTGCTCTCCTTTTTGTTTCCTTCATTATATTAATCTGTCTATCATTGTACGTGTTCGAGTGGGAGGTACTCTAATGCACTTTAAATATTCCTTTTGCACTTGCGCGGCATTTTCCTGCCTACAGCAGCAACGCTGGTAACCTTTGCCTTTTATAGTTTTCTTGCTTATTTTTAATTTTCTGTCTGCACTGAGTGGCGGTTTCGTGCCCTTAGCAATATCGCTGGCTATGCCCTTCCTTATACTTTGGTTCTTTCGAAAAACAAAAAATGGTTTTCGTTTGGGTTTATTTCTTTTCAACTGTTGCAATCCAGTAGTGCTGGCCTTACATTTTTTGACGGCTAGCATCATATAATAGAAATTGGTTTGCTTCCAATTTGGATAAGTTTCGTTTTATAGTGGGTATTTCAACAGCCTAATGTCCATACGGTTTTTGCTCCGTTTGTTTTAATTGTCATTGCATATATCCCTATTATGTCTTAATTGAGCTGTATTGTTATTTTGCATATAGTTTCCCCTTTTTTATATGCTAATCATATACCTTTCCTTGTACTCATGCGACGGTCTTTCCGCCTGTAGCAGTTTTGTTTTTTGTGGTTTTTGCACCTTTTTGTAGTCCTCTGGCTTGCCCTTGATTTTCTCTCCACACTGCGTTGCATTCCTTTGCTCTTTGCAAAATTTCTCCTTTTTCGATACAAAAAAATTATTTTCATCTTCACTTATTTTCTCCCTGATAGGTGCATCCAAGTGGTGCTTGTTTTTTGTTACATTTTTGTTAATAAGCATCATGCATCAGTAGTTGTTTTGTTTCTATTTTGATTAAGATTCTTTTCATTTTAATGTTCATATTGTTTTGTTTAGTCTAATAGTCAGCTGCATTTTCTCTTATTTATTTATTTATTTATTTAACAGTTTCTTCTATACCGCCCCTTCCAGAGATCAGGGGCGGTTTACATTGAACAAAAATTAACATACTTCCGTATATTTTACATGGAACATGTTTTAACTATCTACACGTTTTGTTACATGGAACATATTTTTAACGTTAACAATAACACTTTTTTAAAACCTATGTACAGGTTATGAAACATGGAGCATAACATAGTTAATTAACGGTAGTTATTTACATTAGTGATATAGCCGTCAGTTATCATGTCCGTTTATATAGCCGTCAGTTATCATGTCCGTTTTTTTGTACTGTTGTCACTCAAAATTCTAAGAATGATTTTTCATGTGTATGTTTTTGTCCCTTTTGTCTACTATGGACCTGCTCCCTTGCAGGTTATGATTCGTGTTATTTGGCCATCAGTTTTCATTTTTTCAGAGAGTAGTCTGTTTGTTGCTCTGGTTCTGTGTTAGCTCCTTGTATTTCCTCAATTCTCTCTGTCTCCTAACCCCATGCCAATTTCTATGTCAATTGTGATGTATTTGAATTTGCACTTCCACACAGTTAAGTATTTTAATGTTTTGTTGAGCCCTACTGAGTATTATATTAGTGTGTGTATATCATTTAATAATGAGCAATGTACGTGTGTCTAAATGTTAGTTATTCGTGATACATATACAATATTTTTTTATTATGGTTGCTTGTGCAATATATATCTATTAATTATGTAATGTTTTTTTAGGAGGTTATTTACCCTTATGTTGGGTACATGGATTCCCTTAACAATCCAGCATTTTCTCAATAATTTGTGTTTTTGTTTTTCTTTTCATTCAGTGCAGATTGGGAAGAGTGGCTTGTTCCACATTTTATACGTTGTTTTCTTTCCTTTGTGATAATGTATTTTACTTATATGTAAGGTTGTTTTATATACATACATATATATATATTTTTTTTGTTTACCTATTTTGCTTATATATATATGTTTTTACATATATTTTTTTATTGTCAGTATGTATTATGTATGTATAATTTTATGTCTATGTTTAATTTTAGACCCCTGAAGAAGGCCTCTGGCCGAAACCTTTTAAGTTGGGTCTACCAATAAAGTTTCCCTGCAATTTTTCCTGTGTCAGGCCGTGGTTTCTGGTGTTCCGCTTCTGTCCCTTCCCTTCCCCCAAATGTTTGACACATAATTTGTTTTCCCTGATGTTCCCCCCCCCCCCATTTTTCACCTCCTCTTTCACCCCACCCATACACTATTAGATAAGTCCCCAAATTTTCCAACAACAATCCGCTTCTCAAAAAGTGATATGAGAGAGAAAACATTAAGTAAAAGAATGCAGGATATCTAGTCAATATACTTAGTCCAAAATAAAACGCTTCCCCTAAAAGAAGTGATTCACTGGCAACTCCACAGCTTCAGATATACAGTATCATGCTGTCCTGGTATTATTAAGTGTTTCTTCCCACCCGCTTCCACTTCGAATGCTGAGGTTTGGGAACCAGTGCCACCGGTAGTGCGTTGTCTTCCACAAGGCCAGCTTGGCACAATGCTCTCCATGCTTCTGTGTGATCTTTTGTTGAAATTTTTTTGCTTCCCAGCATAAAGTTCATCCAAAAAGGAAAGGACCAGGGGTAACAAATCCCTTTTCTGCTCAGCACCTCTATAATCAGCTTCATCTCCCTCCGACGTGTCAGGAAAATGATCAAACGATCCTGGTAAAGGGATACCGCCGCCTCCTGATACTGGACAACTTTCTTCTCTCGGCCTTTCCGCAATAGCAGCTCCACATCGGTGTAGCATAAAAAGCAGGCAATAACATTCCTTGGCTGATTGTTGGAGGTTTTCCCAATACTTGATGCACCCTTTCGATCTCCATATTAGTCCTGCGAGACTCAAATTCCTCCGCTGTTAATAGTCTGGCGGTCAGCATTCTTATCACCTCCTCCAAGTTCTCTGCTCCACCCTTAGCCTCCGGGATGCCTCTAAAGTGCATATTGTTTCTACGTGCCCGATTTTCTATGTCATCAAGCTTGTATGTGAGATCCATTACTTGAGACTGCTGCCTGCCTGCTACACATTGCAGGTCCACCAAGGCTTCATTATGGTCCTCCATTTTAGTCTCTACCTCCTCCATTCGGGTGCCCAACTCCTTAATATCACCGCGAAGTTCCGCAATCTTAGTCATCACCTCCTCTCGCATGGATCTGAACTCAGTGGCTAGTTCCTCAAAGCCCCCCCGGAGCTCGCGCTGCAGAAGAGAGTGCGTGGATGGCCTTGCGTGTGCATGGTCTAACTCACTTAGCGTTTCATCTCCAGACTCATCCAACAGCTGCTTTCTTGGAGGACTATCTTCTTATCCGGTCTTAACCATCAATCGTTGTGAGGCACATGGCTTATCTTTTGCCTCAGGCCCTTTGGCTTTGGCAGCCATTTGATTCCAATATCCGCTCTGTCAAAACAGGAAAATATCTGCAGGGTACTGCTTGTCTCCAAGATTGCACCAAGACACTTTCAAAAGTCTTAACAACTTGCAGGCAGTCTATCTGAAGAAAACCAGGAGAAGCTGGATAAATTTAAACTCTAGTAAAGGAAATCCCACTTCTAAACATTAGGTGGTACTCCAGGCTTACATTAGACCTCAATGTCTACCAAGCAGCTTAAAGTAAGGCAGCTGATCCCGTCACCAACAGGCACTGAGAGATATGCAGATCTTCAATTGGGCAGCTGTAGCAAGGATCAGGTACTGCAACTACAAAGGATCAGAGAGCCACCTCGAGCCGTTTTTGCAAGCGCAAGTCGGAAGTCTGCTATAGTCACCATGCACATCCTCTTCCCGCTCAACTGTAGTGGAACGCAGGATTAGGCATGCGTTCCACAGCCGCGTGTTAATGGCTGCAGCACCACAGGATCGCAAAATTACAAACGGACAGCAGTGCAGCAGGGTAGCAACATCAACAGAGACCCCTCACTTCGCCCCACGGCAGTCTCACCTTCCAGGGTCAGTGATCGACTCAGGACAGCTTACCGAGGTAGATAGATCATTTTTGCCATTCTGCAGCTCTCTCCTGCAACTTCGATGTAATTTAAAGAACAGCCGGCAAGTATGAAGATCATTCGGTTTGAAGCATTGGTGTCAGAACCGGGCTCAGAAGAGTGCATCGAAGGGGGCGGTCATAAAAAAAATTCTTCCTGGGGCACTGTAAGTGAAGGATCTCTTTATGGATCTGCAGAAGCAGCATCAGGGAGAGCCACGCTAGCTGCGATTTGCTTCTCTGCTCATTTTCAACTCGTGGGACCACCGATCATCCACGTTGAGTGGCCAGGGGGGGATCTGATATAGTCACTGAAGCTCTTTTCAGTAAGACAAGGTAAATTTTTGCATTTTATGCCTCTTCTCACCCTTCAATAGGGAGACACCAGATTGGAGCTAAATTAATTTGCTGCCATCGTTCCTCGGGCTCACTAGCGCCCCCCCCCCCCCCACCCCCTGCTTTCTATCTTTTAACCATTTCCTGATCCGCAATAGTACACTGCCTCCAATCCCATGACTTTTTAATTTGGCCAAGAGTCTCTCATGAGGGACCTTGTCAAAGGCATTTTGAAAATCCAGGTACACTTTATCAACCAGCTCACCTTGGTCTATCTGTTTATTCATATCTTCAAAAAATAATACAGATTGTAAGACAAGACTTTCCTTGGCTAAATTCATTTTGGCTTTCTCCCATTAAGCCATGATTATCTACATGTTCAGTAATTGTATTCCTTTTAATGTTTTCTACCATTTTGCTCGGTACTGATGTCAGACTCTCACTGGTCTGTAGTTTCCCAGATCTCTTCTGTAACCTTTTCTAAAAATTGGCGTTACACTGGCCATTCTCCAATCTTCAGGTATTACAGATGATTTTAATGATAGTTCACAGATTATTAATAGTAGGTCTGCAGTCTCATCTTTCAGTTCTTTCAACAGCCTTGGATGTATAAAATCTAGTCCAGGTGATTTACTACTCTTCATTTTTTCAAATACTTATAATACATCTTCCTGGTTTATCGATATTTCTTTCAAATCTTCCGATACATCACCTTTATATACCTTTCAGACATAGGTAACTTCCCTACATCTTCTTCAGTAAAGACCGAAGCAAAGAATTTATTCCGCTATGGCCTTGCCCTTCCGTAGCATCCCTTTTACCCCTCTATCACCTAATTGTTCAATTGACTCTCTCACAGGTATTTTGCTATGAATGTACATGAAAAGGTTTTTGTGTGTTTTTGCTTCCACAGCAAGATTTTTTTCAAATTCTCTTTTTGCCTGCCTTATCAATGTCTTGCATCTAACTTGTCAGTGCTTGTTGTTTCCTGTTTTCATCTTTTGTCTCCTTTTTCCATTTCCTGAAATATGCTTTTTTGGCTACAACAGCCTCTCTGACCTCGCTTTTAAACCATGGTGGCAGTTTTTTGCCTTCCACTTTTCGTAAAGCATGGAATACACCTGGTCTGGGCTTCCAATAGTATTTTTAAACAATGCCCATACTTGATGTAAATCTTTAATGTTTGCAGCTGCTCCTCTCAGTTTTTTCTTAACTATCTTCCTCATTTTATCATAGTCTCCCTTTTGAAAGTTAAAAGATAGCAAATGACAGCATAGCCAGAATAAACACTATTGCTCTTCTTAATATTTCTGTATTGCTTTCTTTATTCTTGGGACAGATACCTTACTGGTGTTCTGAATGAAAAGATTCCCTGGTTCCTGACTAGAACTATGGGGAGGATCCACTATTTTGGGGTGCTGGTAGGGGGGGAGGGGGTGCCAGTTCACCTCTCTTCTCAGGCAGCAGATTGTCTTGAGCCACCCTTGATCCTAGCCTCCCAAGTTCAGAGCAAATCATGACAGTGTCACCCTAAACTTTAAACCATAGGTATGTTCCTATCTTCCCACTGCTTTAATCTAGCCCTGTCCATGATAACAGATATTTGTTGTCAATAAACATAGCAACCAATAAGAAAGCAGTACAATTAAATCAGTAGCTTTCACAATCAAAATAACACCAAAGAAAATGAAATATATATGAATAAGTAAAAGTGCAGTATACCATAGCTAGGGAATTATTTGTAATCCCTGTGTACAGTATGGTATTCATGTGTTCTGTATCTTGTGTGTTCTGTGCATGTGTTGTATCTGTTGGTGGGTATCTGGGGGTGGTGTGGCATTTCCTAGTATTGAATTGGGATATTTGGACTGTATGATTGTTCAATTTACACATATCTATTCCCTCCTACTCCTTTCCACTCAAAAGGATGCGCTGTCCTGTAATATGCCTTTATATCAGGTACTGCCAAACTGCCCTTCTCTTTCCCCACTGTAATAATCTTTTTTGATTGTCTTAGTTTCTTCCTTTGCCAGTTAAATGTCAAATTTGCAGTTGTTTTATACCCCGCTCCAGAGAAAAACTGTCTGAGTACAGTCCATTAACATTAATTCTAGGTTCGTCTCAGGCGGGTGAGAACACATCTAAGTTCTGGTGGACCAGACCCTCTAGGTTTCTTCTCTGGGCCATAGACAGCTGGTCTGCAGTCGGGACTTGACTGGATCAGATAGGGCTGTTTCCAGTCCAAAGTCCTTCTGTACCACCACAGCTGTCAATGGAGTCCACTTTTTCACTAGATTAATATGGTAAATTTGGGTCTTTTTTCATTTATCTGGCTGGGCAATTTTTTAGTTAACAGGCCCCACTTTCTTTTATACTTCATAGGGCCCTTACACAACAACATGCAAGAATAGCAAGACTAAAACTCTGTTGCCTGGTTGGAAGGTGTGATGCATGGTGGCTCGGTTGTAGCCTTTGATGTGTTCGGCTTCAGCTTTTTCCAGACTGAATCTGGCCACCTCC
This sequence comes from Ichthyophis bannanicus, assembly GCA_033557465.1. Taxonomy (NCBI): domain Eukaryota; kingdom Metazoa; phylum Chordata; class Amphibia; order Gymnophiona; family Ichthyophiidae; genus Ichthyophis; species Ichthyophis bannanicus. Next base: position 4,124,404 of record JAWIIG010000036.1, on the reverse strand, counting down.
CCAGCTTTCTTCAGCTGGTCTTGTATTTGTATGACATACTCCATCAGATTACACCTGGGACCGGGGTAGTTGTTCTCAAGTTTCCCTTACCATATCTAAAATGCCTCTTCGCTGTCTTCCGAAGAGCAATTCAAAAGGCGAAAATTCCATAGAACTCTGAGGCACCTCGCAGATGGCAGTCATCAAGTGGGGTAGGAGAATGTCCCAATTCTTCCCATCCTCTTCACAAACCTTTTTAACATCTGCTTCAGAGTTTTATTGAATCACTCAACAAGGCCATCCATTTATGACTGATATACTGATGTTCGCAGCATCTTAACCTTTATCAAGGCACACACTTGTTTCATCAATCTGGATTCAAAAGGTGTTCCTTGGTCTGTGAGGATCTCGCTGGGTATTCCTACTAGAGAAAAGACTTTCGAGAAGGCATTCGCAATCGTAGTAGTCTTGACCGATCACAGGGTATGGAAGCCAGAGCAGCACTACAACTTCGAGCATATCATGCCCTGCCGGAGTCTTGAGCATAATCTGTGTCATTGGATACTGCCTCTGGTCTTCATGCACACAGGCCAATGTTACAGTCTTTGCATGATTGATCTGAAATTGGTTTGCGGTTCCTCGGCAAATGAGGGTCTGCACAGTCTCTGAGTCTACCAAGGTCTGAGCTCCACTGGAATCACAAAGTTTGATGTACCTGGGCGGGGAATGTCCACAAAAGCGCAGGTGTGACGGCTACCCAAGGGACATTACCCAAGGGACATCCTCTTCTGATCGCTCCACAATTCTAGACACAGCCTGCTCCCCCCAACCTGCCTCACGCCCTCTCATAATTCTAGGTGACCTAAACTTATGCTCCACATCTCCAATACAATCCTCTACCTTCCTCCAAGCAATGAATGCCCTCCACTTCTCCCAAATACTGGAACTCCCTACGCATTCCAAAGGAAACATCCTTGACCTAATATTTTTTCCACAACACACCCTAAACACTGACCAGGTTACACACCATTCAACCTGTACCCTGGTCTGATCATGCTGTCATCCTCTTCTCCTTCCCTTACTCCACTCACAGAAATCAACTTCCCCTCCAGGCTCAACATACCCGTAGATTTAAACAATTCAATTCGGCCACCTTTCTAGAGCAAACAATCCCATCTCTTGACCTACTATATGAAAAGAGCTTGAACCATGAGTCCCATATTTCTAAATGGAATGAGATCCTACTCCTAACCAACTTGCTCAAAAACACCATAGAAGAGCCCCCTGGTTCTCTACAAATCTGAGAACTCTCAAAAGAGAGCTTAGACGTCTTGAACGTAAATGGAGATGCTCTCAAGACCCTAATGCACACATTGCCTATACAGCTAAACTCCAAACTTACTGCTCTGAAACCCTCAACCATAAAAAAGAATACAACGAAAATATTATTCAACGATCACTTAACAAACCTAGAGAGCTGTTCTCTATTACCAAATCCTTGATTAACGAGCCCTTACACCAGGACCAACCCCCAAAAATAACTGCACAAACCTTTGCCAATCACCTGATTTCCAAATTCCTCCCTCCCCTATCTTCTAATAAACCCCAAACCTTTGCTGACTACAGCACCCAACAACATGAGCCTACCCCCTCAAACTCTTGGAGCAATTTTGACCATCTTACATTAGAAAATGTATCTAATGTCATAAAGGATTTAAATGCTTCAACCTCTGCCCTCCACCCTTGCCCTGTCCCCTGGATCAAATCTACCAGAGGTTCTCTCAGCCCATACATTCTGTATATTGTTCAAACATCCCTCCAAACTGGCTCTGTACCACCACCTCTCAAGAGTGCCACCATCCGCCCTATCTTAAAAGGAACAAAGCTTGACCCTACTTCTCCTACTTCTTACAGACCCATCTCTAGTATCCCATTCCTGTCTAAAGTAACTGAGAAGCTGGTCGAAACTCAACTTCAGAACTATATTGATGAACACTCCCCCCTCGACTTATTCCAACATGGTTTCAAAAAGAACCATGGAGTCGAAACCCTTCTTACTTCCCTACTCGATTCCTTATACCTCCACACACAGAACCCTTCTCAAGGATGTCTTCTCATATTCCTTGACTTATCAGCTGCTTTTGACTTCCTCCCTCACCATCAACTCCTAAACAGACTTCATGAAATAGGACTTAGAGGTACAACCCTGAACTGGTTCCGTTCCTACCTAGATAACAGAACCCAACAGGTTTGTATTGGAAACGATACATTCATCCTAAAACAAGGTGTCCCCCAAGGATCCAGTCTTTCTGCCCTTCTATTTAATATCTTCCTCCAACCTGTCTGCAAGATCTTCCAAAGCTACGACATTCAGTATCAGCTATATGCAGATGACATGATGTGCTTCACCCCTTTTAACCTTTCTAACCCTGACTTTGCTAAACTGAGTGAATGCCTAACTAACCTAAAAACTTGGCTCTCCCAACATAACCTCTTAATCAACTAATCCAAAACAGAGGTTCTCCAGGTATTTTCTAATCCTACATACACCCCACCTCCCACTCTTACTATCGGTGATCTCACACTTACTATAAAAAAACCAAGTGAAATATCTTGGTATTATCCTGGATCAGAACCTTTCCTTCACTGACCAAATAAAGAGAACCACTAATATAATATACGCAAAGATCCGTACCCTCCGCAACCTCAAACCCCTCCTAAGCCCTAACTCCTTTCGTACTGTCTGCCAGGCCCTCACAGTCCCTTTTCTTGATGACTGTAACCATATCTATCATGGCCTCCCCAAGAACTCTATTCAACCACTCCAACTTGCCCAGAACACGATAGCGTGGCTTACAACTAACAACCCTAGACGTTCCCACATTACACCTGTCCTCTATCATCTCCACTGGCTCCCCATCCAATACAGAGTTCAATTCAAGGTCCTCACTCTCATACATAAAATCATTTCCAATGAGTCAGCTCCATGCCTCTCCCCTCTCCTTCTCTCCTCCAACAGCACAAGATCACGCCGCCCTATTACCAAAAACTTACTGACCATCCCTATAAACAAGAGACACTGCAAACAATCTACAAGTAACAAGGCCTTCTCCCTCTATGCTGCATCATTATGGAATTCCCTTCCTCACAAACTTCGGAACTGTTCAAACCACTCTGAGTTCCGAACAAAGTTAAAAACCCATCTTTTCCTTGAACATTTTTCCCTTCCACCTTAGCTCATAACCTTTACACCTTCCTCCCTATTCCTTCTGCAACTCTCAAATTCTTTTACACAACCATATGGCTCATTGTAAATTCATATGTAAATAGTTGATCTTTGATCTTTGTAATTAGTTCTTCTCGTTACCATATTTACTCATCGTTATCTTGTTCCATGTAAACAGTTGAAACATACTGCTAAATATATTTGATGTAAACCGTCTTGACTTGTAGAAAGACGGTATATAAAATTTGTTAAATAAATAAATTCCCGGGCAAAGTGTCCCTGGGACCACACCTAAAACAGGCAATGAGGTCATTGCTGGGCCCATGCCCTCACCTAGGAGGTGACTTCGGGGCTCAGAACATGGGAGCCATCATCTCCTCCAGTTTCCCCTTCTGTCCTTCTGTCCTCCCGGGCTAATGGGCGACTACATCCTCTTCTCACTGTCCACTCCAGTCACAGGCTGTCCTTCATGATATCCTTCCACTAATTCCAGGGTACTCTCCAGTGAAAGCTTGGGGTGCTGGGATACCCACTATTTCACTGGGTCAAGCCCTCTAAAAATTTCTCCAGTAGCACAATCTTGGCTATCCCATACCTGGTCTTTCCCTCTGTTTGTAGCCACTTCCATGCGAGATGCTTCAGTTGATAGAAGAACTTCTGAGGGCGCTATTTTGTCTGGAGTTCTCTCTTTCTGAATCGCTGGCAGTAGGCCTCAGGTGTACAGCCGACTCGTTCTAGTACAGCAGCCTTGACAGTTGCATATGTAGCTCCCCCATCCGGATTGGCATCCTGGAATGCAGCCTGACGGCTACCCATTAGTAGATTCCCCAGATAAGTAGTCCATGTCACCTCCGGCCACCCGGCCATGTGAGCAGTTTGCTCAAAATTTACCAAAAATGATCAGATTCATCTTTAGCCATCATTTTAAGTAGAACTGGGGGGGGGGTGGAGTTGCGGTCTCTATAAGGCCTGGATCAAATACTGCTGCTGTTGTTCCTGTCCTTCCAGCAGGGCACATTGAACTGTTGTTGCTGCTGCTGATACTGTTGTTGTTACCTCTGCTCTTCTGCCAGAAGCTGGAGGAGCTGCTCCATTCTGGCTTGTCACTTGTTCTCTTGCAAAACAAATCAACCACAGCTCGCTCTTCTGCAGATGAGTTAACTCTGCAATGTTCCAGCTGCGACAAACTTTTAGCAGCCTCTAGTGGCCAAACAAAACCCTGCCTGTCCGGCACTAACGACATTTCTTCCAGCTCCCTTGCTAGAGCAAGGCTAACCCTCTTAGACGATGCAAAAAAAATCCTGACCTGCTGTAGAGAGGCACAGCCATAGAAGTATGTGGATTTTCCCTCTGTCATGTGGTTAGAGGAAATCTCCAAGCTGCCACCACATGGCATGCGGTGGCAAGGGGCTTTTAAAAAAGCAGGCAAACAGTTCAAGGCCAAATAAAACTACTTATCTCCAGGAACAAGCAGGAATGTAGTCTTCACATATGGGTATTGTCAGTACTGATGGAGCCTGCGTGGGAACGCTCCCCAGAGTCCAATAGGAACGCTTTTGGGAGCATCCCTCAGCACATGCGCGCTGCCTTCCCGCCTTTCCAACTGTCCCTCTTCAGTTCTTCGTTTTCCGTGGAGCCGACAGGTCACATACCCTGTCACCGCAGAAAATGTTCTTCTTTAAACTGTTTTTCTTGTGGTCGCGCCTGCCTCCGCTCGACACCTACCGGTACCGCTGGTTCTCCAGGACCAAGCAGGAAGTCAGTCCTCACATATGGGTGACGTCGGCGCCGACGGAGCCCTCGCGGAGCAATTTTCCCCAGCTTTCACAGAAAGCCTTTGGGAATTGCAGCGCGCATGCGCGGTCGCCTTCCCGCCCAAGGGTGCCATCTTAGCCAGTCTTCTTTTTTCCGCGGAGCCCTACAGACGTACCCGTCGTGTCCCCGCTAAAAAAGTTGATTTTCGTGAGTTTTACTCGTTTTTCAATTCGGTTCGACGCCGGTCGTTTTCCTGCCCGGACTCGCGACGCCGTTGCGAGTCCTTCTCTTATTTTTCGGTTTTTCTGATTTTAGTCAGTTTCATTTTCGATTTTTCCCTGGCAGCCCGGTCCTTTGACCTTGCAGGGGCCCTTTTTCCCCCGATGGCTGCCAGTGGTTTCAAGCGGTGTGGTCAGTGTGACAGAAATATGTCACTCACTGACACACACGATAATTGCCTCCGCTGCCTGGGCCCGGATCATGAAGAAATGATCTGTGGAGCCTGTGGCAAAATGTCCTCCAAAGCGTTGAGGAGTCGGCGGCATCAGCGGGATAGAATCTTCGCTGACCCCAGCCGTACCCGGACCTCGTCGGAGGCCTCGGCATCCAGAGGCTCCAGCTCTGAACATCGCCGAAGCTCCTCCGACAGGGGTTCTCCCTCCGGAGACCATCGACGGAAGACAAACCCGCGAGGGCGGCGTCGGTGGACGCTCCTGGCTCCGCGAGGGCCAGGTCGCATAGCCCCGACGGCCGTCCCGGGTCTTTGGAGAAGGAGCACCTCCCGAAGCGACCTCGCCTGGAGTCGGAGTTGCCTGCTCGGGTAAGTCCTGTGGTCCTTCTGGACTCGCCTCCGAGAGGTCCGACGTCGGGCCCGACGCCGTCGGGGCCCGAGTCGGGGACTGCTGGGTCACCTGAGGTCGGACTCAGGTTGACGGCCTTGGAGAGCAGACTATCTGCCTTCATGGACCAGCAGCGGGCACTGATCGCTAGCCTCGCTGGCGCCGCTGCCCCGACCGCCGGGACGTCGACGTCTAAGTCGACCCCGGAGACCGAGCCGATCCTCGAGTCCATGCGAACTCGAGTCGATCCTCAGTCGAGGTCACCCTCGGCCTCTCGTTCGGGACCGAGGTCGTCGCCGCCGACTCCCTTGGCGTCGGGGCGGCCGACGCCTCCGCCTGCCCGAGCCGACCCCACTGATTCCTCCTCGGAGTCGGTCTGGGAGTCTGAAGAGGAGGAGTCACCTGATTCCTTTCGGACTCGGTGTGTCCCCTCGGACTCACCTGAGTCCGAACCTCGGAAACAGTCCCCTCCGGAGGATGCCCGGTTCTCGGACTTCGTCAGGGATATGGCCAAGGCTTTGGCCTTCCCGGCGGATCCCGAGGAGGAGCCTCGAGCCGAAGAGCTCGACGCCCTTCAGTACGACTCTCCCGCCCGGGAGCACTTTACTGTACCGGTGCCTCCCATGCTGGAACGACTACTCTTCCGCATGTGGGAGAGTCCGGCCTCGTCGCCGGTATTGAGCAAGCGGGTCGATTCCATCTATCGAGTCCGCAAGAGTCCTGGCTTCCAAAAAGCACAGCTACCACACCATTCCATGGTAGTGGAATCGGCCATGCATCGGCTGAAGAGCCAGAAAATGCACTCCTCGGTGCCCCCTGGCAGGGAGGCCCGTAACCTGGATGGCCTTGGTAAGAAGTGTTTCCAGGGCTCTATGCTGGCTTGTCGTGTCCAGACCTACCAGCTATACATGGGCATGTATCTCCGAGACCTGGCTAAAGAGCTAGCTGGATTCTCTGCTGGACTGTCCGAGGAACCTTTGCGGAAGTTCCTGGCCTTAACATCTGGTATTCGGGAATGCTCCAAATTCATGTCCCGAGCAGCCTATGATGGCTTTGAAGCATCGGCTCGTGTGGCCGCAGCCGGCATCGGTGCCCGCCGACAGGCTTGGCTTCAGTCGTCTGACCTTGAGCCTTGGGTGCAGGACAAGTTGGTCGATGTCCCCTGCAGAGGTGAGAACCTCTTTGGCAAGCCCATGGCTGAAAAGGCTGCACAAATCGAGACGGAGACTCTCACCAGGACCAGACTTTCTAGGAAGACCTCCGCCCCTTCCCAGAAAAAGAAGGGCTCGGGAAAAAAGTCCTTTTACCCGAGAAAGGCGGCTGCCTACAAACACTACCCCCAATATCAGGCCCCTCCAGCTCCCCAACAGGGTCAGCAGGCCAAGGGACGGGGTAACGGGTCCCGTAGGCAGCAAGCCCCCAAGCCTGCACCACCAGCCCCTGCTCAGCAGGGTGGGGGTTTTTGACTTCCTCAGCATAGCCTCTCCCCCTCAGCTGGTCCCTCCCAGCACCGGAGGGCGGCTGGTTCACTTCGCCCACAGGTGGTCCAACATCACTTCAGATGCCTGGGTGCTTCAAGTCGTGCGAGAAGGATATCTTCTCCACTTCCATCAGGTCCCTCCCTCTTATTTTCCGGGGGAACCTCCGCGACTCCCTCTGCACAGGGACTTACTCCTTCAGGAGTTAGCAAGTCTTCTTCAGGACCAGGCTGTGGAACCGGTGCCCCACCACCTGAGAGGTCAAGGCTTTTATTCCAGGTATTTCCTAATACCAAAAAGGACAGGAGGCCTAAGACCCATCCTGGACTTGCGCAACCTCAACAAGTTCCTTGTGCGGGAAAAGTTCAAGATGCTTACCCTTGGAATCCTTCTGCCCTACCTCCAGCAGGGAGATTGGCTATGCTCCTTGGATCTAAAGGATGCCTACACGCACATCCTCATCCACCCAAGCCACCGCCAATACCTAAGGTTTGTGGTGGCCGGAAATCACTACCAGTACAGAGTACTGCCCTTTGGCCTGTCCTCCGCACCGCGAGTCTTCACAAAATGTCTCGCGGTGGTGGCGGCCTATCTCAGGCTTCACGGCCTCTATGTTTTTCCGTACCTCGACGACTGGCTCATCAGAGCGTCGTCCCCTCCGGCAGTCACCAATGCCACACACCGCACGGTGACTCTTCTGCAGTACTTGGGCTTTGTCATAAACTTCGCAAAGTCCACTTTGCTCCCCTCACAGGATCTCGAGTTCATCGGCGCAAGACTGCACACTCCTCAGGCTCGAGCTTTCCTGCCTCTCGACAGGGCTCAACGGCTCATGGACCTAGCCGGCCGTTTTCGCAGTCCCTGGTCTCCGCCAGGCGCTTCCTGAGATTGCTCGGCCACATGGCTTCCACCGTCCACGTGACCCCCAATGCTCGCCTGAATATGCGGCCGGCTCAATGGTGCCTTCGCAAACAGTGGCAACAAGCCACCGGCGGCCTAGCCGACTTAGTGCGCCTCTGCAGTCCGCTGGCCTCTTCCCTACAGTGGTGGCTTCATCGGCCGAACCTAGTGCTCGGAATGCCTTTTCAGTCGCCTCAGCCGACTCAAGTGCTGACGACCGATGCTTCCCTCCTGGGCTGGGGAGCTCACTGCCAGGGGGCATGTACTCAAGGTCTCTGGACCGCGTGGGAATCTGCTCAACAGATCAACTTCCTGGAGCTCAGAGCTATTCGTCTGGCGCTCAAGGCTTTCTCCCACCTGACTTCTCACCAGTCCGTCCTTGTCCAGACGGACAATCAAGTTGCCATGTTCTACGTGAACAAACAGGGCGGCACGGGCTCCTTCCTTCTCTGCCGAGAAGCTCAAAAGCTCTGCTCTTGGGCCGTCAGTCACGGCATTCTTCTCAAAGCAGTTTATCTCCCAGGCCAGGAGAATTGCCTGGCGGACAAACTCAGCAGGATACTCCAGCCGCACGAGTGGCGTCTGGATCCCTTGGTAGTCCAGAAACTCTTTCTGAAGTGGGGCCTCCCCACGATGGATCTATTTGCCAGTCCTCTCAACCGGCAACTTCCTCGCTTCTGCTCGCGTCAGCCACATCCCCTTCGGGTAGCGGCAGATGCATTTCTGCTCTCATGGTCGGAAAACCTTCTCTATGCTTTTCCTCCCATCCCGCTGGTCTCCCGAACTCTGTTCAAGGTTCTCCAGGACAAAGCGTCCATGATCCTGGTGGCTCCTCGCTGGCCCAGACAGCCGTGGTTTCCACTCCTGTTGCAATTAGCGGTAGAGGATCCGTTCCCTCTGGGGTTTCATCCGGATCTCCTAACACAGGATCAGGGGTCTCTGCTACACCCCAACCTCAGATCTCTCAATCTAATGGCCTGGCGGCTGAAAGGGTAGTCCTTGCTCCCCTTCTCCTGCCGGCAGAGGTGGAAGAGGTCGTCCTAGCTTCTCGGCGACCTTCTACCCGCAAATGCTACGCCCTTAAATGGCGTCGTTTTTCCGTTTGGTGTGTACAGCAGTCTCAGGATCCCTTCTCCTGCTCGGTGTCGGTGATCTTGCAGTACCTGCTCTACCTCTCTAATCTGGGACTTAAGTCCAACTCAGTCAAGGTCCACCTCAGTGCTCTGTCAGCACACCATGTGCCAGTGGATGGCAGACCTCTTTCCAGCGACCCTCTTGTAGCACGGTTTCTCCGAGGTCTCCTTCTACTAAAACCACCTCTGCGCCCGCCAGCACCTGACTGGGATCTGAATGTGGTTTTACAGCAGATCACCTGTCCGCCTTTTGAACCGATGGCTACCTGTTCTCTGCGTTTTCTTTCGTGGAAAACCTTATTCCTGATAGCCCTCACTTCCGCTAGACGCGTCAGTGAATTGCAGGCCCTCGTGTCTGATCCTCCCTTCACTCGGTTCTACAAAAATAGGGTAGTCCTACGGACTCACCCAAAATTTCTTCCAAAAGTTGTCTCCCCTTTTCACATCAATCAGGAGGTGGTACTTCCAACCTTCTTTCCCAGGCCTCACTCCAGCCGAGCTGAACGAGTCCTGCATACCCTGGACTGTGGAAGGGCATTGAACTTCTACCTTGACCGTACGCGGGAGCACCGTAAAGCTGCTCAGCTTTTTGTGTCTTTTGACCCCAATAAATTGGGGCTCCCTGTCTCCAAGCGTACTCTGTCCATCTGGGTTGCTGACTGTATCGCTTGGGCTTATGGGGCAGCCGGACTCTCCTTAGAAAGTCGAGTCACGGCTCATTGTGTTCGGGCGAAGGCTACGTCAGTGGCTTACCTCCGCTCTGTTCCGCTAGCAGAAATCTGCCGGGCCGCTACTTGGTCTTCGAGCCAGACTTTTGCAGTCCATTACTGTCTCGAGAGGGAGTCCTGCAGGGACAGTGCTTTCGGACAGGCAGTCCTCCGGAATCTCTTCGAGGTTTGAGCAACTCCTACCCTCCATCCCGGATGGGGGCTACCGGTGGGTAATAAGTCAGCGAAGATTCCATCCTTCTGTACTGCCGTGCTCGAGGGAGCTCATTTTTGTGCTTAGGGTCTCCGGTAGCCTTAAGCTTGGGAGTCCCATATGTGAGGACTGACTTCCTGCTTGGTCCTGGAGAAAGCGTAGTTACTCACCTGTAACAGGTGTTCTCCAGGAGCAGCAGGAATCAGTCCTCACAACCCTCCCTCCTCCCCGTGGAGTTGCAATCATCTGCTTAAGTTTTTTTGCAAATTTTTATGCTGTCTTTTAGCTATGTCATCGGACTGGCTAAGATGGCACCCTTGGGCGGGAAGGCGACCGCGCATGCGCGCTGCAATTCCCAAAGGCTTTCTGTGAAAGCTGGGGAAAATTGCTCCGCGAGGGCTCCGTCGGCGCCGACGTCACCCATATGTGAGGACTGATTCCTGCTGCTCCTGGAGAACACCTGTTACAGGTGAGTAACTACGCTTTCTCTTTTCTTCTTTTTCAAATATACTTCTGAAGTGTTTCTCTTCAGAAACTTTTTCTTTTTGGTGCTAGGTGCCATTTTGGGCATTAGGCTGCATTTTCCTGAAAATGGAAAAACCAGCAGGGGCGGCCCAAGGGGGGTGCGGGGCCATGTGCGGAGACTTGGTGCGGGGCCTCATTTGCATATTTGCATAATGTTACCATACACTAACCTTTAGTAAACATGCCTCTTAATGAGTGTATGGATAAAGAAAGACTAAAAGATTTCTACATTACTATAATCCAGTGCCAACCGCCAGGCACATTAGGAACTACTACAAATACTGCCCATTTAGAACCCATAGCAAACCCATCGTATCGTAACAGCACTACCAGGACTCACAAAGTACCAGACCCTACCTATCAAAAGGCAACACTGCAAATATTAAACCAATACATTTCAGAGAATAACAATACATGACCTACTAGGGAAAGAGAACAAGGGCAATGTCAAATAGCAACTACATAAACAGAATACCTCGGCTCAGTTACACATGCAGAACATAGACCATCACCAAACAAGGAATCACAATTTAGAAACAGGAAGACAATAATTAAACTGGGAACCTCAAAAGCCAAACTTGGAATGTACAACACTGTAGAAATAAAACTATAAATTAATTTCCTCTTCTACTAAACATAGTGCAGACGTTATGATGCACATTTCCCAGAGCGGACATATTCCAGTTAATAAATTCAAAATAAATAGATATCTTTCTACCTTTTGTGCATTTTTTTTTCAGTTGCAATTGCTCCAGCCACTTTCTTCTGGTTTCTTCGTGTCTTCTGCTAACTCTCCATCATCTGCTGTCCATTTGTCCTTTCTTCTCTCTTCTAGTTTGTTTTTCATTCTCTCTCTACATCTGCTTTAACATACTAATCTTTCTCCTTTTGCTCTTTCCTCATTCCTATTTCATCCACTCAAATTTTACCCCTCCATCCTCAATCCCCACTTACTCTCCCAATATCCGGCCAATTGTAGATTTGTCTTCCCTCCCACACAAAATATTTTTCCCTCTCCATTTCACTCTCCCAGCCCCATCCCATTCTAATCCTCCTTCTAGTTCCAGCCCCATCCAGCATCCGCTCCCTGCATCAGCCCATTTCCAATCCTAGCTCCTCTGTCCATTTCCAGTCCTATCAGAGTCCCTCCATCAGCTCATTTCCAATCCCAACCCCCCATCAGCCCATTTCTAGTCCTTTTCTAGCCCCATCATCAGCCCATGTCAAATCCTAGCCCCCTATGATCCTACTTCTAGCTCCTCTGTCCATTTCAATCCAAGCCCCCACCACAGCCCATTTCTAATCTTAGCTCCCCCAACAGCCCATTTTCAGTCCTATCCTACCCCCTCCATCAGCCCATTTCCTGTCCTAGCTCCCCCCCCCCCACTCAGCCCGTTTCCAGTCCTAGCTCCCTCCCCTCACAGCCTATTTCCATTCCAAGCCCCCTCCCCATCAGCTATTTGCAGTTCAAGCCCCCTTCCACTCAGTCCATTTGCAGTCCTAGCAACCCCCCAACCCATTACCAGTCCTAACCCCATCAGCCCACCTCAAGTCCTAGCCCCCCATCAGCCCATTTCCAGTCCTAGCAGCCCCCATGAGCCCACAGAACATTACCAGTACTAACCCCATCAGCCCACCTCGTCCTAACCCCCCATCAGCCCATTTCCAGTCCTAGCCCCCCCATAGCCCATTACCAGTCCTAAACCCCCCATCAGCCCACAGCACATTACCAATCCTAACCCCCCATTAGCCCACAGCACATTACCAGTCCTAACCCCCCCATCAGCCCACCTCACATTACCAGTCCTAACCGCATCAGCCCACCTCAAGTCCTAGCCCATCAGTCCATTTCCAGTCCTAGCCCCCCCATAGCCCATTTCCATTCCTAACCCCCCCATCAGCCCATAGCACATTACCAGTCCTGACCCCATCAGCCAACCTCAAGTCCTAAACCCCCCCTCCCTCCCATCAGCCCAGGGAAAATTAAAATGTAAAAAAAAAAGCTGGCTGCTGCCGCTTCCGCTGCTGCGGCAGCATCGAGTGTCCCGCGGGGCCCCCCCCCCCCCTGCCCGGCAGAGCACTGCCTCAGTCTCTCTCCGCTTCGGCTTAGAGCCGCGAAGGGAGAAGCTTTCCCTTCACGGCTCTGAAAGCCGAAGCGGAGAGGGACTGAGATAAGCAAGCAGGCAGGGAGGGAGGGAGTGCTCTGCCAGGCAGGGGGGACCCCGCGGGACACTCGATTCTGCTGCTGCCGTAGCGGCGGCAGCGGCAGCAGCCAGGTTTTTTTTTTTTTTTTAAATTTACTTTTAAAGCGGAATGTTCTTTGTGCGGGGCCCCCTGAAACGTGGGGCCCTGTGTAAAAAACATTCTCGCTCAATGGACGGGCCGGCCCTGAAAACCAGCTAGTAGTTTTAAAAAATGTACTAAGAGTGGCGGTACCATTTCCGTCACCGACACTCATGACTGGTGTCAAATGTTTAGGCCCTGACCATTCTCCATCAGCGTGTTCCTCTTGTATGGGGATGACTAAAAGAGGAAGACAGAACCGGGCTGCAAAGCTCAGTACCCTCTTTTCTTTAGATGTGATGTCCATTGCATTGACGTCTTCCAGAGCCTTTTATTCCTCCCATGGATCTCAGGTAACTAAACACAAGAGCCGGTCCTCAAAGGGTAGATCTCCTTCTAAGCATCGAGAAGCCATTGGCATTGCCCTTGAGGAAACTACACCGGCAAAACAGCCCCAGCGGGAGGCTTCGGCCTCCAAAGCACTAATGGGGCTCCAGGATGTTCTCGAGGCCTCGACCTTGGCAGAACTACTGGTGCCATGCTCAGGGGTTCCGGCCGCTTCCACCGGTACCGACACCCAGGCATCGGCAGCGTCGATAGACCAGAGATTCCTCGCTATCAAACGCAGTCTGGCAGCTCTCCTTACAGCTGCAGTACCGTTGACACGGCTACCGACGGTTCAACGGGCACCGGTACCGACACCGATACCAATGCTGGTAACAGCACCGATGCTGGTCAGAATTCTGCCCATGCCAACTTTTTCGGGCATCGACACATCGGTACCGGACCAACTCGGTGCCAACTTCGATCGATACTGATACCGATACCATGCTTTGCATGAACATCGGGATCAGAGATACTTCGAATCTTCCGATTCCGATGACTCAGATAACTCTGCCGTTACCAGAGTACTTCTTACAGAGGACTCCTCTTCTCCTCAATGCAGAACGTCTCCTCCGGAGGACATGTCGTTTCAGGATTTTATTCGTGATGTTGTCCGAGGCCTATCAATCATGGTAGCTCCTGAAAAAGAACCTAGAGCAAAGGAATTGGAAATACTCCAATACCCTAAAGCTCCCAAAGAGGCAGCTACTCTGCCCATTCATGAAATTCTTCATGATTTGATGCTCAGAATGTGGGAAACACCTTTGACCACATCTTCTCATTCTAGGAGACTCTATACCATGTATCGAGTTCCACCATGTCCTGGTTTTCAAAAGACTCAGCTGCCACACCATTCAATGGTAGTGGAATCAGCCATGCATAGGATGAAAAGTGCAAAAAGACAACCCAGTCCAGAGCGTGATTATAAAAAAGGGTATTTATTAATAAATTCTTACTGCCAACCCGACACAGGCCGTGTTTCGCTCCCTTCGTCAGGGGTTGACCTGGCAGATACAAACTAAAAACATAAAACATATAAATCACTTAGCAATAAATAAATAAAATTATCAGATAAAGAACAGATGATATCAAAAACCAAAAGAATAAAAATATAGAACTATATAAAATTATATAAAATGAACGCATTGAACATAAATCACAAAACTTGTGAATAGAATAAATAAATAAATAGAACCATTAATACACAACTTACATTCCAAAATGATAATAAATATAATAAAAAACTTATATATATTATGAATCAGAACATAGAGGGAAAGAGTTTGGAAACGTGACAAACAACTATAAATCATAAATACCTCTGCATAAAATGTACGGGTTACTTCGTCTTTATCCTTATTCTTATGAAGATCGAGCTAAGGATGATATGGATATAAACACGTCACATCTATTTAACACTCTAAAGACAACAGAAATAACTATACCTTCATAAAAAAAAACATTAAAAATTTTTTAAATGAAGCAATAAAAGGTAAATCAAAAAGATAGCGTGATAAAAAAGGGGGGAGGAGGAGAACAGGAGCTTCTGGTGAAAGTGAGGACTCAGGCTTGTGATGAAAAAGTGGTCTTTACCATCCTGTGTTAGAAGAATACTCATGCACATTGTGTCTAACTTCTAATTTCTCAAAAGAGTGACCACTTTTATGCGTTACACCTATCGTGTAGAACAAGTGAAACATACCCTTTTTGTTGAACCGTAACACAAACTTCCTAACTTGAATCGCTTTGTACCTTAAAGCGGCATAGACACTTCATGTAACTGGAAACAAACAAAAAACACTATTCATATATAGGAATGAAAATCCAGAGATACTCCTTTTTTACCTGTTGCATATCAACACAAATAAAACCTGCATCAGACTAAATCGTATTATAAACCATTACTCATAAACTCATTACAACGGATGCCGCGGGCTACTAAAAAAATACTCCGATTGACGTTCTTCGAATCTCAAATTTCTTCAATAAACTTACTGCAACCGGTACTACGGGCCGCTGAAAAACTCACTCTGGGGTCTCATAGTGAGTGAAATTAATAAATCGGTGCTCTGCCGCCAAGGTGAAGTAGCGTATCCGTGAACAGTGTGGAAGGAATCAAAAAGACGCCCGCACAGGCGCTCTAAGAATATATCTATGACGTTCAAAGGGGCGGAGTCAGGGGGAGGCTAAAAACTACCTTTAAAGTCTAAAATGAAAATATACCAATAAAAACCTTTTCAATACAACCTTTATAATAAAAACTTTAATAACAAAAATTATATATATATATAAAAAAACATTAACCTAACATAATAGACATGACAAATTGAGCATACCGGCGTCAATAACCGGACGCCACTGTTATATTTCTTACTGTTGTATCAAACAATAAATAAATAAATAATTAAAACAAACATAAGAGTCTTTATTGCCTTATTGCATAAACCATAAAAGCGAACATGATGAACTGAGTGTAAACACGCGCCAAGAGACGAAAGTAACTGCCATGTTTCAAATATCAGTATTACCTAACTCTACCATCATAAAAAAAATATATATATATTGTCACCCCTTTGTCGTGCAGCGCCTCCTGCTGGTCACAGCTGGTACTACACCAGGGTGTAAAGTACTGGCCTTTTCAATATTTATAGTCCTTGCCAGTACACCAATAAGTTGTGACACCGAAATCGGTTTAACTGGGTTTTATTCCCCGTCCCGTAGGATTCTTTCAAAAGTATAACAATCAAATCAACATAACCCTTCTCGGGTAAACAAAAAGAACTGTAACAAAAATAGCTTTCCTTTCAGCAAACAAAATATGAATGGAAGCGGAAATACAGCTTGTCAGGTTTCCAGATAAAGGCTTCTCTGGAGCAGTTCAGCCTTCTATCTGAGAGACTCTATTTGGTCAGCTAGTATCAAACTACAGTCCATCTGTTCAACAGGCAATTCAATGTTATCCTCTATTGCATAAGGTTCATACTGCATGGGAACACTGTCATGTACAGATGCTTCGTCACTTCTCTCCTGAGGTAGTTTGTTCAACAAACTTTCCAGCTTGTGACGTACTTGACTCTCTACAGAATGTATCTGTTTGGCTTTACCATATTCTCTGGAGTTGCTCAACCAGGAGCCTTTCCTCTGCCTCTGGTTATCAGGCAGAGTAAAGCAGTTAGCTGCCCAGCTATTAGAAAGTGGAACCTTTGTTCGGGGTTTTGTTTTAACAGGAGCTTTACAAACAGCTGTTGTCTCCAACGGCAGTTTCTGAGAAGGCTTATGCCAGTTATATCCCTCTGAAGGGTTCTCTCTCACAGGTAACAAGCTTTGTTCTATATTCTGTCTGTAGCCCAGATTTTGGAGTTTTCCTGCTTTCATTAAGTTAGCATTATAGGGCTTTTGTTTCTCATACAAATGCCTCTCATAGCTCAGCTTAGCATTTCTCCTCTCTGGCTCAGAATAGCTTTTCCTAGCTTGTAACTTGTGTCTTAGGGCATAGCTTCTATCAAGGCTGCTGCATACACTGTCCCTGTCTGAATTCAGTTGCTCATCTCTTTCACTTAATTGTTCATCAGACTCACTCAGATTTTCATTCAGCCAGTGCCTTCTGCCTTGCTGTAGAGACCTGGGATGTCTGTGTCCTTCCCACTCTGGATATCTCCTCTGCCTGGGAATATCCTTTCTCCTTGGGTCTTTCAACTCTCTTGGTTGCCTTGATTCTCTTGATCTCCTTCGTCTCTCAGGTCTCCCAGCTTCCTCAGCTCTCTCTGCTTCTCTTTCCTGTGAGCTGTGCTGATTATTTATGTAATCCCCAGCTGCACCACACCCTAGCCTATTGGAGTCAGGTGGGACCTTCCTTGCTTCCCTACTGGCTGGGTGATAATTCCAGGCTTGTGACCTCACTCCCTTATACCCATTCTGATACCCTTGTGTCATGTGCTCTCTCCACACGTCACTGTTTACTTGAGAAGTAGTGTTTTTTAGCTCCACAGGGGGCTCTAGAGAGTCTGCTCTGTGACAATATATATATATGTCTTTCCTCTTATAAAACTTCCTATTGCATAAAACAATAAATAAATAAAAGAACCGAAATATTGATTGCCAAAACTCTACCAGGTATCTATAGTTCAAACCAGCCGCATTAAAACCACCAATGGAGAGGAAACCTTGCCATAATTATAAAAAGACAGAAAGATCGCTGTCTAAGTTCAGACCATTAGGGTCTAAGGACTTCAATGCATATATGAACCTCTGTTCTAGTCTTAACATGGTCTTATTGAGGTCACCTCCTCTCCAATTACTCTTAACTTTTTTAATCCCAAAAAATTTAAATCCATAATGCTATGCTGTTTCAACTGCCAATGGACTACTAGGGGTTTATTAGTCAGACCCCTTCGAATGCAACTTTTATGCTCTATAATTCTGGTTCTAACCTGACGACTGGTCTTCCCCACATACAGCTTGCTACAGGGACATTGTATGACATAAATGACATTTTGAGTTTCACAATTAGAATAATCTTTAATATCAAATTTTTCATTAGTGATGGGATGGATATATATTGGGCTTTAACTGGAAGAACATTTAGACACACGGAGCACTTCCCACATTGGAACTGCCCTTTATACTTAGAGGAAAAGCCTTTTTCTGTCAAAGCTGAAGGAACCAGAAGGTTTCGTAAATTGATGTTACATTTGTGTGCAATCGTAAGTTTAATATCCCGAAAACATGGCAGTGTGTGAACAAGATGCCATTCGCTTCTAAGAATATTAATAATCTTGGAGGAGTACTCTGAATAGAGCAAAGGACACACTATACCTATATTTTCTTCCTTTCTCTTAGGTTGTAACAAAGAACTGCGGGACGAAGTTCTCGGTCTCATATATGCTTGTTCTACATATGATGTGAGATACTGTCTTGTCAAAAATCTCCCTTTCATATTCTTAGCTTCATTCTCAAAATCATCAAACTTGGTGCACACTCTTCTAACTCTTAAAAATTGACTAACAGGAAGATTTTTCTTTAATGATGGATTATGATAACTATTGAAATGGAGGAGCTGATTCCTGTCAGTGGGTTTGCGATAAAGAGTCGTAGAAAAATGCTGCTCTTCTTTCCTAATAAGGAGATCAAGGTAGGCTATTTGATGAAAGTCATACGTCATTTGAAATCTTAAATTTGAATCTAACTGATTAATCCATGTATTAAACTCGTCTAATCTCTCTATAGAGCCTTGCCAGAGAATGAGAACATCGTCAATATAGCGAATCCACAAACCTATGTTGTCACTGAAAGGATGTATTTTCAAAAACTTATTTTCATAATTAAACATATAGAGATTGGCTATGTCTGGGGCCATGGCGGAGCCCATCGCCACTCCCTTAATTTGCTTATAAAACAATTCTCTAAAACAAAAAAAATTTTCAAACAGTGCAATCTGTGCTAAGGATAATAAAAATGAAGTAGAAACACGGCGATGTACAGTGCATCTATGGAGACAGTCATCTATAATCTCAAACGCTTCTCTTTCTGGCACATTTGTGTAAAGAGATTCTACATCGAGAGTCACTAAAACAATATCAGTACTGTAATGTTTAAAAGATGACAAAATATCAATAATGTGCTGAGTCTCGTACATATGACCACATATCTTTGACAAAAGGGCGCAGGAACAAGTCTAAAAACTTTGAAATGGGTTCTAACACCAACCCAATTGCAGATACAATAGGCCTTCCAGGTGGAGCAACTAAGGATTTATGCACTTTAGGAATAATATATATTTGCTTCTTTCCTTTCACCATTTGAGCCATTTTTAAAATCCTCCATGTCTTTTATTGTCTTTAGTTTGCTCCTCTTGCTCCATTATCCACTTCTCCATTTCCTCCATTCTTGCTCCCTTGTCAGCAGTTTCCCCTTTTATTTCAGCCACTGTCTCTTTTATTTATCTCCAGGAACAAGCAGGAATGTAGTCATCACATATGGGTATCGTCGGTACCGACTTAGCCCGCGCGGGAACGCTCCCCAGTGTCCAATCAGAACGCTTTTGGGAGCATCCCACAGCACCTGCATGCTGCCTTCCTGCCTTTCCCAACTGCCTCTCATGAATGGTGTTTAAAATGTTTAGGTCCTGACCACTCCATCACGGATTGTGTGTCCTGTGCCATGATGTCTAAAAGAGGTCGGCAGAATCGAGCTGCCAAGCTCAGTACCCTGTTTCCCTCTGATGCGGCATCGGTGGCATCGACGTCTTCCAGGGCTGCTTCTTCCTCCCGTGGATCTCAGGTAACTAAACATAAATCCAGCTGGTTCTCGAAGGGTAGATCTCCTTCTAAGCATCGAGATGCCTCTGGCGTTGCCCTTGAGGATTCTGCACTGGCAAAATTACCCCGGCGGGAGGCTTCGGCTTCCAAAGCATTATCGGGGTTCCAGGATGTTCTCGATGGCTCGGCCTCAACAGATCTCCTGGTGCCATGCTCTGGGGTACCAGTGGTCTCCACCGGTACCGACATCCAGGCATTGGCGGCGTCCATGGACCAGAGAATTCTGACTATGGAACGCAGTCTGGCGGCTTTCCATGAGGCATCGATGCCCTTGGTACCGCGACAGACAACTCCACCGGTACTGGCATCGGTATTGGTACCGATAGCATCGGCATCGGTGTCTGTTCTGCCGGTACCCTGTCCTCCGATGCCCTCCGGTACCGATTCTCCGGTACCGACCTTGGTCGGTACGGGTATCGGGCTCTACAGGAGCATCCGGACAGACGATACTTCGAGTCCTCAGAAGAATCTGAGGATTCCGAAGGTTCTGTCGATACAGTGATGCTTCTTCCAGAGGAGTCCTCCGCCCCTAAACGCAGGATGCCTCCTCCAGAGGACATGTCCTTCCAAGACTTCATCAGGCAGGTGGCTCGGGGCCTGTCCATTACTGTGGCCCCTGAAACGGAGCCAAGGGCCAAGGAGTTGGAAATTATACAGTATCCCAAAACTCCTAAGGAGGCAGCTACCTTACCCATTCATGAGATTTTATATGATCTCATGTTGAGGATGTGGGAAACACCTCTTACCACCTCTCCTCATTCTCGTAGATTTGATACTATGTATCGAGTCCCTCCTTGTCCTGGGTTCCATAAGACTCAACTTCCTCACCACTCTATTGTGGTGGAGTCAGCTATGAGAAGGATCAGAAGTGCAAAAAGACATGCCTCTAATCCTCCAGGACGTGAGTGTAGAACCCTGGATGCTTTTGGACGTAGAGTCTTCCAAGCTTCCATGCTTGCTGCAAGAATCAGTTCCTATAGTCTCTACATGGGAATGTTCCTAAAGGAGGTCACAGATAATTTACAGACTTTAAGTCCTTTCATTTCTGAGGATAAAAGACAGGACTTTCTCACTTGGGTCAAACATGCCCAAGATGTTTCTAAATTCTCCAATCATGCAGCCTTTGACTGCTTTGAGTGTATAAGCAGAACCTCGGCTATCACCATAGGTGCACGTAGAATTGCTTGGCTCCAGGCATCTGATTTAGAGCTCTGGGTACAAGATAAATTGGGAAATATCCCTTGTACTGGTGAGAACCTGTTTGGTAAAGATTGGCAGGAAAAAGCCAATGAAATGGATGCTGAAAATTCCACCTTGGATAGACGATCCAAGTCCACTGCTGATCTGTTAGAAAGAAGTTGTTCAAGAAAACAGCTTTTTCTAAAAAGAAACGATTTTATCCTGCTTATGGTCAGCAGGCATCTTCTGCAGGTCAGTTTTCAAGCAAACGTCAGCAACCACCCAAACAGAAGAAAGCAAAGGCTGCTAGGCCTCCACCGGCCCAGCAGCCTCAGTCTCCTCAGGGCCTTTGACTTTCAGCTAGAGAACTTAGCCTTTCTGGTTCTGGAAGGACCAAAATTGTCCACCATTCCAGGAAGGTTGTCATTTTGCCCCCAGATGGGGGCAAATAACAGCAGAGCATTGGACACTCTCCATCATAAAGGAGGGGTACAAACTTCATTTTTCAAGCATGCCCCCTCACACACTAGTAAAGCAGTTCAATTCTCCGACCTCTCTCATCGACCTGTTAGGTCAGGAGGTTGCCATCCTTCTTGCCCAAGGGGCAATAGAAGAAGTACCTCTTCATCAACAGGGCATAGGGTTCTATTCCCCTTATTTTCTTATTCCAAAGAAAACAGGGGGTTACAGACCTATCTTAGATCTCAGAGAATTGAACAAATTCCTTGTCAAGGAGAAATTCAAGATGATTTCTCTCAGAGCTCTGCTACCATACCTTCAGAGTCAGGATTGGCTTTGTTTTCTAGATCTCAAGGATGCGTACACCCATGTCCTCATCCATCCAACCCGCAGAAGGTTCCTTCGGTTCCTTTTTCAAGGAAAGCACTACCAATACAGGGTACTTCCTTTTGGTCTGGCCCCAGCACCAAGGGTGTTCACGAAATGCATGGCTGTGGTAGCAGCATTTCTCCGCACTCTAGGATTATTCGTCTTACCTTACTTGGACGACTGGCTCATTCGAGCTCCAACACAGTCAGAGGCCAAGACTTCTGTATCCTGCACAATGCGTAACCTGCAGTATTTAGGGCTGGTAAAAACATCCCAAAATCCAGTCTAACTCCCACTCAGGATGCCAGAGATCCATGGAGGGACGTGGAGCCCTTTTCAGGGACATACAACTTCTGGGGTCTCTCCCTGGCACGTAAAGCTAGGGAGTCCCCATATGTGATGACTACATTCCTGCTTGTTCCTGGAGATAGTATAGTTACTCACCTGTAACAGGTGATCTCCGGGAACAGCAGGAATTTAGTCCTCACAACCCACCCACCTCCCCTAGGAGTTGTATCTCTCTATCTCTTTCCTTTCCCTCTCTCTCTTTGTCTCAGCTTTAAAACTCAACTGGAGAGAGGCAGTTGGGAAAGGCGGGAAGGCAGCACGCAGGCGCTGTGGGATGCTCCCAAAAGCGTTCTGATTGGACGCTGGGGAGTGTTCCTGCGCGGGCTCCGTTGGTACCGACGATACCCATATGTGAGGACTAAATGCCTGCTGTTCCCGGAGATCACCTGTTACAGGTGAGTAACTATGCTTTCTGTGCACTGCATCCATTTCATTTTGAAACTCTCTCATCCATTCATCCATCTCACTCTTGGTGAAAGGTTCTGTTTTGTCAGTTTTATTATCCCTTTTGAGGCTCTCAAGCTCATTTCTTGAGTCCTTTTCCTGTCCACATCCACGTGCATTGCTCCTCGGCTGGGCTGGGTCAATTTTTAAGGCTTTACTTCCTCTGTTTTTGTCTGGCACCACTGAATTCCATCTCTGTACCTGCTTCCACACAACTCTGACCTAATTTACTAGAAATGCTGCAAGTGGGTACTCAATTGGAGCACAGCTGGCAGACTTCCATCTTTCTTGCTGATGTCACCGGAATCTAATTTACTATTTTATCTGGAAAAACAAGGAATTGAATTGCAAGGATCATGAAGTAGAGAAGAATCATCAAAGCATGGAACCCTTCAGGAATTATGTAACTTGTCCAAATATAATGAAACCCCACAATTCAAAACAATTGATGATTTTATGAGAGTTAGCATTATGTGTGTTTATTTATTTATAGGATTTATAATTCACCTTTCAAAGCGTCTTGGTGACAAAAAATTTATACATGATTTCATACATTGAAAACAAGACATTTAAATGATCAGGAAAATAGATTTTACTGTTCTGGTTGACAAAGCATGTTTCAAACAAGTGTTTGTGAAAATAAGAAATAAAAAAATGCTTTGCAGTATTTGTTGATTGCTGTGACTCTGAGAGAGCAGATGCTAACACCTTCTTTCTGAAATGCAGCAGTTCTTAACAAGTATTGAGCATCGCAGAGTTGCAAGTTGTAACATAGGGGGTATGTTTACTAAACCGCGCTAAAGGAGCAAGTGTGCTGTGAGAGGACGCTTTCGGCACACATGCGCCCTTAACATGGCTAAAATGGCACTTTAGCACACGCTAACAGTATCGGCATCATAAAGTGCCCTGTGGGCGGAGAGTAGGCATCCATGGGGCGGACAGTGGGGGGGAGGGGGCATAAACAAGGTGCGCTCCCTTAATGCAGTGTGCCGAAAAGAGCCTTAACAGCAGGAACCCTATCAAAACCTCGCGGAAAAGGCACATTATGGCGGTGAGAGAGACCATATAATGTATGCAATGTGTCAAACAGATAGGGGAGCCCAAGTTAGTGATTGTAGTGCTTCCTTAGAAACAACAACATAGTGCCCCACTATGACAGAGCACAAGGCTTATGTTGCTAATGTAGCAAAGGTGGTGACACATGGGTGCCACTGTGTAGGAAAGGAGGTGTCGGGTGTGTGCCATCCTGGGAGCTGTGGGTCCAGGAGGCCGACGGGGCAGCTGCCTAGGGTGCACATCTAAGATACATAATATCTTACGTTCCACAAGGCTCCTCCCTCTCAGCCTTGATGTTCAACATCTATATGCAGCCAATTTGTGACCTCATACGATCATTCAACGTCAAAAGCATGATTTATGCCGATGACGTTCTCATGTACATGCCATTCCAGACTGACCAAATTGACCTCACACCTCTAACTAACTGTTTTAGCTCAATGGAAAAATGGCTTCTAAACCAGAATCTTCGAATACAACACAAAAAGACTGAAGTACTGTTCATCTCCAGAAACCCCAACTTTTCCCCTCCTGCCTGCCTAAAAATTGGAAAAATCGAACTGCAAACCAAACCTTGAATCCGCTACCTGAGTGTCACATTGGATCAAAGATTGGATATGAAGACACACTTGAGCAACATCGTAAAATCAACGTACCATAAGATCAAGACACTCAAACATCTACGCCCCCTCCTGCAACCAGTTGATTTCAGAACAATCTTCCAAGCACTAACCATCCCACATCTCAACTACGCCAACGCTATCCTGCAAGGACTCCCACAATCCACCCTGAGCCCGCTCCAGCTCGCCATGAACGCTGCAGCCAGAGTCCTACATAGCGCCTCCAGGAGAGACCATATAACACCCATCCTTAAAAGTCTCCACTGGCTCCCAATCCACAGCAGAATCACCTTCAAGACCCTACTACTAACATTCAAGACCATCAATGGACTCGCCCCCTCCTCTCTCGCGGATCTCACTCACATTACACCCCCAAATAGAGCCAGACGATCTACTGCTATAAACACTTTGGTAATCCCCAAAGCAATGACCCACAGTGCTCAGACAACCATAAACAGGGCTTTCAGTCTCTGTGCTCCCAGATGCTGGAACGCTCTTCCACCCGATATCCGAGCAATCCTGGAACTAACTAAATTCAGGAGAGAATTGAAACACTATCTCTTCCTCAAATGCTACCCGGAGGAATGTACACCAACTCCACCACTCGCAACATAGCCCCGACCACATGCATCCCCTCCTCATGTATTTGTATATAAGTGTGAATATCATTCTGTTATTACAAATGTAAATAGTAATACTGTTATTACAAATGTAAATAGTTAATACTGTTATCCAAGTTGAGCTACCTGTTATATGTAACACGGTGTTAACCCCCACCGTAAAATACCTCATGTTCTATGTAAACCGCACTGATGTTGAAGAGCGCGGTATATAAGCGATTTAAATAAATAAATATGACAGTGCTGTCACTGTGGGAGCACGCAGACATGCTGCTGCTGGTGGATGTGAATGCTGGCAGCGTCACTGACAGCATGCTGCCATGTTAGTGCTGTGCGACTGTGTGGGTGTTCTGCAGTGTGTGTAGCCTGCAGCTGGAAATAGCTGGACTATGCTGGAGTCTGACAGGTGCCAATCTGCAGCTCT
Organism: Ichthyophis bannanicus; assembly: GCA_033557465.1. Lineage (NCBI taxonomy): Eukaryota > Metazoa > Chordata > Amphibia > Gymnophiona > Ichthyophiidae > Ichthyophis > Ichthyophis bannanicus. The sequence goes on along the minus strand of JAWIIG010000036.1, from coordinate 4,099,145 downwards.
CTTTGACAGTGGGATGGCATGTCCATTCACAGCTATCTCTTCTCCCTGCAAGGTGGCTCTCATACTGAACACCCCCCTCCCCCTGTTCATGATGGGCAGGCCCTGGCTGTCAGCATTCCCTAAAAGACCAACAAGATCACATGTCAGTCCCTATGAGGTCTGCCACCTCCCCACCTTTCCCCCTTCACATCCAGCCCTCTCCCCACCACCCCTTCCCCTCACCCTCTGCTAAGACCTTTGAGGAGGGAGTAATACACCGTCCTCCCGCCAACCAACTCACCACATGTTCCCCGCATCCTATTTCCACACGTCCTCTGGGCCCCATCACCCGCACCATTGTCTATGCAACACTCTCACATGTCCAAACTAGAGCTCCACAAAACAAATGTCCATGCAGCCTGGCACCATGTCTCAGAGCCTACAGTCAGCTAAGTGCACATAGGAATACACCGACTCATGCACACATGCACCTTGAACTGAACACCTAAGTACACCTGCATGGGCCTGTATATACACCTGCTCTGTGGCATCTAACCTAAGGCCACTGTATACATGAGTGCAGAGTGGCAGGTTCATTCCACCCTCCGGAGCAGCATTGCTAGCTTCAGTTATTTTTTATGTCAACATACCATGTGGGGTCGGGAGCAGTGGGTGCAATTACCCCTCACCTCCCTTCCTCCCCCTATGGCAAGCATGGCTCACCACATTCACATGTGCCTCCTCAGTCATCATAAGGTCTGTCACCTCCCCACCTTTCCCTCTTCACGTCTAGCTCTCTCCCCACTACTCCTACTCTCTCACCCTCTGATAAGACCTTTGAGGGGGTGTCCACTGCACTTCCAGTGTGAGTGGATGCATGTGCCTCACCTGCCATGTCAGCATGGTTTAGTGTGAGTGTGAAAAAATGATGGGTGTATAGAGGCATGGCATTATATGTGCTGCTCACCGCCACAAGCAAAGTAGGGTTACACATCATCCATGGATGTGGCAGATGTAGGTTGCTGTGATTGTGATGCAGCATGCATCCACAGCATAAATGATGCTCATCATCCATTGCACTCTGCATTGCAGTCCCACAGCATTGTGTGCATCACATGCTGTATGTGCACTGCTGTAGCTGGACTTGAGGTGTGCTGAACCATGGCCTCTAAATGTGTCTGTAAAGCTGCATCCTGTCCTGGGTGTAGCACATTGTTTGTGGGGACATGCATTATCCCTAATGACTGCCAGCTCTGTTCTTGACTGTGTTGAGGTTTAGTCAAGACTTGCCTATGCAAGGTACAGAGAAATGGTTCAGGCTCCATGGCGTGTTCACTTGGTGATGAATACCCATGTAGTGTGATGGCTGTGAAGTGTCAAGTGTCTGCATTGACTGATGGATGTACAGCAGTATGCTGCTCTGTCAACCAAGTGCACATTAGGTTGGTACATATGATCTATTTATTTATTTCGTTTTCTATAGCGTGTGATAAGGAAGCTTATCAGAGCCCAGAGAATAGTGACAAAGGAAGGGAATTTACCCTAATCAAGGGACCTGTTTTGTCAGGTCACAGGAATAAAACTGCATGTTTTCCTAAAAGACAGGTTATTCCAGGCTACAATGGCCTGCAGAAAGCCCCTAGTGGAGATGAGGTGAAGGAGTATAAGCCCAGATTGAGAAACCCTTACGTCACTCCTAATTACTCAGCTGCCAGGAGGGAGTTTGACCACCAACACCTGAGGAGTGAAAGGGAGGGGTTAGAAACTGGGAACTTTAAAACTAGAACAGAATATTCAGAAAGTAGGAGCGAGAAGAAGAAGGAGAAGGAGAGAGGAGCTCAGAGAGATCCGTGTTCTTGGAGAGATTCCTATGAGAAGCCAGCTTCAAGGGATTGGAGAAATCCAGAGGTTTGGAGAACTTCAGCTAGGAACCCTAAAGCAGCAGCCGGTAAAAGGGCTAAAGCGGCTGAAGGGAGAAGGAACACGAATACCTTTTGGAAGAGGTATGGAGCAGATGCCCTGAGGTCCAGGAATACAGACTGGAGGACAGGTCATAAAAGCTCAAATGCATACTGGCCAGAGTATCTAAGAGGACAGCCTAATGCCAGCTTTAACTCAGGTATGAATTTTGAACGTTTGTCTAACCTAGAGCAATGCAAAGTGCTTAGAAACAGTCCCTGTCCTAATGGAGGTCAGTTAGTAAAGCCCTCTGATCCAGACCCCGATATAGAACCTATGCACACACGCCCCAAAGATGACAAAAATAAAAGGAACTAAATTCCAGCACCTACGCCGATCTCTACCCCATACACCACACACACTACACGATGTAAATATACTTTTGTACAAAGTTTGATATGTTTGCTTTAATACCTACAAAGATTTTGCTTTATTACCTTCAAGTTGTTTTTTGTTACAATACCTACAAAGTTTATATTTACTGTTCAATGTAAATAGTTGATTTCTACTGTTCTATGTAAAATGTATACAAATTGTGTACAAGACTGTTAATCTGTTATATGTAAACCGCCCTTGATCTCTGGAAGGGGCGGTATAAAAGAAATAGTTAAATAAAATAAATAAATAAATAAATGCAAATAGAAGAACAAGATATAATTACAGAGGAAGACGATACTTTCATGGACTGTTTTTTATGCAAAGTTGCTAGCACAGAGAAATCCTGAAAGTGGGATCAAACATAAAAAGGAAACGTTCTAGTAACTGGCACAGCAGAAAGTTTGTGTGAAAAAAAAGAAGGTTTTGAGGAAAGTGAAATGCTTGTGCAGAGAAGGAGAAAAGCTGTTGATTGAAGCTTGTTTAGCCAGCTGATATCAAAGCAGAGCACAGCTCAGGCTGTGCACACATTGGATATAAAAAGTTCTTTGAATGTGAAAAGAAAAAGCTGTTTTGTGAAGAAGCTTATTTTGATTTTCTCTACACCAGCACTGCTGAGCAGGTTTGTCAGCAGTGGCTGAGAGAAAGACTTTCCGTTGTTTAATGGACTTTACAAGCTACTTGCATAAGCTTTCAGTTGTATTGTTATTTTGAATATAAATCCTGGAGAAGACATCCTAAGGTGTTACCAAGTGAATCTGTGTGCATTTTGATTTACCTCATAAATAAATTCTGTCATTGCCTTAACACTCGAGCCAACTACCATAGTCTTCATTTACCTCAAAGGCAAGCACCGCCTGACTGGACTACCATTACCATAATCCTTTGCAAGATAGTCAGTCTGGAACATTGCCCAAGTGGTGAATTCTATATAACAAGCACACCCTTCCATACATATGTAAGGGGCTATGGGCGTGACAAGCGTCAATGGCCAAATCCTCCTAAGCTAGTCAATGGCCAATGGACATGCCCTCCAAAAAAGCCCATCAGATGTGACACATATCTAGTCTTTACAATTAGTATGCCATTAAATTCAGCACAATCAAAAAGGCATGACAAAAGACATGATACATATTACATATCGTACACACAACTCTTATGCCTCAAACCATTACATATATTGCACACAATACCCGTGCCTTAAACTCTTGCACCCATCATACAAATACACATTGGGTATATAGATAACATATACAGCCTCAATAAGAGTGCATATATTACACACCTACCTAATGCCACAGCACCTATATCATCTCAACCTAACCTTATGCCTTAAAAAGCCTTCTCCAAGGTGTCATTGAATACCACAGATCTCAGCACACATAATGTCATCAACAGATGCCAATGCTGCAGTGGACGCCCAAATAGCATTTTATGTCTGCTTCCTCAGGGGAGATCCCAGCTGCCATCTCACAAGGGGGTCTCCCCTTCCCCAAAGGAGGGTCCTGGCCGGCATTTGAACAGTGGATCACCAGACACCAGGAAACACACTACAACACCTGACAATACACCACTGAAAAACATTCTCCTTTAGGAGACCTAACCTAAATCCATACCATGGGCTATCAAACTTTCCAACATACCTCCAAGGTCAGCAGCAGTGCACACCATAGAGGATCACACTATAACTTGCATTGCTGCTAGCCTGTTCCTCAGCTTACTATAACAGCTAATATCCACCAAAGCATACAATCAGAGCACATCTCTTTAAAACCAACTGGCCCACCAATCACAGCCAGTATTGCAGCCACAGCCACTCCCGTCTGGTGTCACTCATTCCCCACCCATGTACCTGTATATTATAGACCCACTGCTCTTCACAAAACCAATGATTGTGATTAGATTGTGGTGGCCAAAATGTTCCTGTGCCCTTAGAAATAGGGAAAAGACACACTTTTATCTTAAGGGAGAGAAACAGGAAGTGGGGATGTGAAACACAAAATGTTCAAGAACAGAAAAAAACCCATCTAGTCCCTAGCTGCAAGCCACACCCTAGCTCAGGAACAAGCTGTAGGGCTAATGAGAGCCAGCTGAGGAGGCAGCACGTGGTTACAGCTCAATCACGTTCAGGGAGAGTCCCTAGGAGATTACAAAAGGAGGTGGGCAGTAACAGGGAGATATGTTGTTGTTGATTTATTTTATTTTATTTATTTATTTATTTGCAGTCTCTTTTATACCGCGCTATTCGACATCAGTGCGGTTTACAATGAACATAAGAGTTGCACATCTCAATTTCGTGATTTGTGCTTACAGTGAAACAGGTATAATAACTTGGGTATACATTAAACAAGAAAATTAAACTTGGGTATGCATTAAGCAGGTATAACAGGTAAAATAGGGTATAAATAACCAGTCCCTTAACAAGGAGACACGATGAATAAATACAGTCTACTTTATGCAACAATATAATGAGTTATGCGGCACTGCATAAGTTTCTCATGGTGGTTGGAGGGGAAGGTGTGATTGCGAGTGATCAGTCTGGGAATGTGACGTGCATGAGTTTGAGGTGCTGCATTGAGATGTGAGAGTGGGTGAGTGTGGGGAGAAGACTGCATCATCGTAGTGATGAAGAAAGAGGTGCCGTTTCAGTGCCTTCCTAAATTGGGAGAGTTCACTGATGGTTCTGATAGCTGCTGGTAGTGCGTTCCAGCAGGATGGAGCAAAGAAGGAGAAGGCTCTGGATCTAGTGAATTGAGAACACTTCGTGCTTGCCTTAGGTAATATGAGAGTATTTGCGGCATTCGATCTCCTTGCTCGATTGGGAGGTGTGATTGAAATTAGATCAGTAATGGCAGTAGCAGGGTATTTATTGATGGCTTTATGGGTCATAATTAGGATCTTGAATGAGATCTTGGCTTGTATGGGTAGCCAGTGCAATTGTTTTAGTATTGGGGTAATATGAGAACTTCTTGAGGCTCCATGAAGGATTCTTGCAGCTGAATTCATTGCAAGTTGTAAGGGGTTAGTCGTGCACTTAGGTAGACCATACAAGATCGCATTGGCATAGTCAAAGTGAGGCATTATTAGGGCCTGAAAGACAGTTCGGAAGTCATCAGGTTCTAACAGTTGACGCAAATTGCGGAGGGTCCGGATTTTATGGTACACCGACTTTGTTATGTTTTTGATATGAGCCTTCATATTAAGTTGCTGATCAAGCGTTACACCTAGGTATCTTACTGTAGTCTTGCATATGATCTCTGCGTCACGAACCTTGATAGACAGGGGTGGAGTAAAAGCCGGATTCCTGGTTACGAAGAGGGCTTCTGTCTTTTTGAAATTTAACTTAAGCATTTGTGCATTTAGCCAGTCTGTGACAGCGTCAAAGCACCTGATAAGTGGGGATAGTTCAAGATGTTCTGTCGAAATTGGCATGTACATCAAGACGTCGTCAGCATAGACCAGGCAGTTGATATTAAATGATTGGATGAGATCACAAATGGGTTGCATATAGACATTGAATAGCAAGGCGGATAGAGATGAGCCCTGTGGAACACCTTTAGTTTGGGGGAAGGAATCGGAGTTGGAGGGGCCAGAATGGACATGTTGCCAGCGATCAGTGAGGTATGAAGCGCACCATGACAAAGCTGAAGCTTGAACTCCCTTCTCTCTGAGGTGTAGCAGGAGAACTTCGTGGTCTACGGTGTCGAATGCGGCAGCAATGTCCATGAAGATCAGTGCAAAGCCTTGTCTGATGTTATCGAGACCTAAGGTTATGGTGTTGAATAAGGTTGTGAGTAATGTTTCAACACCATGTGCTTCGCGAAATCCATGCTGGCAGGGATGCAGGGGTGCATTAGTATCTATGTGATCTTGTAATTGGCGTTGGGTAATCTTTTCAATGATTTTCGATAGGAGAGGTATGCTGGAGATAGGCCTGTAGGATTCCATCATCGAAGGGTCCAACTTACTGTTTTTTAGGAGTGGTCTGATAGCCGTCTGTTTCAGGCTTCGAGGAAATGTTCCAGTAGAGAACGATACATCAATCAATTTGGATAGGAATGGGCTGAGCTCGGCACGCAGGGCCTTTATCCAGGGAGCTGGACACGGATCGGAGGGTGCTGTTGTAGTGTTTATGTTTAGGATAGTGTCTTGAATGACTCTGTCAGATGGAGTAGAAAATGATGTGATAGTGTGTTGGGACCCACTCAAGAAATGACCAAGAGGAGGTTGTGGGATGGAGAAAGGTAGGCTGGCTGGTATGGGGGGCTTAGCAGTGTGGGCAAGCTGATTACTTTTCTTACGCAAGTAATAAGAATATTCTTGTGAGTCTGGGTAGGGTAAGTTCTCTTGAGATGGCTCCTTTGCTAGAGATTTCACAATTTGGAAAAGCTCGTGGGGTTTGTTCAAGGAGCGTTGTAGTCTTTTTGCATGATATTGTTTCATACTTGATGCTACAGATAACCGATGTTTTCCTAATTGTGCTGTGAATGCCTCATGGCTCTCAGCTGTTGTTGATCGTCGCCAGCGTCTCTCAAGTCGTCTGAGTTGAAGGAGCGAATTACGTAGTTCTTGGGAGTACCATGGGGCATTCTTTTTCTTATGTGGTGCTTTGTTCGTGGTAGGTGAGTGGATCACGGCATCTAGGCTTGAGTTCCAAGCGGCGACCATGTCATTGAGGCTTTGAAGAGGAGGGTCAAATAGATTGTGTGTCCTCTTTAGAATATCTTCTCTGTTAAAAGGGTGGAAGCACTTTAAATGTTCTGATATGGGTTTATCTTCAGGTATGGATTTGGAGGAGTTGGTGCAAATTGGAATCTGGAATCTTATCAGGAAGTGATCCGACCAGGGAACCGCACTTACGTTTAGGTGAGACTGGTGCAAATGTGTGAGGGCTGTTTGTGGTGCAAAGATAAGATCAAGTGAGTTGCCTTTTATATGGGTAGGCGTATCAACAAGTTGAACATAACCTAGATCACTGAGAGCATCAATAAAGACATTGGTGTGGCTGTCCTGAATGACTGGGAGGTTGAGGTCACCTAATATCCAGTTTAGAGTATGCGAATTCGTGGTGTTGCAAGCAAGATCAATTATTGTTGCTAAGTCATCTGGAGATGAAGATGGAGTTCTATAGAGCAAGTTAATAGTGATTTGCTTATTTGTAATGGTAACAGAGTCAAGGGTAGAGGTGCTGCTTGAGGCGGCAAGCCGAAATTTGAGGTCGGCTTTCGTTAGGATAAGTACTCCTCCGCCACGACAGTCAGCTCTGTGACAAGAGTGGACTGAGAAACACTGGGACACACTGGTGAAGGATCACGGCGTCAGCGGCTGAAAGCCATGTCTCGGTGACACATAGGATATCAAGGTTATGAGCTGAGAGCATATCAGTTAGTGCTGGCCATTTTTTCCTTATTGATCGTGCATTTATTAGTGCACATTTAAGGTCAGGGGGATGGTGGGACTGTAATCGTCGAGATAGATTTTGCTGCTGAAGGTCCACATAGATAACATGTGGGCCTGGTGTGCGCCGAAGTGTTTCGTATTGATGGTTGGGGAGTCAGGAAATCTCCAACAAGATCTATGGAGGACTGGTATAGTGTTCTGAGGTGAAGTAAGGGCTAGGGTGTAAAAGGTCAGGGCTATTAAAATGTAGCACATAGCAAGGGTAAGGGGGTATGGGAATACCCAGTGAGATAACATGATGACTAATGTATATAGTAGATCCAGGAATGTTGTTAGCTAGTGAAATGTGCACAGTGTGGTGGTACTGGAAATCTGTTAAGCATCTGTGTAATGAGGCAATATGTACTCAGAGTAATTCACAGTAAGGTAGTGGTATCTGCACAGAGTGGAGGTAAAGGATATCTGTTAAGAACTGTGTGGTTAGGCAATATTCACATCAGAGTAATTCACAATAAGGTAATGAAATATGCACAGTGTGGTATGTACGGATATCTGCTAGGCAACAGTGTGGTAGGTCAGAGTAATTCAGAGTAATTCAACAGTGTGGTAGGTCAGAGTAATTCAATAAGATAGGCCCAAAGGCCAGATGGCAAGTAGTTTGCAAGCAATTGGTTGACGAAAAGCATAGATTAATATATACGTTGTATAACTAAATTGTTGGGGTGAGAGTCATGTGGAAGGGTAGCAAGACGCTGTGGAGTTATGTTACCAACTTGATTGATGGAGATGTGTAGACTGATGGTGGTTCATTCCTTCTCATGGTATTTAGGGAACTGGAGCTCTTCTCTTTTCGCTGAAGACAAAGTGACGGATGTGGAACCACAGTGGCCACGGACCACAGCCTAAGGGCCACGCCAAAGGGCCCTCTGGCGAGGCCCTCAGGCGCGGGCCCACCAGGCGTGGGCCCGCCGGAAGGCAGCTGCTTTTCAAATGGAGCTGACTCCTCCCCCTCTCAGACAGCCCCAATTAGGCTGGAGTTCAATAATCAGGACAGATGGATTTCTGCTGGGCTGTGTAACCCCAATCAGGGAGCAGAAGCTGATGACAGTTAGCTCTTTACTTGCCTGAAGGCAGCTGCTTTTCAAATGGAGCTGACTCCTCCCCCTCTCAGACAGCCCCAATTAGGCTGGAGTTCAATAATCAGGACAGATGGATTTCTGCTGGGCTGTGTAACCCCAATCAGGGAGCAGAAGCTGATGACAGTTAGCTCTTTACTTGCCTGAAGGCAGCTGCTTTTCAAATGGAGCTGACTCCTCCCCCTCTCAGACAGCCCCAATTAGGCTGGAGTTCAATAATCAGGACAGATGGATTTCTGCTGGGCTGTGTAACCCCAATCAGGGAGCAGAAGCTGATGACAGTTAGCTCTTTACTTGCCTGAAGGCAGCTGCTTTTCAAATGGAGCTGACTCCTCCCCCTCTCAGACAGCCCCAATTAGGCTGGAGTTCAATAATCAGGACAGATGGATTTCTGCTGGGCTGTGTAACCCCAATCAGGGAGCAGAAGCTGATGACAGTTAGCTCTTTACTTGCCTGAAGGCAGCTGCTTTTCAAATGGAGCTGACTCCTCCCCCTCTCAGACAGCCCCAATTAGGCTGGAGTTCAATAATCAGGACAGATGGATTTCTGCTGGGCTGTGTAACCCCAATCAGGGAGCAGAAGGTAATGAAGGTAATGAAGAGGAGGAGGATCCTGAGGCCGATGTAGATGCTGAGGTTGAGGGTCAGCATCACAAGAGGAGTGAGGGAGTTCCCAGGGGAGGAGCTACCCGAGACTCAGAACACAGCAGAAGTCCTAACGTGCTGGAAGGAGGAGGAAGTTCCCGGGCAGCTAGAGTGAAAGGTATTTCCCAGGACAGCCCAGGGGAGGAGAAGGAACTGCTGAGACAGACTTCTAAGAGAAGCCCAGCCTCAGAGGACGTTATAGGATCTGCTGGAGCACTCAGGGAAAGAGCCATAAGCCAGGGAGGAATCCAGAATGCAGGAGAGTTGCTTTGGAGCCTGGAGGCAAGAGATTCTCTTCTGAGAGAGCCCTAAATGAGGACACTTTTACTGCAAGCCAAAGGCTTGGTGAAAGCTTATCTGGTACAAGGAAAACCGTGAGTAACCCTGTGTCCAACAGCAAGTTAAGCCAGCTGCAGACAATAAGCCAGTTAATAAGAGAGAGAGAATTGCCAGTATATGCTGAGAATTCTAGAGGCTGGAAGAAAATTCCTGAGCTGTTAGAAAGGGCAGAGCCTGGGTTTACACGGAGAAGTTTAAACCACGATTCACAAGAGTCAGCTATTGAGGAAATGGAGACAGAAAGCTATCCTTCTGATATTGACTCTGAATCTTCTGCAATGGAATGTGCTTTGTGTCACATGACAAATTGTTTGAGCACTATAGAGTGTGAAGCTCAAAGAACTGCATTAGCCAGTAAAGAAAAGGAAACAGGCTGGACAGTGTTTTAAAGCCCTGTTTGCTTTTAGAAACGTTTTCCTTGAATGAAGCCAGAAAGTTTTGATTTGAATGTGTGGAAGTTTCAAGAAGGGCAAACTGGCATTTATGTTTAAAGGCTAGAAGAAGTAATGAAGCCTGATTTGTGAATTCTGGATGTGATAGAAGCTAATTGTGTTAGGAGAAGAAATCCTACTTTTTTTCTTTCTTCTTGCCCTTGCGCTGAGCTTTCTAAAAGCTCTGTATGGAGTAGTAGTAAAAATCAATAAATTTTCCTGTGTTAGCCTTATGCCTCTCGGACTTCAATTTATTTGAAAACCCACAACTACAGAAAGAGTGCTGGCCTACCTTAGGCAACCGCCTAGGGTGGCAAAAAGGCCACAAGATCCACAAACGAACAGTACTTCACATGTTTCTAGATTATCATTCAAGCATCATAGGTTTTTCACCCTCCCTCCCATGAATGCCATTCAACCTGAGCATTCAGTCCACCTGTGCTCATAGTCCATAGCCAAAAATGCCAGCGTTGTTCACACATAGCCGGTAGTCACCCATACCAGCCGATCTGTCATCTACCCTAGCAACACAATTATATTGTTAATCATCAAACCTTGTGCTATACAATGTGTGACAATTGGCCCTGCCCTGCATTATCTCCATGGTCCACTCCTATGGTCACCCATATGTTTACTGAATGGACATGTCCTTTTATACTCACATACACCAATGGGCATGGCCAGCAAACTACAGACACCACATACATTGAAGCACATGTGGTATAACGCTGTGGACCATCTTCGGTACCCCTACATGAAAACCAATTAAAGCACCACACAGTGGACACTCCTCATAGAGAATAAACCCTCTCTCCTCCCTCCCCTGTCCATCTCCACTTCTCAAATGGGATGGGCACAGGATCTACCTTAGAGACTGTCCTTTTGACCATATCAATCTGACATGCTGACGCTCCAACCCTGTGATCATCAGATGAATAGAAAATTGTCACTTTAAACTTCTCTGAATCACCAGACTCAGCGGGGAGTATGGGGCACAAAATGAATATATCCCGTCGTATCACAATGCCTCCCTGGCCTAGAGTAAGCTGTCATGATCATCATACCTGGCCCTCAGATATGCTTGTTGAAACACTGAGGGGGAGTATCCCTTGCCATGAACAGCTCCCCCAGGGACCTTGCCTGCTACTGAAAATTACCCAACCCAGAACAGTGCTGATGATATCTACATCCCTCTTGTGAACATGAAGGATGAAGACCAGAGAAATGCAGGAGAGTATGCCCATCTGTAGGCCTCCTAAACACAGTGGTAATCTATTCATGTTCACCGTCATAGGCAGAACATCCATAAATGCAATTTGTTGGCAAACCCATACCATCAAACACTGAATAGTAGCATCACAATCATTCAGCCAATGATGACACTGCATCAGTGTGGAGCGACCGTCCCACAGCACGAGTACTTCGTCAGTATACCGAAGCCACATCTTAATATGCTGTGCATATGTAGAATCAGGCCCCAACCATCATGTCTCATATGATTAAATAAATATGATTTCAATAGATGGGGCAAGGGTCGCCCCCATTAAAACCCCTCTAACTTGACGGTACATCATATCCCAAAATTGATAAATAATCTCTTTCAAGGCCAAAGCAGAGACATCCATCAAAAAAATGTATATGCACCTCTCCCAAATTGGCCCTCTGAGTCAGTGATGACAGCACCACTGTATAGCAAATCCTGTGGTATGTTGGCCTACAAAGAAGCCACGTATTGGGTCAACATTGGAACCCCAGGCTTTAATCAGATTGGCCATATTCATTCAAAAGATGCAGAAAAGGTGCTGTATTACAAACTTCTAATCAAATATTATGATCAATGGACGTAAAAAGGTGACGGTACAAAATATAGGTGCTCAAGCACTGTCCCCCTTCTAGATATTGTAGGATGTCCTGGAGATTTATGCAAATTCCTATGTATCTTTAGTAACAGATGGAAAACCTAAACCCCCAGGGCACATACATTCAGAAACGACAACATCTTCCTTGTGATAATACTACTGTCTCCAGGAACAAGCACGAATGTAGTCTTCACATATGGGTTGACGGCACTGGCGGAACCCGCGCGAGAACGCTACCCAGCATCCAATAGGAACGCTTTTGGGAGCATCCCTCAGCACATGTGCGCTACCTTCCCGCCTCTTCAGTTCTTCGTTTTCCGTGGAGCCGACAGGTCACATACCCTGTCACCGCAGAAACCTTTCTTCTTTAAACTGTTTTTCTTGTGGTTGTGCCTGCCTCCGCTCAACACCTATGGTACCCCCGGTTCTCTTTTCTTCTTTAAAAAAAATATATATATATATTGCAATGCTCCTGCCTGGGCCCTAGAGCTTACAGGCAGGAGTGGCCTTATATAATGTCCCTTGTGAATAAAGGTGGTACTGATCCCTCTGAATGCTGGGATTCGTAGTACACTTGTTTTTTTTTCTTTAGGGATGAAAGTTGTAGTTGTGACTCGAAGTGATAAGGCTTGCAAGAAATTTATTTGTTATGGGGATATTTTCAACGCATTACAATTCAAAGGTGCATAACGTAAAGGTGCAACTTTCAACATTAAGGTGAAATCAGGAGGTCAGGAAAACAACTGAAATCAAATAGCTTTAACTCAGCTTTACACAGTCACAGTAGCTTCTACTCAGCTTTGCCTCGTGTGGTTGCTTGGGATTATTGCAGCCTCACAGTAACAGCTGTTCTCCTCACAGCGTGGCTTTACAGAAACAGGTGAAAACAATTTGTGAACTTTCACGGCTAGGCAACAGGTATAGCAAACATTTTATATTCTTCTCATACAAACTCCAGATGCTTCTTTACATTGTTACTCTCTAAAACATAAAGAGCAATCCATTGCACAAGGATCATAACTCAAGGTAGGCACATCATTATCTATCTGCATACATTCATCTGGGTTAAGGCAATTGTTCTCTTCATCAGGTTTCTTATGTTTCTCTGACTTTAGCTCCAGAAATTGCTGAAACTCTTTTAGAAGCAATTCAGCCTGTAGCTGCTCTTTAGCTGCTTGATAGTCTCCGGTAAGGGTCACACCCTTCCCCCACTCACTATCTGCTCCTGTTGCAGAGTTTGGCTTAAGGAGGTCAGCACAATAAAAGGGTTTCTCCAGCAAGGCATTAAAATTAGGAAATTCAGCTTTACCTTTATCAGAGACGTTGGCATAAGAACAGGCACCTTTCTTCTAGGACTCTCTCCTCTTTAGAAACTCAGGAGCCTTATGGCTAGTTCTTCTGCTAGGGAAATTTCTCTCAGAAAAACTTCTTTCCTGTTTTGGTTCCTGGCTTTTATAGCACTGCTCGCCACCAGACAAAATCCCTTTTCTCCAGGAGCTGGGCTTGCTAGCCTTCCCACGTCTAGGCTCTACCGTGTAGTAAGGATCTCCTTGAGAGTATATTGGGCTCCAAGGCTTACTGCTCCAGGGTTCTGCCTTCTCCCAGGGTTCTAGCGTTTTTCCCCTTTGATTCCAAGTTCCTCCTGAAGACCAACGTGCACTGGAAACTGCTTCTCGTCTGCTTCGTTTCTTGCTGCTCTCCTTGTCAGCCTTGCTGCCTGCCTTGCCAGCCTTGCTGCCTCCTCTGTCAATCCTGTCTGAGGATTTAAAAAGGGCTTCATTTCCCGGCACTCCCTGTCGTTCACCTGGGCGTGCCCAATCAGTGCTGAAGCCTAACTCCTCCCCTGGGCTGGGGCTTGTCTTCAGCTCAGCAGATAACTGTGTTTTTTCCAAGTCAGTTTTGGAAATCCTGTGTGTGTCATCCCTTCTATCAGGATTTTCCCCTATCTCCATTTCCTCTGGAGGGGAGTCTTCACCACAACATATATATATGTATGTATATATATACTTCTGACGTGTTTCTCTTCAGAAACTTTTTCTTTATGGTGCTAGGTGCCATTTTGGGCATTAGGCCCCATTTTTCTGAAAATGGAAAAACCAGCTAGTGATTTTAAAAAAAAATATATACTAAGTGTGGCAGTACCATGTCCGTCACCGACAACCATGACTGGTGTCTCAAATGTTTAGGCCCTGACCATTCTCCATCAGCGTGTTCCTCTTGTATGGGGATGACTAAAAGAGGAAGACAGAACCGGGCTGCAAAGCTCCGGTACCCTCTTTTCTTCAGATGCGATGTCCATTGCATCAACGTCTTCCAGAGCCTGTCTTCCTCCCATGGATCCCAGGTAACTAAACACAAGAGCCGGTCCTCAAACGATAGATCTCCTTCTAAGCATCGAGAAACCATTGGCATTGCCCTTGAGGAAACTACACCGGCAAAACAGCCCCGGTGGGAGGCTTCGGCCTCCAAAGCACTAATGGGGCTCCAGGATGTTCTCGAGGCCTCGACCTCGGCAGAACTACTGGTGCCATGCTCAGGGGTTCCGGCCGCTTCCACCGGTACTGACACCCAGGCATCGGCAGCGCCAGTAGACCAGAGATTCCTCGCTATCAAACGCAGTCTGGCAGCTCTCCTTACAGCTGCAGTACTGTTGACACCGCTACCAACAGTTCAATGGGCACCGGTACCAATGCCGGTACCAGCACCGATGGGAATTCTGCCCTTGCCGACTTTTTCAGGCATCGACAGATCGGTACTGGACCAACTCGGTGCTGACTTCGATCGATACCAATGCCATATTCCGATTCCGATGACTCGGATAACTCTGCCGGTACCAGAGTACTTCTTCCGGAGGACTCCTCTTCTCCTCAACGCAGAATGTCTCCTCTGGAGGACATGTCGTTTCAGGATTTTATTTGTGATGTGCCCGAGGCCTATCAACCACGGTAGCTCCTGAAAAAGAACCTAGAGCAAAGGAATTGGAAATACTCCAATACCCTAAAGCTCCCAAAGAGGTAACTACTCTGCCCATTCATGAAATTCTTCATGATTTGATGTCCTCCAGGTCGTGAATGCAGGACTCTTGACGCCTTTGGGCGTCGAACATTTCAGGGTTCCATGCTTTCAGCTAGGATCAGTTCATATAATTTTATATATGGGAATGTTCCTCAAGGAAGTCACAGGAGACTTGGAGCTTATGAGCCCCCTTCTCCCTGATGACAAACAACAAGACTTCCTTACTCTTGTCAAGCATGCTCAAGACGTTTCCAAGTTTCTAAATCGTGCAGCCTTTGACTGTTTTGAATGCATCAGCAGAACTTCTGCTATTGCCTTTGGTGCACGTCGGATTGCCTGGCTTCAAGCATCAGACTTGGAGATTTGGGTACCGGACAAATTAGGGAACATCCCTTGCACAGGAGAAAATCTCTTTGGCAAGAATTGGCAGGAGAAGGCTAATGAGATAGATGCTGACAATATCACTTTAGACAGATTGTCAAAATCTACAGCCACTCCAGCCAAAAAGAAACCTTATAAAAAACCCTTTTTTCAGCAAAAAGAGGAAGTTTTATCCATCCTATACCCAGCAAGGGCAAGCTCAGGTTCAAGTTGCCCAAAAGGGACAACAGCAACAATCCAGACAACAAATGAAGCCAAAAGGCCCGAAAGCTTAACCAGCTCCACAGGCTCAGCCCCCTCAAGGGCTTTGACTCCTTCCTAGAGAGCTTAGCTTTCCTGCCTCTGAAGGGTCCAGAACCCCTAAACATTCCAGGCAGGTTGCGTCATTTTGTCAACAGATGGCACCAAATAACAGCAGAAAATTAGACTCTGTCCATTGTAGGGTAGGGGTACAAGCTTCATTTTCACAGCATGCCCCCTCCTACAATCGTAAAACAGTTTGATTCCCAAACCTCTCCAGACTGGATCAAGAGGTCTCAACACTCCTTGCTCAGGAAGCAATACAGGAAGTACCCATTTCCCAACAGGGTACAGGGTTCTACTCTCCCTATTTTCTTATTCCAAAGAAAACAGGAGGACACAGACCCATTCTAGACCTCAGAGAATTGAACAAATATCTGTTCCGAGAAAAGTTCAAAATGATTTATTTATTTTATTTATTTACAGTCTCTTTTATACCGCGCTATTCAACATCAGTGCGGTTTACATGAAACAGAATGACTAGCACAGAGCAGCAAGCTGATCTGTGTTTACAAAGAACAGGTACTACAACTTGGATAAAACTGGGGTAACTATTTACATCTAGGCGACACGTTATGTCGTGTCAAAAGTAATCGTAGTCATGGATGGCTTGTGGGGTATGTTGCTGTGGCTGTACTAGATGGGGGAGGGGGCTATTGGAGCACTGTCTTCCGGGTAGTATTTGAGGAAGAGGTGGTGCTTCAATGCCTTCCTAAACTGGGTTAGGTCAGGGATTGCCTGGATGCTGGGTGGTAGGGTGTTCCAGCATCTGGGTGCATAGAATCTGAAAGCCCTTTTTGCTATTGCATGGGTGCATTGGGTTATTTCCTTTGGGATTACCAGTGTGTTGACTGCTGCAGATCTTCTGGACCTATTGGGGGACATGGTTTGGATAAGCTCTGCTAGTAATGTGGAGGAGAGCCCATTGATGGCCTTGAAAGTCAGCATTAGAGTTTTGAAAGCAAGTCTGCCATGTATAGGGAGCCAGTGGAGGTGTTTCAGGGATTTCCCTGGGAACTCTTCTGCCATACCTTCAAAGTCAGGATTGGCTTTGCTCTCTAGATCTAAAGGATGCATATACTCATATTCTGATCAATCCAGATCACAGGAAATTCTTACGATTCCTTTTCAAGGGAAAACACTTCCAATACAGGGTTTTTCCTTTTGGTCTGGCTACGGCACCAAGAGTATTCACGAAATGCATGGCGGTAGTATCTGCGTTCCTGAGAACCCTAGAGATATTCGTCTTCCCTTACTTGGACGACTGGCTCATTCGAGCCCCCATGGTTCCAGAAGCCAGCTCCGCACTGTCTCGCACAATGCGAATCCTCCAATACTTGGGATTGATCATAAACTTCCCAAAATCCCAACTTGTTCCTTCTCAGACCCTAGAGTTCATAGAGGCTTGTTTAGATACCAGACAGTCAAGGGCTTTCCTCCCACAGCCCCGCTGTCTTCGAATAGTGCAAATAGCTTCCCAAGCAGCGGGAAAGTCCTCCCTAACTGCTCGAGAGCTGCTGCAGTTATTGGGACATATGGCATCCACAGTTCATGTAGTTCCCTATGCTCGCCTCCACATGCGAGCAGCCCAGTGGACACTATCCATAAGAACATAGGATATGCCATACTGGGTCAGACCAAGGTCCATCAAACCCAGTATCCTGTTTCCAACAGTGGCCAATCTAGGTCATACGTACCTAGCAGTTTCCCCAAAAGACACAGGTTCCACAATGCTTGTACTGGGTCAAGCATTGATATCCTGGGTCCCTTCTTAATAATGGTTTATGGACCTTTCCTCCAGGAACTTCTCCAAACCTTTTTTAAACCCAGCTACACTAACAGCCTTTACTACATCCTCCGGTAACAAATTCCAGAGTTTGATTACACGTTGAGTGAAAAAAAAAATTATTTTATTAGTCTTAAATAGTCTACCCTGTACCTTCATTGCATGTCCCCTAGTCTTTCTATATTCTGATAACGTAAAGAATTGATCTACGTTTACCCGTTCCACTCCGTTCATTAATTTATAGACTTCTATCATATCTCCCCTCAGCCATCTCTTTTCCAGGTTAGAGCCCTAACCTTTTTAGCCTTTCTTTATAGGAGTATCCTTCCATCCCCTTTACCATTTTGGTGGCTCTTCTCTGAACCTTTTCTAATAACGCTATATCCTTTTTAAGATACGGCGGCCAGAATTGCACACAATCTTCAAGGTGCGGTCTCACCATGGAACGATATAGAGGCATTATAATATCTTTTGTTTTATTTTCCATTCCTTTCCTTATGATACCTAGCATTCTATTTGCTCTCTTGGCCGCCGCTGCACACTGGGCTGAGGGTTTTAACATGTTATCCACAATGACGCCTAAATCTTTTTCCTGGGTGGTGGTTCCTAATGTGGAACTTTGCATTGTGTAACCATAGTTTGGGTTGTTCTTCCCTAGGTGCATAACTTTGCACTTGTCCACATAAAATTTCATCTGCCATTTTGATACCCAGTCTTCCAATTTATCAAGATCCTCTTGCAATTTTCCACAGTCCTCTTGGGTTTTAACAACTTTAAATAGTTTTGTGTCATCTGCAAATTTGATAACCTCACTCATTATTCTACTTTCCAGGTCATTTATGAATATGTCAAAAAGCAGCAGACCTAGCACAGATCCCTGGGGTACACCACTATTCACCTTTCTCCATTGGGAAAATTGGCCATTTAGCCCTACCCTCTGCTTTCTATCTTTTAACCAGTTCCTAATCCACAATAGTACACTGCCTCCTATCCCATGACTCTTTAGTTTTGCCAAAAGTCTCTGATGAGGGACCTTGTCAAAGACTTTCTGAAAGTCCAGATACACTATATCAACCGACTCACCTTTGTCCATTACAGATTAGTAAGACAAGATCTTCCTTGTCTAAAGCCATGCTGGCTGTCTCCCATTAGGCCATGACTATTTACATGCTGAGTAATTTTATTCTTTATGATGGTTTCTACCATTTTTCCCGGTACTGACGTCAGGCTCACCCCTGGAATCCTTTTTAAAAATTGGTGTTACATTGGCAATCCTCCAATCTTCAGGTATTAGAGATGATTTTAATGATAGTTCACAGATTACTAATAGCAGGTCTGCAATCTCATATTTCAGTTCTTTCAACAGCCTTGGATGTATACCATCCGGCCCAGGTGATTTGCTACTAATAGTTGTAATACATCTTCCCGATGTATCGATATTTCCTTCAGTTCTTCAGCACCTTTAAATACCACTTCAGTCATGGGTTACATCCCTACATCTTCCTCAGTAAAGACTGAAGCAAAGAATTCATTCAGTCTCTCCGTTATCGCCTTGTCGCCTCTTAGTGCCCCTTTAACCCCTCTATCATCTAATGGACCAACTGACTCTCTCACAGGTTTTTTGCTACGAATGTACTTGAAAAAGTCTTTATTTCGCGTTTTTGCTTCCGCAGCAAGCTTCTTCTCAAATTCTCCCTTTGCCTGCCTTATCAATGCCTTGCATTTGACTCGCCAGTGCTTGTGCTGTTTCCAGGTTTCGTCATTTGACTCTTTTTTCCATTTCCTGAAAGATGCTTTTTTGGCAAGAACAGCCTCTCTGACCTCACCTTTAAACCATGCTGGCAGTTTTTTGGACTTCCTTCCACTTTTCTTAAAGCGTGGAATACAGCTGGTCTGGGCTTCCAAGATAGTATTTTTCAACAACACCCAAGCTTGATGTAAGTCTTTAACCTTTGCAACTGCTCCTTTTAGTTTTTTCTTAACTATTTTCCTCATTTTATCATAGTCTCCCTTTCGAAAGTTAAGAGTAGTACTGTGGATTTCCTTACTATCCCTCCTCCACTAATTAAATCAAATGCGATCATGCTATGATCACTATTGCCAAGTGGCCCCAACGCCCTTATCTCTTGCACTAGTTTTGGTGTTCCACTAAGGACTAGGTCTAATATGGCTTCCCCTCTGGTCGGTTCATGAACCAGCTGCTCCAAGAAGCAGTCATTTATTTCATCTAGGAACTTTATCTCCCTAGCATGTCCTGCCGTGACACTGACCCAGTCGATACTGGGGTAATTGAAATCACCCATTATTACTGCGCTGTAACATTTGTTAGCTTCCTTGATTTCTTTGAGCATTTCATCATCCATTTGTTCATTCTGGCCAGGCAGTCGATAGTACACCCCCACTGCTATCGCCTTCCTCTTTTTACATGGAATTTCAATCTATAGAGATTCTACAGCAAATTTTGATTCCTGCAAAACTTTAATTCCTTTCAGAAAATTCCCAGAAGTATATACTCGCAATTGCAGATCTCTCTCCAGAAGTAACAGTCCCCTTTTCTAGTCCTTCAAGACTGAGGATCACAGAGCTCTGGTTGAGCTATTTATGCTGCTGAGGTAAGCTGTGACCAACTTCCTGGGTGATTAACAGCCCTTGCTTGGATAGAAGGAGTCTTTCAAAATGGCCTTTTGACCTGCCACCTGGTGTTGACGCCTATTGAAAAAGTTTCACAGGTCTCTTGCCCCCTTGGTAGAAGGCCTCTTTGTAAAGGTCTCTAGAAGACTTTATTTGTACTGACCCTGTTTTGCTTTTTATGCTAAGCTATATTCTGATTTGATTTAAATTATAGCTCTTTGCTGCTGCTAGGCTCTAACTTATTATGAAATTTAAACTACAAGCTCTTTGCTGGGTTTTAAATTTAAACTAAAAGTACTTTGCTGATGCTAAGCCCTGAGTGACTATTAAATTTAAACTACAAGCTCTCTGCTGGGTTCCAAATTTAACCAGAAAGCTCTCTTCTGTGTTTTAAATTTAAACTAAAAGTACTTTGCTGATACTAGGCCCTGAGTGACTATTACATTTAAACTACAAGCTCTCTGCTGGGTATGAAATGTAACTAGAAAGTTCTCTTCTGTGTTTTAAATTTTAAACTTAAACTGCTGCTACTAGGCCCTGACTAATAAACAGTGGATTCACAGATTAATTAGCTTTAATACAAAGAATTCCTTTCAGAAAATTCCCAGAAGTATATACTCACAATTGCAGATCTCTCTCCAGAAGTAAAGGCCCCCTTTTCTGTGTCCTCTGTGTCACAGTGGACACAGAAAAGGGGACACAGTGAACACAGGCCACAGGACGTCTGTCGGACACAGTGGACACAGGCCACAGGATGTCTGTCGGACAAGATATCAAACTCAGGATGACTGATCTTGTCCCTACAATGGTGGCAATCACTGGAGAATCTTCTAGTGGTGTCTCCTTTCCAACAACCTCTATTCCAGGCCACCCTAACAACAGATGCATCACAGGTGGGATGGGGAGCACACCTGCACCATCTCTTTACCCAGGGTACATGGACTCCACAGGAGGCTTGTCTTCATATAAACCTCCTAGAACTCAGAGCAATCTATTTAGCTCTTCGAGTATTCCATGCCCAGCTCAGCTACAACAGTCCTAGTCCAGACGGACAATCAAGTAGCCATGTTCTACATGAACAAGCAGGGCGGAACAGGCTCTCTGTCGTTATGCAACGAAGCTTTACGACTATGGGCCCTCGCCCATGAGAGCATCAAATTCACCTTCTCGTGGTATATCTTCCAGGCATTCAAAACCTTTGGGCAGACAAACTCAGCCGAGTACTGTTGCCTCACGAATGGTCTCTACACCTAGACCAGGTGACAAGGATATTTCAGATCTGGGGAACCCCAGACATAGACCTTTTTGCAAGTCCACTGAATGCAAAACTTTCCCAGTTCTGTTCCAGAATTCTGGCTCACAATTGCCAGGCAAGGGACGCCTTCCTCCTTCACTGGGGTCAGGACTTCCTCTATGCCTTCCCACCCATTCCCCTCATTCCCAAAACACTCTTCAAGCTTTAGAGGGACAGAGGTCGTATGATCCTCATAGCGCCACGGTGGCCACGACAAACGTGGTATCCCCTGCTTCTACATCTCTCTGAAGCTGCACCTCTAGAGTTAGGGTGTGCTCCAGACCTCCTCTCTCAAGAGAACGGGAAGCTGTGGTACCCAAATCCCCAATCCCTGCATCTCAGGGCCTGGTTGCTGAAAGCCTAACCTGCAGGATCTTAACCTTTCCCAACAGGTAAAGGATATCCTTCAAGCTTCGAGAAAATCTTCCACAAGATGTTCTTAAGTGGAAACGTTTTACTATATGGTGTTCTCAAAGGGGCTTAAACCCCAATGTGATACCTTTGGAATCGGTAGTAGAGTACCTACTTCATTTATCAAATTCTGGTTTAAAGACCAATTCAGTAAGAGTCCATCTTAGTGCAATTGCAGCTTCCTATAAGCCTCTAAATGGACAACCAATTTCCTCTCATCCACTCATAGCAAGATTTATGAGAGGTCTTCTCTTAACAAAACCTCCCATTAGACCACCACCGGTGGCATGGGATTTAAATCTACTTCTTGGACAGCTCATGAAACCGCCCTTTGAACTAAAGGTTTTATCCTGGAAGGTCATCTTCCTAATTGCAATCACCTCCGCACGTCGCATTAGTGTTTTGCAAGCTTTAGTGGCTGATCCCCCTTATACAAGGTTTCACCATGATAAGGTTGTTCTCAGAACTCATCCACATTTTATGACAAAGGTGGTTTCACCTTTTCATCTAAATCAATCGATTTACCTTCCTGTATTCTTTCCGAGGCCTCATGCCTCTAATACAGAAAGGAACCTTCATACTTTGGACTGTGAAAGAGCCTTGGCCTTTTACCTACAACAAACACAACAACATAGAAAGTCTCCTCAACTTTTTGTTGCTTTTGATCCTAGTCATTTGGGACTTCCAGTCTCCAAAAGAACTCTATCTAAATGGATTGCACAATGCATATCCTTTACTTATGAGAGTAAGGGTCTTCCTCTTCAAGGCCATGTCACAGCACATAATGTGAGAGCCATGGCAGCCTCTATGGCTAACCTACACTCTGTGTCTATCGATGACATCTGTCGAGCAGCCACCTGGACTTCAGTGCCCACCTTCACAGCCCACTACTGCCTAGATAAAGCCTCCCATTGGGATGCCTTCTTTGGCCAGGCTGTTCTTCAACTTCTCTTTCAGACTTGATTCAACTCCTACCCACCAACCCTGGTAGGATGCCAGAGATCCATGGGAGGAAGCATGGCCCACCTCACTATAGGTGGCAGCTTCCTGGGGCCATCTCCCCGGCATCTTCAGCTAGGGAGTCCCCATATGTGAAGACTACATTCCTGCTTGTTCCTGGAGATAGTGTAGTTACTCACCTGTAACAGGTGATCTCCGGGAACAGCAGGAATTTAGTCTTCACAACCCACCCACCTCCCATATCTCTCTGTCTCTTTCCTCTCTCCCTCTATCCTTTCACTCTGTTACAAACTTAACTGAAGAGGGACAGTTGGAAAGGCGGGAAGGCAGCGTGTATGTGCTGAGGGATGCCCCCAAAAGCGTTCCTATTGGACGCTGGGGAGCGTTCCCGCACGGGCTCAGTCAGTGCCGACGTTACCCATATGTGAAGACTAAATTCCTGCTGTTCCTGGAGATCACCTGTTAGAGGTGAGTAACCACGCTTTCATGGGCCTTCTCAGTGAGCACCTCAATATGAGTGTGTAACCTTGCAGTGGAATCTACAGACAACAGTACATATACCAAACTATCACCCAGCTATCTAGCAGCCTCATTCCAATATGTAGTTCCATCTCACACCACAAGAGCTCCCCCATTATTTGTCGAATGACTCCATTTTTCATCACTTGTAGCCCTTTCAGGGCTTGCTGCTTAGTAATTGACAATGTCCACAGCAATTCCGTACATGAAGAGTTCATTGAAGTGGCCACATCCCTAGACAGTAATGTTTGAAAAACCTCCATAGCTGAAGGAAGTGGTCCCAGAAGGATCCCAGATGACGTCATAGGTAACATTCATTTCTCAACGCTATTCATAGCCTAACACCCTTCAGCAGAAGCCACCTCCGTCACAATCTCTCCTACAATGCCTGTCCCAGTGGCTGAAAAACATTGCTCACATATGAACATTCCATAAGAAACATTCCTGATCAAAATGAAACTGAAAGGACAGTGGACAGGCTTGGGAAATTGGACCCTAACTGCGGGACCCATACATACTGAATGTGCAGCTGCATCCTACAGGAGTGATGCCAATCTATCAACCTGTTTCCACATTGCAGGCAGCTACATACATTTATTTATTTATTTATTTACATTCTCTTATATACCACGCTATTCTGCATCAGTGCGGTTTACATTGAACAGGGCATTATAACTTGGAGATAACTATTTTACCGGGAACATGGGCTATGGAGGGTTAAGTGGCTTGCCCAAGACCACAAGGAGCACCTGTGGGACTAGAAACCCCAGTCCTTTCGGCCCAAGGTTGCTGTCCTCTAGTGGGATTTGAACCCCCGACCTTCCGGCCCGAAGTACCTTGCCCCAACCACTAGGCCACTCCTCCACTCCACTCCACATTCCCTTTATTAGTAATTCTTCCCAGGGCAGCTGCTGTGCAGGTTTAGCAAAATGGTTAGAGCACTGTCTTTGGACGCACCAGAAACCGGCTCAGTGTTTGTAGTGGATGTTTTTTTTAAAGCCCTCCTCATTTCTCTGTCCAAACTTGTGCAGTGTCTGTGGTAAATCATGTAGCCATGGACGAGGTCCTTGGGGCGCGTCTCCAGTCCTCTCAGCCCACTGCCCACACCTGCTCCACACATCCTTGGCCTGCCCTCACCCTCCTGGTGTACGGTCCCTCTCAATCTCCTATTCGCAGTCTCACAGTAAGTTCCTTTCCCCTTCTCTTCTAGGTTCCATCCTACTGTGCTTTGTCACTCTCAGTATGTCCGCCATCCCAGTTCACTGGAACGGCTGCCCACATCCTTTACTCCTGCCCTTTCCGGCTCCTATGCTCAAACCCCCTCCAATCTGATCAACTGTTCTTCTCAGCACCCGGTAACCCCGTCCCCCCCAACACTCTTACTTCTTCAACTTGCTCTCCTTAACTGCCGGTCTCTTCATTCTAAGGCTACTTTGATTCACGATCTTACCTCTCAATATGCTCTTGATCTTTTTTTCTTAACCAAGACATGGCTGAGGGACGGCGAGGAACCTCTTCTTAACCGTTGCTTACCTCCAGGCTATTCCGCTCTATCTACTTACCGTCGGGGTAGGAGTGGTGGTGGAATTTCTGTCCTTTACCGCTCCTCCCTTTCCCTTCAAGAACAAACGTCCCTTGCTCTTCATTACCCGGAATCTCTGCTCCTCCGTCTTGCCACCTCTCCCCCACTCCATTTTCTCCTTATCTGCGCCCCTCCGTCTCTATCAGCCCCTGCATGGGATTCCCTTCTCTCTACTATATCTGAGGTCTCCCTCCTCTTTCCCCAGCTCCTTGGAGATTTCAATGTCCACATCAATTCTCCTTCTCCCTCCCATGACTATGCCTTCCTCTCTCTCTTGACCGATCTTTCCCTCCATCAACTTGTTCCTTTTCCTACCCACTCTGCTGGGCACACTCTTGACCTTCTTATTTCTCCCCTGGCCCCCTTCTCTTCCTTACCTCTCCCCTGGTCCAATCATTTTTGTCTTTTCTCTTCCCTTTCGTTTCCACTCTCCACTCACTCTCCCCCCTATTCTGCTACCCCCTCCAATCCTGCCCCCCTCGTCTCTCTCGTCACATCACCGCAAATACTCTTCTTCAATTCCCCTCCTCCAGTACCCTCTTCCCTCCTGACTTCCACCTTCTTCCAGTGAATACCCAGGTATGCACCTGGAATGCCGCCCTCTCAACCGCCCTCGATAACCTAGCCCCCCTCCAGCCCCGTCCCAACCCCCGCCATCCTCACTATCACCCCTGGTTCCGCCCTGGCCTCTTCCTCCATTGTAGACATCTCCGCCATGCTGAAAGACTCTGGCGTAAGCACCCCTCTCCCCTCCTGGATCACTTCCGTGCCTGCCACCACCATTATCGTTGTCTCCTTCAAGCTGCTAAAAAGGGCTATTTTTCCTCTCTCATCTCCACATCCGCTAATTCCTCCCGTCAGTTGTACTCTGTCCTCCGCTCCCTGTCTGCTCCCCATTCTATTTCCACTCCCTCTCCCCCTTCGGTCACTCCTGACCCCGCCCTATTGGCAACGTACTTCTCTTCAAAAGTAGTCTCTCTTCGTCTCTCCTTCCCTTCCTGTCCTTCCCCCCTCTCCCCTCCTCCCGATGACTCCATATCTATTCCTCCTTCCTCTCCCCCATGTGTCCCCTGTCTTTCTCATCGCTGGTCTTCCTTCGAGCCCATTTCTATTTCTGTCTTTTCTAAGACTTTCAACTCTGTTCGCAAAACCTTTTGTTCCTCTGATCCCATTCCTTCTCACTGGCTCCTAGATCCCTCTTTGGCCCTCTCCCCTCACATCCTCTCTATCATTAACACTAGTCTTTCCACTGGTATTTTTCCCACCCCCTGGAAGCACGCTATTATTCACCCCATTCTAAAAAAGGGCTCCCTAGATCACTCCTCCACCTCCAGCTGGCGTCCCATCTCCAATCTCCCTTTCCTTTCTAAGCTTCTAGAAAAACTCTTCTCCCAACTGTCCTCCCACCTCGAAGCCTCCCTTACCTTGCACCCACGGCAATCTGTCTTTCGTCCCAGTTATAGCACGGAGTCTGTCCTTCTCTCTCTTCTAACTGAATTACACAATGCCCACGACCGTGGCTTTTTCACCCTTGCTGTCTCTCTTGATCTTTCTGCCGCATTTGATCTCGTCGACCATTGCACCCTTCTCTCACGTCTACGCGATGCTGGCCTCGCCAGCACCGTGCTTCACTGGTTTCAGTCTTTCCGGCCAATCTTTTTCAGTCTCTTCTGGTTCCCTTTCTTCCCCTTCCACCCCCCTCCCTTGTGGTATCCCCCAAGGGTCTGTCCTTGCACCCCTTCTGTTCAACGTCTTTCTAGCTCCTCTCACTCTCTTGGTGCAGCAGCATGGCATCTTCGGCCATTAATATGCAGATGACATCTTTCTTCTCTTCCACACCGATTCAGCTTCCCCCGACATCACTGCTCTTAATGACTGTCTTTCCTCTGTGGCATCCTGACTTTCCTCCAAGTTCTTCATATCAACCTCTCCAAGACCTCAGTCATTTGGCTCACTGCCGGTAATCCTGCCCCCCCCCCCCTCATTCCTCTGCTCTCTTCCTCTCTGATCCCCATTGTAACATCTCTGCGCTATCTTGGCGTGATTCTTGATTCATTGTTGTTCTTCAAAGCCCATATCTCTTCTGTCGTCCAACGCTGCTTTTCCACTCTAAGACAACTTTGTTCCGTTCGCCCCTTCCTTTCTCTCTCATCTATGACCACTCTTCTCCTTTCCCTTGTCGTCTTCCGCCTTGAGTACTGCAATGTTTCCCTGGCCGGTCTCCCCCAATCCCAGCTACAACTTCTACAGAGAGTCCACAATACTGCCGCCCGTATCCTTACCTGCTGTTCCTGCTCGCGACCATATTACCCCCCTCCTTATTCATCTGCACTGGCTTCCAATCCCCTTTCGTATACAATATAAATGTCTCACCTTTGTTCACAAGTCTATCCACACTGGTACTCCCGTCTACCTTGCTGATCTGGTCCACCTCCCAACCGCTCTCTCCGCACTATCCATGCGAATTGCATGACCCTGCCTTCCCCTTCCCAAGCTCACCTTGAATCCACATGCTCCTCTGCCTTTTATTTCCTTGGCCCCCGTCTCTGGAACTCGCTCCCCCCCCAGACCTCCGCCTAGAGCCCTCTTTCAAAATTTTTAAAGCTAACCTGAAAACACACCTCTTTTGCCTAGCCTTTGACCCCCCCCCCTGTGATACTCCTCAATTCTGCCTAACTCTTGCTCTTCCCCTACAGTCTCTATCCTTTTTCTCTCCTGTCCTATAGGTACAAATGGTGTCCCTTTCCTTTCTAAGCAGTCCTTTATGTATTTGTAAACCGCTCAGACGCTGTTGCAATGAGCGGTATATTAAGCATCCCAATAAAGATAAAGATGTCCCTATTCATGCTCATATATATTTCTAGCATACTCCATCCAACCATGACTTTACGACAGCCAGACTGGTTTTCACTCTGCTTTGAACTCTAAGAGACTCTGGGTACTGTGACCACAGCACATGTGTGAGCCACAGAGTGCCAAAGAGTTGTGTATCTGACCATAACTGTAACTGCACATCGTTCCCTCTATACCATATATACACGACATGCGTACACGTACCACTAGAGTGATTTTGAACCAACAATCTTTGACTGAAATGTATGCTGCAACAGATATTCCCTTTATTGGGACAGCAGCCTCTGTGAGGTTCTGTGAATATTTGGTATTCTACTTGCAGTACTGTCTTTATAGATACCACATGTTTTCATCAGGCCAGGGTTCTGTTACCTTCATCTCAAAATATTGTCATATTATTCTTGGAAGACATCTGCACATCCCACTTACTGACTCCAATATCCGTTGGCAAAGGTTCTGTCAGGTGCATTATCTACCATCCGTCCATCCATCCATCACCTTCAGATTGTCTTCCATTGATGCTCCTTTATCCTGCTTTGGGCGTTAAAGCCTTTTTCGTACATTAAAGTGCATTCTTGTCACCTTAAGGCACCTTGCTTCTCTTTAGGGCACCTTACATAAGCACATAAGATATGCCATACTGGGTCAGACCAAGGTCCATCAAGCCCAGTATCCTGTTTCCAGCAGTGGCCAATCTAGGTCATACGTACCTAGCAGTTTCCCCAAAAGAGACAGCTTCCACAATGCTTGTACTGGGTCAAGCATTGATATCCTGGGTCCCTTCTTAATAATGGTTTATGGACCTTTCCTCCAGGAACTTGTCCAAACCTTTTTTAAATCCAGCTATACTAACAGCCTTTACTACATCCTCCGGTAACAAATTCCAGAGTTTGATTACACGTTGAGTGAAAAAAATATTTTCTTTTATTAGTCTTAAATAGTTTACCCTGTAGCTTCATTGCATGTCCCCTAGTCTTTCTATATTCTGATAACGTAAACAATCAATCTACGTTTACCCGTTCCACTCCATTCTTTAATTTATAGACTTCTATCATATCTCCCCTCAGCCGTCTCTTTTCCAGGTTAAAGAGCCCTAACCTTTTTAGCCTTTCTTCATAGGTGTATCCTTCCATCCCCTTTACCATTTTGGTGGCTCTTCTTTGAACCTTTTCTAATAACGCTATATCCTTTTTAAGATACGGCGACCAGAATTGCACACAATATTCAAGGTGCGGCCTCACCATGGAACGATATAGAGGCATTATAATATCTTTTGTTTTATTTTCCATTCCTTTCCTTATGATACCTAGCATTCTATTTGCTCTCTTGGCCACCGCTGCACACTGGGCCGAGGGTTTTTAACATGTTATCCACAATGACACCTAAATCTTTTTCCTGGGTGATGGTTCCTAATGTGGAACCTTGCATCGTGTAATCATAGTTTGGGTTGTTCTTCCCTAGGTGCATAACTTTGCACTTGTCCACATTAAATTTCATCAGCCATTTTGATGTCCATTCTTCCAATTTATCAAGATCCTCTTGTAATTTTCCACAATCCTCTTGGGTTTTAACAACTTTAAATAGTTTTGTGTCATCTGCAAATTTGATAACCTCACTCATTATTCCCTTTTCCAGGTCATTTATGAATATGTCAAAAGCAGCGGACCCTGCACAGATCCCTGGGATATACCACTATTGTCTCCCCTTAGGGCGCCTTGTCACCTTACTATGCCTTAAGGTGCATGCTTTCCACTTTAGGACACTTTTTTACTGTGCCTTAAGATTTATTTTATTTATTTATTTAAACAGATTTCTATACCGCCTTCTCCTTCAATCGAGGTGGTCTACACAGCAAGCAATCAACAAAAGTCTTGTGTTTAGTGTGCGCATGCCTTGAGCAGTGTGTGCGTGTGAGTGTAGCTGGTTGTTTGATTCATGGTGAGCTAATTACAACACGCGCTATCTACAATAATATGTACATCGGAGCTTTGCTTCTGTCCTGTGATCTGGTCTTGATGGTCTGTTGGTGGGTTGGGGTATTGTCTGTTGCACAGTTTATGTGACGTTACCATAGTACTCAATGAAGAGTGTCGTCTTTAGCAGTTTCCTAAAGTCCTTAATGTCTGATGTTGCCCTTAGTTCATCGGGGAGTGCGTTCCAGATTGTGGGGGCCGCTTTTGATAGGGCTCATTTTTCGGTGTCCTTGCGTACCTTGTTGACATCTTCAGGGGTGTTGACACGGTTGGATGTGCCTCTCCTCCTCGGCCTTGTGCTGCTGTCAGGTTGTATGAGTGGGTGTAGGCTGAGAGCTGATGACCGTTGTTTGATTTTGAAAATGTTTATGATTGTCTTGTATCTGATGCGGGAGCTGATTGGTAGCCAGTGGAGATCTTTTAGAGTGGGAGTGATGTGTTCTTGTTTTTTGGTGCCGGTTATTATGCGTGCTGTGTTTTGTGCTAATTGCAGAGGCCTGAGTGCTTGTTTTGTTAGGCCAAGATATATTGGGTTGCAGAAGTCTAGGATTGGGGTTATTAATGCCTGACATACTGTGCGGAAGTGTTCTTGAGAGAGGAGGGGCTTGAGGCGACGGACTAGTCTCATCCTGTGGTATGCATTTTTGGTGGTTCTGCTGATGTGGGACTGGAGGTTTAGTTCTTTGTCCAGAGGCACTCCGAGGTATTTCACTTCTGGTTGTATGGGTATGGCTGTGGTATTTATCTTGATGTTGGGAGGAGGGATGAAGTCGGAGTTTCGTGTGATGATTAGAGCCTCGGTCTTGTTGTAGTTTATTGTCAGGTTGTTGTCTTGAAACCAGCTGTTCATGTGCATGAGACATTTTTGAGTAGTCTGGGTTGTCGAGGGTGATTGGTGTGTATATCATTATATCGTCTGCATAGATTGTGTATCTTATCCTGTGTTCTTTTATGATGTTGCATATTGGCTGGATGTAGAGGTTAAATAATAGTGCTGATAGGGCGGATCCTTGAGGTACTCCTTGCATGACCTTTATGGGTCGGGAAGTGTTGGGGCCAATCTTGACCTGTATCTGTCTGTCCGTTAAGTAGGAGTGGAACCACCTCAGTGTGGCTCCGTGTAATCCAATGTTCTGTAGTCTTGCTAGTAGGATTTCGTGGTCCACTGTATCAAATGCTGATGAAATGTCGATGAAGATCATGAGTATTCCATTTTTGCTGTTATCTATGAGGTGGAGAATATTGTTAAATAGGTATAGCAGGAGAGTTTTTACTCCGTGGTTGGGGCGGAAACCGTGTTGGTTGAGGTCCAGTTGTGCGTGGTTGTCTTTGTGTTCCTGTAGCTGATGTTGTACTGCTTTCTCAATAATCTTAGCCAGTAGAGGGATGCTTGAGATAGGTCTGTAGGCTGCTGGGTTGTTCTTGTCGAGTGTTGATTTTTTTGGGATTGGTCTTATTGTGAAGAGTTTTAGCTGATCTGGCATGATTCCTTGGGTTAATGAGCTGTTTACCATGTTTGTATGGTGTGGATGAAGCTTGATTTTGTCGCTTTAATCCATGTAGCCGGGCATGGGTCTGTTGGGGCCGTGCTTGTGTTGAGAGCGGTGATGATGTGTGAGAGCTGCTCTGTGGATGGGTTGCTGAATTTGTCCCATGTTTCTCTTGGGGGGGGGGTTGTTTTGGTGCTTGTGTCTGTTTTCTGTTGTGGAGCTGAGTGGAATTTTTTCTGGATATATTCTGCAAATGCTTGTGGGTCTATCTGCACTTCGTTCTCGGTTTTCTGTTCCTTGGTGAGGGTTTTCACAATTTCGAAGAGCTCTCTCGGTTTGTTGTTTGATTTGAGTATGATGTTGGTGTGGTATTCTCTTTTTGTTTGGTTGATGAGGTCGTTGTATTCTTTTTGCTTTGTTAAGTATCATGCCTGAGTGTTGGGTGACTTGGCGTGTCTCCATCGCCGTTTTAACTTCCTGAGTTCTCTCTTCTCGGTCCGTATGATTTTTGAATACCAGGGGGTGTGGTGTGCTTTAGTACGGCGATCTTTCTTGGGTCTGTATTCGGTGGCTTTGTCAGCAGCATTGATGATGCTGTTCCATTTTTTGATTTGTTCATCTAGATCTTCTTCTTCCGTGTTCAGGTGTTTCTGTAGAAATTGGTCTCTGTCGAAGCATTTAAATCTTCTTTGGGTTGGTGGGTTGTCCAAGTTCTTGTCGTGGTTTTGCCCTTGCGGTATAAACTTTATTTTGATTATTTGATGGTCTGACCACGGTACAGGTGTGACATTGGGTATTGATATATTACCGCTGTCCAGTAGAGAGTTGGGTGCGAATATGAGGTCTGGAGATAATCTGTGTCTGTGTGTCGGGGTATTGATCAGTTGCGTGAAATGTAAGGATCCCATAGCTCGTAGGAAGGCATCTGCATCCTTTGCGTTTGTAGATTTTAGGTTGAAGTCTCCTAGTAGTAGCAGGGTTTGTGCTTTGTGTTGATGGCACAGACCTCTTCTAGCGTGGAGGCTAGTTCATCTGGTGAGGCATAGGGCCATCCGTTTGTTTTCCACAGTGATGGTGTTGCATTGGGTTGTGTTGGTAGTACTTCATGACTTGAGTCTTAGGCTGTTCCTTGCAATTATCAAGACCCCCCCTCCTCTCCATTGTGTGCGTGGGCAGTTGAATGCTGCATACGTGGGTGGTACTAGTTGATTAAGTAGTATGTTATCGGTGGAGGTGAGTCATGTTTCTGTAATGCACAGTATGTCTGGTCACTGATCTTCTATGTGGTCAGCTATTGTGTTAATTTTGTTTCGTATGGATCTGGCGTTGATAAGCTCTATTGTGATTGTAGTTGGGGATGTTTAGTGTTCTCTGTGTTTCATTTGGGTTTGTGTGCGTTTTGGACTTGTCTGTTTTGTCTTTTGTGCTTGGGTGTCTTATGTGTGTTCCAGGGTGTGTACTGCGGATGTGTGTAGAGCAGTGCTGGCTGCCATGGCGTGCTTGCTAGTGGGTTGTTGCTGGTTTCCTGAGTTGGTAGGAGTTGTGTTAGGAGGAGGCAGAAGGGTATTATCGGGGTTGGGTACATGTTTTATCAGGCTGACTTTGGTGGATGGGTGCACTTACTTTGGTTTGCTGCTGTTGTTCGCCTGCTACTGGTGGCTTTGTTTGTAGATGTAGTCTGTGGCTGCTTCTGTGGCCGCGCCTATTGGCCACGCCAAAGGGCCCTCTGGCGAGGCCCTCAGGCACGGGCCCACCAGGTGCGAGCGCGCCCTGCTGGGGCGCAGCTTTTAACGGTGCTCCCACTGCCCCGATTGGGCAGGAGCTTCTGAGAGGGAGGATTTCCCGCTCAGGCGCTCTACCCCGATCGGGGGAGCTTGGCTGTCCGGCGGGAGGGTGGTTGGGGAGCCGTGGTGTCTGTGTGCTGGGGCGCAGCTTTTAACGGTGCTCCCACTGCCCCAATTGGGCAGGAGCTTCTAAGCGGGAGGATTTCCCGCTCAGGCGCTCTACCCCGATCGGGGGAGCTTGGCTGTCCAGCGGGAGGGTGGTTGGGGAGTCAAAAGATGCATGTTTTTTACCTTACCACACTTTGTCCTGTTATCGCGCACTAAATGGCCCAAGATGCCCTAATACCGGCACACCACCTACCCTCCCACTGCCTTAACGGTGCTCGTACCACGGTTTAGTAAGCATACACCATAGTGCTATGATGCGACTGCTGTCATGACAGGTCACATAAATGGAGTACAGCTAAAAAAGCTTCAGGATCACCCATTCTTCCTCCCTCCATTTTGTACGCATGTCATTTAGTGGGGGAGAAAGGATGGATGATCTTGCAGCATTTTTTCCTGTACACCATTAATATTAACAGTATGCAATCCTTGATACTTGTAAAAATTGTTGATGTTCAGAAGGTATTAACACAGAGAACTGAAAGAAATAATAAATGAAATTGCAGATATACTATTAGATTACAGATTACTATTGTTAAAATCATCTGTGGTACCTGAAGATTGGAGGGTGGCCAACCTAATGCAAATTTTGAAAAATGGATTTAAGGAATCATCAGATAGGTGAGCCTAACAATAGTGCCAGACAAAATGGTAGAAAATAACATAAATAGCAAAATTACTGAACAAATAGCCACAATTTAATGGGACAAAATCAACATGGATTTAGCCAAAGGAAATCTTGCCTCATCAATCTGCTATATTTCTTTTAAGGTGTGAACTAAGGTGAACGAGTTGATATAGGATGTCTGGATTTTCAGAAGGCAAAGGAGCAATATTTGAATACGAAGCATCATGAATGACTCTTGAAATTAAAAAGCTATGGGATAGGAGGCAATGTCCTACTGTGAATTGGAAACAGTTTAAAAGATAGCCAATGGGAGAGAGGGGTGTTGATGAACAACTAATAAGATGGTGGTATAGCCATGAAGCTTTGCTCAGCTCATAAATAATCTAGATTTAAAATCTCCTTCAGAGGTTTTCAGACTGCTGGAGAGCCCCTCTAATTGAATCAGAAGTAGAAACATTGGATGGGGGACTATTCAAAGGCATTTACATGGTTTGCAGACATGCAGACCATGTAAATGCCACTGAACAGGCTACATGCCGCTGCTACACATCGCTGCTAAGCAGTTAGCATCGGGATGTGTGGTAGGCGTTATCAGGTGTAGCAGAGGCAGCACCCGTCGCTAACTGGGCAGTGGCGATATTGAACCACTGCCCAGTTAGCGACAAATAGGTCAAGTCAGGTGTGGAAAAGGCTGGCCTAACTTTACCTGCAGAGGCTAACCAATATTACTGCTAGCCAGTTAGCTTCCGTGTTCTCCGGCAACCTGATGGCTGGATTTGGCCCCAGCATTGAATGTCTGGAGTTAGAATTCAGCAACATGTTTTCTTGAATTCAAATATTGTCCTTGTCTCTACTTCCTCCACTGGGAGACTATTTTATGCATCTACCACTCTTTCCATAAAGACATATTTCTAAAAATTTCTCTTTAGTCTATGCTCTTTCTCCTTCATCCCATGCACCCTCATTGCAAAGCTTTCTTTCAATAGAAAGAGGCTCTCCACCACTGAATTAATGCCACAAAGGTATTTAAATATCTTTATCATATCTCCCCCTCTCCTGCATTTTTTCCAAAGTATATATATTGAGATATTTAAATCTGTCCCCATATGCCTTATGATGAAGCCCACTGACCATTTTGGTAGCCATCCTCTGCACAGATTCCATCCTATTTATATCCTTTTGAAAATATAGTCTCCAGATGAGATCTCATCAAAAACTTATATGGAGGCATTATCATCTTCTTCCTGCTGGCCATTCATCTTCCTGTGCACCCAAGTATTCTTCTGTCTTCTAACATCACCTTTTCTACCAGAAGGATACGTGAATGTACAGGGAGAGAAATGGCCAGCAGAAACAAGATTATAGTGCGACTATCATTTGGTGAGACTTCATTAGGAGTATTGTGAACAGTTCTGGAGTCCACACCTTCATAAGTTTATAAACAGGATGGAGTCAGCACAGAGGGTGGCTACCAAAATGGTCAGTGGGCTTCATCATAAGGTATATGGGGATGGACTTAAAGATCTCAATATGTGTACTTAAAAAGAAAGGCAGGAGATGGGAAAAAGCAGGAGAGGCATCTAAATAACTCTGTGGCCTAAATGCAGAAGAGAGCCTCTTTCAATTGAGAAAAAAAACCCTCTGCAGTGAGGGGGCATAGAATGAAGGTGAAAGAGGATAGACTCAGAAGTAATTTCAGAAATATTTTTTACAGAAAGACTGGTAGAGTCATGGAATAGTCTGTCAGTGAAGGTAGTAGATACAAATACTATATCTGAATTCATGAAAGCATGGGACAAACACAGAAGATCTCTAAAGGAAAAAAAGGGG
This sequence comes from Ichthyophis bannanicus, assembly GCA_033557465.1. Lineage (NCBI taxonomy): Eukaryota > Metazoa > Chordata > Amphibia > Gymnophiona > Ichthyophiidae > Ichthyophis > Ichthyophis bannanicus. The sequence goes on along the minus strand of JAWIIG010000036.1, from coordinate 4,063,421 downwards.
CTTTAAAGTTTAGTAGTTGATACGGAAGACCAGACTTCACTTGATAGGCTGTATGGTCTTTATCTGCTGCCATGTTTCTGTGTTTACTGCATTAGCTATTTTTTTCTTCCATTTGTATCTTTGCACTGACTCTTTTCCTAGCTTCTCTTAGCTTTTCCAAATACTGATGTTTGTCTTCCTCATTCTGTGATCTCTTGTACTTTATGAAGGTCACCATTTTTTCTTCACATTTACAGCTAATTTTTTCCCTTTTATATTTACTTACTTTCCTAATAAAAAGATTTGTTTTCTAAAATATCCCCTTTCAGTTTTCCCTACTGATTTTTTAAATCTCCTGGGTGTTCCCATTCGCTAATGACTCCTTGAAGTGTTTTCCCATTTTGGCAAAGTTAGTTCTCCTAAAATCTAGGACCCTCACTTTTGAATGAATTATAGCAGCCCTTGTCCTAATAGTGAACCACACCATCCGGTGATTACTGTATGCAAGATGATCGTCTATTATAACATCAGAAACATTTTCCCCATTCATAAATACCAGGTCTCAGATGTGGGTGCTGTTGCCAGTTGCTGGAATAGTTCTCCCTGTAGAGAACCTAGGATCTCCTTATTTCTAGAGGACACCGCAGCAGGGAATTCATCTACCAGCAGCACTTCTTGTTTCATAGTGTTAGGGAATAGAAACCCAGTGCCCAATTTTCAAAGGCAGTTACACGGGTAACAGCCCATGTTACCCGTGTAAATGCCTTAACTGAGATTTTCCAAAGGCACCTACACGCGCCCAGATGCCATCTGCTTAGCATCGGGGCATGTTTGGGGCATTCTGGGGCGGAGCAGAGGTGGAGAATGGCACTAAGCGGGAGCTGCGATTTTCAATGCTGCCTGCTTAGCGCTCTGCACCTTAAAGATAGGCGAGGAAAACCCTTACCTATTTTTAAGGCGCTGAGGCTAAATGGGCAGCATCGAAAATCGCTGCTACCCGTTTAGCCTTGGTGGCTGCCGTCCTGTGCGACATGACACGGATTTTCATTTCCATCGCCGTGGAAATAAAAATCCAGGTTAAGGGGGTCAGCGGGCAGGCTATGCACTGACACAGTGCATAGCCTGCCTAAATGAAAATAGGGCCCCCAGTTCACAATGTAGCATATATGGTGGTCTCTGTAAATCTATGTATTCGTGACTAAGAATGTGGGTAAATGAATTTATAAACTTGGCAGGAGTCTATACAAAAAAAAAAAAAGTTACCTAAGACAGTCTTATCTAACTGCTTGAAGCTGGCAGCAAGTAGTCCTCCTCTGACTTGAGATCTCTTGTCTTTTAACTCATGGCCTGGTGAGAGTAAATGCGCATGTTTTTGCTATCTTTTTTATAGTCTGTGCAGTGTGTATAGTAGTAGCCCCCACCATAGGGGAAAGTTTTGCTGACTCTAGCATTTTCTTGTGGGCAGCTATGACATTACCACCTTGTATGTCTTGCATTAGGATAATGTGTACCTGATTCTTCTCTTTTGAAAACTGCCAGAGATGTGTAAAGCTTGCAGGGAATCATTGTTGATTCCCGGTCCCTCAGCGCTGTGAATAAAGTTTTCATTCTGCAATACCTGTCTACTGTAGTTTCCGTCACAATAGCAATACTGCTAATGTCTTCAGTTATATATCTGTCCACTTCTTCTGCTTGTGAAGGTGGTTTGTATATCAGACCATTGCTAATGGATATTCCATTCCCTCTTTCTATTTTAACCCATAGTGCCTTCTCCTTCCCTCATAATTCCTGCAGGTCTGTAGCTTTTTAATACTATTTTTTACATATAGTGCCACTCCTCTTCCCTTTCTTCCTACCCTGTCCATCCTGAATACATTATAGCCTGGTATAATTATATCCCAATCTTGGTTCTCCGTGAGCTATGTCTCCATAACCAACACTAAATCCAAGTCATTCTCTTCCATTAAAGTCTCAACATATGTAATTTTATCTCTCCAGGAACAAGCAGGAATGTAGTCTTCACATATGGGTATCGTCAGTACCGACAGAGCCTGCGTGGGAACGCTCCCCAGTGTCCAATAGGAAAGCTTTTGGGAGCATCCCACAGCATCTGCGTGCTGCCTTCCCGCCTTTCCCAACTGTCCCTCTCCAGTTCTTCGTTTTCCGTGGAGCCGACAAATCGCACATCCTGTCACCACAGAAATAAATTCCCTTCTATTCTTCTTTTTTGTGGTCGCGTCTGCCTTCCCTTGACGCTACACCGGTACCGCCGGTTCTTCTTTTTTTTGCTAAAAAAACACCTTTCTTTCTGGAGTCTTTTCCAGTCATTTTCTCCTCAGGTGCCACGCACCATTTTAGGCACTAGGCCCAACTTTTTCCTTCAGAATGGAAAAACCCGCTTCGGGTTTTAAAAAGTGTTCTAAGTGTGGCGGTACCATCTCCGTCACCAACACTCATGAGTGGTGCCTCAAATGTTTAGGTCCTGACCACTCTATTTCGGAGTGTGTTTCCTGTGGAATGATGTCAAAAAGGGGCCGGCAAAACCGAGCTGCTAAACTTAGCACCCTTTTTCCCTCCGATGCAGCCTCCGTGGCATCGACGTCTTCCAGGGCTTCGTCTTCCTCCCATGGATCTCAGGTAACTAAACATATATCTAGCCAGTCCTCAAAGGGTAGATCTCCTTCTAAACATCGAGATGCCTCTGGCGTTGCCCTTGAGGGACTTTCACCGGCAAAATTGACCCGGCAGGAAGCTTCAGCTTCCAAAGCACTAACGGGGCTCCAGGATGTTCTCGAGGCTTCAACCTCAGCAGAACTACTGGTGCCATGCTCTGGGGTCCCGGCCGCTTCTTCCAGCACCGATACCCAAGCATCGGCAGCATCAATAGACCAGAGATTCTTGGCTATTGAACGCAGTCTGGCGGCTCTTCTCACGGCCTCGATGCCCCTGAAACCGCTTCAGACAATTCAACCGGTACCGGCACTGAAGGCATCGACATCAGCAGGTATTCTACTGGGACCGAGTCATGCGTCTCTATCCGGCATCGACAAATCAGTACCGGACCACTCTGATACCGACTTCGATCAGTACCGGTACCGTGCCTTGCACGATCATCCGGATCGGAGATACTTCGAGTCCTCGGAGGAGTCTGAAGACTCTAAAAGCTCTGCCGATACCAGAATACTTCTTCCTGAGGATTCCTCTTCTCCTCAGCATAGGATGTCTCCACCAAAGGATATGTCCTTTCAGGATTTTATCCGAGATGTGACTCGAGGTCTATCTCCAGGAACAAGCAGGAATGAGTCCTCACATATGGGTACGTCGGTACCGAAGGAGCCTGCGCGGGAACGCTCCCCAGCTTCCCAAAAAGGAAAGCTTTTGGGAGCATCCCACAGCGCCTGCGCGCTGCCTTCCCGCCTTTCCTAACCAACTCTCCTCAATTCTTCTTTTCCGCGGAGCCAGCAGGTCGTGTTCCTGTCACCGCTGAAGTTCTTTATTTTAATTTATTTCTTTGGTCGCGTGTCTGCCTTCCCCGACGCCGGACCGGTACCGCCGGTCTTTTCTTTTCTTTTCTTTAAAAAAAAAAAATATATATCTTTTTCCCCACTTGGTGTATTTTTCTTCTTAGGCCTCCAGACCCACAAGAAATTTTTCCCTTATGGAAAAACCAGCCTCCGCGTTCAAAAAATGCACTAAGTGTAGCGGTACAATTTCTGTTACAGACACCCATGAATGGTGTCTTAAATGTTTGGGTCCTGAACACTCCATCCCAGATTGCCAGTCCTGCTCTCTTAATGTCTAAACGAGGGTTACAGAACAGAGCAGCCATGCTCCATGTGCTGTTTCCCACGGATGCACCGGCGATGGCATCGACATCTTCCAGGTCTTCCTCTCCTGATGGATCTCAGGTAACCAAACATACTGTTAGCAGGTTCTCGAAGGGCAAATCTCCCTCTAAGCATCGAGATGCCTCCGGGCTTGCCCTCGAGGATCCTGCCCCAGCCAAACAACCCCGGCGGGAAGCTCCGGCTTCCAAAGCTCCTCCTATGGGGTTACAGGTTGACATCGATGGCACGGCCTCAACCGATCACCTGTTAGACTGCTCTGGGGTACCGGCACAATCTCCCGGTACCGACATCCAGGCAGTCGTGGCGTCCATGGATCACACTGTTCAATCCATGCAGCAGGCTATAATGGCTTTCATTAAGGCTGCGACGCCGGCGGTACCGCAACAAGTTTCGTTGTCGGTACCGGCACCAACTCCGATACTGGTACCGACTGCATCGACATCGGCCAGGATACTGATTCCGGCTCCCCGTCCAGGGCCCTTTCTCGGTACCGATCCGGTACCGGGGACGCCCGATGTCGGTACCGATCGATACGCCTATCGATCGTTGGAATCGAACAGACGATACTTCGATTCCTCTGATGATTCTGATTCATCGGATGACTCTCCTGAAGTATCCATCACCCTTCCTGAGGAGCCCACTTCTCCAAAGAGGAGAATGTCTCCCCCAGAGGATTTGTCCTTTTAGGACTTCATAATAGAAGTGGTTAAAGGACTCTCTATTTCAGTAACCTCTGAAACAGAGCCTAGAGCAAAAAAATTAGATATTTTGGGATACTCTAAGGTTCCCAGAGAGGCAGTCACCTTGCCAATTCATAAAATCCTTCAGGAACACATGATTGACTTATGGGAGACTCCTCTCACCCTTTCTCCACATTCTCGCCGATTGGACACTATGTACCGTGTCCCTCCTTCTCCTGGATTTCAAAAAACTCAGCTTCCTCACCACTCCATTGTGGTGCAGTCAGCTATGAAAAGGATAAAGTGTACCAAAAGACACTCTTCTACTCCTCCAGGAAGAGAATGCAGGACCTTGGATGCTTTTGGTAGGAAAATCTTCCAAGCCAGCATGCTTATTGCCAGAATCAATTCATATAGCCTTTATATGGGTATGTTTCTGAAGGAAGTTGCACAGAAACTGTGCAACTTTCTCCCTTTTATTCCAGAGGATAAAAGGGATGAGTTCCTTCTTTGGCTTAAGCATACTCAAGACATTTCAAAGTTTTCCAACAGGGCAGCCTTTGACTCTTTTGAAGGTGCCAGCAGAGCCTCAGGCATTGCTATAGCTGCTCGCAGAATTGCTTGGCTCCAGGCTTCTGATCTAGAACCCTGGGTTCAGGAAGGCTTAGGAAATCTGCCCTGTACAGGTGAGAATCTATTTGGCAAGGAGTGGCAAATTAAAGCCACTCAAATGGATGCAGAAAATGCTGCTCTGGATAGACTTTCCAAGTCTACCTCCATTCCAGCCAAGAAAAAATCTTTCAAAAAGACTTTTTACAAAAAGAGCAGATTTCCTTCCACTTCTGGCCAACAATCTTCTACAGGTCGCTTTGCTACTAAGCGTCAGCAACCTAAACAGGCCAGGCCTAAACATGCAGGGGCTGCTACAACCCAGCAGTCCCAGCCCCCTCAGGGTTTTTGACTTGATACTAGAGAACTTAACCTTTCTGGCTCTACAACAACCAGAGCCTCTCACCATTCCAGGAAGGTTAGCTCATTTTGCTCCGAGATGGGAGCAAATCACATCAGAGCAGTGGACCCTCTCCATCATAAGAGAGGGCTACAAACTTCATTTCTCAGACCTTCCTCCCTACACCATGGTGAGACACTTCAATTCTCCCACATCCCTCCTTGACCTTCTGGATCAGGAGGTGACTACCCTTCTGGCCCAGAGGGCCATAGAAGAAGTTCCTCAACAGGGGTCAGGGTTTTACTCCCCCTATTTTCTCATTCCAAAGAAAACAGGGGGATACAGACCCATTTTAGATCTCAGGGAATTGAACAAATTCCTATGCAAGGAGAAGTTCAAGATGCTTTCTCTAGGCACTCTCCTTCCATACCTGCAGAGTCAGGATTGGCTTTGTTCTCTAGATCTCAAGGATGCGTACACACATATACTCATCCATCCATCTCACAGAAAATTCCTATGTTTTCTGTTCCAGGGAAAACATTACCCATACAGAGTGCTTCCTTTCAGTCTAGCCTCTGCTCCAAGAGTGTTCACCAAATGCATGGCAATAGTTGCTGCATTTCTACGCACTCTGGGAATATTTCTCTTCCCATACCTGGACGACTGGCTCATCCGAACTCCATCTCAGTCAGAAGCCCAGATTTCCCTGGACCGCACAAGGCGCATTCTGCAGTATCTGGGACTTGTGGTAAACCTCCCAAAGTCTCAGCTCACCCCTACTCAGTCCCTAGAATTCATAGGGGCCTGGTTGGATACCACTACTGCAAGGGCCTACCTTCCTCAGGCCCGTTGTCAACGTCTAGTGCAGTTGGCCTCCCAGATTCAGTCAAAGAGTCACTTAACTGCCCGGGAGATGCTACAACTACTAGGCCACATGGCTTCCACAGTACATGTGGTACCCTATGCTCGCCTACACATGAGAGCAGCTCAATGGACTTTGTCCACACAGTGGACTCAAGCATCAGGGGGTCTGTCAGACAAAATAGCAACCTCCAAACGTCTCTTTTGGTCTCTCCAATGGTGGATGTCCACTCAGAATCTGTTGCTGGGGTCCCCCTTCCAACAGTTGTTGCCCCAAGCAACCCTCACAACAGATGCCTCCCAAACAGGTTGGGGAGCTCATCCACAAGACCTCTCCACCCAAGGCACTTGGTCCCTACAGGAGGCCTCTCTTCATATCAACCACTTGGAACTTCGAGCAGTGTTCCTAGCTCTCAAGGTCTTTCATACTCTCCTCAGCTACAAGACAGTCCTCATTCATACGGACAATCAAGTAGCCATGTTTTACATAAACAAGCAAGGAGGAACTGGCTCTCTGTCGCTTTGCAACGAAGCTCTAAGATTATGGGCCTTCGCCAGAGAGCATCAAATCCATCTCCTGGCAGTATACCTCCCAGGAATCCAAAACTCTTGGGCAGACAGAATTAGTCGAGTTCTGCTTCCACACGAATGGTCCCTGAACATGGATCAGGTACTCAGAATCTTCCAGGAATGGGGAACCCCGGACATAGACCTCTTTGCAAGTCCGTGGAATGCCAAACCTCCCCGGTTCTGTTCCAGAATTCCGTGTCAGGGAGCTCTGGCCAAGGATGCCTTCCTCCTCCATTGGGGTCAGGGCTTCCTGTATGCCTTTCCACCCATTCCTTTGATTCCCAAGACTCTGTTCCAACTTCAGAGGGATCAAGGATCTATGATCCTTATAGCTCCACGCTGGCCACGCCAAGTGTGGTACCCTTTACTTCTGCATCTCTCCCAAGCCCCCTCCCTGGACTTGGGAGCTGCTCAAGACCTTCTGTCTCAGGAGGAGGGGACTTTGTGGCACCCAAACCCCAAGTCCCTTCACCTCAGAGCTTGGTTACTGAAGGCCTAGACCTTCAAGACTTCAGTCTTTCTCAGCAAGTGAAGGATATCCTCCATGCTTCCAGAAAACCTTCCACTAGGCGTTCCTATGCTTTTAAGTGGAAAAGATTTTCCATTTGGTGTGCTCAAAAGGGTCTTGACCCTCTAGCACTACCTTTGAATTCTCTATTGGAATACCTCCTGCATCTCTCAAATGCAGGCCTCAAAACGAATTCAGTAAGAGTCCATTTGAGTGCTATTGCAGCATCCCTTAAGCCTCTCAATGGACAACCTATTTCCTCTCATCCTCTTATTGCAAGATTCATGAGAGGCCTAACTTTAACTAAACCTCCCATTCGCCCTCCTCCGGTGGCATGGGACTTAAACTTGGTTCTTGGTCAGCTTATGAAGCCACCTTTTGAACCCTTAGCCACTACCTCCTTGAAATTTCTTTCCTGGAAGATTATTTTCCTTATTGCAATCACTTCTGCTCGCCGCATCAGTGAACTGCAGGCCTTAGTGGCTAACCCACCTTATACAAGGTTCCATCATGATAAGGTAGTCCTTAGGACAAATCCTCACTTTATGCCTAAAGTGGTCTCACCTTTTCATCTTAATCAAGAGGTATATTTACCTGTCTTTTTTCCAGCTCCTCATGCATCCAGTGCAGAGAGGAACCTTCATACTCTAGATTGTAAAAGAGCTCTTGTTTTTACTTACACAGGACACAGCAACATAGAAAGTCTTCCCAGCTTTTTGTTGCTTTTGATCCTTCTCATTTAGGACTTCCAGTCTCTAAAAGAACACTGTCCAATTGGATTGCTCAGTGTATTTCTTTTGCTTACCAGAGTAAGAACCTTTCTCTGGAAGGCCATGTCACAGCTCACAATGTGAGGGCCATGGCCACCTCTATGGCTCATCTTCATTCTGTGTCCATCGATCAGATCTGTCGAGCAGCCACCTGGGCCTCGGTTCATACCTTCACAGCCCATTACTGTTTGGACAAGGACTCCCGCCGGGATGCCTTGTTTGGTCAGGCTGTCCTCAGACACCTGTTCCATTCTTGAACAACTCCTGCCCTCCTTCCCTGAATGGATGCCTGAGATCCATAGGAAGACGAGGAACCCTTCAGGGTCTCATACCCTTGGGGATCTCCCAGGCATCTTAGCTAGGGAGTCCCCATATGTGAGGACTCATTCCTGCTTGTTCCTGGAGATAGCACAGTTACTTACCTGTAACAGGTGATCTCTCTTTCCTTTCCTCTCTCTATTGTCTCAGCTTTAAACTCGAACTGAGGAGAGTTGGTTAGGAAAGGCAGGAAGGCAGCGCGCAGGCGCTGTGGTATGCTCCCAAAAGCTTTCCTTTTTGGGAAGCTGGGGAGCGTTCCCGCGCAGGCTCCGTCGGTACCGATGTACCCATATGTGAGGACTAATTCCTGCTGTTCCCAGAGATCACCTGTTACAGGTAAGTAACTGTGCTTTCCATCACAGTGGCTCCTGAAAAAGAGCCTAGGGCAAAGGAATTAGAAATCCTACAATACCCTAAAGCTCCCAAGGAGGAATCAGCCATGAGACGGATAAAAAGTGCAAAAAGGCATGCATCTAATCCTCCAGGACGTGACTGTAGGACTCTTGACGTCTTCGAACGTCAATCCTTCCAGGCTTCCATGCTTTCTGCTAGTATCAGTTCCTATATCTTGTATACGCGAATGTTCCTTAAAGAGGTCACAGGAGATTTAGAGCTTATGAGCCCTCTCCTTCCTGATGATTATCTCGCCCTTGTCAAACATGCTCAGAATGTTTCCAAGTTTGTGAATCGTGCAGCCTTTGACTGCTTTGAATGCATAAGCAGAACCTCTGCCATTGCCATAGGTGCACAAAGGATTGCCTGGCTCCAGGCATCTGACTTGGAAATTTGGGTACAGGACAAACTAGGGAATATTCCTTGCACAGGAGAGAATCTCTTTGGCAAGAATTGGCAGGAAAAAGCTAATGAGATAGATGCTGACAATATCACTTTGGATAGATTGTCTAAATTTACAGCTGATCCTGTGAGGAAAAGATCCTCTAAGAAAACATTCTTCAGCAAGAAGAAAAAGTTTTATTCCTCCTATACCCAAAAGGGACAGCAGCAACAACCTAGGCAAAGGAAGCCAAAAGCAGCTAAGCCTCAACCGGCTCAGCAGACTCAGCCTCCACAGGGGCTTTGACTCCTATCCAGAGAACTTTGCCTTCCTAGCCCTGAACGGCCCAGAACCCTCCACCATCTAGGGTTGCCAACCGGCCAGTTTTCAGCCGGCCTGGCCGGTTTTTCCATGGCCAGGCCGGCTGCCGGCACAGATGTCAAACCGGCCGTTGAAAAGCCGTTTTTTTGCTCTGGCCGCAAGATCGGGAGCGGCCAGAGCAAAAAACCGGCTTTCCTCCTTTTCATTTAAACCAAGCGGTTTACCTTCCTGTATTCTTTCCAAGGCCTCATGCCTCAAATGCAGAAAGGAATCTTTATACTTTGGATTGTAAAAGAGCTTTGGCCTTTTACTTGCAAAGGACACAGCAACATAGAAAGTCTTCTCAACTCTTTGTTGCTTTTGATCCTAGTCATTTGGGACTTCCAGTCTCCAAAAGAACACTGTCCAGCTGGATTGCACAGTGTATATCTTTTGCCTACCTCTTGAAGGCCATGTCACAGCTCACATTGTGAGAGCCATGGCAGCCTCAATGGCTCATCTTCACTCTGTGTCTATCGACGACATCTGTCGAGCAGCTACTTGGGCTTCGGTTCATACCTTCACAGCCCATTACTGCTTAGACAAGGACTCCCGCCGGAATGCCTGTTCCACACTTAATCAACTCCTACCCACCATCCCTGGTAAGATGCCAGAGATCCATGGGGGGAAGTGGAGCCCTTTCACAAGGGCACACAACTTCCTGGGGCCATCTCCCTGGCATCTGCAGCTAGGGAGTCCCCATATGTGAAGACTACATTCCTGCTTGTTCCTGGAGATAGCATAGTTACTCACCTGTAACAGGTGATCTCCGGGAACAGCAGGAATTTAGTCTTCACAACCCACCCACCTCCCCTAGGAGTTGTATCTCTCTATCTCTCTCTCTTTCTCTTTCCTTCTCTCTTTTGTCTCAGCTTTAAACTCAACTGGAGAGGGACATTTAGGAAAGGCGGGAAGGCAGCATGCAGGCACTGTGGGATGCTCCCAAAAGCTTTCCTATTGGATGCTGGGGAGCGTTCCCGCGCAGGCTCCATCGGTACCGACAATACCCATATGTGATGACTAAATTCCTGCTGTTCCCAGAGATCACCAGTTATAGGTGAGTAACTATGCTTTCCCATACATATTGCTTTCTAGTAGTTTCCCTTTCCATGTGAGGTAATCAAATTTGCAGATGAGAGAAATTATTCAAAGTTGTTAAAATCCAAGAGGATTGTGAAAAATTGCAAGAGGACCTTGATAAATTGGAAGACTGGGCGTTCAAATGGCAGATATAATTTAATGTGGACAAGTGCAAAGTTATGCACTAAGAAAGAACAACCCAAACTATGGTTACACGATACAAGGTTCCACATTAGGAACCACAACTCAGGAAAAAGATTTAGGTGTCATCGTGGATAACACGTTGAAACCCTCCGCCCATTGTGCAGTGGCAGCCAAGAAGGCAAATAGAATGCTAGGAATCATAAGGAAAGGAATGAAGAATAAAGCAAAGGATATTATAATGCCTCTGTATTGGATGGAGGGAGAGGCCAAGATGGTGGACACGTTAGCCAGCTTTCTTTGTGCTTCCTACCTTCTTTGATTTTTTTTTTAAGATCACTCTTATGCCTCGCAAACGGAAGGCGAAGGTATGGGAGATACAAAAGACTGCTGTTGTGGCTAAGGGTCCTCTCGATGCTGGTGCAGTGAGTATTCCACAGCCGTTAAGCCTGCTGGGGTCGGCGGGAACAGAAGGAGGCTCTCCATGTCCCCCTGAACTGCAGGTCACGCTGAACCAAGAAGCATGGTTCCCACCAGCACAGTCCTTAGTTTGCAGCACTGGGACATCGTCAGGCAGAAACCCCATAGCTGGGAGTGTTATTCCTGGGTCGTTGGCAGCTGAGGAGGTTTCATCTGCAGCATCTCATAGGGCTGCTTTGCTGACTGGAGAATCGGGGAGCCCTGTTGCCCCCAGCATCTGCGGGCCTGAAGGGAGCCTTGCTGTCTGAGAAGTCAGATGTGCCCAGAGTGTTGGAAGGTAAACCATTTGGGAGGGGATGCAGCCTCCTTTATCACTCAATTTGCCACCTTACGAACTGCACTTACTGGCATTACACAAGTCATGAATCAGCAAAAGCAGGATAGAAACATAGAAACATGACGACAGAAAAAGACCACATGGCCTATCTAGTCCGTCCTTCCATATCAACCAGTACAACAGTCCTCTTTTCTTCCTTTGAAGATCCTCTGTCTTTGTCCCATGTTTTCTTGAATTCAGATACCGTCCTCATCTATACCACCTCCACTGGGAGACTATTCCACCGATCCACCACTCTTTCCATAAAAAATATTTCCACATATCACTCCTGAATCTATCCCCTTTCACCCTCATCCCATGTCCCCTCATAGCAGAACTTGCTCTTGATCGAAAGAGGCTCTTCCCCTGTGCATTTATAACATGGAGGAATTTAGACGTCTCAATCATTTCACCTCCTTTCTGCCTTTCCCCTAAGGTGTACATATTGAGATCCTTAAGTTTGTCCTCATATGCTTTGTAACAAAGACCACTAAACATTTTAGTGGGCACCCTCTGTACTGACTCCAGCCTGTTTATATCCCTTTGAAGGTGCGGTCTCCAGAATTGCACACAATACGCCAAATGAGGTCGCACCAAAGACTTATACAGAGGCACTAGCACCGCCTTTCTTCTGCTGGCCATTCCTCTCCCTATGCACCCAAGCATCCTTCCAGTTTTTGCTGTCGCCTTTTCTACCTGTTTAGCTACTTTAAGATCATCAGACACAATCACACCCAGGTCCCGCTCTTCTTTAGTGGACAAAAGTACTTCACCCCCTATACTATATCACGTCCTTGGATTGCCGAAATGCATGACCTTGCATTTTTCAACATTAAATCTCAGCTGCCAAATTCTAGACCATTCTTCAAGCATAGCTAGATCCCCCTCATGTTATCTACACCTTCCTGAGTGTCTACTCTATTGCAGATTTTGGTATCATCCGCAAAGAGGCAAGCTTTACCCTTTCGCTATATCACTAACAAAGATGTTAAAAAAATCAGACCAAGGACAGATCTCTGGGGCACACCATTTGTAACCTCCTCCTCCTAGAGTGAGCTCCATTTACCTGTACCCTTTGTTGCCTCCCACTCAACCAATTTTCAACCCAAGCAGTAACTTTAGGGTCCATCCCTAGGGTGTTCAGTTTGTTTATAAGTCGCTTGTGAGGAACAGTGTCAAAGGTTTACTGAAATCTAAATACACATCTAGGGCTCTCCCTCGGTCCAACTCCCTGGTCACTCAGTCAAAGAAATCAATCAGATTTGTCTGACAATCTCTGCCTCTGGTGAATCCATGCTGCCTCGGATCCTGTAATCCGCTGGACTCTAGAAACCTCACTATTTTCTTTTCCAGCAGCGTTTCCAATAATTTACTCACCACCAAAGTTAAACTAACTGGCCTGTAGTTTTCAACCACATCCTTACTTCCGCTTTTGTGTAAAGGGACCACATGAGCCTCTCTCCAGTCCTTTGGCACCACTCCCAACTCCAATGAGGCATTGAAAAGGTCAGTCAGTGGAGCTGCTAAAATGTCCCCAAGTTCCCCCAGTATTCTAGGGAGTATCCCATCCGGTCTCATCGCTTTGTCTACTTTAAGTTTAGCTAGTTTCTGATGAACACAGTCTATTGAAAATTCTTCAAGATGCCACCTACTTCTGTTCCTGTTTGTGGGTGTTTTCTGAGGTCCTGCTCCTGGTTCTTCCATCTGTGAACACAGAACAGAAATATTTGTTAACAAATTCCGCTTTATCCTCATCAGCTTCTACATATTCCTCCCCTTAACCCTTGAGTCTGACAATACCACTTTTGCCCTTCCTCTTTTCACTAACATATCTAAAAAATGTCTTATCCCCCATTTTATTGCATTGGCTGTTTACTTCTCTTTTTGAATCTTTGCTTTCCTGACTACTTTGCTAGCTTCTCTAAGTTTCTCCAAATATAGATGTCTGTCTTCCTCTCTCTGTGATCTCTTCTTTTCATGAAGGCCTCCTTCTTTTTCTTCACCTTTTCAACTACTTCTTTCAAAAAACATAGCGGTCTCCTTTTCCTTTTTCCTTTATTTACCATTTTAACAAAAAGTGTGGTTGCCCTTAAAATATCCCCTTTCAGTTTTGCCCACTGTTTTTCTACATCTCCCAGCTGTTCCCATCCCGCTAACGACTCCCTGAGGCCCATCTTTGCAAAGTTAGTTTTCCTAAAGTCTAAGACCCTCGCTTTTGAATGGATTATATCAGCCCTAGTCCTAATACTGAACCACACCATCTGGTGATCACTGAATGCAAAATGATCTCCCACTATAACATCAGAAACACTTTCACCGTTGGTAAGCACCAAGTCCAGTATGGCCCCTTCACGTATGGGGTCTGTTACCAATTGTCTGAATAGTTCTCCCTGTATAGAAACCAGGATATCCTTACTTCTTGATGATACTGCAGCAGGAATGTGCCAATCAACATTTGGCATATTGAAATCCCCTATCACTAGCACTTCCCCATTCCTAGCAATGCTGCATATGTCTTCAATTAACTCTCCATCCACCTCTTCCTCTTGTGAGGGAGGTCTGTATATCACGCCAATGCAAATAGATTTCTCTTTCCCTCTTTCTAGTTTCACCCACAGTGCCTCCTCTCTCCCTTTTAAGCTCTGTAATTCCAAAGCTTTAATATTATTTTTTAGATATAGTGCCACTCCTCCCTTTCTTCTTACCCTGTTCTTTCTGAATAAAGTATAGCCTGGTATAGTTACATACCAGTTATGGTTTTCTGTGAACCATGTTTCTGTAACTGCCACTAAATCCAAGTCAGCCACTCCCATTGAAGCTTCAACATCTGGGATCTTATTTCCCATGCTACAGGCATTTATACATACTGCTTTCCGTATGTTACCCATTTTTCCCATTTCCATAAAGGTATTTAATGTTTCACTTACCTGGGGGCTTTCTTCACCCAGCCCCATCGAATCTAGTTTAAAGCCCTCTTCAGTAGATTAGCCAGTCTGATTATGAAGACACGTCAATCTTTTTTGGACAGATGGGCACCATCTCTGCTCTGCAAGCTTGGAACAGCATCCCATGGTCCAGGAAACCAAAACGCTCTTGATGACACCATCCACGCAGCCATGCATTCATCTCTGGGATGTGAGCTCTGCCTTGGCCTTTACCCTCAACAGGGAGGATTGAAGAGAACACCATCTGCTTTACCCTTTTTCCCAGAGCCATGAAGTCACTTTTGATATGCTCAGAGGGATACCTGGCAGTATCATTTGTGCCGACATGTATTAGCAACATTGGGTAATATTGGGCTTGTTGAGTCTCGGGAAACTCTCCGTAACATCTCAGATTTTGGCACATGGCAGAGAGCATACCTGGTCGGCAGATGGACGCCTCAGTACCCCTCAGACAAGAGTCACCAACCACCACTACCGTTTGCTTCCTTGTGGTCACTGATTCTGCAACTTTGGGGTATTTGAGCTCTGGTTCTTCCCTTTCCAGGGCTGCTTTCACCTCCTTCACTTCCAGGGCTGCATAATGGTTCTTAATTCAAGGTCTGGATAAGTTGGATTGGTGATTCTACAGGCCCTGGTGACTTGTGTCCAACTTTCGTCATTCTATAGGCACCCATCTTCTCCTCTGCTGGAGAGCTTGAATGCTGCAAGAAGCATCTCATCAATGTACTTCTCATTATCTTGAATGCTCCTCAGCCTCGCCACCTCCTTTCAGAGATCCTCCACTTTGCTTCCTGAGAGCTTCAGCATGCAGGCACCCTGCACATGGAACTGATCCTTCAGCTGGCATTCTGACCTCTGGACAGAGGCAGAAGCTGTAATGGTGGCAACAGCTTTAGTGATACGACTTTTTCCAGCCATTGTTCAGTTTGTGGAGCTTAGGTATCTGTTAAAACAAGAGAGATCTACCAAAGTACCAGCCAGTTTCCCAGCTGTCCTTTAAAAAAAAAAAGAAGTTAAATCTCTTTAAGGATGTTCAAAATGTGCTGTGTTGTTAATTGGGGAGGTGCCCTATAAAGGAAGACTGCTCACTAGGGGCGGGTGGGGAACTAACACCTGAGCTTCAAAGAGCCAAGAAAGATACCAGGGATGAAGGGAGGAGTAGCCTAGTGGTTGGGGCAAGTTACCTCAGGCCGGAAGGTCAGGGGTTCAAATCCCACTAGAGAACAGCAACCTTGGGCCAGAAGGACTGGGGTTTCTAGTCCCACAGGTGCTCCTTGTGGTCTTGGGCAAGCCACTTAACCCTCCATTGCCCATGTTCCCTGTAAATAGTTATCTCCAAGTTATAATGCCCTGTTCAATGTAATTTCAGTTTGTTCAATGTAAACCGCCTTGATATCATGAAAGGCGATATATAAGAAATGTAAAATAAATAAATAAATACCAAAGCAGAGTTTTAAACCTACCCCACTAAAGAAAATATTTCTCCTTTTAAACTAAAGCACCAAAAAGTATGTAACTTTGTTTTAAAATGTACCAAAACCCTTTTAAGAGCTCCCAGGCAGAGAGCTGTAATTTAGAAAGCCAAACTCTCTTACCTTTGCTTGAAATGTATAGCCCCTGTTAGGAGTGCCTCAACAGTGCAGCGCTCTGAAGCCATTTATGCAGGCCTCAGCTGCTCTCAGTTCTTTCACAGGCTAATCAGGCCCACTAACTCATGATTAGGTGTCAGTAGTTTCAAAGAGCTAAGAAAGATAACAAAGAAGAGTTTTAAACCTACCCCACTAAAGAAAATATTTCTCCTTTTAAACTAAAGCACCAAAAAGAATGTAACTTTGTTTTAAAAATGTACCAAAACCATTTTAAGAACTCCCAGGCAGAGAGCTGTAGTTTAAAAAGCCAAACTCTTACCTTTGCTTGAAATTTATTTATTTAACAGGTTTATATACCGCTTTATCATTTCCATCAAAGCGGTTTACATTGAAACTTAAACTTGGTAACGTACATTAAACAGGGACATTGACAACTTGGATTTTTCTGAGGCAATGGAGGGTTAAGTAATTTACCCAAGGCCAAAAGGAGTGCTAGTGGGAATCAAACCCTGTCTCTGGGTTCCCAAGCCAATGTTCTTAACCATTAGGCTACTCCTCAAAATTTCCACTGAAATGTATAGCCCTTGCTAGGAATGCCTCAAACAGTGCAGGGCTCTGAAGCCTTTTATGCAGGCCTCAGCTGCTTTCAGTTCTTTCACAGGCTAATCAGGCCCACTGACTCAAAGTCCCTGGTTCACACTCTGGCAACCAAATAAGACCTCAAAGTAATGTTGGGGCATCTTACTCACCCCCCCCCCCCTTTAAGACTCTGGCTACCTTTCTTGGATGGTGGTTTTCCTAGTTACGCTCACTTCCGCTCGCAGAATTAGCAAGTTCCAAGCCTTTGTGGCAGAGGCGCCTTATACCAGGTTCTACAAGAACAGAGTGGTGCTTCGCACGCACCCCAAATTCCTGCCTTCCATCGCCCTTCCATCTTAACCAGGAGGTGGTGATTTCCATATTCTTCCCAAGACCTCACTCCAGTCGGGCGGAGACGGTCCTGCACACCTTGGACTGTAAGAGGACGTTGTTCTTCTATATCCAATGTACTCAGGACCACCACAAGGCTTCTCAGCTTTTCGTCTCCTATGACCCCAGTAGGCTGGGGGAGGTGGTGATGAAACGTACGCTGTCCACTTGGGTGACGGACTGTATTGCCCTCACTTATGAGCAGGCGAGGCTCCCACTGGAAGGCCATGTCATGGTGTACTGTGTCACGGCTTCGGTGGAAAACTTGCACTCTGTCCCAATGGTGGACAACTGCTGGACTTTTAGTCCATACCTTCGCAGCCCATTACTGCCTGGAAAGAGAGTCCCAACAGGACAATGCCTTCAGCCAGGCTGTGCTCTGTAACCTTTTCGGGATCTAGGCAGCTCCTATCCTCCGACCCTTCTGTGTTCAGGCTACTGGAGTGCTGGTTCATCGGACACAGGGGTCCTACTGTGGTTTGTGGACACAGACTCATTTGCTGCTGCTTGTGGCTCCCCTTGGGGTAGTCCTGTTTTTGCTATAGGCTTTCGGTAGCCTGTAGCTGGGGAGTCCCATATGTGAGGTCTGACTTCCTGCTTGTTCCGGGAGAAAGTGTAGTTACTCAGCTATAACAGGTGTTCTCCGGGGACAGCAAGAATCAGTCCTCACAACCCTCCCTCCTCCCCTTGGAGTTGGCCCCTTTACCATCTTTTATTTTTGCTGTCTTTTATCTATGTCATCTGACTGAGTAAGATGGCACCTTTGGGTGGGAAGGGCGAGGGGATGCTTCCGCGAGGGCTCCGTCGGTGCCGACGTCACCCATATGTCTTGACGGACTAGAAAAGAGGACTGTTACTTCTGGAGAGCGATCTGTAATTGTGAGTATATACTTCTGGGGATTTTCTGAAAGGAATTCTTTCTATTAAAGCTAATTAATCTGTGAACCCACTATTTTTTGTTAAATCAGTCAGGGCCTAGTAGCAGCAGTTTAAGTTTAAATTTAAAACACAGACAAGAACTCTCTAGTTACATTTCATACCCAGCAGAGAGCTTGTAGTTTAAATTTAATAGTCACTCAGGGCCTAGCATAAGCAAAGTACTTTTAGTTTAAATTTAAAACACAGAAGAGAGCTTTCTGGTTAAATTTGGAACCCAGCAGAGAGCTGTAGTTTAAATTTAATAGTCACTCAGGGCCTAGCATAAGCAAAGTACTTTTAGTTTAAATTTAAAACACAGAAGAGAGCTTTCTGGTTAAATTTAGAACCCAGCAGAGATCTTGTAGCTTAAATTTCATAATAAGTTAGAGCCTAGCAGCAGCAAAGAGCTATAATTTAAATCAAATAAGAATATAGCTTACCTCAGCAGCTCAGGACAGGGTACTGTGTAGCAGCCCTCTTTTAATAAGTGTTATTTCCCTCCCTCCCTCCCCACACTCACCCACCCCTGGGATAATCATAGCTTTATAGGTACTTACACATCTTAAAAGACAGGAGGTGTTCTCAGCTCGTTACCCAAATCAGTCATACACTAAGGACCTGAGATTAATTAAGCTCCAGGTGAACAAGGTATATTAAAGTATTAGGTACAGTTTTATTGGTATAAATATCCATAGCAACCCTTAGTAAGTAAAGAACTTAAAGATCTAAACACAAACTTAAAACTAAGATGCAGACAGCAGTCCAGCAGCAAGATGGGGGCTTTCCAGTCTTTTGCATTGAGTGTCACATGTATGATTTTCTTCCAGTTGGTGAGAGGTCTTACGTGTGCACTAGGTGCAAGGAGCTCTTTGCTCTCAGGGAACGAGTCCGTTCTCTAGAGGCTAGAGTAGCAGACTTGGAAAACATAAGAAAGACAGAGAGGTACATAGACGAGACCTACAGGGATATAGTCCTGAAGTCCCATCTCCAGTCTGGCAGCATCCCTGTTGCCATGGAGGAGAGAGGTCACGTGACAGGACAGCATCACCCTGGTGTGGCAGGAAGTGATCCTGTAACTAGGACCTGTCCTCCAGGTGATGTAAAACCCTCTCGCATCGAGGAAGTTTCTCCAGGGCCATGTGCCCATCAGGGAAGGGTTAGGACAGCCGTTATAGTTGGTGATTTGATCATTAGGCATGTAGGTGGCTGGTGGACGTGAGGATCGCCTGATAACATGCCTGCCTGGTGCAAAGGTAGCGGACCTCACGCACCACCTAGATAAGGTCTTAGATAGTTCTGGGGAGGAGTCTGCTGTCTTGGTACATATCGGCACCAATGACATAGGAGAATGTGGTAGGGAGGTTATGGAGGCTAAATTTAGGCTTTTAGGTAGGAAGTTGACATCCAGAACTTCCAGGGTAGCGTTCTCCGAAATGCTTCCCGTTGCACGTGCAGGACCCAAAAGGCAGGCAGAGCTCCGGAGTCTCAATGCGTGGATGAGACAATGATCCTAAGCCCCCCATCAGCCCACTTCCAGTCCTAACCCCCCCATCACCCCATTTTCAGTCTTACCCCCCCATAGCCCATTACCAGTCCTAACCCCCCTATAACCCCATTTCCAGTCCTAGCCTCCCCATAGCCCATTACCAGTCCTAATCCCCCCATAGCCCATTACTAGTCCTAACCCCCCCATAGCCCCATTTCCAGTCTTAGCCCCCCCACAGCCCATTACCAGTCCTACCCCCCCCATCAGCCCACTTCCAGTCCTAACCCCCCATCAGCCCATTTCCAGTCCTAGCCCCCCACATAGCCCATTACCAGTCCTAGCCCCCCACATAGCCCATTTCCAGTCCAAATCCCCCCATCAGCTCACTTACAGTACTAACCCCCGTCTCCCTTTTTTCAGTTTTAGCCCCCCATAGCCCATTACCACTCCTAACCCCCCATCAGCCCATTTCCAGTCTTAGTCCCCACCCCCATAGCCCATTACCAGTCCTAACACCCCCATAACCCCACGTCCAGTCCTAACACCCCCATAACCCCATTACCTGTCCTAACCCCCCCATCAGCCCACTTCCAGTCTTAGCCCCCCCATAACCCATTACCTGTCCTAACCCCCCATAGCCTGTTACCATTCATAACCCCCCTTCAGCCCACTTCCTGTCTTAGCCCCCCCCCCCCCCCATAGCACATTACCAGTCTTAACCCCCCTCTTCCCCCATCAGCCCAGCTGATAATAAAAAAACACAGACCGGCTGCTGCCGCTGCCGTCGTTGCAGTGGCAGAATCGAGCACCCCGCGGGGCCCCTCCCTGCCCTGCAGAGTCCTCCCCTTTCTGCCCAAAGCGTGGGCTTTTCAGAGCCGCGAAGGGAGAGCTTCTCCTCTCACGGCTCTGTTAATCCTGCCGTGGGGCTGATGGGATTTCCCATCAGCCCTGCAGCGGGATTAACAGAGCCGTGAGAGGAGAAGCTCTCCCTTCGCGGCTCTGACAGCCGACGCTGAGGGAGCTGATTCTGAAAGGGGAGGACTCTGCAGGGCAGGGGGAGCCCCGCGGGGTGCTCGATTCTGCCGCTGCCACAGCGGCAGCAGCAGCCAGTTTGTGGTTTTTTATTATCTAGCTGGGCTGATCGCTGATGCAAGATGTTTTTTGCGTGTGGCCCCCTGAAACGCGGGGCCCTCTGCAAAAAACATTCTTGCTCAATGGACGGGCCGGCCCTGCTTCTCTGTACTTTTTCTAATTCCGTTATATCCTTTTTTTAAGATACAGCGACCAGAATTGCACACAATATTCAAGGTGCTGTCGCACCACAGAATGATACAGAGGCATTATAATATCCTTGGTTTTGTTCTCCAATCCTTTCCTTATAATTTCTAGCTTTCTATTTGCTTTCTTGGCCGCCATTGCACATTCGACGGAGGTTTTCAACATATTATCCACGAGGACATCTACATCTTTTTCCAGGGTGGTGATTTCTAAGGTGGAACCTTGCATCGTTTAACCATAGTTTGGGTTGTTCTTTCCTAGGTGCATAACGTTGCACTTGTCCACATTAAATTTCATCTACCTTTTGGATGCCCATTCTTCCAATTTATCAAGGTTCTCTTGCATTTTTCACAATCCTCTTGTGTTTTAACAACTTTGAATTATTTTGAGTCATCTGCAGATATGATCACCTCACTCATTATTTCCATTTCTAGGTCATTTATGTCTGTTAAAAAGCAGTGGGCCCAACACAGATCCTTGCGGTACTCCACTATTTACTTTCCTCCATTGAGAAAATTGGCCTTTTAGCTTCTCCTCTCTGCTTTCTATCTTTTAATCATTCCTGATCCACAATATTACACTGCCTCCAACCCCATGACTTTTTAATTTTGTCAATAGTCTCTCATGAAGGACCTTGTCAAAGGCTTTCTAAAAATCCAGATACACTATATCAACCGTCTCACCTGTTTATTCATACCTTCAAAAAAAATAACAGATTAGTAAGACAAGATTTTACTTGGCTAAATCTATGTTGGCTTTCTCCCATTAAACCATGAGTACATCAGTAATTTTATTCTTTATAATGGTTTCTATCTTGTTGCCCGGTAATGACATCAGATATTCTGTAATTTCCTGGATCACCCCTGGAACCCTTTTTAAATATTGGCGTTACATTGGCCATTCTCCACTCTTCAGGTATGATATTAAAGGTAGTTCACAGATTACTAATAGTACAGTAGGTCTGCATTCTCATATTTCAGTTCTTTTAATACCCTCGGATGTATGCCATCCAGTCTAGGTGATTTGCTACTCTTCAAGTTATCAAATAGTTGTAATACGTCTTCTCAGTTTATCAATATTTCTTTAAATTGTTCTGATACATGGCCTTTATATACCATTTCAAACACGGATAAATTCCCTACATCTTCTTCAGTAAAGATCGAAGCAAAGAATTCATTCAGTCTCTCCATTATGGCCCTGTTCTCCCTTAGCACCCTTTTACCCCTCTCTCACACAGGCTTTTTGCTACGAATATACTTGAAAAAGTTTTTATTATGCATGTTTGCTTCCATGACTAGCTTTTTTTCAAATTCTCTCTTTGCCTGCCTTATCAATGTTTTGCATCTAAATGTTTCTCGTTGTCATCATTTGACTCCTTTTTCCATTTCCTGAAAGATGCTTTTTAGCGGCAACAGCCTCTCTGACCTTGCCTTTAAAACGTGCCTTCCTTCCACTTTTCTTAAAGCATGGAATACAGCTGTTCTGGACTTCCAAGATAGTACTTTTAAACAATGCCCACGCTTCATGTAAATCTTTAACCTTTCCAGATGCTTCTTTTAGTCTTTTCTTAACTGTTTTTTTCATTTTATCATAGTCTCCTTTTTGAAAGATAAATGGTAATATCAGTCACCGCTAAATATGACCTGTTTAAAATGTTTGGGTCCAGACCATTTACTGATTGATTGTCCTTTTTACCAACAAATGACAAAAAGAGGCCTAAAGAACAGAGCCAGACAGTATGGTTCTCTGTTTGCTCCAGCTTCCACATCAGTGACTTCTACATTGTCAAGGACATTGGCTTCCTTGCTTGGTTCTCATGACTCTTTAAAGTTCAAACATAAGGCTAAGTCTAAGTCATCGGCATCCAAAATTGATATTGATTCTCGAGGTAAGTCCCAAAAGGTGCATCCGATGCAGACCGCCCTGCCAAACAGCCTCAGTGGGAGGACCAGTCCTCCAAAGCACAACAGGGGCTCCAGGATGCTCCAGAGAGCTACTGGTTTTATGCTCTGGGACGGTGGCTCAGAGCCCTGTGTGATATTCCACCCAGGCATCGGTCTCCTCCCTCGACCAGCACATTCTGGCTATTGAGAGGAGTATGATAGCCTCAGTACCAACAGCTCCAGCAATGCAAGCATCGGCATCTAGCCTACAGCCAATGTCTCCGGGGCTGATGCCAGACTTTGAACCTGCATCGGAGGATCCTTTCTCTCCGATGCCCCCTTTGGAACTGACAGACATCATTGGTACCCAACAGTCTCCAACAGCCGCACTGACTGATCATCGGTACAGACATCGAACCTCGAGATCGGGAAAGTGTCAAGATCAAGTACAAGACCGTTGGTACTTTGATTTTTTGTCTGGCTCTGACTCTACCTCCTCCAGTTCCGATGCTGCATCAGAGGATTCCATGGGAATTAGGGATCTCCCTTCTGATCGCTCCCCCCCTCATGAGCGGCATCGGTCCCCGCTAGAGGGACATATCTTTCCAGGACTTCATTCAGGACATGGCAGCAGGCCTGCAAATTACCATGACGACAGAGACGGAACTGAGGGCAGAGGAAATGGAAATCCTCCAATACCCCTCAGCACCCAAAGAGGCTGCCACGTTAATGGTGCATTGCATCCTGCAGGATCTAATGTGGGGGCCCCACTAATGATTCCACCTATCAGCAAATGACTCAATACTATGTACTGAGTTCCACCTTGCCCTGGCTTTCAAAAGCCTCAACTACCACACCACTATGGTGATGGAGTCGGCGATGCATCACATCAAGAGTTCTAAAAATCAATCTTTCATACCTCCAGGCAAGGACTCCAGGACTCTCGATGCCTTTGGGCATCAGTGTTTTCAGGCATGCATGCTCATCTCTAGAATTTCTTCCTACATGCTCTATTTATTTATTTATCTGTATTTATATCCCACTTTTCACCGGGTCAAAGCGGTCAATTGGGGGATACATTTAACATGAGGTGATATAAGACACATACGCTAATACTTACAGGGAACATGGGCAATGGAGGGTTAAGTGGCTTGCCCAAGACCACAAGGAGTGCCTATAGACTAGAAATCCCAGTCCCTCCGGCCTGAGATTGCTGTCCCCAGGTGGGACTTGAACCTCCGGCCCTCTGGCCTGAAGTACCTTGTCCTAACCACTAGACCACTCCTCCCTTCTATATGACAAATGTGATGCACTCCAGGCCTTAATCAGGCAAAATCAGAATACAAGAGCATCTTTCGATGTTTTTGAGTCATCTAGTAGGGCTTCATCAGTCTGCATTGGGACTCGTAGAATGGGCTGGCTCCAGGCATCTGACCTTGAGCAGTGGGTTCAAGACAAATTGGTCAATATTCCCTGCTTTGGAGAAAACCTCTTTGGGAAGGGATGGAGAGAGAATGCTGGAGAAATTGTGAGAGATGATCTCACTTTTGAGCACCTTTCCACAAAGACCTCAGACCCCTCTAGGAGAAAGACCAATCCAAAGAAGTCTTTCTTTGCTAAGAAGAAGACATAGATATATCAGCAGCATTTGACACAGTTGACCAAACGACTCTATTGGAAAGACTTCAGAACATCGGCCTACACGGATCCACCCTGAAATGGTTCCACTCATACCTGACTGACAGACAAATACAGGTCAAGGTAGGCCACAACACATCCCGACCCATAAAAGTCACTCAAGGTGTGCCGCAAGGATCTGCCCTATCAGCACTACTATTCAACCTCTACATCCAGCCAATATGCGACATCATGAAAGATCACAACATACAATATACAATCTACACAGATGACATCATGATCTATACACCCGTCTCAATTGACAACCCAGACTACTATAACATAACAAACTGCTTTACACACATGGCAAACTGGCTTCAAAAAAACAACCTCTCAATAAACTAAAGTAAGACGGAGGCACTGATTATCACGCAAAACCCGGACTTCATCCCAACACCCGTCATCAAGATACAAGACGCACTCATACCTATAAAACCAGAAGTAAAATACCTCGGAGTCACCCTGGACAAAGAACTGAACCTTCAAGCACATATAAGCAGAACAACCAAAAGTTCATACCACAGAATGAGACTCATCAGAAGACTGAAACCTCTCCTCGCCCCAGAGCACTTTCGCACTGTATGCCAAGCACTAATAACTCCACTACTAGACCTCTGCAACCCTATCTACATGGGACTACCAAAACAGACCCTCAGACCGCTACAACTGGCACAAAACACAGCCGCCCACATTATATCTGGCACAACAAAACATGATCACATCACACCCATACTGAAAGATTTACACTGGCTACCAATCATCTCACGCATCAAATACAAAACTATTATAAATATATTCAAGATCAAACATCACCCTTCTGCCATAAGCCTACACACACTCATACAACCCGACACAAGCACACGGCCAAGGAGAAGAGGCACCTCCAATCGTGTAATCACCCCAAAAGACTTCACCAAGAACCGCAAGGACATCATGCAACGTGCACTCTCCCTGGCTGCCCCAGCTATTTGGAACACCCTCCCAGATCAACTGAGATGAACCAGTACAAGCATTGTGGAACCTGTGTCCCTTGGGGAAACTGCTAGATACATATGACCTAGATTGGCCACTGTTGGAAACAGAATACTGGGCTTGATGGACCTTGGTCTGACCCAGTCTTATGAGACTAACCACAGACCTCAAGGACTTCTGAAAACAGCTGAAAACTACCCTATTCATCGAACACTACGGCCATACCAATTGAGCTATCCACCGAGTCAGACCTTCAGTCCCTTCTCCACCCTAAGACTACATAAATGACTGTATATAGCTCACGAAGTATCATAGCGCACTATATATATATATATATATATCACTTTAATCATTTTCCCGCCTCCACTAGCACACAACACACACCACTGCATGAAAACACTTCCCTTGATTGTTTGCTGTGGCAACCGCCTTGATTGAAGGATAAGGCGGTATATAAATACTGTTAAATAAATAAATATTATCCTTCTTATTCACCTTCAGCTGTTTACCAGCCTCAGCAGTGACAGCAGGGCCCTCACCATCCCAAAAAGACTAAGGCGCCTAAGCCACAATCAGCCGCGCAGCCATAGCCAGCACCTGGTTTTTGACTCCTTCCTAGGGAGCATAGCTACTCTGCCTCTGTAGGGTCCCCCACCCCTACACACAGCAGGCAGACTCTGTTCCTATGCTCACAAGTGGCACCTCATCACATCAGAGCAGTGGACTCTCAACATTGTCTAAAAGGACTATGTACTTAATTTCAAAAGCTTATTTCCACCACCTCCACAAGGGATTATCCCGCAAACCCTTTGCAGGCCAATCTCCTATCCATGAAGGTGTCTACCCTGTTAGTTCAAGTGGACCCAAGAGGGAAGGAGCTTTTACTCTCCTTACTTTCTTATCCCCAAGAAGATGGAAGGGTTCAAACCCATTCTAGATCTAAGGAGTTTAAACAAATTCCTTGTTCAAGAAAAATTAAAAAATTATTTCCTTTGGTACCCTCCTCCCATACCTACAGAGAAACCTCTGGCTATGTTCTCTAGACCTCAAGGAGGCATACACGCATTTGCTGATACATCCTCAACACAGACAATATCTGCTTTTTCGGTTCCAGCAAAACCACTACCAATATCAGATGCTCCCCTTCAGGTTAGCCTCCACACCCCGAGTGTTCACAAAATGCATGGCAGTGGTTGCCGCTTACCTTTGTACTTTGGGGGTCTTCATCCTCCCCTACTTTTTCTCTGACTGGCTAATCAGGGGAGAATCCCCACAAAAGGTAAAACTATCTCTTCATTGAACCATAACTGTGCTCCAAGATCGCTGTTTTGTCTTAATCTTTCCCAAATCATACCTGGTGCCATCCTAGCATCTCAAATTCATCAAAGCACTTCTGGACACTCGTCAGGCCTGAGCTTTCCTTCCACAGGATCACTCTGCCCATCTCTTCGAACTGGTCCACAGCATAAGAGGTCACAGGGCCATAACAGCTCAAGAAATTTACACCTTCTAAGGCACATGGCTTCTACAGTCCATGCAGTCCCCTTTACCCTCCTGCACATGCGGCAAAACCAACAGACCCTTTCATCTCAATGGACCAAGCAATCGAGCATCTCTCAGACAAAATCTGCATCTCCCCTCCACTTGTCAAATCTCTTCAATGGTGGTGCTCCCTTCAAAACCTACTCGGGTGTCACCTTTTCAGATGCCTCCACTCCAATGCACTCTAACAATGGATGCTTCGAAACTCAGGTGGGGGGCACATCTGAACAGTCTCACCACACAGGGACAATGGATACAACAGTAATCTCAGTTGCAGATCAACCTCCTGGAGCTACATGCTCTCACAAATGCTCTTCGGGTTTTTCAACCCCAACTCTCGGGCAAACAGGTCTTGGTCAGAACAGACAACCAGGTGGCTATGTTCTACGTGACAAGCAGGGCGGAATGGGTTCCTATGCCCTCTACCAGGTTCTTCTCCATTGCACACCGCATCCATCTCAGGGTGGTATATCTCCTGGGCAAATGCAATCTCCTTGTGGACAGACTCAGCCATATCCTATGTCCACACGAGTGGCCCTTAAACCGCGAGATGGCATCTTGGATCTTCCACATGTAGGAGGCCCCCAAATAGATCTGTTCACCACCCCGGAGAATGCAGAACTTCCACTTTTCTGCTCAAGGCATCCCTCCTGGCATAACTAGGTGACAGATGCCTTCCTTCTACATTGGGGACAGGGCCTCTTGTATGCATTTCCACCCATCCCCTTGATTCCCAAAACCCTATTCAAGCTTCAGGCCGACAAGGGCTCCATAAGTCTAATAGCTCCTTACTGGCCCCGTCAGCCGTGGTTTCCTCTGCTGCTTCAACTAGCGCAGACTCCTCCTCTCAGCCTGGGAGTTGCATCCAACTTCCTCTCTCAGGATCATGGGATACTTCTCCATCCCAATCCACAGGCCCTCCGTCTCATGGCTAGGCTGCTGAAACCCTGATTTTTGCTGACCTCAACCTTCCACAACAGGTCAAGGGCATCCTACTGATATCATGCAAGCCATCTACCAGGCATTCTTATGTCTTCGAATGGTGAATTTTCACCCTCTGGTGTACCTCAAAACATAATGACCCCTCTGCCTGTCCAGTGGAATTCCTTTTACAATGGCTCCTTCTTTTGTCCTCGGCAGGTCTCAAAACTAACTCAGTCAGAGTTCATCTTAGTACCATCTCGGCTTATCACAGGCCATTGTACAGGCAAGCCATTTCTTTGCTCTCCTTAGTGCAATGGTTTATGTGGGGACTCCTGCTGTCCAAGTCACCAGTCAAACCACCACTAGCGGCCTGGGATCTCAATGTGATCCTAGCGCAACTTCTAAAGCCTCCTTTAAAGCCTCCTTTTGAGCCTTTAGCCGCCACTTCTTTAAAGTTCCTGACCTCGAAGTTAATCTTCCTCATTGACCTCACCTCAGTTCATCACATCAGCAAACTGCAGGCTTTAGTGTCGGATCCTCTGTACGCCCAGTTCCACCATGACAAGGTGGCTCTCCGTACTCATCCACACTTCCTTCCGAAGGTGGTCTCAACCTTCCACCTCAATCAGTTGGTGTTGCTACTGGTCTTCTTCCCCCAAACCGTATGCCTCTAGGCCGAAGCAGTGCTACACACTTCAGATTGCAAGCAAGCGCTGGCTTTCTACTTGGACAGAACCAAGAATCACAGGAAATCCTCTCAATTATTAATTTCCTTTGATCCAAGTCACCTTTGGACGTCCAGTGATGAAGCACAACCTATCCAACTGGATAGCAGACTGCATTTCTTTTGCCTACACACAGGCAGGACTCTCCCTTGAGGGTCACATCACTGCTCCAAATATGCAGGCCATGGCAACTTCAGTTGCCAACCTTTGCTCCATCTCCATTGACGAAATCTGTCGAGCATCTGTCGAGCAGCTACCTGGTCTTCCATTCATACCTTTGCTGCACACTATTGCCAGACAGGGACTCCCATTACGATGCTGTCTTTGGCCAGACTGTGCTCCAGTACCTTTATGGGACTTAAATGCAATTCCTACCCTCCATCCCTGTCTTCTTCTGGCACCAGACTTCCCTTGCGAAGGTCTTGCGACTGCAATCGAGTCCAGTGGGGCCACTCTGTATCCACATTCTCTTGACTCTATCCTTTAGCCTCAGAGATACCGTTGCTACCACTTCCAATCTAGTCCCTGGGAGCTAGTGAGTCCCATATATGAAGACTCCAATCCTGCTTATTCCTGGAGATAGTGTTGTTACTCACCTGTAACAGGTGATCTCCAGGAATAGCAGGAATCAGGCTTCACAACCCACCCTCCTCCCCTAGGAGTTGTGGGGTATATTCTTTTTCCTCTATATCTCAGCTACAAACTCAACTGAGGAAAGGTCTTGGAAAGGCAGATGCACAGGTGCAGTGGATTGCTGCCAAAAGCTTTCTGATTGGATGCTGGGGAGTGTTCTCATGCAAGCTCCATCGGTACTGACGATACCCATATGTGAAGCCTGATTCCTGCTGTTCTCGGAGATCACTTGATCTCCATGTATTGGCAAGTACATCTGCACTCCTGCACTATTTTAGAAAAGGATCCATGTTTGGCAGAGCCTTTTCTAAAATAATGTCACAGCTGTGTGCATCCCAACCTCAACATCTGAATTCCGATGTACTATCTAAAATTTACCTTCAGGTTTGCTCTCCAGTGAGCTAATATGTCTGGAGCTTTATACAGATTAAGGCATGCTACTTATAAATTACCTGTCTCCCTCAATAATGATGATGGTGAACTCTAATGTATTTTATATACAGATAATACCCAAATCAACCAGCTATAGGGTTGTCAACCTTGCTATATGTTATCTTGAGATGCTTGTTTAATCCTGAAAATCTGATTGCCCAAATAGAGACAACAAGCAGAAAAATCACGTTTAGACAAATATTTTATGACAATATAAATGGCATTTTAGAAAGGGTATCCAAGTGCATTATGGGACATCCAGGGAAAAACATGCAGAACAACGCTGGGGTCATCTGTGTTTCGGCCTAATTACAGAAACAGACATCACTGACATGGACGACAACACCAGCATCCACATAATGTCCCTGCGACAATCTCTGATATGGCTCAGGACATGCAAGACATGTCTGAAATCAGATGAGAACATCCATGTTCTTGAGAATGTCCTGGATATGCCTCTGCCATGCCTCCTACATGTCTTGGACATCCTTGCTCTGGGGACATCTCTGGAGCCAGCTTCTAAAGAGATGTCTCGATTTGAACATCTGCATGCCCGTTTGCAGACGTCCAAAGCATGAATAGCTCTTTTAAAATAATCCCCTGATGGATCACGTGACATGGTGGGCTATGGAGGATGCATTCTCTCTAGCTCCGGGATCTTTCCTCGCTTAATTTCGGTAATCTTTGGTGGAATTTTGACTGTCAGGAAGGCAGAGGAGAAGGTAGCGAAAACTATATAACAACCAGAGATGGGCGAACAGCAGTTGTAGCATGGCTGCAAAAGCCCCACATAGGGAGAAGGCCTGCCCGATAAATGCAAAGATGGAAGATGGTCAGCATGAGAGACCATCGAGTGTCAGCAATGGCTCAATGGTGGAGGAGGTGACCCGTGCTGTGGTGCAAGCCCTGGAGGAGAGACTAAGTGGGTTGGAATTGCAAATTACAACAGTGGTGCAGACGGTGTCAGAGTTCACGGGCCGACTTGAGCAAGTGGAACAGCGAGTAGAGGCCTTGGAAGACGAGTGGGACAAAATATAAGATCACCTTAAAAGTCTGGAAGACCTTCTGCAGCGCCAAGCTGAAAAGATAGATAGATATGAAGAATCGGGGGCGCCGAAAAAACATAAGGTTTATTGGAATTGATGAGAAGGTCACGGACAGAGAACTCCGGGGCTGTCTGGAAACATGGATACCACTCAAATCTACATCTGGAAGAAGGCATTGGACAGGTAACAGTTGAGCATGCACATCACTTGGGCCAACAACAACCCTCAGATAATCGGCCAAAGACAGTAATCACGCAGTTTTTGAATTATTATCAAAAAGACTCTGTTTTAAAGGCAGCATGCCTTCAACGGCAGAAGAAGCATGGAGCTGGGGCCCTACTCGTCTTTCAGGATTACTCAGCTGGGGTTTTGGCACGCTGCCGGGAATATTGCGAGGCCTGCGGAATTCTGTCAGATCAGGGAGTGCGCTTTGTCCTGGTCTACCCGGAATGCCTTTGACTAGAACATGGGGGACAACAGGTGGTACTTCCTACCCCGGAGGCAGCTATGGCCTTCTGCCGAGAGTATTGGCTGGCGAGAAGCACAGCTCAGCTGTGAAATGACTGCACAGGCCATTTATTGGTGCTGAGTTGGACTGATGATACTATCCAGCAGAGCATATTGGTCCAAGGTCTCCAGAATTAAGATTATATTCTTTGCAGTGGGGTTGGTGGCTGACTGATGCTGGATAACCCCTATTTAAAGCTGCTTATCAGAGGCTTAATAAGCCCTAGCCCTGGTGTTTATATGCTTACCCTCTTGACAGTGTTAGATATTGGGAATGAAGGTAGGGGGTTTGTTGTGACCCAATCCCACCAGGTGCTTTCATGGTTAGGGGAATGTTACTAATACCTCCATTTATTTTATCCCATTTACTTTGGTCCAACTGGATTTTTTTCCTTTTCTTTTTTCTCCTTCTCTTCTTTTTCTTTTTTCTTCATTCAGCAAAGTTAGTAAATCTCTTTGCAAAAATATTTTAATTACTGTTTCATTTAGTTTATACACCTTCATTATAATGTATATTTAACCAATTATTTTAAATATAACATATACTTGTACATATACATCCTCAGTGTTTCCTCTCCCTGCCTTTCAGACATCTTGTAAGGCTAAAGTCATGAGAACTAGACCTACTTTAACAATATCAGTTATTATTCAATTGGTTAATGATCATTGTGATCTAGGCAACGGAAATGAAGAGAATCCATGTAATTTTAAATGATTTATAAGAACATAAGATATGCCATACTGGGTCAGACCAAGGTCCATCAAGCCCAGTATCTTGTTTCCAACAGTGGCCAATCTAGGTCACAAGTACCTAGAAGTTTCTCCAAAAGACACAGATTCCACAATGCTTGTACTGGGGCAAGCAGTTATGGTTTATGGACGTTTCCTCCAGGAACTTGTCCAAACCTTTTTTAAATCCAGCTACACTAGCAGCTTTTACTACATCCTTCGGTAGCAAATTCCAGTTTGATTACACGTTGAGTGAAAAAATATTTTCTCTTATTAATCTTAAATAGATTACCCTGCAGCTTCATTGCATGCCCCCTTGTCTTTCTATATTTTGATGACGTAAACAATCAATCTACTTTTACCCGTTCTCTTACTGGAACTATAGTTATATGGGGGGGTCTAACTGCCCATTAACGGGACTGAGATCAGGCAGGATGATTGTGGGCCAGTGAGGATGCAAAGTGCTTTGTGAGCAGGATAAGTAAGGTGGAATGGAGGGGGCTGGTCTAGGGAGAGACACATGGCCCAGTATTGATGTGAGGAAGGGTGGCTGAGAGAAAATGATATAGACATGATTGGGGAAGATTAGGTAAGGGAAGGGGGATATTACACCTACGGGATAAAGGGGGGAGGGGGTCCTACAAGTCACAGATTCTCAAGGAGGGACCCAGAAGGGGGTCTGTTAGATAAAAGGAGGAGGGGAGTAAAAGGAGAAAGAGTTTGCTGATAGCAAAGTCAGAGTATGGTCAATAATCACACTGTGAGGATATTATGAATATGAACAATGTAGAAGACATATTAAGATATTGTTGGGGAGTCGCACAAGGGCACTGGGTAGGGAAGGGATTGGGGAAGGGAGGGAAAGACTCATGGAGACCAGTGTATAAGTGGAGAGATAGTATATAAGTTTTAACAACTTACTGTTCTGTTTTATGTAAAAAGTTAAAAAGTTATATGTAAAAAGTTAAAAAGTTCTTGTTCTATGTAATGTTATACGAATGTATACAATTGTTCCATGTAAACCGCCCCTGATCTCTGGAAGGGGCGGTATAGAAGAAATAGATAAATAAATAAATAAATATACT
Organism: Ichthyophis bannanicus; assembly: GCA_033557465.1. Classification (NCBI taxonomy): domain Eukaryota; kingdom Metazoa; phylum Chordata; class Amphibia; order Gymnophiona; family Ichthyophiidae; genus Ichthyophis; species Ichthyophis bannanicus. Next base: position 4,030,446 of record JAWIIG010000036.1, on the reverse strand, counting down.
GTATGGTGGAAACTGGTAAATGTGGCGGTGGACTGGAGGTGCATGGCAGGAGGTGCGGGCCCCAGGCTGGGAGGGGCACACACCTGAATTGCATACCCAAGAACCTAAAATGCAGGTCATGTATTACCTGGGACAATAGGTAAAGACTTAAAGGTGGCCTCATGAAATGTGTGTGGGATGGGATCTTCCGTTGAATGCCATAAGTTATTGCAACAGTTCCGAGCTTGCCGGGTCGATGTTGCCCTGCTCCAGGAAATCCACCAATCTGCGGAGAAGCATGCTAAGCTGCGCCGTAGGTGGGTCAGAGAAATATATGGTGCACCCACAGCCGGGAAAAAGGGAGGTGTGGTAATACTGATGTCTAAGAACGTTGGGTGGAAGGCAAAGTCAGTGGAGGCTGATCCTGAGGAAAGATATGTGTTTGTTCAGGGAGCGGTCTGTGGATGACCGGTGGTGTTCGGGACCATTTATGCTCCTAATACCTACAATGCAAGATTTTACTAGGACCTGGCACGCTACATCGCGGGTTTTACAGATTGTCCAATGACACGGGGGGGGGGAGACTATGTTTGATGTTGCAGTAGACAAGTCACAAGGAGATGGTGCCCACGATCAGCGCAGTAGAAGGCGGTTATTGAATATATATGATGGATATGAATTATTGGATATATGGTGTACCCTAGAGACCATGATTACACGCATACGAGGTGTGACAAAAAAAAAACTAGACTGTCCCATAAATGTTTGATTACAAAATCTACAGAGAAATTACTCATTGTCCCCTTCAAAGTAATCCCCCCCACCCCTCAAGTTAATGCATTTCTGCATTCGCTTCTGCCACGTACGGAAGCACTCGGTAAAGTCCTCCTCCTTGAGGTCCCTCAGCTCCCTCGTCACAGTGGCCTTGATCTTTTCTACAGAGGCGAAATGAGTTCCTTTGAGGACAGTCTTCAGCCTGGGGAAGAGCCAGAAGTCGCACGGTGCAAGATCTGGGGAATAAGGAGGGGTGGTTGAGAGCTATGATCTTTTTGTTAGCCAAGAACTGCCTCACACTGAGCACAGTGTATGCGGACACATTGCCGTGGTGGAGCAGCCATGACTTGTCTCTCCACAGAGCTCGCCTGCTACGCCAAACCCGGCCATGGAGGTGATTGAGGACCTGTTGGTAGAAGTGCTGGTTGACTGTCTGACCCTCAGGCACAAACTCATGATGGGGACCACTCCCTTCTGGTCGAAGAATGCGATCAGCATGACCTTGATCTTTGATTTGGACATGCGTGCCTTGGGTCTGGGTGACAGTCGTGTCTTCCACGGCAGGCTCTATCTCTTGCTTTCAGGGTTGTACTAGAAGACCCAGGTCTCGTCTCCTGTGATGACTCTGCCAACGAACTCTGGATCTTCTCCGATCTTCTCTAGCAAGTATCGACAAACATTGACCCGGTGCTCCTTCTGGTTGTCCGATAAAAGCTTGGGCACCATCTTGGAGCACACCTTCCGCATCCCCAGCTCCTGCACCAAGATGGCCCGCATTGACTCTCTGTTCAGTCTGAGCTCCTCAGCTATCATCTGCACCGTCAATCTGCGATCACTCCGCACCAGCTGGTTCACTCTGTCCATGTTCAGTCGTCTTTGTCGTGGAAGGCCATCCTGACTTGGGGTCATCCTCCACTTCCTCGCAGTCAGTCTTGAAGCATTTGTGCCACTCGAAGACTCGCGACCTTGATGTTGCATCTTCTCCATAAGCCTTTTGGAGAAGTTGGAGACACTCAGTTGGGCCCTTCTCCAACTTAACCAGACATTTCAAGTTGATTCTTTGCTCCATATTTCTGCCACCTCCAGTTGTGTGACAAAGTGATGGAGCAGTGTGCTACAAACAAACCTGAAAAAGAAAAACAGAGTGAGAGAGATGAAAAATATTATAGCAGAATAGTGGCAAGATTTTGCACAACACAGTGACATAAGCGGTTAGCCAATTGGCATTGAGTCATTGGCGTGGCTGCCTCAATCTTGTTTCTTTTTTGTCACACCTTGTATGTCGAGGGCACACAGCACATGGTCAACAATTGATTATTTTTATATCGGTGGGGCTGTTTGAAAAGGTGGCTAGAGCAGATATAGGTCCTGTTGTGATATCTGATCATGCAATGGTTACACTTGAATTATGTTGGACGGACCAAGGGAGACATAGACTATGGTGATTTCCGATGGAGATGGTAGGGAACACAGAATTTACACTCTTCATTAGGTCCAAATGGGCAGAATATGAATCTCACAATCGGCAACATATAGACAACCCAACTCTTTTTTGGGAAGCCGGCAAAGCAGTGATGCAAGGGGAAATAATAAGCTACACAAAGCTAAAACTGCAGCGCTTGAACAAAAAGGTATTGCAGTTGGAACAAAACCTGGGGGTGGCCCGAAGGCAACTTGCGTCCAGCCCCAGTACAGCGACTAAGACTCAGGTTACAGCCCTGTAGTCTGAATTGAACATGCTCCTTCACCAACGGGCTAAGACGTCCATATTGTATTATCGATATAAGTTGTACCATTATGGTAATAGAGCTAGTAAACTATTGTCTTCATTAATCCAAGTGGGAGGAGGTCTGAGCTATGTAGGTGCCCTTCGGGACAACGAAGGAAAAATGTGGTCAACGGCAAACGGAGTAGAAAACGTTTTTGGGGATTTTTATAAGCAGCTATATCAAGGCAGACTTGCTGGAAAATGACATGGAGATGGAATATCTTCAGGCCTATAATCTTCCGAAACTGATGGAAGACCAGCTAGTATCGTTGAATAGCCCCATATCCCCACAGGAAGTTCAAAGTGCCATCAAAGATCTTAAGGGGGGTCGCGCATCTGGACCTGATGAACTGGGGGTGAATTTTACAAATTATCAGGGGACAAAGTAGTGATACCTATGGCAGAGTATTATAGGGACCTAGCTAAATGTGGTGTTTTTGGTTTTTTTTTAAACTTGTTATACCGCTCAATACCGTGGGCACCTGAGCAGTTTACAATAAATAAAATAAGGCGAGTTAATTAAAACAAGCACTTGGCTGCAGAAAAGAAAAGAACGCCATCAATTGTGAGAAAAGGAGAGGAGAAAAAGAAAAGAGAAACTGAGAGCAAAAGATAAAATAAACAGAAAGAGTAACAATGAACGAACACTATCAAGGGGGGAAGGGGAGGGGGAACATACAGTACATGGGTGATTACAATAGAAAAGAGGGGAAGGAGGAAAGGCTAGGGAGGAGGATCAAACGCAAGGGAGAAAAGGTGAGTTTTTAGCTGGGCTTTGAATGATTGATAGGAATCTTCTGCACGGAGAGAGAGGGGGGGAGCGAATTCCAGAGGCTTGGGGCCAGGAAATAAAAAGCAGAGGAGCGGGTTTTTTCTAGGCGGGCATGTGCGGGGGAGGGAAGGACCATGCGGTTTATGTGTATGGAGCGGAGAAGACGATGGGAGGTATGGAAATGTATCTGATTCGCCAGGTAAAGAGGAGCGCCAGTATGGATTACTTTGTGTGCAAAGATTAAAAGTTTATATTGAATGCGGAAGAAGATGGGTAACCAGTGATGCTGATAGAGAAGGGGAGTAACGTGATCGAAGCGTGATGCATGGGACAGTAAATGGATAGCGGCATTTTGGACACGTTGGAGGCGAGACAATTGGGACTTGGATAGGCCGGCGAAGGAGACATTGCAATAATTGAGGCGAGACAATACAAGGGTAAGCAAGAGGGTGGTTAGGGCAGGAGTGGAGAGAAAAGGACGGACTGCTCTGAGTTGACGGAGGGAAAAGAAGGAGCGCTGAACAATTGAGGAAATGTGGTCTTTAAACGTGAGGGCAGAGTCAAGAACAACACCTAAATAGCGGAGTGACGAGACCAGGGGGATAGATTGTGAGGACAGAGAAGGAGCACAGGTAGGGGAAGGGCTGCCAAAAGTGAACCAAATAGCAAAGGATTTTGCCGGGTTAACATGTAGAAAATTAGAAGAAAACCAGGACACCACGGCAGTAAGACAGAGGTTAAGAGGGGAAATATCGGGGGAAGAAGAGTCAGTGTGATGGAGGAGGATGATGTCATCTGCATAATAATATGCAGAGATGCTAAACTGTTGGACTAAAAGAGCAAGAGGTGCTAGGAAAATATTGAAGAGAAGTGGGGCAAGGACAGACCCTTAGGGAACACCACAGGATAGGGGAGTAGGAGCAGAGGAGGAGGACGCAGAGACGACAGAGAAGGAACGACAGGATAGAAATGAGTGAAACCAGCAGAGAACCGCACCCAAAAGACCAGCTTCCCGAAGGCGGAAAAGAAGGGTGTGATGGTCCACCAAGTCAAAAGCCGCAGAGAGATCAAGGGAGACAGCCAAAGTAATAAGACCGCGATCGTGAGCAATGTGAAGATCATTGAGAAGAGAGAGAAGAACGGATTCAGTGCTATGGCCAGGGCGGAAACCGGATTGGCGGGAGTGAAGAGTGAGAGAGAGTTCAAGATGAGAAGAAAGTTGAGAGAAGACCAGCTTCTCGAGGAGTTTCGACAGAAAGGATAGATTAGAAACAGGGCGCCAGTTAGAAAGAACGGAGGGGTCAGAAGAGTGAGATTTCAGGATAGGGCAGACTATTGCGTGCTTCCAGGTGGAGGGAAAAGAACCAGAGGATAAACTTGTGTTAAACAGAGAGGATATATGGGGATAGAGCTAGGGAGGGTTCTAGAAGCCATTGGGAGGGGATGGGGTCAGCCGAACAGGTAGTTTTACGGATGGTAGAAAAGGTCTTAATTAAAACTTCGGATGTGATGGGATCAAAAGAGGACCAGGAATGCGATAATGTAGGAATTAAGGATGGTGAAGCAGGGGGAGAGGGAAGGGGGGGCTCGGTGGGGGGAGAAAGAGGTGGGGGGCATTGGGGAAAAGCTTGGCGAAGAGTACTGACTTTGGAGACAAAGAAAGAGGCAAGAGAAGAGGAGTCCGGGGAGGAGGAAGTTACGTTGGGAGAGGGGGAAGATGCAGAATGAGAGGCTGTGAGAGAACGAAGGACAGAGTACAACTGACGAGATGAGTTCGAGGAAGAGTAAATGAGGTCAGCGTAATAATCATGCTTTGCCGCGTGAAGAAGAGTGCGATAGTGGTGGTGACAAGTATGGAAATCAGCGGAGGTGACAGGAGAGGGATGTTTCAGCCAAAGGCGTTCTGCGCGACGAAGGTGCTTGCGATGTAAGATTAGACCATGGTGAAACCAAGGGTAGTGTGGAAGACGATGGCGAGAGTGATGAGAACGAAGAGGGGCGGCAAGGTCCAGGGCGGAGGAGAGTGATGAATGCAATTTATGAACTTGAGTGTCGAGAGGGAGAGCATCAAAGTCTGCCGGAAGTAAGGAGGCTGGGGAGGGAAGTTGAGAAAGGGTATTGACAGTAATTCGGCGAGAGAGCGTGGAGGAGGAGTTGGTACTGGAGTTCAAGAAGGAGATAACGGGTGGAACAGAAACATCAAAAAGAAGACATACGTGGTCAGACCAGGGAAGAGGTGAAGAAGAGAGGGACAGGGGTGAAAAAGGGAAGGAGCTCGGAGCGATGAGGAGATCTAGGGTATGACCAGCAGTATGAGTAGGGAAGGAAACAAATTGACGAAGGGAGTGATCGGACAGGAAAGTAAGAAAGGAGAGATCTCTCGCTGAGGAGGGGGCATCAACATGAATGTTGAAATCGCCTAAAATTAGAAGACGAGGATAACGGAGTGAGACTTCAGAGATGGTAGTTAGCAGAGAGTCCCAGGAGGGAGGGGGAAGAGAGGGAGGGGCATAGATCAGAAGGAAATAATATGGGGAGGGGGAGGAATCCAGTCGTACAAGAAGGGACTCAGGGTAGAATGGTGCGGCTAAAGGGGGAAGCTCAGATAGTGAAGCAGAGGAGCGGTAAATAACAGCAATTCCGCCGCCGCTTCTACCCCGAAGCGAGGTAGTGTCAGACGGCTGCCTGGGTGTGAATGTTCACGGCAAGTGCATATATCAATATGATTTGCAAGGGATTGTGGGCAATGCAGTCCATTCACACCAGACACAGCTGCTCACAATAATTAGTTGTGCTTGAGGGTAAAGCCAATAAGATATTTATTTATGGGGTTATTTCTCCCAACACAGATATGCTTGGTAGCACATAAATCAGGTTACTTGCTTTCAGTGTTAAACTTGGAAAAACAAAATCAGGAAAACAACATTTGAACTTGTCAGGCAATCAAAGCAAAAGAATAAAGACCTGGTTGGCAACAAACTGGTCTTTTCTGTAGGCTTTAGCTAAAATTTTCTTAGCAGTGTATCAAACAACAAACAAAATCCACAAAGAAAGGAAAAACTGTTCTTTTCAGGTTAACTTCTTATATCTTCACACATAGATTCAGAAGTGATTCCCTCAGAGCTCACAAGCAATTAGGTAAGGCTCAATTGCTAGCAGTTACCCAGCTGAAACCCCTTAGCTGGCTTGCTTTCTACTGCGTGGCTAAAAATCCTACTCAGGAGCTTTTCTGAGTAGATTAAAGAACAAGTTTGTATTTCTTTGTGATGGTTGCTGTACTTTGTAACAGAAAATTACCAAAGGAGTTTAGACAGAGAGCAGTCCATGTAAACACAGCCTTCATCTGCAATCCCTCCCTCTTCTTCAACAATCATGGGTTCAATATCATGGATTGGCACAGATGAATTTCTCAATGGAGCACTTTCAGGAGAATACTTATTTATTTATTTATTTTTATTTATTTAACATCTTTTATATACCGCGCTATTTGTTTTCAGTGCGGTTTACAAGTAACAGATCTGCACAATCAGAAAACACTGGTGTGCTTACATTATAACAGGAAACTTAAACTTGGAACAGAGGGTAATAAAACTATAACTATGTACACACAGTGAAACTATGTACAAAAAGCAGTGTAAAAACTGAGCTATGTATGTACTTGTTTCCCTGCTGTCTTTCAAGGTTATAGCTAGGGCATAGATCAGTGTTCATACCTGAGCTTCCATTGCTGTTAGAGTTCCTCTCTATATAGCCTGGCCAGTATGTAGTCCAGTTCTTATGTCCAGCCTTCCAATCCAGATCCCTGGACACTGGGTCTCTTTTCACATACCTTCTGGCTCGGGTCTTAGGGTCCCTTCCAAGTGCAGCCGTCTCCCTCACAGGTACCGTCTGGAGATTCCTAGCTCTGCAGCACCATTCCTCTGGCTTTCCCCAGTCCAATGGTGTATGCTGGCCCTTGGAATGCCTCCCAGTATACGTACTGCTCCGGACTCCTCTAGATCTCCCAAAGGCTTTTCTCTTCTTTCTTCCAAAGGGTTTCTTGCCCTCTCTGTCCGTCCGGTTTGGCTTCTGCTTCTGATGATCCTCCAGATGAAACTGAGGATAATTCTGAGGATGAGGATCCTGAGGATAATTCTCTGTAGAATAAACTCTACCTTTATTCTGCTTTGATGAGTGCTCCACCTTAACACAGCACAGCTGTGCTGAATCAGGCCCTGCCCTTTGAGATGAGTGCTTAGGGATTACCTCATAGCCCTCCTGATTGAACACACGTTTCCCCACTTCAGCTCCTCTAATGGCTGTTGGAAACCTGGTGCATTCTGGGACTGGTAGTCTTTTATGGGAAAATTCTGTTTTCTTATTTCTACCAGAACTGACAGGTGGCTTGTTCAGAGTCACTTCACCTTTCCTATAGCTCCTTCTTGAGCTATGATAAGCTTCCTTATCACAGTAGACAAAAAAGAGTAGCCAGGTGGGAGACACCGGTTGAGGAAGGGCTCATCGCCCTCCTTCAGCCAGGTTTCAGTCAGAAAGAATATGTCCAAGCTGTGCAGCATGATAAGGTCTTGAATCAAGGATGTTTTGGTCCGGATTGAGCGACAATTTAAAAGAGCTAAGTGCAAGGACGGGCAGGAAGGCACGGAGGAAGGGAAGGACTGAGGAGGGGAAGAGGTACAATAGGTTAGGTTGAGGGGCTGTCGGGCGAGATGGCCGGGGAGGGTGGACGTAGGCGTAACGGGACGCCAGCCCCAGTGCACCGGAATGACGGACATGGTAGGGAGGAGGGAGAGCAACAACAGGAAGCCCAGTGCTGCAAAGGGTGGTGTAGTAAGGGAAAATGCTTTTGGTGGCGGAGGAGAAGAAAGTGGGGTAACAGAGCTTAGGGACGGGGGCAAGGGAGAAGGCATATGTGGGCGTGTGGATAACGAGGTCCAGGCCCTGGCTTCGTCGCCCCGGAACTCGCCCCAAGGAGCTCGCACAAGGAGCAGGTCGTGCTCCTTGTGTGCACTCCTTCGGCGCAGGGCGCCGCACCGGTGTGGGTTTTAAACGCGGGAGAACCCAGCGTCACTTCCGGTGGGTGGGAACTGGAGACGGGTACCTGAGGAGACACAAGGACAGGATACAGGACTTCTTTGAGCACACACAGGCTACAGGTAGCAGACAAGCAGATAGATAAGCGGCACAGGCAGGCAAGTAATCAGCAGGAGCACAATGGTTCGTTTCCCTATGAACCTATCACATCACTGATAACAGTCCTACCAAAGCTGGGGAAAGATCCCTCACTACCGGGCTCTTACCGACCAATTTCATTACTGAATGTAGACATAAAACTCATGGCAAAAATACTAGTGGGAACTTTATCTACCAGAACTAGTGCATCCGAATCAGATAGGATTTGTTAGAGGCCGGAATGTAGTGTATAGCATGCATCGGGTCTAGGCGTCGATGTGTGTCAGCACTAGAGAAACAGGTCATCCATGCTGACAAGTTTCAATGCCGAAAAGGCCTTTGACCAGATGAATTGGAGTTTTATGTACCAGGTTTTGGAGACGATGGGTTTTCGAGGCCCTTTTGTCGAAAATATTAGACTATTATATTTAAATCTACGGGGCACAATAATGGTAAACAGGAGTGTGACATCTGACTTCCCACTATGTAGAGGTACGAGACAGGGCTGTCCCCTTTCCCCCTTACTCTTTGTGTTAACCCTTGAAACCCCTCTTATGTCTCATTCAGGCCACAAAAAATCTGAAGGGGATCAGAGTGGGGACAGAGGAGTTCCGAGTAGCCGCCTTTGCTGATGACATGCTGGTACATCTAGATGACCCTATCCGGGGACTTCCAGTGCTCCTAGCCATGTTTGAGGAATATGGGAAGCTGTCTGGATTGAAATTACATCTGGACAAGTCCAAGGCACTTTCACTTGATTCAAGGATTCCCCGAGTCTGGCCAGGTGTTTTCCCATTGCGATGGGCAGAAGGGCAATTTAAATACTTAGGGATTCAGCTCCCAGACTATTTAGCTAATCTATATAAGATTAACATTTCTTATTTCCTGACGGATCTTGGGTGAGGGGTACAGAAATGGTGGGACCTCCCATTGGGGCTGGGTGGAAGGATAGCACTATTTAAAATGGCTCTCTTTCCGAAGTGGCTATACCTTTTACAGATATTGCCGTTGTTGCTTAAGTAGCGGGATATCCGCATATTGGAAAGACATGCCAATACTCTTCTGTGGAGAGGGCGTAGACCCCGGGTGCGACTTGCAATGTTAGTGTCCCCACGATCAAGGGGGAATGAACTTCTCAGATGTGGGTAGATATAACATGGCATGACTACTAAGACACGCGCATGACTGTTTATGGGATATGGAAGACTATATACCTGTGAGATGGGAGGGAGCTCTGGCAAGCCCTCAGCATCAACAATACGTCCTACACATGGAATCGATCCATAAACTTTCTCCCATTGTTCAGGATGTCCTGTTTGCCCCGATCTGGCATGCATGGCGATATCTCTGTAAGTTACTGGGATGGATGGCACTTAGTTCCCCATTCCTCCCATTAAGGGAAACACTCAGTTTCTCCCCAGTATGGAGGAAGCAAGCTTTGCACGATGGGAGCGAGCTGCGATTGTGAACTTGGAGCATGTGATCTCCGAGGCAGGGACCCTGGTGGTGTTCACACCATTGCACGAACAGTATGGACCGATCACATTGGACGCATTTTGATATATGCAAGTTAGGAGTTATATTAGTAGTTTGCCCCGCAAGTTCCTTTTGGGGGATGTATGCCCCAAACTGGGGGAACCCCTATTAAGGGGGGAGAGTCGGATTAAGGTTACTGATATACATAAAGGTCTGGTAGAATTGCACCCAAATATACAGGAAGGGGATCTAGTTAAGGCTTGGACTCAGGATTTGAAGCACAAGGTGGACACGGTAGATATTATGAAGGCACATTTGCGTGGATTTCCTTGTTGAGTATATCTGTGGAACATCGGAATATGCAATACAAGATACTACGCCGCCTGCATTTTCCCCCGAGATGGGCGTGGAGAGCAGGTATTGCAACCATGGACCAATGCCCAAGGTGCGGAGCGAATGCAGCGACTCTGGGGCATATGTTCTGGCATTGTGGATATGCACGGAAGTACTGGAGCACCAATACCTCAAAAAGTGTACGGGGTTGTCCTTCACACTAATATCTGGTTTTCTGGTCCTAGATATATGGACAGAGGAGTCCTTGGAGGCCCTAGGATATTTGTCTAGGGGGTGGCTACATTTGGTTCTGGTGGTAGTCCTTAAGGTTATCCTACGCAATTGGCTTTTACCAGGGGGACCTACTTATGGCCAGTGGTGTATTGGACTACATGACCTGCTTTTAATGGAGAGGGAGAGAGCAAGTGGGCATGCCCAACATTGGACAGCCTTTTTGAGAGAGTGGGGCCCGCACCTCCAGTCTTTTATACCCCGTGAATGTGATAGAGTTCTGAACCATTATCCTTGAATGCTTAGCTGGTAATAACCAGGAGTAGTGATGTGCGTAGTGGTTTCATGGGTCTTGGGGGGTGGGATGGGGAAGGGGGTAGGGAGGGGAGGGAAGAAGGATGGTTGAAAGAGAAAGGAGAGAATGGTAGAGGAACCAACTAAGAGTTCAAGGGGGGTGAAAAAACACCACCCACGGAACTTAGTACTTCTCAGTAATCAAGGAGCTCGAGGGATGCTAGAAGGGGAGATGGGAGGAGAACACATAAAAGTGAAAATATTAACCTGTGAAAGATTCCTTTCTTTCTTTAGTTGAGGAAAGTGACCAATGGCTACATGTTAGGCCCATCAATAGTCTTTAATGTTGGGACAGGCGCCAGAAAACTAGTAATCTCAATGGAAATACTATTTCCCCCTATTCTAGTACCATTTAAAGTTTTCATATTTTCATATCTCATAGTAAAGATAATATAGTGAAACGATGTAATAACCATATAGAATTGTTCATTGTTAGAAATGCATTTTGTGGTTGTCCCTACTATTTGTGATGGAAACGAAATATTGATGTGTGTACTGCCATAGTAATAAAAAGATTTAAACCCCTATATTGCTAAGTTATAAATACTATGAGCCCAATATTTAAAGGGATTAACGCAATTAGTCCTGACTTCCTCCCTCTTCAAATTCCTATTTCTTACTGTGACCAGAATCTTTCCTTGGGTCAGTATATGCTAAACCCCGTATTTGCATCACTATGGCCACTCATAGAGGGAAAGCCTCTTTGCACCTGTAAGTTAGGAAACATTTTTTTCAGTATTTCCATCTGGATTATACTTCAAAGGACTTTTTTATCCTTTATTTTTTGTTACAGGTAAAGAACCACGGTGACTAGAGAATCACTTGGTTTTAGAGGCCCTATACTGTCTTGGTTCTCTTCTTAGCTCTCCAGTCACGCTTCCAGGGTTTGTTCTGGACGTTCCCCTCCTCTACTGCCATCCCTCTCAGTTGGTGTACCTCAAGGGTCTGTTCTGAACCTTCTCCTTTTCTCTCTCTCCAAACTCAATCTCTACTTGCTTATCTGATATTGCAGCCTGGATGTTTCACCATCGCCTAAAATTGAATATGGCTAAAACAGGATTTCTTATTTTTCCTCCTAAACTCCCCCCTTTTCCTTCTCCACATATATTTAACTTATAGCTAAAACCAGTCGTTTCTTTCTCTACAACATTAGCAAAATTCATTCCTTGTTCTCTGAACATACTACTAAGGCTCTTCAGCACTGCCCCAGCCACCGATCGGCATCATCGAGGGAGAGCGGGAAGGTAAGCTCCTTCCCACCCCCCTCCAACAAGGCCAATCGGGCCCGACGAACATACCGGCACAGGAGACTTTAAAAGCAGCTCCTCTAAAGCAGCACAGCCTCTTCAGCACTGCCCCAGCCACCGATCGGCATCAGCTTCCCCCAAAGCCAATCGGGGCTCCACAACGTGATTTAAAAGCAGCACGCTGCAGGCGTGCCCGCGCCTGGCGGGCTCACAACTGAGGGCCCCGCCAGAGGGCCCTTTGGCACGGCACTGCAGCGAGGACGCTTCCACCCCACACAGGTGAATCCATGAAAGGGTCAGCCCCCGAGGAAACAGAACCGAAAGACTCAGGTGATAAACTACACGAAGTAAGCATCTACCCTTTCACTCCATTGCTACCTCACTGCTTGCAAATAACATTTGCTGCACAGCCTGTAGACTCCATTGCTACCTCACTGCTTGCAAATAACTTTTGCTGCACAGCCTGTAGAGTCCACTGCTACCTCTTTGCTTGTAATATAACATATGCTGCATAGCCCCTCCCTGCTCCTCCTCTATGGCTCAACATCACATTGTCCTCCTTTTCCTCATACTCCCTAACTGTTTCCCCTCCTACCAGCACCCTCATTCCTTCCCTCCCTATTCCCCCTTTACCATCCTCACTTCTCCTTCCACTCTGTCTTCTAACCAATCATCAGCTGTTGAGCTTTATTGCTCTCTTCCTCTCATTCAACCATCCCCTCTCTCTCTAAGGCAACTTCACCCTCGCTTCCGCCGTACTGTCTCCTCTCTACCCCATTCTCTGCTACTCCTTCTCCTTCTCTCATCTGGAGATATCAACCCCAATCCTGGCCCCCTAGATTTCTGTCCTACTCTGAGAAGAGATCTTCACACAACTTGTCTAATCTTATTCATATCCCTCTCCTTTCCCCTTCCAATCTCCCTTTCTCATGTGCCTTATGGAACGCACACTCTGTCTCTAATAAACTTGCTTTTACTCATGATCTCTAACACCTACATCTTCTTACCCTAACTGAGACCTGGCTCCTCCCAGATGATACCGTATCTACTGCTGCTTTCTGCCACAGGGGCTATCAGTTCTCCCACACGCCTTGTCCCACTGGCCATGGTGGTGGTGTTGGGCTTCTACTTTCTCCCTCTTGCCAATTCCAACCCCTCCTGCTGCCTCAGTCTCACTCCTTTCTCTCTTTTGAAGTCCACTCCATTCGCCTTTTCACTCCACTTCCTCTCCGGGTAGCTGTTATTTATCGACCTCCGGACAAGTCTGCTTCTACCTTCCTCACTGACTTTGACTCATGGCTTTCCCTCTTTCTGGATTCCTCTTCCCCCCACTCTTAATTCTTGGGGATTTTAACATTCATGTCGCTAACCCCTCTGATTCTTATGTTTTAAAGCTTCTCTCTCTTACCTCCTCGTTTGACTCCAACTCTGTTCCACTGCCCCCCTCACCAGCACGGCCACTGATATTTCTCTCTAATTCCTCACCCTCGAACTTCTGTAGCTCAGTTCTTCCTTTATCTGACCTTCATCTTTTAAGCTTTAATCTTCATCTCCTGCTGCCTCAGCCTCGTTCTATCTTCTCCAACCTATTTAGAAACCTTCATGCTATTGATCCCTTGACTGTCTCTTCCACCATTTCTCCATCTCTTTCTTTCACTATGTCAGCCAAGTCTGTCGACAAGGCAGTAACTTCCTATAATGCTGCACTCTCCTCGGTTCTGGATGCTCTCATTCCACCCACCCCATGTCCTGTGAGACATTCTGCACCCCAGCCCTGGCTCTCATCCACTACCCACTATATACGTTCCTGTGCCCACTCTGCTGAGCGTGCTTGGCTCAAATCCCGCTCCCCAGAAGACTTTCTACACTTCAAATTCATGCTTTCCAGTCAGCCATAGCTCTTGCCAAACAAGACTGTTATGTCCATCTGACTAACTTTCTTGCCTCTGGTCCTCGCCATCAATTTACTACTCTCAGCTCTCTCCTCAAAGTGCCTCCACCTCTGATCCCTCCCTCCCTTTCTGCCCAAACCCTGGCTGACTATTTCCATGACAAAATCCACAAGATCACCCTCCAATTCCACACAAATTCAGCTATTTCCCCTCCTCCCCCTCTCCACTCCCAACTCTCCCCCTCCCCCCCTTCTCTTGCTACCCTCTCTTTCTTTCCTGTCATCTCTGAAGAGGAAACTGCACACCTTCTTTCTTCCTCCAAACTCACCACCTGCTCCTCTGATCCTATCCCCAGGTTCCCCACCCGTCTCCTAAGCCCCATCTCCTCCACCATTGTCCCTTCCATCTCTCATATTCTCAAACCTTTGCTCTCCACTGCAACTGTCTCTGTAGACTTCAAGCATGCTGTGATCACACTTCTCCTCAAGAAACCCTCACTTGATCCCACCTGTCCTTCTAATTATCGACCCATCTCTCTCCTCCCCTTCATTTCTAAACTACTTGAACGTGCAGTTCACCGCCACTGCCTCGACTTCCTCTCCTCTCATGCCCTCCTGGATCCCTTACAGTCTGGCTTTCGTCCTTTACACTCTACTGAAACGGCTCTTGTCTCCAGTGACTTGTTCCTGGCAAAATCCATGGACCTCTACTCTGTCTTCATCCTCCTTGACCTCTCTGCTGCTTTCGACACCATTGACCACACGTCTCCTCGATATCCTGTCCTCACTTGGCTTTAAGGGCTTTGTACTATCCTGGTTCTCCTCCTATCTCTCCCATCGCTCCTTCAGTGTGTGTTCTGGTGGCTGCTCCTCTTCCTCCGCTACCCCGCTCCCAGTCGGTGTACCCCAAGGATCTGTCTTGGGTCCGCTCCTTTTCTCTCTATATACCCAGTCCCTTGGTGCGCTTATCTCTTCCCATGGCTTCCAGTACCATCTGTATGCTGATGGCTCCCAGATTTACCTCTCTATGCCTAAACTCTCTCCGTCAATCCAGACATCTGCCTGCCTCTCTGACATTGCTGCCTGGATGTCTCACCGCTGCTTGAAATTGAACATGGCCAAGACTAAACTACTTATCTTTCCCCCTAGGGAGGAGTGGTCTAGTGGTTAGGACAAGGTACTTCAGGCCAGAGGGCCAGAGGTTCAAGTCCCACCTGGGGACAGCAATCTCAGGCCAGAGGGACTGGGATTTCTAGTCCTATAGGCACTCCTTGTGGTCTTGGGCAAGCCACTTAACCCTCCATTGCCCATGTTCCCTGTAAGTATTAGTGTATGTGTCTCATATCCCCTCGTGTTAAATGTATCCCCCAATTGACCGCTTTGACCCGGTGAAAAGCAGGATATAAATACAGCTAAATAAATAAATAAAACCTCCCCTTCTCTTCCTCCTTTCTCAGTCTCTGTGGACAGCTCTGTACTCCTTCGTTTCCTCAGCCCGCAATCTGGGGGTTGTCTTTGACTCCTTGCTCTCTTTCTCCACACATGCTGTTTCTTTCTCTATAACATTAGCAAAAATCCACCATTTCCTTTTTGAACACACTACTAAAATGCTTATCCACTCCTTAATCACCTCCCGTCTTGACTACTGTAGCCTACTCCTTTGCTGGTCTCCCTTTGAATCATCTCTCTCCCTTCAATCAACACTCTGCTGCGCGGCTAATCTTCCACCAGCCTTGTCATGCCCCATATTCCTCCTCTTCTCAAGTCACTTCACTGGCTCCCTATCCGTTTCTACATCCAGTTCAAACTTCTCCTCCTGACAATGCTTTCACTCGGAGGCTCTTCAGTACCTTTCTTCTCTTATCTCTCCTTACAACCCCCCTCAGGAACTCCACTCTTCTAGCCAACTGCGTCTATCTACAGTATGCCCTTCTCTTCTACTGCCAACTCCAGACTTCGCTCCTTTCACCTTGCTGCACCTTACGCCTGGAACAAACTTCTCTAACCCTCTTCAAATCCAGGTTGAAAGCTCACCTCTTCACTGCTGCTTTTGGATCTTGACTCACCTGATCTTTTCCTTCCCCTTGTTTAGGCCTTCTGTGTTTTGTCTTGACTAGATTGTAAGCTCTGATGAGCAGGGACTGTCTGTACAGCGCTGTGTATGACTGGTAGTGCTATAAGAATGCTCGGTAGTTGTAGTAGTTGTTTGATCTCTCTTTGGTCACCTCCCGTCTTGACTATTGCAATCTCCTCCTTGCTAGTTTCCCTCAGTGTCATCTCTCTCCTCCTCAGTCTGTCCAGTATTCTGCTGTGCGGCTAACCTTCCACCAGCCCCAATACACTCATATGACCCCTCTTCTAAAATCACTTCACTGGTTCACCTTCCATTTCTATATCCAATTCAAACTTCTCCTTCTAACATATAAATGCGTTCAGTCTACTACCCCTCATTACCGTTTCTCTCTTCTTTCTCCCTACACCCCTCCTCGTGAACTCTGCTCCTCCTCTGGCTTTCTTCTCTCTATGCCCTTTTCTTCTGCAAACTCCAGACTTTGATCTTTTCACCTTGCTGCTCCTTATGCATGGAACAAACTTCCTCTATCTTTACGTCAAGTCTCTTCTCTCCCCCTCTTCAAATCCATGCTAAAGGTTTACTTCTTTGAGGCCACATTTCCTTTGTTCTCCTTGTCTCCTTTATTTGAACCCCCTTGTTTCTCTTGTATTGTTCAGTCTGTCTTGATTAGATTGTAAGCTCTACGAGCAGCGACTGTCTTCTTTATATGTTTGTACAATGCTGTGTACGCCTTGTAGCACTATATAAATGATTAATAATAGAAATAGTAGTAGTACTAAATTCTGTGTTTACTGAGAAAAAAGGCTTATGACTAACAGATTTGTGCAATATGTCTTTTTTGCAGGTCTGAAATAACATGGGCACTGGAAAACCCTCCTGCAAGGCCTCATATTGAAGGATCCACTAGAGGAGTCTCCACTGCTCCAAACAGTCAAAGGGTCACATCTATGGCAACCAGGATAGCTGCACAAGTAGAAAGTGGTTGCCATAACAATGGGAGTCTCTTCTGTGCTATTCTTTGACTTTGGCAGAGTTTTATTTGCAGTATCTGTAAACTAGGAATATGCTAAACTACACTGGACCATAGGATTGCCAGCTTGGGAATGCTGCATTTCATAGAGTCTCTGGACCAAAGGGAAGAAAGAGGTGGCAACTCTAGACCATCAGTTAATAGTTAATACTGTACACCATTTATGTTACTTTAGTTGTTCAGTTAGTAGGAAAGTCTTACAGCCTTATTTGTACATGCCACCACAAAATTAAGAACCTCATGCATGTAAACAGAAAAACCTTTATTTTGCTTTGAACAGCCATCCAAGTAGATATGTTTCTTGACTAAGGAAGAAATTCATACCCATGAGATCAGACCTGGTACAGTCGCAAGTAGAAACACAATACCACAGCCTGATGTTCTGCGGCGTCATTCTTATAAATATTTGTTTTGGTTGGCCAGGAACTGCCTCTCTTCCCAGCTGCAGAGAGAGAGATTTTCTGGTACTAGCATGTAGTCTGCAACTGACCATGAGCTCTAAAGCAGTTGCTGAAATGTTGAGATTGGAGCACTTGCGGTTGGCAGAATGTATATTTGAGGGACTGATGGAAAACCTAGCATTAGCTTCATACATGGTAATAGTGAATGACTGTGGAGTTTCAGTACATTAAAGTGGAGAAAGCTATAGTGTCATTACTTCTCAAAGCTCATATAACTGACACTCTCATATTCAGTGATTTCATATTTTAGAACTTGTGGAGTGTAGCAGATCAGTTGACTTTAATTACTACTAATTGTAGAATAGATGTATCACATTAGCTTATCAGTAATAACATTAAAGAAAGCCAACAAACTAGAGCTAAGGAATGAAGAAATCTTTCTTTAAGTTGTTCCCCATCTGAAAAAATCTATGGTTTTCTTAATAATCCTCCTTTAAAGGAAAAGACACATTTATGACAGATGTCTGCAGTGAATCCAAAAATATCCACTGAGGATGTATTTATAATCAATGGGGCCAATATTTACAGCGATTAACTCGGTTAGCAGACCTGCTAACCGTGTTAATGGCAGCAACTAGGATATTTGGCAGCACTAATGC
Organism: Ichthyophis bannanicus; assembly: GCA_033557465.1. Taxonomy (NCBI): domain Eukaryota; kingdom Metazoa; phylum Chordata; class Amphibia; order Gymnophiona; family Ichthyophiidae; genus Ichthyophis; species Ichthyophis bannanicus. Next base: position 4,012,288 of record JAWIIG010000036.1, on the reverse strand, counting down.
GGTTAGTGCTGCTGAATATCCCCAGGTGCTGCCATTAAAACACCCAGATGCTAGCCAGCTATCATCGGGGGCGGGAGGCATAGTGGAGGCTGCAATATTCAGCCACTAGACAGTTATGCAATGGCAGTGAAATTTAGGTACAGTCAAACCTCGGTTTTCGGTTGCCCCGGTTTTCGTCGGTTTCGGTTTTCGACGTGTTTTCAGACGGCGATCTTGTCTCGGTTTTCGTCCATCGCCTCGGTTTTCGTACTGCAATACAGTACACGCTTGCCTGCCCAGTCCCGGCAGCACTACCCCCCCCCCCCCCCCTGATCGCGTGTTGAAATGGAGCAACATCCTCGAGCCAGAGATGCAAGGATTGCAGAGAGGAAGGCCCTGTTCTCTCCACCGCCTGCCTGTTCTCTGGAGCGCCCCCTCAGGCTCGGAGGTAGCAGGGTAGCAGGAGATATTGAATGGGTAAGCAGGAGATGTTGAATGAATGTGGCAGGCAGTTCTTTCTCTTGCGGGGTACGCTGTTGAGACGGAGTCAGCGATCAGATTAGTGTCCTAGGTTATCTGTGTGTTTGCTGTGCTGAGCGGGAGAGTGGTGTTTCCGGTGGCTGTGGCTGGTGCCTTTTTTTTTTGTGGATCCTTCTTTTTTTTTCTGTTTTCTTTAAAAATTTCTGGATGTTTTTTTGCTGAAGATTTGCATCTTGACTGTGCTGTTAATCTTTCTCCCTTCTCAGCAGTTTAAACAATGTGTCTGCCAAAAATACCTCTGGAGCACCATCTTGTGGCCAGAAGTGGGATTGACTCTCTATAAAATGTATTTTTTGTCAATATTTTTGGGTGTCTGGAACGGATTAATTGAATTTACATTATTTCTTATGGGAAATCTTGCTTCGGTTTTAGTCAGACTTTTTTGAACGGATTAATCATGAAAACCGAGGTTTGACTGTACTTTAAAGGCTTGCCTAACTTTCACTGCCATAGCTAACTGAACAGTGGCTGAATATCGCTGCTGCCCAGTTAGCTGTGGTGCTATCTGCCAAACCAGCTATTCAGTGTAGGTGGCCAGATATAGCCCTGACCATGAATATCCAGGTTAAAAGTTCAGCCACTGCTGAATATACCCCCCCCCCCCAAGTGTTTGCTGCAGACATTGCAGATTCATATTCATAGTTTTTTAAAACTGCTTCAGCTTTTCGCAGATCCACTGGGAAGAATACTACTCTTTCTCCTAATGGATGTCAGAAAATATCAAACCAGATGGAAATGTGCCTGGTTTGAGGTGAACTTTAGACTATTCATGTAGCCTTAGTAGAAGTTATATCATTTTAGAGGTAAGATATGTTTGAAAGTACAGAGATGTTTTCTTGTGTAAATGAAACTAAAATCCCATATGTTTTGAGTTTGTTAATACAGAAGGGTAGAGTCTTTCCATTTTATCTACATGTTAAGAGATTAACTAAAACAGTCTTATCGTGATAAAGTGAAAAGGGTACTGATTCTTAATAGCTCAGATGTTAACATGTTAGAGAACTGCCAAGTTACCCTATTCCCAGGGCCGGCCCATCCACTAGGTGGCTGCTTAGGGCAGTTATTTACTTATTTATTTTATTATTTAACATTTCTTATATACTGCCTTTCATGATATCAAGGCAGTTTACATTGAACAAACTGAAATTACATTGAACAGGGCATTATAACTTGTAGATAACTATTTTACAGGGAACATGGGCAATGGAGGGTTAAGTGGCTTGCCCAAGACCACAAGGAGCATCTGTGGGACTAGAAACCCCAGTCCTTCCGGCCCAGGGTTGCTGTCCTCTAGTGGGATTTGAACCCCCAACCTTCTGGCCTGAGGTACCTTGCCCCAACCACTAGGCCACTCCTCCACTCCAGTTGGCCTGGGTGGGCGGCAGCAGCGGCACACATGACCATCTGTGCCACCCCCCCCCCCCCGCCACTGCCCTCCCAGCTGTCACCAATTCCGTCTCAGGAGGGGGAGGCGGATAGTGGCAGTATTTCCAAAAGTGGCTGCTTTTTGCTGCTGCTTTTTTGCCCACGGCTACCATGGGCAAGAAAGCAGCAGAAAAAGCTGCCACTTTTAGAAATGCTGTCACTGTCTGCCTCCCCCTCCCAAGATGGAATCAGTGGCAACTGATGGGGGGGGGGGGGGGGGGACAGAAATCTTTGGACTGACCCTGTCTGTTCCAGGAAGAAGATTTTAAGCCAGTCCAGGTTTTCTAACAATCCCATCCTGATGCATAATAACACCTACAGTGCTGATTTCAGTAGGTGAAATTGAGGACTACAACTACCATACTGCTTTGGGATGTAAGTTCCAAACTAGAAATGGCCAAAAAATCTCCATGTTGGAACTGAATAACTTGCCAGCTCTGTCATTTTTGAAGGGCTGAACAAGATGCAACTTTGTTGCTCAGTTGTGGTTGAAGTACTGGTTTCGACTGGTTCTTTTTTTACAGACTACAGTAGTTCTGCATCAGCCTATTTGCCAAATTTGACCCATTCTGCCCCATTCATGACTAGTACCCTTCTTCCTTTATTGTTCAACAGGCAGCCAACAGCTGCATCTCTTTCTTACTCCTCCCCTGGACAACCTTCCATCAACCTACCCCTAGAAACAGATGATCAATGTTGCTGCTGTGCCCCCCTGCAGAATCAGCTGCTATGGCAACGGCAGGAGTACTTGTTCTGGTCCGGCCACCAGCATACAGATTACCAGGGTGGGTGCATTCCCTTTATCTCAGGCTCACTACCTCCACCTACCCCCTCCAGAAATTAGCTGACATTGGTGGCAAGATACTTTGCTGTGTTCATGCCACTTGCATCTTCCCACGCCCCTGTTCTGGAAACAGCTATATGGCCACTAATCATGGTGGGAACTTTTCCCCTGCTCTTTCATATGGTTCAGTGGGAGTCCTTATGCATAAACAAAATGTTTGGGACATAGTCCTTCTTTAGGAACAAGGACTGTGCTAGTGACTCTGGAGATTTCTATGGTGGCTTCCTTCCATAAGCACACTACTTTTGGAGACAGAGAATACTATCTCTTATATGTAGTATTTCTTAAGTGAGTTTGTGATGTAACAAAGAACTCTTACTTCAGAAAAGGTTTTATTAAGAGAATGTTCTTATAACAAGAGATTTTGTAATTGAACTACTATAAATGCAATAAGGAAAAAGGTCCTTTTCTTCTAGAATAAAGACAGATTGGATCTTAAGTACTCTAGTTAGTATTATTCATCCTGTTAGTGAGGGGCTGAACTTCACTAGCTTTTTTTTTTTTTTTAAAGAAATAAGGCAGTAACACACAAAGTTTTTTTTTCAATCATTTTTCTGTCATAGTGTTTCTGCTCCCTTCTCCCAATAATGATCATAAGAACATAAGAAATGCCATACTGGGTCAGACCATAGTTCATCAAGCCCAGCATCCTGTTTCCAACAGTGGCCAATCCAGGTCACAAGTACCTGGCAGGTTCCTAAAAAGGCACACAGGTTCCACAATGCTTATCCTGGAGTAAGCAGTGGATTTACCAGGTCCTCAATGGTTTATGGACCTTTCCTCCAGGAACTTGTCCAAACCTTTTTTAAACCCAGCTACACTAACAGCCAGTGATGTACTGCCAGTTCTTTATCAAAAACCTCTGCTAGACCAGACAAATGGATTGTGTTCCCCTACCAGCAGATTGGTGGAGAAAAAAGCACCAATGAAAAGCCCAGGTTTCAATGACATATTCGACTCAGCCACCAGAGATCCCTCAGTATTTCTTTGTCTCCAGCAGATTTTTATTTATTATTTATTTATTTGCATTTCTTATATACCGCACTATTTGCGATCAGCGCGGTTTACATTAAACAAAAACAGTATCCGACAATAAACAAAAGTCAGGTCATTACATTGAACAGGAAAAAGTAACTTGGAGAACAGGGTAAACTATATACATGTGCAGGTGCCTTGAACAGGGTAATTATATACACGTGTAAAAATTAGATGAAAGCAGATATTATTAGGTATTGATGGTGGATGGATTTTCTCCTCTCTGTAGAAGATCTGAAGATTGAGAGAAGAGATTGACTAAACGCTTGTGAATAACCACCTTAAGCCCTAAAAAGGTGACTGTCTCACTTGAGCGTGATGTGGGAGGCTCCACTAGACTGTGGTCTTTTCAATAGCCATAGGAGGAGGGAAAATTGGTTCAGCTCCACACTCTTATGATTAGGGCCTTTTGAGCAGCCAAAAATTGGAAAGATTTGGAAGATATGGAAGAGCATAGCAGCCTCACACAACCTCAGTGCCCCCTCCCTCCTCCTCTAACCCCCCTGCTCTTTCACAAAGATTGCAGAAGGCTTTCAGAGGGATCTGCCTGCTAGCCACCATCCACACAGTGCTGTAAAAAATAAAAGCAGCCAGTGAAGCAGTTTCAGGGGGATAGAGCTGAGCTCGGCACGAATCCTACACCTGGGGCTCTCAGGGGATGAGGACCAAGGCTTGACCTTGTCATTGTCCTTGTGAAGGGCTCCAGGTTCTGTCTGGGGTGGACTGCTAGCGACCTTAGACACTGTGTAGGGGTTTCCTGCCATTTTCTGCATGCGTTAATAATATTTGTTGTCGATTGTGTGCCAGGGGGGGGGCACATGCTCCTTCCCTAGAGTCTTTTACACGTATTACATAAAAACACACTTAATGCACACTTGCAGGCCGATGCAGCTTTAGCATGTGCTCTTGTGATACTTATCCTAACTCTCTGTCTTCTTCCAGGAAATGATGTTTGACCTGTGGCATGCAAGGAGCCTCATTACTGAACTGAGTGACCCCTGAAGAGCCCATTTTCCCTCTCAGCTGAGGGATGCTGTTAATCTGACCTTCCCTGCCTCAGGGCAGGCGGAGACAGATGGTGCTATGTGTAAGGATATTCAGTCAGTCGGAGGCTCTGGCAACCATGCTGTGAGCCATTCTTGTCTTCAAGGGGATCTTTGGCAGCTGTGACCCCTGGGGTTGTGGTTCCTTATCCGAAAGGAGAGCTTCCAGACTCTGGATTGTCTTCCCTGGAATGCCTTCCTTTTTGCAACAGGCCTAGTCCTGGCATGGAAGTTCAGACCCTGCAGTCTCTGGGTGCCTTCAGTCTTGTGCCAGGCAGGCTGAAAATAGAAACCCTGTATGCTTACCTTTGGCTAAATGGCCCCATTGAGATGGCTGGAGATGGAGAACAGCTTGGAGCTATCTAAGAGGTTGAATATCCCTTGAATGCTGATGGATTCTGATGTGGATAAGAATGAAGATATGCTCTCACCTTCAGAAGATTATGTAGATGCCAGCATAATCTGCCTATTCCAGAAGGGGGAGCTGGCAGCATTGATTACCAGGGTCTCATCCGCCTTTGAACTTAACGGATGATTTCGGCACGGAGCAGGAGCCAAAAGTACACTCACTCCTTCAAGGGCTGCAGAAATCCACTACCGTCTGCCTATTCCCAGAGGTGATCAAGGATATGATCAAGGGTTAAGGGTGTGTAAGAAGATCTCCGCTCTCCTAGAGGAGGAGCACATCAAGTGGTTTGACATTCCTAGGGTGGATACACAGATCACGGCAGGTACAGACGGATCTCTATTCTGTTGAAGATGGATCAACCTTAATGGATTTTTCTGGACCCTGATTTATTTATTTATTTAACATCTTTTTTTTTTTTATACCCTCTTTCTACCAGTCAAGACTATTTACATATAACTCACTGCATAAAACAATGAAATTTGAATGCAATAAACACACAGTTTAACATATTTTAATATATCCCAAGGCGGATCCCTAGCTGAGTAGTCAATTAGGCTGGTGCCTATCGCCAGCTGTAGAATAGCAGCCGCCACAGCCGACATCTCAAGCCCTGCTCCAGTGGATTCATTCTCTTTTGCCTGATGATACTACCACTCTTTCGAAGTCTGCTAATGCCTTCCTTTCTGATGCCATATATGACCTGGTACATTTGAAGGCCAGGGATGGTGCCCTGGCATTGGATTTAGCTCCGGCACTGGACAGCGGACACGTCCTCCAAAGCACAGTTGGCTCAAATGTCCTTTAAGGGAAAGCTACTGTTTGAAACTGATTTGGAGAAGCTGGTGAAGGACCTAGGCGAGATGAAGTCTTACGCCTCTCAGAAGACAGGTCTAAGGGTCCTGTGAAGATGGCTGGTACCCCTTCTTTGTCAGCTTCCACCAAGGGCACACTGGCTGGATTTCCAGGAGTCTTGGGACTATCGCTTTCAGCCTTAGGCTCATTCCCAGTTCTTTTGTGGAGTGCGTGGGCCCATGGATTTTGTGCCTTCCAGAGATAGACCCTCCTGGTCAAGTCAACAAAGGTTCGGTGGCCCATTCCTGGTTCCTTCAGTGGGTGGCAGGCTTTGCCTCTTCTTTTAGGAATGGGCTTGGGTCACCAAGGATTGCTGGGTGCTAGACACTGTTCAGTTCAGATATGTCCTGGAATGCAAGAGCCAATTCTCAATGCCTTCATAATTTCCCCGTGTGGGTCTGTGAACAAAAGTGCCTCTGTTTGGCTCGAAGGCATTGGTGCCTGTCCCCCCGGATGAGTGGGGCAAGGGCAGATACTCCATCATTTTTGTGGTTCCAAAGAAGGCCGGTTACTTCTGACCCATTCTGGACCTCAAGGGGGCAATGTGCACTTGTGCATCCTGTGCTTCTGGATGGCAACCTTGCACTTCGTGATTCAAGCAGTGTGCCGAGGGGAATTCTTGGCATCTCTAGATCTGGTTGAGGTGTATTTGCATATCTGGATCCAGGCAGATCAGCAAAAGTGCCTGCATTTTTCTGTGCCTGGTTCTCACTATCAGATCGCCACCCTCCCTTTCAGGCTCCCACTGCCCCAAGGCCATTCTCCAAGCTCTTGGTGGTGACAGTCATGGTGCTATGGCATCAAGGGATGTGTCCATCCCTATCTGGATGACTTGCTCATCCAAGCCTGTTCCCTCTCAGAAGCATCTCGAGTGACATACTGAGTGATGTCCTTTTTGACTAGTTGATCAATCAGGAAAAGACCCAGCTGTTGCCTTCCCTGTCCTTGGAGTTTCTGGGAGCATTTTTCGACACTCAAGTGGGCAGCATTTTCCTGCCAGGGGAGAAAGTCAGAAAAAAAAAACTGTTGGATTGCCTGGTGCTGTTCTGTGCGCAGCAGGCCCTAGAATCTGGGATTATCTTCAGCTCCTCGAACTGATGAAGGCAACCATAGTAATAGTGCCTGCTGCAGCAGTCCTTGTTGATATGATGGTTCCCGAGCTCTCAGAAATTCGAACACAGGCTTTCATTCCCATTGATGGTGAAGGCCAGCCTGTGGTTCTGGTGGCAGTCCTGTCATTTGAGGAAGGGTATACCACTGGATGATTGTTTCTGGATCCTGCTTCTAATGGATGCCAGTCTTTCTGGCTGGAGTGCCCATTGCCAAGACCATATGGCCCACAGGAATGCAGTGTCCACCTCGAGGTGAGGACCATCAGATTGGCTCTTCTGCATTTTCGGCCCCTGGTCATGGACCTGGCAGTTTGAGTATTTTCAGACAATGCCATGGCAGTAGCCTATGTCAATGGGCAAGGCTGCACAAGGTGCAGCAGGGTAGCACTGGAAATAGATCTCCTGTTTGCCTGAGTGGAGGAGAATCTCCTAGCCTTGTTGGCCCAGTGCATTGCTGGGGTGGACAGTGGGGAAGTGGACTTCCTCAGCCAGCACTCTCTGAATCCTGGAGAGTAGATGTAGAGTCAGGAGGTATTTCAATTGATTTTGCACCATTTGGGTCACCTTTAAATGGATCTGATGGTGACCCACTCTAATGCAAAGGTTTACTGCTTCTTCAGTCACCACACAGATTCAGAGCTCGAAGGCATCGATTTCCTGACCCAACCTTGGTCAGGCCAGCAGTTCTATATGTGTCTTCTCCGTGGCCCCTGGTGGGGAGTGTGATTCGGTGTATATAGCAGCACCTGAGAAGGCTTGTTCTGGTGGCACCAGATTGCCTGTGGAGAGTGGTCAAAGACCTGATACGGCTTCTGCAGGCACATCCTCGTCAGCTGCCTCCATCTCAGGGACTGTTGCGGCAGGGACTGATTGTCCTGGAGGACCCGGCTCCCTTCTCGCTTATGACATGACTCTTGAAAGGAGACTGCTAGCTTGAAAGGGCTACTCTCCAGCAGTATTCTCAAAAGTGGTCCACTAAGCTAGCTTACATATAGATATAGTGCCTCTTTGAGTGCTGATGCGACATGCAACCCTTGGCTCCTGAGACAGCCAAGGTGTCCTCCCTGTTGGCCTTTCTGCATGGCAGCTCTGACCTGTTTTCGTGGTCCAGCAGCAGGCAAGTCTTGGCCTTGCCCCTGGACGTCTCACGTTTTCTCCAGGGGATTCAGTGTGTCTGCCCTCCCCTTCAGTCAGTGATCCCTCCTGGCATCTGTGTCTGGTGCTCAGGTCCCTGATGGCGATCCCTTTGAGCCGTTGAAACATGCTACCTTTAAGGATTGGATGCTCAAGACTGTCTTCTTGGTCGGGATTTGTTCTGCAAGGTGGATCTCTGAGCTGCAGGCTTTGTCTTGCTGAGATCCTTATCTGTCCTTTTCAAAGGAAGCTGTTTCCATTCGGCCTGTGCCTTCCTTCTTGCCTTAAGTGCTGTTGCCCTTTCACGTGAACCAGATGGTTTACCTGCCCTCCTTCTCGAAGGAGCAGGGTCAGGGAAAGGATAAGGATCTTCACATTGTGGATGTCCGGAGGGTTCTTCTTTGGTACTTGAAGGTTACAAATTCCCTTTGTAAGTCAGCCCATCTATTTTGTGCTGTTTACTGGCCCATGCGAGGGTGAACTGGCGGCCATGTTGATTTTGGATTGCTGGATTAAGGAGGCCATTGTCTTGGCTTATCTGCTGTGGAACCGGCTGGTTCCAGAGGGTTGCGTGCCCATTCTACCTGAGCACGAGCATCCTTCCACTTTTGTTAAGCATTCCCACTTGGATGTCCATGCGCAAGTTTTCGGCTCAAGAGGTTTGCGAGCTATGTCTTCTTCCCACCCAGTGGTGGTGTAATTTTGGTACATCCCACTTGTCTGGACTGGTGTAGTAGGATGATATGGAAGGTGACATTTTATTAGTTAATGTTCATTCATTGAGTCCTGCTAGATCAGTCTTCTGCTGCAGAACCCTTGGGTCCACTATGATTTTTTTTTTACTTGACTCTGCAGGTTCATCTTCTATGGACAACCTTCTGTTTATGCTTTCCTGTACATAGGTCTCTCTTGTGGCCCATGATTGAGCTTGTCTGAGGCTTGCAGTGTTTTCTCTCATATGCTTTAGGAAGAATACTGAGGGGCCTCTGGTGGCTGAGGTGAAAATAGAGGTATAGGAATGATGCCATCAATTCTTTTTAGGGGAACACAACCCAATTGGTTCGTTGGTAGGAGAACAGAACCTACTTGTCTGGACTAGTCTAGCAGGACTCAAGGAAAGGACATTAACTGTTAAGTAAAATGTCACAGTGAGGCACAGGTTTTATCTTTTTAAATAGTTTGATAGGGTAACTCCTAAGAGCCCCTGCAGCCCATCACTAATAATCACAATAGCAGATCTTGCAACTTACTGATTTACAGATTAAAACAATTTTATGTTATTTAAGGTCAAATTTCCTTGTTTTAGTGGAATAATCCTGAGTGTTAATAAACATAAATTTAAACATATGTACTGTAGGCAGGGAAGGAGAATGAAGTCTAATGACACAAGGAACAGGGTGACTACTTTAAGACTGAGCGTGTCATCTTCACGCTGAAATATCCTGAAAGTTCTGCAGAAGACATTCTGAGATACTCAGATGGAACTGTAGAGATGGCCAAATCAGACTTCCTCCAAAAAATATGATCTTCCACAAATATTTTTAAAGTAGTCGGCAAGAAACAGATGGAGTGATGGTTTAAAAGAGCATCTTTGCCCTCAACACCATACTATATTGCAGCAGAAAGAGGTGGTGGGGGGGGGGATGTCATGCAGGCTTAATCCGATTATACGTGACTCCTGACTCAAACATCAATCTGAATTTTGATAAAAATGAAAAATTTATGAATTTTCAGTTTTTGCTATTTTTCATTGCCATTTTTAAGCCAGTTGAGGATACCCAGGCTTTGCATGTGTTTGTCAACCCTCCCATAACCCCCATATAAACTAGTGAAGAACAGTCTCTTTGGTTGTTGTAATTATCAGGGTAGATAGAATAGAAGTCAAACTCAATTGCCAAATTAAATATGCAGTGATTCTCAATTTGCACTGATCCTAGAAATAGAAACACAGAAATAACCCCCCATTTCGACTTTGCAAATCAAATACTACTAGGTGTAACAAAACAGACCATGAAAAAACTTCAATTAGCACAAAACGCTGCAGCTAAGACCATTACGAATGCCCCACCTTTCCAACCTATAACCCCTATTTTAGAATATTTACACTGGCTCCCGATTCAAAGTCGAATAGATTATAAAACTCTTTTAACTACCTACAAAGCCCTAAATAAAACAGCACCCCCGACCATAAATAAACTCATCAAAATAGAGCCCACTCATAATCTTCAAAGGAGAGACCAGTTAAACAAATTAACACCACCAAAAGAATTTATAAAGGCCAAAAAATCCACAAATAAGAAAGCCTTCTCCCATGCAGTCCCCATACTGTGGAACACAATCCCATCAGAATTAAGATCCTTACCCGAAATCATGGAGTTTAGGAAAAACTTAAAACACACTTATTCACAATGCACTATGGATCCCTGACGAATTCACCACTCACCTCTCAGCTAGATAAAGGATAGTCCTATTCCAGCAAATATAATCTTTCCAAAAAAGGAAGTACTACTGAAGCCATATAACAATGTATTGATGACAATTGCATAACAAATAAATCTGTATATAGTTTAATTCTGTTCCTCTGTACATAGTTCACAATTTGTTAATTGTTAAATGTAAGTTCCAATTTGTTATCTGTAAAAACAGCTCTCCCTGTTTACTGTTGTTCCATATAAACCGCATCTGATCAATGGAAGGAGCGGTATATAAAAAATCTGTAAATTAAATTAAATTAAATATGATGGCAGGAAAAGACCACATGGCCTATCTAGTCTGCCCTTCCATATCAATCACGACAACAGTTCTCTTTTTATTCCTTTAGAGATCCTCTGTGTTTGTCCCATACATTTTTGAATTCAGATACTGTCCTCATCTATAACACCTCCACTAGAAGACTATTTCACGCATCTACCACTCTTTCCGAAAAGAAATATTTTTGCATATTGCTCCTGAGTCTATCCCTTTCTCCCCATCCTATGTCCCCTTATAGCAGAGCTTGCTTTCAATCGGAAGAGACTGTCTTCTTATGCATTTATGCTATGGAGGTATTTAAACATCTCTATCATATTGTAGTAGCTGATAAGAATGAAATAAATAATACCCGGAGTCAGGCAAAGATTCAAGCCAATTTAATGTGCACAGACTCAGATTGCAGTAGCATTCAAAATGGTCTGAGCACAGAGCTCAGAAAAATGACAGTTTATATACTTTTCTTCTCCAGTCTAATACAGGCAAAACTCCTCATTGGCCACAGTGGCCCACTTACTCTCATCCAATAGACATCTCTGACCGGGCCCAGGACTCGCTCCCCCTGCTTGGGTCTTACTAGCCACGGGTCAGCAATTAGACATAACACTAAACATAATACTTTTACTACAGTATATTTTGCTACTTCTGCAAAGATAGTGGAAGGCATATCAGAAGCATTCTTAACAAAAGCAAAACAAAGCGAGGCCAAACAAAGCAAGGTTAAGACGTATCTCTAGCCTTGGCTCAAAACACTAAACAATCTTCATAATGCTAGACAAAATATTCTTACACTGTTCAGTTTCTCTGCTATATTTTCATCCTAATTACGAGGTCAGTGCACAATCAGCAAAGATACAGTGGCGCAGCATTCTACTGAAAGAGACATCTGACTTACCTAAACAATAAACAGTACCAAGGTTTAATTCTCTTATCTCCAGGAGAGCAGAACATGTTATCAAACCAGAATAGAACGGAATTTCTTTCTAACAGCTAACAGCATTCTGCAATTTTCCAAAATCAGCAATAACATTTTAAAGCAGGAAAAAGGGCTTCAGACCTAGCCATCGCCTATCACATTCCCTCCTTTTGATTATTCACACCCGCAAGTGAGGAAGGGTGAGAATCTAATCACACAAATAGCAAAAATACTAAAGACCATAGTAGAGGGATCACTGTGTGGTATAGGGTAATAATTCCATGAGACTAATATATGTGCCGCTGCCTTGCGGTCAATAGTACTATCAATAATAGAGTTCAGCATGCGCAAGCATAAGGGCAGGAAACAGGGGATACATATGCAAATAGCCACAATCAAAAATACATTTGATACAAGTGTCTTTGTCAAATCATATAGCATGCCTAGTGTATAAGCGGAGGGGCAGGAGACATAGGAGGAACAAATGACATATATACTGTTCATCATAGCAATAGGCCTGTTCTCATTGTTCCATCGCAGTTCCCATAACAGGAGAGGAAAGATTCTGGTGGAGGGTTGAGACAAGTCCGGGTATTCCCTGTTGTGCAAATACTAGGTTTGCAGGCTGCACAAGGAAGTAGGGCAAGAGTCAATTCAAAGCACCCCAAGGCTGCCGCCAGAACGAAGCAAGAATAAGAATCCATAAAGAGCATAGTCTCTGGAAAAATGGTGGAACTGTCGGCTTCCACAACATGTAGCAGACGTAGAGTTGATTGTAGGTCCTCAAGCTTCTGCCGTACGTAGACCTACCAGCTTTGTGGCTGTAGATTCCAAAGTATCACTGTCCTCTGGGATGTCTCAGGCTCTTAAAATATCATAGTACAGTCTCTCAGGCTATTATTTCCTCCTTAGAGCAGTTCACTTTTTAGGAGATCAAAACAGTTTTTTTCTTTTTCTTTTTTTTTTTTTTTTTTTCAGAGCATTTGAACACAGTCTCGTAGAGGACTCAATTTCTTAACACAACACAGTCTATTTCTGATGATTTCAGCTTTCTCCAGATGCGAGGCTTACCCTCGGATAAACAAACAGTCTTGAAATAGTGCAGTTTCCGAGGGACCAATAAGTCTTAGGTCCGTGGCTGTTGTCGTAGGGTGAGGCGCAATGGAGTCATTTATGGAAGTCCACGACCAAGTTCAGAAGCGGCTGCTGGAATGCAAAACTGGAGGACGTCTGTTCTCTTGACGTCCAGGAGCAGGTTGGTAAAGTTCTTACAATGACGGATCTTTTCTTCGCAGCTTGAGTCGCAAGGGTGCTGCAGGATTGGCGATCGAAGTCCAGGGACGACTCTCAGGTATTGTGGCTGGTTTCACTCGACTGTGGTGGATCCAGGAGTCGATCTCGGCCACTTTAACTGCTGTTGGGGTTGATAACAAGACGACATATGGCCCTTTCCAATACGGCGCCAGCAGTGTCTTCTTCTACTCTGTCACCCACACCGAGGCTCCAGGCTTGAAAGGATGCAGGGGTTTGGATGGGCTGATCTCGTACTCACGCATGAAGACCCTGCAAAACAGAACTTAAAACCAATAGTGCTTATCTAGTAATTTCAGATCCTATCTGTCACACATCTCCTTTTACTCTCTATACAATAGGCTACAGAATCTCAGAATCTCAAAAGGGGAAACTCCTAAAGACTTAGCAGGGGCTAAGTATATCCTATGAAGGGCTATAGGAAGAACCTGGGGCCACTTCAGGTAAACCTCTGGGCAGTTTGGACAACTTGAGTACACAATGTCCATTACTTCCAAGCAATCATGGTCAGGAGGGCCTGGACCGACGGGCAATAGGGTGGCTGGGTTTAGAGTTTGGCTGACACTTAATTGCAAGTTAGGATTCTCACATAGCATACTTTGATATTTTAACATTCGAGCGTTGGTGAGCCAATGGCTTCCTTTGTGCTCCAGCAGGGTTAAAACAGAGTGTGGTACAGTAACTTGAAGAAGGTTTTGTCCTAAGGTGAGCTTATCAGCTTCGCTCACTAAGAGGGCTGTGGCTGCTACAGCTCTCAGGCAAGGTGGCCAGCCTTTGGCAACAGGATCCAATTGTTTTGACAGGTAGGCCACAGGTCGCTGCCAAGACCCAAGAGGCTGGGTCAAGACTCCCAATGCGTTTCCACTTGATTCATGGACATACAGACGAAATGGTTTCTGCACATCCGGCAGGCCCAAAGCTGGGGATGACATCAATGCTGTTTTCAATGATTTGAATGCTTTATCTTGTTCTGAGCCCCATTCCAGGGGAGATTGTACCAAGTCACACAAGGAATGGAACAAAGGTTTCGCCATGAGCGCAAAATTTGGTATCCATATGCGGCAGTAGCCTGCAGCTCCCAAGAAAGCTCGCACCTGTTTCCTAGTAGTGGGGGTTGTGATGCGGCATACTGCTTCTTTTCGCTCAAGTCCTAATTTCCGGGTTCCTTTGGACAGGTGGAACCCTAAGTATTTCACTTCTGTCTGGCACAGCTGCGCCTTGGCTCTGGAAACCTTGTATCCAGCTTCATTCAAAAGGTGCAAGAGATCACTTGTAGCTTGTATACAATCAGATTTGTTATTGGTGGCTACATATTGGAGCAAAATTCTTTTTCCCGGAATCACAGAGTAGCTTGACAAATCTTGACTGAGGGCTGCACTGAAGATAGTGGGTGAGTTCTTAAATCCTTGTGGTAATCGAGTCCAAGTAAGTTGCCCTCGCCGTCCTGTGGTAGGGTTTTCCCATTCAAATGCAAACAAAAACTGACTGGCCTCTGTCAGGCGTATACAGAAAAAAAGGCATCTTTTAAGTCCAAAACAGTAAAGTGAGTGGCTTCTGCTGGAATCAGTCCTAGGAGGGTGTAAGGATTTGGTACTACTGGATGTATGGTTTCAACTGCACTGTTTACTTGACGTAGATCCTGCACTGGGCGGTAGTCACCTGTCCCAGGCTTCTTGATTGGGAGAAGGGGGGTGTTCCAGGGTGATTGGCATTCTCTTAGAAGTCCGTACTGCAATAATTTCTTCAGATGGCGATGAATGCCTTCAATTGCTGGTCTTGGGAGGGGATACTGACGCACATGCACTGGTTCTGCTCCTGGCTTAAGGGTAACAAGTACAGGAGCTATATTCTTTGCTAGGCCAGGTGGATTATTCTCTGCCCATACTCCAGGTGGGGCTGCAATGCTGGTAAGTATACAGGAACTTTGCTGGCCTGATTGGAGATGCACTATAGAACCGCTACTCTTCTTCTCGGGGAACAGTCAGCACTATCAATCCAGCTCCTTCGATTAGGAAAACTTCCTCCACATCATTCAACTAAAGTATCAGCAAGAAGAACTGCTCTCTTCTCCATCTTACATTCACTTTCTCTGTCACATTATCTCCACAATTCACAGACATTCTAAACAACTTAATCGTGCTGTATTCATGCCTGCAAATCCATCCCGTTTCTGCAAGTTCTGTTTTATATCTCCCTGGGACTGACTTGACAAAAACTGCATTTACCATGCACAAATTCTCCTGGGCTGCTGGATTGCATGGAGCATATAGTGAGGGCTGCCTGCACTATTTGGATTCCACTTCATGTTCTCGGGCGCTGACTGTGGGTGACTCTGAACTGGTAAAATGAATCCCTGCCTGCAGTGTCAGCGGTGGACTGTAGCCCACACATGTGCTTGTCAACAGATAGAGGAACAATCTAGATAGAGTCCTTACAATAGAAAACTACACTTTTGCAACATGTTATAATAACAAATCCTAACAGAAAGAACTATAGTTCATAACATGACGACTACATAGCTGTTACATATAACTGGAATAAAATTACTTGGCAAAAAACTAACTGCCAGCCGTAATCAGCTTGGCTTTACAAAAGAAATTACTTTCAATTTTACAGTTTTTAGGAAGCAGAGATTCAAAAAGACATTCATTCTGGATACATTTTCCATAAAGCGGGTGGACATCTAAAATACATATACACATTTTCTTTCCTAGTTCGTAGGCTTCGTAGGGCAAAGGGAAAATACAAGCATCCTTTCCTATTGAAACCTGAGCCCTACAAGATTTCTGCTCACTTGATCTGCACAGGAATTCGAGTAGGAATGTAACCCTTTCCAGGCTAAGTACAATACTATCGAGATCCACAATTCTGACTAAACATTCTTATTAAATGATATATAATACATGACCATAGCAGAAGGCACATCACTATTACAAAATATTGAATAAAAACAGGTATAATTCCCTAAAATAAGCACCCATTAGCCCAGCAGCAGAACGTTGAAAACATGCCTTCATAGGGTTAAAACATTCCTCTGCACAAACACGTCTCCTGTCAGTTTCACTCTGTGCTGCAGCTGAATGAGGGAGACAGCTTCTTGCTTTTACAGTGACTCTTCTTAACTATACTTTTACTATTTCATATGCGGTAAAGTGTCACAAATTACCCAACGGAATATAATCCTACCCTTATACTAGAAGGGAAACTCGTGGTTTCAACAGATAACAAAGACAAACTCCCAACGCTTCCTCCTTTTCACAAGCATACTTCACACAGACAAACATGCTAGCATATTCCAAATTCCCGGGCTGATTGACAAACCAGAATTACTGAAACCGAAAGGGCTGATGGGTTCGCCCCGCGCACTACTTGCAGGGGTACTAGGATCGCCTGTGGAAGTTGATCAGACTTCCTTTACCTGTCACTGTACCAGAAGTGTCTCGAGACTTTCCCAAAGCTATCTGACTAAGAACCAGAAAAATCAATACTCACCGGATCTGGTAGCTAATGCGCTGCGCAACCAATCCCTCCTTTGGTTGAATCCTGGACCCCCCTCGGGTTCGAGGTGTTGGCCGGCCAGAAGCAGCAACCTGCGGAGGCAAGGAGGAGTCTCCTCTGATACAAAAGGACCAGGGGCGCCAGAGACCCTCCTGCGGTCAGTCAGGCTCAGCTCCAGCCGGACCAAACCTGTGAGGCGAGATGTCGGGGCATATTCACTTGCATACCATCCCCCACTCGCACATTCCCGGCCCAACGCACCAGAAATATGTAGTAGCTGATAAGAATGCAATAAATAATACCCGGAGTCAGGCAAAGATTCAAGCCAATTTAATGTGCACAGACTCAGATTGCAGTAGCATTCAAAATGGTCTGAGCACAGAGCTCAGATAAATGACAGTTTATATTCTTTTCTTCTCCAGTCTAATACAGGCAAAACTCCTCATTGGCCACAGTGGCCCACTTACTCTCATCCAATAGACATCTCTGACCAGGCCCAGGACTCACTCCCCCTGCTTGGGTCTTACTAGCCACGGGTCAGCAATTAGACATAACACTAAACATAATACTTTTACTACAGTATATTTTGCTACTTCTGCAAAGATAGTGGAAGGCATATCAGAAGCATTCTTAACAAAAGCAAAACAAAGCGAGGCCAAACAAAGCAAGGTTAAGACGTATCTCTAGCCTTGGCTCAAAACACTAAACAATCTTCATAATGCTAGACAAAATATTCTTACACTGTTCAGTTTCTCTGCTATATTTTCATCCTAATTACGAGGTCAGTGCACAATCAGCAAAGATACAGTGGCGCGGCATTCTACTGAAAGAGACATCTGACTTACCTAAACAATAAACAGTACCAAGGTTTAATTCTCTTATCTCCAGGAGAGCAGAACATGTTATCAAACCAGAATAGAACGGAATTTCTTTCTAACAGCTAACAGCATTCTGCAATTTTCCAAAATAAGCAATAACATTTTAAAGCAGGAAAAAGGGCTTCAGACCTAGCTCTGCTACATACTAGGCCATCGCCTATCACAATATCACCTCTATCCCGCCTTTCCTCTGAAGTATACATATTAAGATCCTTAAGTCTGTCCTCATATGCTTTATAATGAAGGCGACTAAACATTTTAGTAGCCACCCTCTGTACCGACTCCAACCTGTTTATATCCTTTTGAAGGTGAGGTCTCCAGAATTGCACACAATACTCCAAATGAGGTCGCACCAAAGACTTATACAGAGGCACTATCACCTCCTTCCTTCTGCTAGCCATTTCTCTCCCTAGCTTTCATCGTCACCTTTTCTACCTGTTTAAGAGCATCAGACACAATCACACCTAGCTCCCGCTCTTCTTTTGTGGACAGAAGTACTTCATCCCCTATACTAAATCGCTCCCTGGAATTGTTGCAGCCCAAATGTATGACCTTGCTTTTTTTAACATTAAATCTCAGCGGCCAAATTCTAGACCATTCTTTAAACTTAGCTAGATCCCTCCTCATGTTATCTACACCTTCCTGGGTGTCTATTGCAGATTTTGGTATCATACCCGAAAAGGCAGTCCTTATCTGACAGTCTTTGCACAATATTGCGAACAAAGAGGTTTAAAAGAATCGGACAAAGGATAGATCCCTGGAGCACACCACCAGTAACATCCTGCTCCTCAGAGTGAGCTCCATTTACCTGTACCCTTTGTCGCCTCCCACTCAACCAATTTCTAACCCAAGCAGTAACTTTAGGGTCCATCCCAAGGGTGCTTAGTTTGTTTATAAGTCGCCTGTGTGGAACAGTGTCAAAGGTTTTACTGAAATCTAAACACACACATCTAGGGCTCTCCCTCAGTCCAGCTCCCTGGTAACCCAATCAAAGAAATCAATCAGATTTGTCTGACGAGACCTGCCTCTGGTGAAGTCATGCTGCCTCGGATCCAGTAATCTGTTGAACTTCAGAAACCTCACTATTTTCTCTTTCAGCAGCGCTTCCAATAATTTACTCACCATCAAGGTTAAACTAACCGGCATGTAGTTTTCAACCACATTCTTACTTCTGCTTTTGTGTAAAAGGACCACATGTGCCTCTCACCAGTCCTTTGGCACTACTCCCAACTCCAACCAGGCATTGAAAAAGTCAGTCGGTGGAGCTGCTAGAACATCCCCAAGTTCCCTCAGTATTCTCAGGTGTATCCCATCTGGTCCCATCACTTTGTCTACTTTGTTAGCTAGTTCCTCACGAACACAGTCTTCTGAAAATTATTCAAGATGCCTCTCGCTTCTGTTCCTGTTTGTAGGTGTTTTCTGAGGTCCTGCTCCTGGTTCTTCATCTGTGAATACAGAACAGAAATATTTGTTAAACAATTCCGCTTTATCCTCCTCAACTTCTACATATTCCTCCCCTTTACCCTAGAGTCTGACAATACCACTTCTGCCTTTCCTCTTTTCACTAATATATCTGAAAAATGTCTTATTCCCCCATTTTATTGCATTGATTATTTCCTCCTCATTTTGAATCTTTGCTTTCCAGACTACTTTGTGAGCTTCTCTAAGTTTTTCCAAATATAGATACCTGTCTTCTTCTCTCATTAAGGCCTCCCTCTTTTTCTTCACCTTTTCAGCTGCTACTTTTGAAAACCTTTTCTTTTTACCTTTATTTACCATTTTAACAAAAGATTGGTTGCCCTTAAACTATTCCCTTTCAGTTTTGCCCACTGTTTTTCTACATCCCCCAATTGTTCCCATTCCGCTAATGACTCACTGAGGTATTAGCCCATCTTGGCAAAGTTAGTTTTCCTAAAGTCTAAGACCCTCGCTTTTAAATGGATTTTATCAGCCCTAGTCCTAATACTGAACCACACCTTCTGATGATCACTGGATCTGAAATGATCTCCCACTATAACATCAGAAACACTTTCACCATTGGTAAGCACCAAGTCCAGTTTGGCCCCTTCACGTGTGGGTTCTGTTACCAGTTGCCTGAATAGTTCTCGGTGTAGAGAATCCAGGATCTCCTTACTTCTAGATGATACTGTATCAGGGATATACAGATGTTCAAAAGTTGATTGTAAATAATTCAAAATTGTTCCATGTAAAACCTTGTTCAGTTCTTGTTATCTGTAAACTGCCTTTGATCTCTGGAAGAGGCGGTATATAAGAAAAGCTTAAATAAATAAATAAAAATAAATAAATATACCAATCAACATCTGGCATATTGAAATCCTCTATCAGTAGCATTTACCCTTTCCTGGCAACGCTGCGTAGGTCTTGAGCCCCATCCACCTCTTCTCCCTGTGAGGGTTGTCTGTATATCACGCCAATGCAAATAGATTGCTTTTTCCCTCTTTCTAGTTTAATCCACAGAGCCTCTTCTCTGCCTTTTAAGCCCTGTATTTCCATAGATTTAAGATTATTTTTTACATGTAGTGCCACTCCTCCTCCCCTTCTTCCTATCCTGTTCTTTCTGAATAAAGTATAGTCTGGTATAGTTACATCCCAGTCATGGTTGTCTGTGAACCATGTCTCTGTTACTGCCACTAAATTGAAGTCAGCTTTTCCCATTAAAGCCTCAATATCTGGTATCTTATTTCCCATGTTACTGGCATTTATACACACTGCTTTCCATGTGTTGCCCCTTTTATCCATTTCCATAAATGTATTTAATGTTTCACTTACCTGGGGGCTTTCTTCACTCATCCCCAACAAATCTAGTTTAAAGCCCTCTTCAGTAGGTTAGCCAGTCTGCTACTGAAGACACGTCGACCCTTCTTGGACAGATGGATGCCATCTCTGCTCTGCAAGCCTTGGAACAGCATCCCATGGTCCAGGAAACCAAAACACTCTCGATGACACCATCCACGCAGTCATGCATTTATCTCCAGGATGCAAGCTTCTCTGCCTTGGCCTTTACCCTCAACAGGGAGGATTGAAGAGAACACCACCTGCGTCCTGATCTGCTTTACCCTCTGTCCCAGAGCCATGAAGTCACTTGATATGCTCAGAGGGATACCTGGCAGTACCATTTGTGCTGACATGGATGAGCAGCATCGGGTAAGAGTCAGTGGGCTTGATGAGTCTTGGCAAACTCTCCATAACATCTCGGATTTTGGCACCTAGCTGACAGCATACCTCTCTTCTGAGGGGTACAGATGGATGCCTCAGTACCCCTCAGAAGAGAGTCACCAACCACCACTACCTTTCGCTTCCTTGTGGTCACTAATTTTGCAACTTTGGGGTGCCCGAGCTCTGGTTCTTCCCTATCGAGGGATGCTTTGACTTCCTCCACTTCCAGGGCTACATAATGGTTCTTCAAGTCAAGGGCTGGAGGAGTTGGATTGGTGATTCTGCAGGCCCTGGTGACTCGTGTCCAACCTTCGTCATTCTGTAGGCTCCCATCTTCTCCTCTGGAGAGTTTGGATGTTTCAAGAAGCATCTCATTAAAGTACTTCTCACTGTCTTGAATGCACCTCAGCCCCACCACCTCTTCTCTGAGTTCCTCCACTTGTTTCCTGAGAGCTTCAGCATACAGGCATCCTGCACATGGAACTGGTCCTTCAACTGGCTTTGGAAGAGTGGTTAGAGCAGCAGACTAAGAATCCAGGGAGATAAGATTCACAATCCTGCTTCTCCTATTGATGCTCCTTGCAGCGGCATAAATTCCACCCAAGCAGCCTTTTCAATGTGGGAGGGCCTAGCGAGGAAGGTGGTCCACATAGTAGTGTATCAAACTTACATTTGTTTGGAGTGGTGCTTCTGTTCCAAGCCCGGAGGTGTTCCTCCTGGCCAAAATCTTGTGATAATAGTGTTACCGCAGGGGGGAGGGGGGGTGAAAATAGGTGAGCCCTCAGCA
Source organism: Ichthyophis bannanicus (assembly GCA_033557465.1). NCBI lineage: Eukaryota > Metazoa > Chordata > Amphibia > Gymnophiona > Ichthyophiidae > Ichthyophis > Ichthyophis bannanicus. Next base: position 3,990,600 of record JAWIIG010000036.1, on the reverse strand, counting down.
AAATTTTCATGCATATACCACTCTTAAAAAAATGTTTCCACAATTGAAAGAAGCCCTCCTCCTGTGCATTTATGCCACGGAGGTATTTAAACATCTCTATCATATTTATTTTATTTATTTATTTATTTAGACAGTTTTGTATACCGCCTTATCCTTCAATCAAAGCAGTCACAACACAATTGGGGGATACATTTAACACGCAGGGATATGAGACACACACTAATACTTACAGGGAACATGGGCAATGGAGGGTTAAGTGGCTTGCCCAAGACCACAAGGAGCATCTGTGGAACTAGAAACCCCAGTCCTTCCGGCCCAAGGTTGCTGTCCTCTAGTGGGATTTGAACCCCCGACCTTCCGGCCTGAAGTACCTTGCCCCAACCACTAGGCTACTCCTCCCTCATATCTCTTCTCTCACGCGTTCTTCCAAAGTATACATATGGAGATCTTTAAGTCTGTCCCTATATGCCTTATGATGAAGTCCATTGACTATTTTTATAGCTACTTTCTGCATCGACTCCATCCTGTTTATATTCTTTTGAAGGTGTGGTCTCCAGAATTGCACACAATACTCCAAATGAGGTCTCGCCAAATACTTATACAGAGGCACTACCACCTCCTTCCTGCTGACTATTTCTCTCTCTATGCACCCAAGCATCCTTCTGGCTTTTGCTGTTGTCTTTTCTACCTGTCTAGCCACGTTAAAATCATCAGAAACAATCACGCCCAAGTCCCGTTCTTCTTTTGTGGACAGAGGTACTTCACCTCCTATACTGTACTGCTCCCTTGGATTTTGGCAGCCCAAATACATGACCCTACATTTTTTTACGTTAAATGCCAAATTCTCAACCATTCTTCGAGTTTATCTAGATCCCTCCTCATGCTATCTACTCCTTCCTAGGTGTCTACTCTATTCCAGATTTTGGTATCATCTGCAAACAGACAAACCTTACCTGACAGCCCTTCAATAATGTCACTAATAAAAATGTTACAAGAATCAGACCAAGGAGAGATACCTGCAGCATATCACTGGTTAAATCCTTCCCCTCAGAGTAAGCTCCATTTACTTGTACCCTTGGTCACCTCCCACTCAACCAATTTCTAGCCCGTCAGTCACTTTAGAGTCTATTCCAAGGATGCTCAATTTATTTATAAGTCGTTTGTCAAAGGCTTTACTGAAATCTAAGTACACCACATCTAGGACTGTTCCTTGGTCCAACTCTCTGGTTGCCCAGTCAAAGAAATTAATTAGATTTGTCTGACAATACCTGCCACTAGTAAAACCATTCTACCTTGGATCCTGTAATCCATTTGACTCCAGAAACCTCACTATCCTCTGTTTTAGCAGCATTTCCATTAATTTGCTCAGACATAAGACTAATTGGCCTATAGTTCTCAACCTCATGCTTATTTCTACCTTTGTGAAAAACGACCACGTGCGCCTTTCTTCAGTCCTCTGGGACCACTCCTGACACTAAAGAAGCATTGAAAAGGTCAGACAGTGGAACCACTGGAACTTCCCCAAGTTTTTTCAATACTCTGGGATGTATCCCATCCAGCCCCATCACTTTGTCTACTTTTAGTTTAGCTAATTCCTCATGAACACAATCTTCTGAAAATCTTTCAAGATTCCCTTCACTACTCTGAAGGGGTTGTGTTTGTTTTCTGAGGTTCTGCTCCTTGCAGTTCATCTGCTCCTTCCTGGCCCTGTCTCAGGTTTGTCAAGTCAGTCAGTCAGCTCAGGCTCAGCACACAGTGTGGCTGCACATGCAGATGGCGGAAGAGGTCTCTAACAGTACTCCACTTCTAGCTGTGTTCTGCATCTGTGACAGCAGATAGCATAGCATGGGGACATCCTCACGTTGACATCAAAGTGGAGGGAGGATTGACAGGGCAGCACGCAGAACGGTGTGGCCATAGTGGAGGCTGTAGCTTGTTGGTCTGAGCAGGCCGCAGCAGCAGCAGTAAGTTGGGGACAGCACTAGGTCAGAGGAGGCCCAGGGCCCAGTGCCAACAACATGCTTGCACATGCCTAGGGCTGGCTATGCCAGGGCATCATTTGACCATGACTTGGCAGGCCTTTTTTGGCTGACTATAGCTCCAGAAAATATATTGCCATTCAGATCTCAGAGATCATCATGTTTGTTTGTATAGATGGATGATGTGCTGCACGTTAAATCTCCTTTATTACACACTCACTCTCTCCACAGAGTGGAAAAGTAGCCTAGGAGGTGGAGGAAGTGTGGAGGGAGGTGTGGCTTAGGAAGCGAGAGATCAGGGTTCAGGTCCCACTAGCACTCCAAGTTATCAATGTCCCTGTTTAATGTGCATTACCAAGTTTAAGTTATAATGTAAACTGCTTGATTGAAATGATAAAGTGACAAAAAATTAATCTGTTAAATAAATGTACTTTGGAGTGCAACTCATCAGTGACAAAATTGTTTCTCATATCAGCTTTGGAGAAGGCCTCTATTTTGACTTGATAAGCTTGATGTCACAAAAATGAAGTGACAGCTACATTTGCCACCTCAGAATATGACCAGCATTTGGTTTGTGAATGCCATACCCTGTTGCTGAGTGGGGATCAGGCCAGTCTTTCTATAGAATACTAGAGAACTAGATTCATGACAAGGTGATATTGTTGCACTCACTGCTAGCTTGTATTTCAAATATTTTAATGTTGCTTCTCTTTTCCTGCATCTGTACATAGCCTGTTAATCCTTTATCAAAAACAACGTTTTGTATATTTTATAAGAAATACATTTTATATTAAAATTGTACATATATGTATATAGAGAATAATAAAGCAATTTATTTTAAAACAATGTGTATAATTGTTTTTCTACTGTAAGGCAGATGTCCAGACTTGCTTTTTGAATTTTAAGCAAGTCCTGGATGAGCTGTTTTAACAGTTAGTCTGTTATTCTAAGTATGTTTTTCCATTGAAGCTCCTCAATACCTATTTTATGAGAAATTATGTGAGCATCTACCTCTGTGACCAAAGTACTAGAAGCCACCGAATATATCAGTGCTCAAAACCAACCCTGAAATCCTATACAGAAGAAAAAATTCCAAACATGTTTTGTCAAAGAAATTGCATTAAGCATTATCTTTTATATATAATTTTTATTCATTATCAGAATGAAGAGCAACAGTAACAATAAAATCCACAGTTTTCCTCCCCTTAGCACAGTATGTCATGATACAACTAGGAGCAAGGAGCACTTTGCTTTCAGGGAACAAGTCTGATCTCTGGAAGCTAGAATTGCAGACTTGGAGGCATAAGGAAGAGAGAGAGGTATATAGACGAGACATACAGGAACGTAAGTACTGAAGTCCCCCCTGCAGTCTGGTAGCAACCCTGTTGCCATGGAGGAGAGAGGTCACGTGACCGGAGAGCATCACCCTGGTGTGGCAGGAGGTGATTCTGTAGCTAGGACCTGTCCTCCAGGTAATGTAAAACGCTCTCTCACTGAGGAGGTTTCTGCAAGGCCATGTGTCCACGAGGGAAGGGTTAGGACAGCCGTTATAGTTGGTGGGATGTAGATAGCTGGGTGGCTGGTGAACGAGAGGATCGCCTGGTAACATGCCTGCCTGGTGCAAAGGTAGCGGACTTCACGCGCCACCTAGGCAAGGTCTTAGATAGTGCTGGGGAGGAGTCTGCTGTCTTGGTACATGTTGGTAACATTGACATAGGAAAGTGCGGTAGAGAGGTTCTGGAGGCCAAATTTAGGCTTTTAGGTAGTAACATAGTAAATGACGGCAGATAAAGACCAGTATGGTCCATCTAGTCTGCCCAGTAAGATGGCAGGAGTAGGTGCACCTGCCACTCTGTGCAGGCCACCCCTCCCCATGTCTTTGTTTAGGGGTGCACCTGCCGCTCTGTGGAGGCCCCCCCCCCCCATGTCTTTGTTTTAGGGGTGAGCCCACCGCTCCATGTAGGACACCACTATTTGTTGAGAATTTAGATGGTTCAGTTTATTTTTATTTTATCTTGTTGCTGTAAAGGGATCCACTGTGTCTGTCCCATGCCACTTTGAACTCCGTCACTGTGTTTGCCCCCACCACTTCCATTTGGAGGGCATTCCAAGCATCCAGCACCCTTTCAGTGAAAAAGTATTTCCTGGCATTGCCTTTCAATTTACCACCTTGCAGCTTCATGTTATGCCATCTAGTTTTACAGCTTCCCCTTCTTTGGAAGAGGTTTATTTGTTCATTATTTCTCTTTAAGTATTTAAAGGTCTGAATCATATCTCCCCTATCCCTCCTCTCCTCCAAAGTCTTTAGGTCTCCTAGTCTCTTCTCATAAGGCTTCTGATGCAGGCTCCAAATCATTTTGGTCGCCTTCCTCTGAACATTTTCCATTCTTTTTAAATCCTTTGCAAGATATGGTCTCCAAAACGGAACACAGTATTCCACAGAAGTAGGAAGTTGAAATCCAGAACTTCCAGAGTAGCATTCTCTGAAATGCTTCCTGTTCCATGCGCAGGACCCAAAGGCAGGCAGAGCACCGGAGCCTCAATGCATGGATGAAACAATGGTGCGAGAATGAGGATTTTGGGTAACATTCTGGGGAAAGGAGGTGCTTTCCAAAGGGATGAACTCCACCTTAACTGGGATGAAACCAGGTTGCTGGCATTAACCTTTAAAAAGGAGATAGAGCAGCTTTTAAAGTACATAATAGGGGAAAGCCGAGAGTCGTCTAAGAGCACATGGTAAGCTAAGCAGCAGGGCATATAGCAGCATTAGTGCGGGATATTCAGTTGAATATCACATTCAGCAGTATTTACACAGTTTATAGGTTTGTAAACCATGTAAATGCCTTTCAATATCGAGCCTGTTATTCTTAAGTCAGCCACTTCTCATACCCACTGTGATAGACCCTCTCAGCGGGGCACCATGAAGACTCTGCACCCAAAGTTTCATTACTGTGTGCAATCTCCTGGGTAGCAGGCTCTCCACCTCCCTCTTCCTCTCCCTCCCAAACCAGGCACTCTTCTCATTCAACCTCCACTCCAATTCTTCACCATTCATCCTCCACCATTCACGCTTCTGAACCCCCCTTTTTCCCCTCCCCTGCATCATCCCCCCAACCACTGAACTGACAACACTGTCAACACCCACATCCGTCTACATGTAAGCTCCTTTTCCCCAGAACATTCATTCATTACTACAGGTATAACAAGTAAATAAGGCTGCAACTCCAGTCCTTCTCGCTTCATTGTTAACAAGCACAGTTCCTAAGTCTATCAGCCTCCTCTAGTATGCACTATTTGCTCCCAGTGGCTTTTCTGTGTAACTGCTCCATTTCCACTTTAGAACATACTTAACTGGCCTTCCCCCTCAAAAAAAAAAGGGAGGGTATCCCACTGGCTCCATGGTCACTAAGGCAACACTCTGTAATCTAGTTCCCTGCATGCAGCCACTACCAAAGCGCTCGGCTTTCATCGGGCACGCACCACACCCCTAGGTGGAACATATTCAAAGTGTGTGCTTCACTTCAGTCCGCACACCTCGCAAGGTATTCCATGCCCCCCGAAAAAAAAAACCTGTGAAACCACAGAAACAAAGAACTCAGTGGGCGCATCTATTACAACTACCACCCAGTCCGCTCCGGCACACTTCGTAGTTAGCAATCACAGAGCAGGACCGTACTTAGCCCGGTGCGAGCGGTGCAGCCGCACAGGGTGCAAAGATCTGGGGGGCACAGTCAGAAGGGACCGGAAATAAATTAAGCTTCTGGTGAGGCCGGGGGTTTCAGTAATTAACTATATACCTCTGTGAGGACTGGCATCCGGATCCTGATGCTTGCGCAAGAGACAGGAAGTTCCCCGTTTCACTTTTAACAGTGCAGGCTTTGCGATCGTGCCGGCAGGCGGCTGCAGTTTAGTACAGCCGCCGAACTGAAAGAGAAATGTCCCGTGGCTGTGTAGAGAGTGGGGCCACGGAGAAGTCAAGACCAGTCCACCTGTACTCTATTGGTTAAGCGGTGAGTGGGGGGGGGGGAGAGAAGGCATGGGAGGATTGCTGCTCTGGGAGGGGAGAAAGCATGGGAAGGACTGCTGCTCTGGGGGGTGGGGAGAGAAGGCATGGGAAGGACTGCTGTTCTCAGGGGGAGAAGGCATGGGAAGGACTGCTGCTCTGGGGCAGGTGGGGAGAAGGCATGGGAAGGACTGCTGCTCTGGGAGGGGAGAAAGCATGGGAAGGACTGCTGCTCTGGGGGGTGGGGAGAGAAGGCATGGGAAGGACTGCTGTTCTCAGGGGGAGAAGGCATGGGAAGGACTGCTGCTCTGGGGCAGGTGGGGAGAAGGCATGGGAAGGACTGCTGCTCTGGGAGGGGAGAAAGCATGGGAAGAACTGCTGCTCTGGGGGGGGTGGGGAGAGAAGGCATGGGAAGGACTGCTGTTCTCAGGGGGAGAAGGCATGGGAAGGACTGCTGCTCTGGGGCAGGTGGGGAGAAGGCATGGGAAGGACTGCTGCTCTGGGAGGGGAGAAAGCATGGGAAGGACTGCTGCTCTGGGGCAGGGGGGAAAGAAAGCATTGGAGGACTGCTGTTCTCGGGGGAGGGGGAGAAGGCATGGGAAGGACTGCTGCTCTGGGAGGGGAGAAGGCATGGGAAGAACTGCTGCGGGGGGGGGGGGGGAGAAAGCATGGAAGGGTTGGAAGCAAATTCATGCTAGGAGGGATAGGGCCTAGAATGGAACTGTTGCTGCGAGGGACAGGGACTGGAAGGGAGTGGATGCTGGGAGGGACAGGGACTAAAAGGGAGCGGATACTGGTAAGACCTGGAAGCAGGTGATGCTGGGAAGCTGAAAGGGGGCAGATGCAGCGATCAGAGTGGAGAAAGAGGCTGGGGATGGGGACATATATTTTGAGTAAGATGGAAGAAACACAGATATTTTGTGTAAGAAGGAAGAAACAATGTGGATGTAGAGAGAGAGTGGAAAAACATAAGAGACGAGAGAAGAAAGGATAAATGGACAGCAGACAATGGAGAGTTAGCAGAATATATGAATTCAGAAAGCAAAAGAGAGAGACTGAGGCAATTGTGACAGAAAAATAAATTGCCAAAACAACAAAAGGTAGAGAGAAATTATTTTATTTTGAATTTACTAACTGGAATATGTCAGCTCTGGGAAATGTACATCACTGATGTCTTTGTGTTTGTTCACTACAAGAGGAAATGAATTTATAGTTTTATTTCTCCAGTGTTGTGGTGCATTCCAAGTTTGGCTTTTAGGGGGTCCCAGTTCAGTCACAGCCTTCATATTTCTAAATTGTGATCCCTTGTTCTGTATTTGATAATGGTCTGTCAATGTTTTGCATATATGATCGAGCTGCAGTATTCTGTTTGTGTAGTTTCTGTGTAGGAGCACTACTTGTTCTCTTTTCCCAGAAGGAGATGTACTGATTTTCTGAGGTATATTGGATTTATTTTTCAGTGCTGCCTTTTTATATGTAGAGTCTGATGCTGTGTGAGTCCTTGTAGTGCTGTTATGATATGGCAGGTTTGGTATGGGTTCTAAGTGAGCAGGGTTTTGTAGTACTTTCTATTGTACCTGGTAGTTGACATTGGAGGATGGTAATGTAGAAATATGGCAACCTTTCTTTATCCTTATTGCCCATGAAAATGGTATTAAGACACTCACTCATTGAGACATGTTTATTAAAGCTTAATGCTGTGGGAAAGGGGGGGCTGGCCAAGGCCCCCGAACAAAGTTAGAGACTATAGCAGAGACTGATGAGCTTTTGTGTGATAAGGTAACTTACACTAGTATAGATCATCCTGTCTATGGCAATCTTGATCTTGATGTGGATAGTGATGACCCTATTTATGGTAACTCTTGATATAGCTACAGACAGTAATGAAGGCACAGATAGTGATGAAGATACACGGCTGTGAATGTGGCTATAGCCATATACCTTTAATCAGGTAGAAATATATGCTTATTGTAATGCAAGGCTGAACAGCAAGACATACATTTTAGATAGAAGCGTCTGTCCTTTCAAGAAACTGCTGACAATTATTGCAAAAGAGATTAACAAACAAGTTGTGTATACAGCTACTATTACCAAAGGTTAGCTTCTGCAAATTTTGAGGACTTTCAGTGTTGCAGACAGTCTCTCCACCCTTCTTGTGGTAAATGATGGGTCAAATTTTAGATAATAACTAATGTCAGCACTATTGCATGAACTTTCCGAGAATCAGAGACCTTAGGTCAACATGTAACTGGAAATCAAATAAAAGCTTGAGAAATAGCAGAATTTAGAAAGAAGTTATAAGTGTAACTAATCAACTCTAGTTTGATGAAAGAATTGTAGCGACACCTGCCATCACTTGGTGATTATGATTATGGCTATGAAACTTCCGCTTTTAAATGACTTGCAAAGCATCAGCAGAAAAATGATCCTGGAAGCAGATTTTATTCCAAACCTGTAATTTTGTAACATGATTATCATCCGATGTTAATTAAAATTTAACTATGTCAGCTGAAAATCAAAGGCAGATCTCTAGCAGAAGATTTTTGAAGGTGGTCGGAGGAGGAGTCCTGATTTGGACCCCCTGACGGTCTTCCTCTAGAGCTCTAGACCATAATATTAACTGGTTTTCTGTGTGTGTGTGTGTGTGTCTTGTTTTTTCCTTCCTGTTAGAAGGGCCCAGGTAAGCCTAAGAATCCAGGTAAAGGAGGGCCTGCCCCGAGAGGGGCTCTACAGTTGGTGCCGCGACTCCGATTACCTGTCACAGCCAGTACGTCTCTACAGTGAAGCTGGCTGCCCTTCGAACAGGTACAAAAAAGCATCGATGTGGGGCAGTGTTCTGTCGTGAGTATTAAAGGCAGTGTTCTGTCATGAGTATTAAAAGGGCAGGTTTCTGTCGTGTCAAAATGGGCAATAAGGCCGGTAAAATTAAACAGAAAACTCAGTTAGATGAATGGGACGAAAAAACCTGTAGTATAGGGCTGAAAAAGGGAAGCCCGACAGGTCTGCGACTAAAAAGCTGTTTGATTATTTTCATCTAATTTCCATGTATTTTGTTGTGCTGAAAACAAATAAAATATTGAAAAAACTCCTAGATGTCATGATTTGCCACAACATGCAAAATTGTCTTCAAATTTATCAAATTATTTCAAATTACTATTAATTAATTCACATAAGTGCATTTAAGATATAAAATGCCCAAAAAACTTTAAAGGGGTTGTCCGAGTTATGTAAAAAAAATATAGCACTGTAAATCTGATAGTCAGCATTATATACATAAGCTAAGCAAATTTTAAGTCCGTGCTTCTAATGGTAGAAGGGGTTAATCTTTCCTGAAGAATCCAGTGGGATGGAGACACAGGGCAGATAGCAGGGGGGTGCAGGGGGGTGTGGCCAGCACTGTGACATCTCGTGCACAGACACAGAGCTGCTCTCTTCTGCATGCCACACTTGTGCACGAATCATCATCAGGTTCTTGGTTCTAGGCTGTTCACACTTTTTCATCACAATTCGTGTTAGCTCGTCATTCTTCAACCGTTATGTTATGGCTTTCCACGAAAGTGTATTAATTCGCCAGACAGTTTCTGTTTCATCTATGGTGAATATACAGTGTTGAAGCAACAGCAGAATATTACAGACTTTGTGAAAAAAAGTATACTTTGCATACTTTGGACTAAAAATTGGAGATCAAGATAAAGTCTGGGCACCTCATAAAGTGTGCAAACGGTGTGTTGAAGACCTGCGAAACTGGTTCAAGGGTAAGAAAAAATCTTTCCGTTATGGGATTCCTATGGTATGGCGAGAGCAAAAGAACCATAGTGACGACTGTTACTTTTGTTCATGCGATGTGAAAGGGTTTAATTCCAAATGGAAGCATTCCATTTCATACCCCAATCTTCACTCTGCAATTCGTCCCATCCCCCATGGCACAGATATACCAGTACCCAAGCCCCCTGCTACCTTGGAAGAGATACCTAGCTCCGATGAAGGTGAAGTCATACCTGAACCAGAGGACGAATCAAGTTCTGACTTTGAAGATGATACAAGACCAAAATTGTTTTCTCAGGAGGAGATGAATGATTTGGTAAGAGACTTGAATCTTCCCAAAGATGCCGCTGAGTTACTCGGATCAAGGCTGAAAAGCAGGAATTTATTGTTGCCAGGAGTGTCATCTTCATGGTTCAGACATCGTGAAAAGGAGTTCGTTCCTTACTTCGCCCAGGAAGAAAAGTTGGTTTATTGCATCGATGTCGAAGGTCTGATGGGTCAATTTAAAATCCAATATGATTCAGAGCAATGGCGGCTTTTTATAGATTCTTCAAAAAGAAGTCTCAAAGCAGTTTTATTCCACAGCAGTTTTTACGCTTCCATACCTGTAGGTCATTCCGTACACTTGAAGGAAACCTACGAGAATATGGAATTGGTTCTTCTTAAACTTAAATATGAAGACCATGGTTGGCAAGTGTGTGGGGACTTGAAGGTCTTGTGCATGCTGCTCGGGCAACAAGCCGGGTATACCAAATATCCTTGTTTTCTGTGTCTATGGGACAGTCGAGACCGACAAAATCACTGGACCAATAAGAGTTGGCAGCCGAGGGTGCTAACAGTCGGTGAAAAATATGTCCTCCGAGAACCTTTGGTACCTTCCCATAAAGTTGTTCTATCACCTCTCCATATAAAATTGGGATTGTTGAAGCAATTTGTAAACTCACTTCCAAGAGATGGAGTATGCTTCAAATACTTGGTCACCAAGTTTCCTGGCCTGTCGGAGACAAAATTGAAGGAAGGTGTGTTCGTCGGACCAGACATTAGAAGGCTTATAGTTGATCAAGAGTTTGTCAATACCATGACGGATCCTCAAAAAGAAGGGTGGATTGCATTTAAAGAAGTGGTACAGAAATCTTTAGGCAATAACAAAGATCCTCACTACAAAAAGATCGTTGGACGAATGCTGAAAGCATTTCAAGCTTTAGGTTGCCCGATGAGTTTGAAAGTGCATGTCCTCCAGTCCCATCTTGACTACTTTCCTGAAAATTTGGGAGCTGTGAGTGAGGAACAAGGTGAACGATTCCACCAAGACATTAAAGAGATGGAAAGGAGATACCAGGGAAAATGGAGCATTACAATGATGGCAGACTACTGTTGGATGCTTCAGAGAGACATTCCAGATGCTACTCTCAAGCGTAAATGCACCAAGAAGAGCCTCACAAGGAAGAAGAATCGAGTTTAGTGTGTGTAGGTGAGCTCATTTCAGTTCAAAAAAGGATTTTCATGAAAATATTGTAATAAAACTTTAATTTTGTAAGTCTATTTCCATTTATTTTAAGGTATTGCCTTATTTAACATAGTTACCTAAATTGTCAGGAAACGTGATGTCCTATGACAAAATGGAGGTCATTTTCGGATTCAGCGCACCAAAAAACATAAAGATTACGTGGAATAACCAAAACAGCTCTCGAAAAAAAAATTTTTGCAGACCTGTGAGCAGGTTTGGTGATAGCACCCTTGATTATGTTGGCTGTTGGCATTCAATGACTGCGTCTAACCCCAGTTTACAGTTCCCACTTGGTGGAACCTTCCAGGAGGGCAAACTGCATTGGTTACAGTATGAGTTGGCCCTTGATGACTTGGAGCAACCTCATACCAGTCACGAATGGGTCGTGTATGGGTGGTGGTAGTCTAAGGCTGCTGAAAAAGCTCAAAAAGTCACTGATTCTGTGTTTGAAAAATTTAAAGATCAAGTGTTTAGAATGGAGGAACAAATATGTGTTTTAACTAAACAAGCAGATGCTGAAACTAGGTCTAGTGATCCTCCTAAAAATGTTGAACCCAGTACTGTCTCTTCTGCTCCTCCAGCCTATGAGGAGGCACTTTCTGTATCACTAACTATGAATAGTGCTGCAGCCCCAGCATCCCACCAAGATCAGGAGGAGCCGCTCGTCCATTTGGATGACATGCCTTGTGCTTCTACCCCTATTAGATCCGTGGCCGATACTCACCCCTTAAGCCCTATTCTGGGTATAATGCTGCCTTCCCCTTTTTCTCCAATCCCTATATCTGTGGCCAATGCCACACCTTTAATTACGTCAGGTGGTCCCTTTTCCGCTATCCCTGAGAAACCTGTAGCTATCTCCCGCATCACCCGGGCTCAACAGTTAAAAAAGGAAATTTTGGATCTTGAACAATTAATAGGGGTAGAAGCAAGCCAACTTGACTTAATAACCACTAAAGATCAGTTGACTCTATATCTTGCTCAATTAGCAGAAAAAGCCCGCACGTTGACTGAGGTGGTCATAACTACGCTTGAGGCACTTGACCTACAAGTAAAACAGTATATGTTAACGCTGTTGCCGTGCAGTCAAAATAAGGAGCTGGTAGCGGAAGCCATGGCTGCAGTTGCCAAAGGAATTGGCCATTGGACAACAGCTCCTTTGATTCCTAAATAGAAACACTTGCAGCGCTCGACTTTAGAGCTAGGAGAATTTTTAACCTTAAACCCAGAGGTTAGAGAGGAGAAAGAACAAAGTAAGAAAATAGACCTGCTTGCTCCGTTCAGAGCATTCCCTAGGGGGGGATGGAGGGTTAGTCATTTTAGCTGCCCATTGGTCCCCAGCTGAAGTTTTTAACTTGGCTAGATCTTGCCCTGACTCCCGAGAAAAACCTGGCCAATTTATATATTACACAGGTACACTAAAAAAAAATTTTTTTAAACTGCCTCTAATGTTTCGATTGATTTTTACGTTTTTTGGTGCGCTGAATCCAAATCTGGTAACCAATTTGCTCCATCACGTACAGATTTTTTGCTACATTGGGTTAGCAGTTTGAGGTGAACGTTTCAGATTGAGTGCGATCGAGATAAAAGTTTCTTGGATGAATTCTTTATACTAATTGTTTAGTAGTTATTCAAATAAGAATAAAGAAAATTGTAACAAGGCAGCACATAAGAATAGAGTAATATCAACAAAACACACTGTGATGGTAGCAAAATTGTCTGCACTTAAAACAGCCACATACATGTGCACAAACATTGAGCATATAAGAGCGAGGTTAGACACAAAGCAAAGCAAAGAAATGTGCAAAAAATGTTGTACAGGTATGTATGTAAGAATAGAAAACGCAAACCGCACCATTGCATTACATGAAGACAAACACCCGATGGTGTGAAAATAAAATTCTAATAAATGAGATCCGACACTGTGGTAATAACTAGCAAATTTTTATTTCAAAGTTTAGTAAAAACACGATATTTGTCAACACAGTTTAGATTTTAAAGTCATTCTTGGGTCAATCAATCTCCTGGTGGGCCCGTTTCTTCTTCCCTCGAATGCTTCTCTTGGTGCGCTGCTTGGCGTATTTTTCATCTGGGGTTTCCCGCAGTAGCAACCAGCAGAAATCAGCCATCATAGTGGTGTTCCATCTTCCTTGGTACCTTCTCTCTGCGTCCTTGATGTCCTGGTGAAACCTTTCACCTTGTTCTTCACTGTACGCCCCCAAGTTTTCGGGAAAGTAGTTCACATGGGAGTGCAAGAAATGGACTTTCAGGCTCATGTTACAGCCTTGTTCTTTGAAGGCATTGAGCATCCTGGCAACAATATCCTTATAGTTCTCATCCCGCCTGTTCCCCAAGAATTTGAGAACAACATCCTTGAAGGAATCCCAGGCTTCTTTTTCCTTCTCAGACATCGTTTCAGCGAATGCTCCATCTGAAATGAGTTTCCTTATATCAGGGCCAACAAACACTCCTTCCTTTAGCTTTGCTTCAGAAAGTCGGGGGAACTTTGAGCAAAGGTACCGAAAGCACTCACCATCTTTTGGAAGGGACTTGATGAATTGCTTAATGAGACCCAACTTAATGTGGAGAGGTGGTAATAGAATTTTATCACGAGGTACCAAGCTCTCATGAAGAACATTTTTCTCACCGGGTCTCAAATACTCCCGAATTGGCCAGTCTTTTTTCCCCCAGTGTAGGTCGCGGGCCCGGCTATCCCACAAGCAAAGGAAGCAAGGATATTTGGTGAAACCGGATTGCTGCCCTAATAGCATGGATAGAATTTTAAAGTCTCCACAAATCATCCACTTATGCTCATCATAACGAATCTTCTGAAGAATCAGGGCCAAATTCTCGTATTTTTCTTGGAGAATAACAGAGTGAGCAATAGGAACTGAAGCGAATGTGTTGCCATTATGAAGAAGAACACCTTTTATGCTGTCTTTTGACGAATCAATGAACAGCCGCCATTCAGCAGGATCATACTTGAGTTTAAACTTTTCCATTACTCCGTATATATTGTTGCAAAATACCAAATCTTCCTCTTTGCTGAAATACTTCAAAAATTGTGTCTCGCGGTTGCGGTACCAATAAAAAGTTGTTCCTGGTGACAATAGATTTTTCTGTTTAAGCTGAGAACCTAGCAGTTGGGCAGCATCTTTTGGGAGTCCTAAATCCCGGACTAAATCATTCAATTCAGCTTGAGAGAAAAGTTCAGGTTTCGGATCTGGTTCAGGTTCAAACTCGGAAGTACTGGACTCATCGGGAAAAGCCATCTGATGAGTCTCATCATGATCAGAACCGTCCACACAAATATGATCCAAAGATTTTGGTGGTTCAGGCACAGGTACTTCGTTGCTATGAGGCATAGGCCTAATTGCTGAGGGAAGGTTGGGGTAACTTATTACGTTCTTATTTTTTAAGTTGTATCCCTTCACAATGCAAGAGCAAAAATAGCAGTCACTGCTGTGGTCTCTTTGTTCAGGCCACATCATAGGTATTCCGAAACGAAATGCTTGTTTTTTACCTTTCATCCATAAGCGTAGATCTTCCTCACATGTCTTGCACACTTTGTGAGGAGCCCACGGTTTGTCTTGATCGCCTAACTTCAAACCGAAATAGGCGAAATATACTTTTTTAATAAATGCAGAAATGTTCCTCTGCCGCTTTTTCACGGTATATTCCCCACAAATAAAACAAAAACTGTCCGGAGAGTTGACGCAACCTCTGGCTCTGTGAGCCATCACAAATACACAGCACTGCAAACTACAACTGTAGTGAACCACTTCGGAATAAAGCTGGATTACGACTGAGCAAACAAAAGGTAATAATGAACTTGCAAGAAACTGAAATTTGACAGGAACATTCATGTCGCAACCACCGTGTTTGAGTGAGCGAACGAGGCGAGGCGAACAGGAAAGAACATGCGCCAGCGCGAGTACTGGATTTAGCCCCCCGCCTCCCAATTGTCCTGTTAATGTATAAAATGAATACAAAACACTCTAAAATATCATGAGGGAGTGTTTCTAGTTAGTTAACCATTACAACCTCTATTTTGGGCCAAGAAAATAAACTGCAGTCGGCTAAAAAGAAATTATGTGAACATTCCTTATATGGGTAAGAAATCTAATTTTGCAAGAAAACGTGACGTGATGGAACATTTTGGCTATTTTTCCTGGATTCAGCACCCCAAAATCTATAGGAATCAGTTGCAAAACTGGAGGCAGGTTTTTGGTAGTGTACCTGTGTTATTGGCATCAGCTAATAACTACATACAATCCTTCTTGGGTAGATTTACAAAATCTGTTAAAATCGGTCTTCCTAAATCCCATAGAATAATGGGCAGTCACCCATCCCCACTTGAATGATGCTGCGGCATGGACATGGCCCCTTGAGGACCCTGTTACTAATGCTGCCGATGACGCCCAAATGAATGCTTTCAGGGAAGACCGGAATAAATTGTTAAAAGCTATTGAAAAGAAATGCACCCCTGTGAAAGATTTGTCCAAGCTATTAGACCTGAAGCAGGGAAGGGATGAGGGATGAGGCTGTTGCCGTTTCATATTTGGTGTTTTGCGTTCCGAGATTTTTCCCCTCGGAATGGTGAAATAGAAGAGTTTGCCTCAATTTTTGTGAATGGATTGCAGGCAGAAATAAAAACTATTCTTGAAAATACTTTGCTTGGATGGTCCACCAAGTCCGCACAGGAGATATTGGAAGCTGCCTTGCATACAGAAAAAGCAGATCCAGAAGCAGAAGGACGAAGACAAAGGTAAAGTGGAGAAACAACGCCAAAAACCTTTGAATCTCCAAGTAGCGAGTTATGAATCAAATTTCAGAGGGAGAGGCAGAGCAAGTGGTGGCAGGGGCGCCATGCCCTTTAAAGGTCAGGGCCATGGATATATGGGGGGGGGGATATCAAGGAGACCGCATCTGTTTTAGGTGTTGCCAATTGGGGCATATGGTAAGAGACTGTACTATGCCAAGGATGCCAATCTGATACACGTCATGATGCTGTAGGAGCCAGTTACTTGCCTACCCCATATCCTATTTTCACCCCCAATCAGCCTTCAGTCATGACGCAATATTACACAGAAACTGACCTTGACTATAGTGAGGACTGACTAGGCTTGGTTGTGCACTCCAATACGCAGGGAGAAATACTCGCTACAATCTTGGGGTATGAATTGCTTTTCCTGTTAGATACAGGTGCCTCCACTTCTGCCATAGCTCTATCACAATTGTCCCCACCCCTGTTTGAGGCGCTGCCTACGGCTCCTAGAGTCCCTCGTGAAGGAATTGAGGGAAGAACTATAATGCATCAAAAATTGACTGATGTACCCCTTCTAGTGGAAGGCAAATTGTATCATACAGATTTTTTGGTTGGCCCTACTTTGCCTGTCAATTTGCTTGGGTGGGATTTTCTCTCCAGAAACAAGACTGTTATCAGCTGGGAAACTGGCACTTTGACCTGTAACTTGTGTCCCCTGCAAGTCCAACAGCCTGTATCTGTGACCCCGACTGCTGTGACCACCTCACCCTTGGACACCCTTCCTTCAACTCTGTGGGCCGTACCAGGTAATGACATTGGACATCTCAACATTTCCCCGGTCAAGAATGAAGTACGGCCAGGAGCTCCATTGCCTTATGTGCGTCAGTATGCTCTACCTGCTGCTTCAGTGGCTGGAATACGGCCAGTGATTGAAAACCTGCTAGCCCAGGGTGTGTTGGTACCAACTTCTGCTCCCTGCAATACTCCTATTTTACCTGTACTAAAGGCCGATGGTAAGTCGTACAGATTTGTGCAAGATTTGCAAGCCATTAATCTCATTGTCCTACCCGTTTTTCCCCTTGTACCCAACCCTCATGACATTTGGACTCATATACCCTGTGGCTCCACCCACTTTTCGGTCATAGATTTAAGCTCCGCCTTTTATTCTATACCGGTAGGGGTGGAGTCAAAATACTTATTTGCCTTCTTTTACGAGGGGCATCAATACACTTGGAGCACCCTTTCTCAGGGATACACCGAGAGTCCTGCTTATTTTTCACAGGCCCTTAAAGCTGCTTTACAGGACTTGGCACTGGACAAATCTACCTTGATACAGTTTGTTAATGATTTACTTATTTGTTCCCCTTGTTATGATACTTGTGTTGCTGATACTATGTTAACTCTTGTACATATCTCTCATTTGGGATTGAAAGTTAATCAGTATAAGTTGCAATTTTCCCTTCCACAAGTAGTATTTCTTGGTGTATGTCTCTCCTTAGCTGGCCGCTCTATCATGGCCCAGCGTATTGGTGCTATCATGTCTATGCCTTTCCCTGCTACTGTTCCTTATATATGCTGCTTTTTAGGTCTTTTAGTATTTTACAGCCAGTGGATCCCTGACTTTGCAAAGCTTGGTGCTCCACTGTATGCCCTTCTTGGCTGTGAGGCTCCAGAGGGTATTATAGTTCCTACTGAAGCACATCATAATGCTTTCCACTCCCTGCACCAAGCCCTACTGACTACCCCCGTCTTTCTTTCCCTGATTATGCTTTGCCCTTCTGTCTCTATGTGGCTACTTCCACCAGTGCTGCTGTCTGTGTTTTGGCACAGCGTTTTCCTACTGGATTAAAGCCCTTGGGCTATTTTTCCCAAGCTTTTGATCCTGTCACTTCTGGCATGCCTCCTTGCTTTCAATCTTTGGCCGCAGTAGTTTTTGCTGTACAAACTACAGATTTTCTTGTTCTCCAGCATGAATTGCATATATATACTTCCCATTCAGTTGCTCGTCTTTTACACTTAGCTAAAACTCAGCCTCTCTCCAGCTCTTGTCTATTGCTGTTTGATTTAGCTATTTCTCAAGCACATGTCTCTTTACATGAAGTTTCACTTTTACAACCTGCTCAATTCCTGGCTTCTCCTGATCCCCTTTTACACCAATCTGATCCCGATGGAACTCATGATTGTCTTTCCTCCGTAACGGCCTATTCAAAAGTTAGTCTGATCTCTCCTTTGTCCAATCCTGACTGGATTCTGTTTACTGATGGCTCTGCTTTTCGCAATGAACAAGAGGATTTACTTGTTGGCTAAGCTGTTACCACTGTTAATTCTGTGATAGAGTCAGGAGCTTTGCCATTCGCTAGTGCCCAGCTGGCTGAAGTGTTTGCCCTCATTTGGGCCCTGGAAATGTCTGTGCACTTGGTTGTAAATATCCATACTGATAGCACTTATGCACTCAGGGTCTCTGGGATTTTGGTAATATTTGGGCTCAACGTGGATTTTTGACAGCTGCTCATAAGCCTATTAAGCATGCCCGCTACATTGAACGTTTGCTTGCTGCAGTGCTTAAACCGGCTCAGGTGGCTGTGTTAAAATGTAAAGGACATGATCTTACTGGTTCCGTAGTGTCACAAGGCAATCAGTTTGTGGACCAAGCTGCTAAAGCTGCAGCGGCGGGGCCTGCGGTTCCGTCGCATCTGCTATTAACTCTTCGTTCACCTGCAGCCTCCACTTCTGCCTCGTTATCATTGGACTTGATGCATTCCCAACAGGATTCGGCGGACTTCACCGAAAAGCAGGAATGGTTGTCTTGGGGAGCATTGCCCAATGGTACTGGACTATGGAAAAAGGACCAATTGTTTATTTGTCCTAAATCATTATTTTATCCTGTTGCCCTGTTCTTACATCACAAGTTTCATTTAAGTGTTCTGGCTATGATGAATGCTTTTGCTCAGTTATGGTATAATCCTGAATTTGCTTCTGTTGCTCATGCTGTACATATTTCTTGTCTCCCATGTTTACAAGCAGGAAAATCTGGATGCACTCTTTGCACATCACCTTCTCCATCCTTGCCTAGGCCTCAAGGACCCTTCCTTTTCCTGCAAATGGATTTTACTGATCTGCCTTGTGCCAAGGGGGGAAGGAAGCACCTTTTGGTTTTTACCTGTTTATACTCAGGATGGCCTGAAGCCTATCCAACCAATTTGTTATCTGCTGCTACAGTTTTGAAGTGTTTGCTTATCCAGTTTATTCCTTTGTGGGGAGTACCCCTGGTTTTGTCTTCCGATCAAGGCCCAGCATTCACGGCAGAAGTCTGGAAAGGCATAACTGCATTTTTTGGCCTTCATCAGCAACTTCATCCTCCGTATCACCCGCAAAGCTCTGGCCAAGTGGAACAGATGAATTGGATGCTGAAGGTGCTCTTCCGTTCCCTAACTCATGATTGGAGTCAGGATTGGGTGGAAGCTCTGCCATTTGCTCTATTTTATTTATTTATTTATTTACATTCTGTTTAATATAATATAATATCATATTCTGTTTAATATAATGATACAGAAGTATACAAAAGCATACAAAATGTAAATAGTTCCGACAGTTTATCGCACTATTATCTGTAAAAAGTTAAAAATTTCTGTTCTATGTAATGTATACAGAAGTATACAAAACTGTTAACTTGTTCCATGTAAACCGCCCCTGATCTCTGGAAGGGGTGGTATAGAAGAAATAGATAAATAAATAAACATTCTCTTATATACCACGCTATTCTGCATCAGTGCGGTTTACATTGAACAGGGCATTATAACTTGGAGATAAACTATTTTACAGTGAACATGGGCTATGGAGGGTTAAGTGGCTTGCCCAAGACCACAAGGAGCACCTGTGGAACTAGAAATCCCAGTCCTTCCGGCACAAGGTTGCTGTCCTCTAGTGGGATTTGAATCCCCAACCTTCCAGCCTGAAGTACCTTGCCCCAACCACTAGGCCACTCCTCCACTCCAATTTTCAATTCGCAACTCTCCTCAAAGAACTCGAAAGGGCGTCACCCTCTATGAAATTGTGACCGGACATCCGGCAACAACTCCAGCCCATGTTATAATGGCCCAATCCCCAACTGCTGTACAGCAATCTATTATCCTATTGTAAATATTTGTACCAAACTTTGTTATCTCCTTCCTTTTTGCAGCTCACGAAGCAGGGTGCTCAGGCATCACGACCACCTCCAGCCGTGGAGCATGGAGATTGGGTGCTCATCAAGAATCCGGCGCTGAAGTCTGCTCTGGCAGCAAGGTTCCTGGGACCATTCCAAGTGTGGCTGGTGAGATACTCTGCATTGAAAGTGAAAGGATGGAAAACTTGGATACATTTGGACCAGTGCAAGAAAGCACCGCAACCTGGATAAGATGACTTCCCTGTACACAGCCCAAGCCAGAACCAGAGGAATTTGAGATTGAACTGGAATCACTTCCCCCGATTTTAACACCGCTCAACCAAGAAAGTGGGTGTGAAGTTATTGGACAGATAACAACCCACCCCGGACTTGTCCTCACAGCATTGGCTGATATGTATGCTTTCAGTGGCATTGGCACTGTTTTTGTGTTTGTTAATCTGGCGTGTGGGAGTTCTCTCCCAAGAGTAGGGGGTGTGGAGGCTTTTGTGAAAAGGATATTAGGGATAGGTACACCAGGGCTAGGGCTTATTCAAAAGGCAGTAGGAGAACCAATTGTAGCCCGGACCCCAGCCCCCACACTGCCCTCATTGGTTCATGATCATACCTGTGTATGATCCGCATGCTCCTTGGGCGAAACAAGGTGTTTTTTATAATGTATTTCATTCTCACATTTATTCCTTAATTCAGCGCTTCAACATTTCCAATTGTGCTGTGTGCTTACCTCACCCAGCAGCTACGCAGTTTGGGTTTTTGCCCCGACCTCGACCCATTTCTCTGCAAGAATTAAAGGAGTTGTCTGTGAATGAAACCTTATTTAATCTTACTGTAACCTGGCCAGAAGAGGCGACCCCTGCTCCAAGGATTATCAGTCTTCAGCCAATTAACAACCCCCCTATTTGTTTTCAGCGGGAGGGGACTTACCCTGTGGGGGAAACCCCTCTATCTAATTGTCAGACCATTATGATTAACAATCATGTGTATTTGGTGATCGACAATCCCACAGTAAGTTCTGTATGAGCTCATTCTAACCTGAGGGTTGTTAATGCTTTCACTGGTCCTAAAACCCGTCTTGACCAGTATGGATTACAGTATTATGACCAGGATGGGCTACCAATACATAGAAAATATAGATTGGAGAGAAACAAAAATGGTTCAGGATATGACTATGTTGATAACTATGTATATCCCTATTTAGGATACTATCAACCGTGGTTAAGGGCTATTTGGCCTGGGACTGAAGTTCTGCTTACAGAACCTAAAGATTATAAAATTTGGCCTGATGGACTTCTTGCATTGGTGGGCCATTACTTTGTGTGTGGAACCCTAGCTTATGTTCGGTTGCCTGCCGATAGGTCCGGCAACTGCTACATAGCTACCTTTGACATGCCATGGAAATTTGTCCCTTATGAGTCTTTGCTTGGGGTGTCCCCTAGCCATCATCGCAGAGCTGCGGATGACCACAGTGCAGATATAAGTGCGGCACGTAAGCTGCTAGATGATACTACTATGCTTACCCAAAAAGAAGTAAACACCTTTACTGGAACAGTTTGGATTAGTACCTTTGGTTCCATACGTCCTACAGAACGTTATGGTGAACAAATATTGAGAATAAATGCCCTGATAGAAGTAACAGCTCAGGATTTCACTGATGCCCTCACAGTCATGCAAGGTACTGTTGACAAACTAACCGCCTACTCCGCCCAAAACCGTATGGCCTTGGATTATTTATTAGCCAAGGAAGGAGAAGTATGTGGCATTGTCCAAGAGCACTGCTGTATGTTCATTGACAGCCAGTGAAAGGTGGTAAATAATATCCTAGATCAGGTAAGAAAGGAAACCCATTTTTCCAAAGATAATATTGAAAGTACTTCTGATTCCGTGTGGCCCTGGTTTGAAAATATGTGGGGTGGCCTGTCAGGTCCCCTAAAGGCCTTACTGACAGGCCTTTTCGGCTTCCTAGTAGCCCTCCTGCTTCTAGGGATAGGCCTTGCCTGTTTTATGAAATGTTGTACTTCATATATGGCTACGACCACTAACACTATTGCAGTCCTTAGGCTACGACGTGTTCCCAGTTCTGGGGATTTACTCCGAGAATTGCCTTTTGATGTAGAATGTGGTTCTGGGAAGAACCAAAGGGAGACATGTTTATTAAAGATTAATGCTGTGGGAAAGGGGGGGCTGGCCAAGGCCCCCGAACAAAGAGACTATAGCAGAGACTGATGAGCTTTTGTGTGATAAGGTAACTTACACTAGTATAGATCATCCTGTCTATGGCAATCTTGATCTTGATATGGATAGTGATGACCCTATTTATGGGACTCTTGATATAGATACAGACAGTAATGAAGGCACAGATAATGACGAAGATACAGGGGTGTGAAGGTGGCTACCTTTAATCAGGTAGAAATATATGCTTATTAACATGCAAGGCTGAACAGCAAGACATACATGTTAGATAGAAGCTTCTGTCCTTTCAAAAAACTGCTGACAATTATTGCAAAAGAGATTAACAAACAAGTTGTGTACACAGCTACTATTACCAAAGGTTAGCCTTCTGCAAATTTTGGGGACTTTCGGTGTTGCAGACAGTCCCTCCACCCTTCTTGTGGTAAATGAACTCTTGTTTGATGAAAGAATTGTAGCGACACCTGCCGTCACTTGGTGATTATGATTATGGCTATGAAATTTCCGCTTTTATATGACTTTTGCAAAACATCAGCAGAAAAATGATCCTGGAAGCAGATTTTATTCCAAACCTGTAATTTTGTAACATGATTATCATCTGATGTTAATTAAAATTTAACTATGTCAGCTGAAAAGTCTTAATAAAAGGCAGATCTCTAGCAGAAGATTTTTGAAGGTGGTCGGAGGAGGAGTCCTGATTTGTACCCCCTGACGGTCTTCCTCTAGAGCTCTAGACCATAATATTAACTGGTTTTCTGTGTGTGTGTGTCTTGTTTTTTTCCTTCCTGTTAGAAGGGACCAGGTAAGCCTAAGAATCCAGGTAAAGGAGGGCCTGCCCCGAGAGGGGGCTGTACAAATGCATATTCACAATTGTTAACACGCACTAAGTGCAGCAACACCCATTTATTTCTATAGGTGTAGTAGAATTTAACACATATTAATATTTAGTAAACATGTCCCTAATTCATTGCTGGGACAAAAAAAGAGCTCCTTTGGAAGCCCGAAGTTGACTGGGACCAGATATGCAGCCAAAAGGCACTGTTTATAGACCCCATGGATATGAGCGGGAAAGAAAGCACAGTTACTTACCTGTAACAGGTGATCTCTGGGAACAGCAGGAATTAGTCTTCACATATGGGTACGTCGGTACCGACGGAGCCTGCACGGGAACGCTGCCCAGCTTCCAATCAGAAAGCTTTTGGCAGCATCCCTCGCGCCTGCGCGCTGACTTCCCGCCTTCTCCAGAGCCTCTCTTCAGTTGGGTTTCAAAGCTGAGACAAAGGCGAGGAGAGGAAGGAAGAAGAAGATAAGAGATGCAACTCCTAGGGGAGGTGGGAGGGTTGTGAAGACTAATTCCTGCTGTTCCCAGAGATCACCTGTTACAGGTAAGTAACTGTGCTATCTCCAGGAACAAGCAGGAATGAGTCTTCACATATGGGGACTCCCGAGCTGGGGATGCCAGGGAGAGATCCCATAAAAATGCAGGAGCCTGGACCAGGGGTGCATTTTGTCTCCAGGAATCCCCGGCATCCAAAGTGGGATGGAGGGTAGGAGTTGACAATAAAGGAGCTGTGAGGAAAGAAACAGCATAGCCAAGGACTACAGGGCTCTACAGACTACAGGAGTCCTTGGTATATATGATGAGTAGCATTAAAAGACCTTTAATGTACACTTAAAATATGCAGCTTACCTACTGTATTGTAGGAAGTAGAGAGCATGATGGAGTCTACTGGATAAGCAGTGGCGGAATCTTCAAGGTGACCTCCCAGCAGTAAGGATGAAGGTCAAGACCTGAAGGTAGCAGACGATCCAGGTGTCAGCTGGGTAGGATTAGACGTCAGGTCTTCAATGGAAGCTTTATGGGAAAAAGCTGAAAACTCCTTTAGGCATAAAGTCATTAACATTGAGGACTAAAGGAAGAAGACTGACGGAGTTGGAGAACTAGCCCAGTCCTGGCGGGAAGAGGGGGATTGGAAAAACCCCTATTCCCAAGGAGAACAGCTGTGTACTCAAAGATAAAGATGTACACTATTTTTCCTAGCTGGCGAGAGGTAGGAAAAAATAGTGAAGCTTGATGCTTCAAGGACTTAAAGAAAAAATGGAAGATGTTAGCAACACAGTAGTTATAGGTGCATGACAGTTTCTGCATCGTAGTATGATATGCGAAGTATGGCGATAGACTTTCTAAAACCTTTAGAAGGTAAAACATTTAGTATAGACAGTAAGGGTGATAGTGTGTAAGACATATCAACCCCTAAGAAGCCCCCCAACAGACACATATATATATATACACACATATGTCCATATGTGTATATTAGGATATGGGTGGAGAAATGTATCAAAAAATATATATATATATATATATAGAGAGAGATAGATATGATATATCGAAATATATATACATTTGTGGGGCATGGTTTTGCACCACCAGAGTGATGATATAGGTATGTAGACATATATGGAGATGCTACATACAAGATAACAAGTTGAAGATACATGTCTACCACCCAGCCCCATAATTGTACATGGGGAATATAAAAGAAAAAGATTCTTCACTCTACAAGAGGGTGAACCCACTTGGGATATGCATAGAGAATCTATTTCTGTGGATTGAGGGATGCAAGAAGGCAATCCAACAAGATAACCGTGAGGTTTGCGTGAGAACAGATGATCATATGAATCTGTAAGGAACAAGGCGGGAGTTCCACAGAACACTGACATGGCAGATGTGTAGAAACGCAGAAGAAGATACCAGAGGGACCTACTGGAGGGACCCAGAGGTAGCATGCGTAAACATCAGCGTTGGATTTTCACGCAGAAGAACTTATATTTCATGTTAACACCCCAGGCTTGAGGGTGTGGAGAACCCTCACAGGCATGGGAAAGGATTATAAGCTTTTCCCTACTAATAGAGAAGCTTTAGAGACAAGGTCAATGCTCTATAGCAAGGCCCTCATAGTAGAAAGCTTCTCTGAAGACTGCAGAGAGCATTGTGCAGGAGAGATATGAGATAAACTGACTGAAGTCAGGTGTGTTGCCATATCCTAGGAGAGGAGATGGATAGAATAATGTGAGAAAGCCTAAAAGAGTAGGAGGATCCAAGATAGCTGACGAGTAGCTTGGAATCACTACTGAGGCTAGACAAAACTTTGAACAAGGGACTGGAACTTATAAAAAGTACCAGTAATACAATCATTGTAACTCCTGCAGGCACAGCTGCTGACGGAAACAGCAGAGAGATTGTCCTGTGCGCAATAAAGAAAGACAGACAAGAAAGGAGAGGAGATATACCTTCTCCCTGTCTGAGGAATGAGCTTGCTAGAGAAGCCTTTCAGTATGGTACCCCTCAGTTAGGGAAAAAGCCCGGCTGAGAGGGTAGAGCAAGTAATTGGAGGGTGACGCACCCATAGGGTAAGTCAACAGAAGGAAAAAATGTTCAGTTGGGACAGAACTATCAGGGGATAGTTGCAACTGCTCTTCTAGAGAGTAAGAAGAGGAGAAGTCTGTAGTCCCTGAACAAAAATTTTCCGACAGCTTAGTACACTGAAAAAGAAAAGTACAGTGAATAAACTTCTAATGGGTAGAAGTGAACTGTAGAGTAGAATTCCCAGCCCCTATGGTTGCTGGGAATGCTGAGACTGGCCAGAGCTAGAGGACTTCAGACTAGGCTGAGGTGTCCCTTGCTTAAGTACAGCCAAATGATGGGCAGAAGATGAATGAAACTTTCTTTTCCTAGGGAAAGAAGGTTTGGTAGGACATTTCCTACCTTTCGGAGAGGGAGGTGGCTTAGAATGGTCCTTAGTGGAAGGAGAGTCAGCGGAGCATTGAGCAACCTGACGTAAAGCCTCCTTATTGAAGAGACCTTCTCCTGTACAAGGAGAATGAGCCAATATAGTTTCTGCCCATCTGCTCAAGTCTGAAGCTTCGAGCCAGGCTCTGCGACGTGCTGCAATGGCAATAGCAGAAGATCTGCTAACAGACTCAAAAGAGTCTATAGAAGCACGAGAAAGGAACCAATATATATTCCGGCTATGATTGAGTAGCAAGGAATAATTAGTAGCCTTGGGCTCTGGCTTAAAAGGGGTCAAAAGAGACAATCTCTCCGTGACCTCCTGGAGTGTGAGACTCATGTGGAAAATATATGAAAGAATTCTGGAGGCCAGCATAGATGTTTGGAAGGCTTGACGACCAAACGCATCGAGTGTTCTTGAAGAACGACCTGGCGGAAAAGAAGAATGCTTCTTTTTGCTCTTAACCTTCCTCAGTGCTGATTCCACTACAAGGGAATGATGAGGAAGTTGAGGCTTCTGAAATCCTGGGGAGGGAGGTACCCGGTACCGAACCTCAGTGGCTGTAGAAGGTAGAGGAAGCCGTAAGGGTGATTTCCAGACCCTCAGAAGGAGATCCTGCAGAGCAGGATGCAAAGGAAGCATCATATTTTCCATTTGTGCCGGTGAGCCAGGAATAGCATCACAACCAGGGATAGAGATATTAAGAAAGGTTGCCATATCCAGGAGAAAAGCCTGAAAAGACTGATCTCCTATGGGAACCTTCCCTGGTAAGGCTAAAGAAAGAGGCTGAGCACCAGAGGACGTACCGTGGTGTGAGGAGAGAAACCTAGTAGATGGACAAGGATACTGGTATGGTAATTTAGAGGCAGTGAGTACTGCATCAGCAACCCCAGGTATCGGTTCCAAACTAGGCATCGGTGCAAGAACAGGCATCGACATCGATACTGACACAGGGCCAGCAGTTGAAATTGTCATCGGGAACTGCTGCAATGGTACCGAGATCATGCGAGAGTTATGGCTAGGATCCTCGGAACTGCTTATCTGGAAACGACGGGAGTCGGTTCCGGGACGCGTCGGTACCCAGTCCTCGAGACTAGATATCGATTCAAGACTCGGCATCGAAGGAAGCGAGTCTATCGATGCATGTCTCGAGGGTACCGACGTCGGTGGTAGTATCGGCGATGCCGATACCGGTAAAGCAGTCTGGGTTACATCGATCGGTCCCGAAGGTACCGAGGATGCCCGATGACAACCTCTTGCCGGGAGAATGTTATCCCACACCGGTGCCGATGCCAGAGTATCGGAACTGATCGAAGCCGGTACCGTCCCGGAGCATGGCTGAGATATGGAAATGTCCATCGGTATCGTATCGCCCGGCCCCGAAAGTGCCGAGGATGCTAAAGGACGATTCCTGGTGAAGAGTGAAACACTCGACACCGAAGCCGATGCCGGGGAATCGGTACCGCCGGAAGCGGATACCCGTACCGTGCATGGCTGGGATCGAGGGAAGTCAATTTGGGGTGTATCGATCGGTCCCGAAGGTACCGAGGATGCCCGATGACGATCCCTGGTGAAGAGTGGAACACTTGACACTGGTGCCGATGCCGGGGGATCGGTACCGCTGGAAGCGGATACCACCCCCGGACATGGCTCAGGTATGTTCTGTGAGGGGTGAGCCCCAGGAACAACCTGAAACCCCTTTAATGCTTTGGAGCCCACAGAATCCCACAGGGGTAATGCCAATGGATTCTTGAGGGTAAGGCCGGAGCCGTCACCATGCTGGGCCTGGGACATACCACTCAAGCATTGACTAGTCTTAACAGACTCTTTGTGGGTTACCTGATCCTGTGAAGAGGAGAAACCGGGTTCCCTCACTGCCGAATAAAAAACCGGTATCGAGGGAAACTCTAAAAACTGAAGGTTTCCTCACAAAAGTATCCCCTGACAAGTCAGGGGAAAAAGGTGTCAGGACCCACACAATTGAGACACCAAAGATTGGAGTCTAAAAGGAAACAGGTGTTTCCACATCGAATGCACTTCTTAGGAAAAGAAGGCTCCATGAGGAAGAGGCCTGGTAGGCCCAACAAGTTAAGGCAAAAAACTGAAGAAAATGTTTCTCAGAAGTTAGGCAAAAATCCACCGGCGGTACCGGTGGCGGCGGGAAATACAGCCGCGACCACAAGAAAACAAAAAGTAAAGTAATTAAAGTAAGTAAAAAGAAAAGTTTCTGCGGTGACAGGAGGACGTCCTGCCGGCTCCGCGGAAAAACGAAAACTGAAGAGAGGCTCTGGAGAAGGCAGGAAGTCAGCGCGCAGGCGCGAGGGATGCTGCCAAAAGCTTTCTGATTGGAAGCTGGGCAGCGTTCCCGTGCAGGCTCCGTCGGTACCGACGTACCCATATGTAAAGACTCATTCCTGCTTGTTCCTGGAGATGAGAGCCTCAGCCATCTTAAAGTAATGGTCTGGATGCTCAGAAGAACTATGGGCCTATATACTAAGCATTTATTCCCCCAAACTACAACATACGTTTTTTTTCTTCTATCATTTTAGTGTATTTGCAAAAGGAGTGTTTTACTAATTTACGACTATCACAACAAGCCAATCAAAAAAAACATCTGGGGCGATGTTCAGAAACGAAGAAAAGAACTCCAAGAAAACCAGCAAGAAATGCATCAACAAATGGAGAATTTGCTTAATGTTTCCCAGTCAGATACCAGCCAAACACAGATTGATGATTCCACCCAGTCGGGCATAGGTGATTTTGAGAATTACAAAACGCTAGCACCTACTGAAGAGGAAGCAGCTGAAATTCTGGATGTTGCTGGCTCCACCAGTGGAAGTGGAACCAATGGAAGAAGATCCACAGAAAGCAAATTTTCATTTTGATGATCCCACAACTTGGCCTCCAATCACTGACAAAGTTAGGTGTATGTTAGTTTCTCATGGGCAAGAACAAAATGATAGGGACTGCAATTTTCTGAACAGTTGTTTACTTCTGGAAAAAGGCATTTCAGTAAAAACTGGTTTAAAAAAAGCTCTTCCGAATGGTGAAAAGGTTCACCACCAATGGCTCTTGTAAAGTACACCCAAGGATACATTTTGCTTCTCATGCATGTTGTTCTCCTGTGCTAACAACAACTGCAAATTTTCAGATCCTAAAGGCTTTTCTGATTGGGTTCACCTGAGCCGTAGGATTCCAGAGCATGAAAACAGCTTAGAGCACAGAAAATGCTACCATCAGTGGAAAGAACTCAAAAGGTGTTTGAAAAAAGACAGAACTATTGATGATGACTTACAGAAAGCATTGAAAGGAGAAATAGAAAGGTGGTGCAACATATTGAAGGTTATCATTGATGCTATAATGTTCTGCGCTCAAAACAATCATGCTTTGAGAGGTACTAGTGAAGATATTGGAAAACCAAACTGTGGTTTGTTTCTGAAAATCTTAGAACTAATAAGTCATTACCACCCAGGGTTGGCTGAACATATTGCAGCTGCTAAAACAGCAAAAACATCCATGACATATTTTTCTCCACGAGTTGATAGCGCTGCTGGCTGAAAAGGTGAAGAAAGAAATTGTATCACGAATCAGAGGCTAAATATTATTCTATTCTGTTTTACAGTACACCTGATGTTTCTCACAAGGAGAAGTTAACCCAAATTATGTGGTATGTTTTAATTAAAGATGGTCAGTGTTCATTGGAAGAAAGTTTCATCAATTTCGTTGAAAGTCATGATAAAACTGGCCTTGGGCTGGCCACAGAGATTACAGGAAAATTAGGGGAGTGATGGTTTGGATATAAAAGATTGTAGAGGTCAGGGATATGATAATGGAGCAAATATGGCAGACAAGTACAATGGAGTGCAAGCCCGAATTAGTGGTCTCAATTCCTTGGCTAGATTCCCTCAATTTAGTTGGAGTTCATGAGGCTAGGTTTCTTCACTCATGATAACATTCTCTGGTTGCGTTCAAAAACTGTTCACATTTTTCTCAGGCTCTAAAGTGAGGTGGGAACGACTGAAGAAGGTGTTGACTATTTCTTTGAAAAGTAGCAGTGTAACTAGGTGGTCTGCAAGAAAAGAAGCAGTGTCTGCACTGTTGACACATATTGAAGGAGTTTATAATGTTCTACAAGAATTAAGTAATGACTGGAGCTGTAATGATGATACAGTATCAGGTGCTCAAACACTTCTCATACAAATCAATTTTAAATTTCTTTGCTTGCTCCATCTATGTTGTCAGATTATTACAGTCATTGACAGAGAGAACCGCTGCTTGCAATAAAAGAATATATCAGTTGATACAGCTTCGAAGTTGTTGCAAGGTTTGTCATTGCAGATATAAAGGTGACAAAGGTATCACAAAAATAATCAATGTAGCAAAAATAACAGCTCAAAGAATTGGCATTGAACCAGTTTTTGCAACAAAGAGGAGACAAAGCCAAAAGAATGTGTCTGAGTGAATCTGATGGTATTCTTCTTACACTGGAAAATCATTTTGAGAGACAATGCAACATGGTGTTTGACAGCCTTATAACTCAAATGCAGTGGCATTTTGAAACATTAGCTGGGATGGCTTCTGACTTCGAATTCCTCACCGGCAATTCTCTTGTGACGTTTTCAGTGGAAGAAGCCAAAAATTGTGCAGCTAACCTAGCTCGGAAGTATGATTGTGACTTGGATATGCTGGAACTGAGGACAGAAACTGAAAGTTTCAAATTTCAGTCAAATATATTGATTGCTGATTTAGGCAAAGCAAATACTATTGACCTTTTGCAACTTATCCATACATATTCCTTAAAAGATGCATATCCTAATATAGAGATTGCGCTTAGAATATTTTTAACAATTCCAGTCACTGTTGCTTCTTGTGAACATAGTTTTAGCAAGTTGAAGCTTGTAAAAAATTACAGTCAAACCTCGGTTTTCATGATTAATCCGTTCAAAAAAGTCTGACTAAAACCGAAACGGACTAAAACCGAAGCAAGATTTCCCATAAGAAATAATGTAAATTCAATTAATCCGTTCCAGACACCCAAAAATATTGACAAAAAATACATTTTATAGAGAGTCAATCCCACTTCTGGCCACAAGATGGTGCTCCAGAGGTATTTTTGGCAGACAAATTGTTTAAACTGCTGAGAAGGGAGAAAGATTAACAGCACAGTCAAGATGCAAATCTTCAGCAAAAAAACATCCAGAAATTTTTAAAGAAAACAGAAAAAAAAAAGAAGGATCCACAAAAAAAAAAGGCACCAGCCACAGCCACCGGAAACACCACTCTCCCGCTCAGCACAGCAAACACACAGATAACCTAGGACACTAATCTGATCGCTGACTCCGTCTCAACAGCGTACCCCGCAAGAGAAAGAACTGCCTGCCACATTCATTCAACATCTCCTGCTTACCCATTCAATATCTCCTGCTACCCTGCTACCTCCGAGCCTGAGGGGGCGCTCCAGAAAACAGGCAGGCGGTGGAGAGATCGGGGCCTTCCTCTCTGCAATCCTTGCATCTCTGGCTCGAGGATGTTGCTCCATTTCAACACGCGATCGGTGAGTCGGGGGGGGGGGGGTAGTGCTGCCGGGACTGGGCAGGCAAGCGTGTACTGTATTGCAGTACGAAAACCGAGGCGATGGACGAAAACCGAGACAAGATCGCCGTCTGAAAACACGTCGAAAACCGAAACCGACGAAAACCGGGGCAACCGAAAACCGAGGTTTGACTGTACCTTAGATCATCGATGGGCCAAGAATGTTTGTCCAACTTGGCAATTTTGTCTATTGAACATGAAATAGCTAACACTCTCAGTTACAACAGTGTCATTGATGATTTTGCTGTGCAGAAAGCAGGGAAAGTAATTTTGAAATAATTGAGTTGTCGATTGGATTTGTGCTCCAGGTCTTCTTTATTAGTTTGGTTGGTAAACTTTGGTTTAAAACCCTATAACATTATAGTAAACATTTACCAAAGACCAGTTTTCTACTTATTGATTTTGCTTTTGTGGATAGTGAAGTCACATTTGGCAAAATTTAAATATAAGCTAGATTTTGTATCAAGATGACACCTACGTTAGTTTCAACAGCTCCTTGTAGACTGTTACCTGATAGTGTTTTTACATGATCATATTAGACAATAGACCTGTATAAAGTTGACTGTGGGTTGCATAGACTCATAACTTTAGTTAACTTTATAGAGACCTATTTTCTAATATGACCATTTTTTTGTTTTATGATATTTTCAGTTTGTTATTGTCTAATTTATTGTTATGAATGTTATTTTGTAAGCCTCTTAGATTTTGATAAGCGGCATAGAAATGCTTTTAAATAAATCAAATATGTAACTGATAAAAGTCTGATGTCATGGGGGGGGCACCAGTTTCACAAGTCGCACAGTGCGCAGTTATAGCTTGGTACGGCCCTGTCACACAGTTCCAAAAGTTTGATCCTCCTTACAGCACAAACACCCCATCTTTCCATTGGAAACACGTGAGTTACAGCAGGCTCTCCATGAATGCCTTCAGGCTGCTGGGCAAATCATAGACTTGGTTCTATTGCCATATTTCACTCATACCACTGCCAGGAATTAAAAGACAAAGTCAATGCCCTTTTGCACAAGCATGGCACAATAAAGCACCATGGCTCTTCTGCTTTCTATCACTTTAGACAAATAGTCATTAAACAGTAGCACCTTAGAGCTCTTATAGTCCAGATTCCTTTTATTTTTATAGGCACGTTGTTAAGTATGTGAGCCATCACCTGCTTTGGTCTCTGAGAGATGGCCCTTTCTTGGGCCCACACAGTGTACTCTTTCTACCCATGAGTGGTTGCCCTGTGAATCAAGGCCCAGAGCATCTAGCAGCCAGTGCTTGTTAATTTCCTAAAGCTCAGCATCCATAATGCTCTCTGGTAGGCATACAATCCTAATGTTATACCACCTTCCTCTGTTCTCTTGGTCTTCAACTCTGTTAAGAAGGGTCTTATATGATTGCTCCAGGCCGTTCAGCTGCACTTCCACTGCATTGGTTCTAATCTCTCCTGATACAATGCACTGTAAACATGCAGATTGAGCCTCTATCCCTCCCTTTAGAGTATCTAGGGTTGCCAACTGGCCGGTTTTCAGCTGGCCTGGCCGGTTTTTCCACAGCCAGGCCGGCTGCCGGCGCAGAGGCAAAACCGGCTTTTCTCCGCTTCAGAGGGAGCCGGGGAAGCCCGCGCGAGGCCCAGGCTCCCTCTGAACAGCCACCAGCGTGAAGAGCCTTTACCTTCACGCTGGCGGCTGTTCCTGTGAAGCCGCGAATGCTGGGAAAGGTTAAAGGTTGCCCTTTAACCTTTCCCAGCAGTCGCGGCTTCACCGGCACCGCCGCCCGCGGGAAGGAACCGGCTCGTCCCGCGGGTGGCTGTTCAGCGGGCGCCGGGGCCTCGCGCGGGCTTCCCCAGCTCCCTCTGAAGCCTCAGACAGCCGCGATGCTGGGGGGGGGGGGGGGCAAGGACTGCATTGGCTGTGAGAGGGGGGACCAGGACGAGAAAAGGGCGAAGGGGGGGGGGACTTAGACTGGAAAAGGGCTAAGGGGGGGACTTGGACTGGAAAAGGGCTAAGGGGGGGGACTTGGACTGGAAAAGGGCTAAGAGGGGGGGCTTGGACTGGAAAAGGGCTAAAGGGGGGGGACTTGGACTGGAAAAGGGCTAAGGGGGGGGGGACTTGGACTGGAAATAGGCTGTGATGGGGGGGGGACCTGGACGGTAAAAGGGTTATGGGGGGGGGACATGGACTGGAAATGGGTTGTGATGGGGATGGAGGGGACCTGGACCAGAAAAGGGCTATGGGGGGGGTGGAACTTGGACTGGAAATAGGCTGTGATGGGGGGGGGACCTGGACTGTAAAAGGGTTATGGGGGGGGCATGGACAGGAAATGGGTTGTGATGGGGGTGGAGGGGACCTGGACTGGAAAAGGGCTATGGGGGGGGACTTGGACTGGAATGGGCTATGGTGGAGGACGGGGGATCTTGGACTGGAAATAGGCTGTGATTAGGGGGACTCGGACTGCAAATGGGCTGATGGTGCGGGGGGACTCGGACTGCAAATGGGCTGTGATGGTGGGGGGGGGGCCTAGGACTGGAAATTGGCTGTGATGGGGGACTTGGACTGGAAATGGGCTGTGATTGGGGGGGGGAGCTAGGACTGGAAATGGCCTGTGATGTGAGGGCTAGCACTGGAAATGGGCTGATGAAGAGCTGGAATAGGACTGGAAATGGGCTGATGTGGGGCATGGGAGAATGGGACTAGAAGGGAGTGGATGCTGGGTGGGCCTAGAACTATAAGGGAATTGATTTGGGGGGAGGACTAGAATGGATGGGGAATGAGAATGGAGAGGGGAAAAAATATTTTGTGTGGAAGAAAAGTCTATGATGGGCCGGTATTGGGAGAGTAAGAGGGGCTTGAGAATGGAAGGGTGAAATTTAAACGGATGATAAAGGAATAAGGAAAGAATTGGGGGAAAGAGCAAAAGGGAAACAATCAGTATGTTAAAGCAGAAATAGAGAGAGAATGGAAAACATCTAAAAGAGAAGAAAGGACAAATGGATAGCTCGCAGAAGACACGAAGAAACCAGAAGAAAGTGACTGGAGCAACTGAAAAATAAAACGCCCAAACAGAAGGTAGAAAAATACTTTTTATTTTGAATTTATTAACTGGAATATGTCTGGTCTGGGAAGTGTGTATTGCTAACATCTTTGCGTTTTTGTTTAGTGCAAGAGGACATTACTTTATAGTTTTATTTCTCCAGTGTTGTACATTTCATGTTTGGATTTTGGGGTTCCCAGTTTAATTATTATCTGACCAAGGAAGTTAGCCTACACGTATCCTCAGTAATTTTTGTGGGTGGGGTTGGGGCGGGGCAGGGGTGGGACTAGGGGCGGAGAATGGGTGGAGCATGGCGAGCCACAGGTGTCGGGTTTTTCTCGGTGAAAAAGTTGGCAACCCTAAGAGTATCTCATCCATGGGAGCTGGCATTTTCGTCAATTGATCATCCAGCACAGCTGCAAGTACCCATATGGTTTCATCCTGAAACACTGCTGTTGTCACCTCAGCACTCATCACCATCATGTGCTCCTGCTCATGTTGTCCTTTTGCAGGCTTAGGCAGCATGTTTATAATTAAAGTTCTCCACTTCAGCACTTCTAACTGCCCCAAAAAGAGTCCTGAACCAGTTCAGAAGCTTCAGCAAAATATTTCTAACTGATTGAGAGCAGTTGCACCTTTTTGTACACTTATCAAGGGGTTCCATGGAGCTCACCTCTGGGATGTCTGCTCTGCTCAACTCAGCTTCGCTTCATCACATGCCGCACCCCCCCCCCCCCCACACACATGTATTAAGCATTATTTTAATTGATCTTTTGTTTATTACCGTTTTTTAAGCTGACACAATATGAATGCAGTGCTCCTTTAAGTTCAATGCATACGTGAATCTGCTTAAACACTACTCAAACAGCTCTTCCTGGAAAAGGAGACCACTATGGCTTTCAAAAGAAGAAGCTGAAAAGGTGAAGAAAAAGAGGGAGGCCTTCATGAAATACAAGAGATCACAGAGAGAGGAAGACAGGCATCTACATTTGGAGAAACTTAGAGAAGCTAGCAAACCAGTCAGGAAAGCAAAGATTCAAAAAGAGGAGGAAATAGCCAATGCAATAAAATGGGGGGATAAGACATTTTTCAGATATGTTAGTGAGAAAAGGAAGAGCAAAAGTGGTATTGTCAGACTCAAGGGGGAAGGGGAGGAATATGTAGAAGCTGATGAGGATCAAGTGGAATTGCTTAACAAATATTTCTGTTCTGTGTTCACAGATGAAGAACCAGGAGCAGGACCTCAGAGAACACCCACAAACAGGAACAGAAGCGAGGGACATCTTAAACAAGTTTCAGAAGACTGTGTTTGTGAGAAACTAGCTCAACTTAAAGTAGATAAAGCGATGGGACCGGATGGGATACATGCTAGAGTACTGAGGGAACTTGGTGACGTTCTAGCAGCTCCACTGACTGACTTTTTCAATGCCTCATTGGAGTTGGGAGTGGTGCCAAAGGACTGGAGAGAGGCTCATGTGGTGCCTTTACACAAAAGCAGAAGTAAGGATGTGGTTAAAAACTACAGGCCTGTTAGTTTGACTTCGGTGGTGAGTAAATTATTAGAAACGCTGCTGAAAGAGAAAATAGAGAGGTTTCTGGAGTCCAGCGGATTACAGGATCCAAGGCAGCATGGATTCACCAGAAGCAGGTCTTGTCAGTCAAATCCAATTGATTTCTTTGACTGGGTGACCAGGGAGTTGGACCAAAGGAGAGCCCTAGATGTGGTGTATTTAGATTTCAGTAAAGCCTTTGACATTGTTCCTCACAGGTGACTTATAAACAAACTGAACACCCTAGGGATGGACCCTAAAGTTACTGCTTGGGTTAGAAATTTGTTTTGTGGGAGGTGACAGAGTACAGGTAAATGGAGCTCACTCTGAGGAGAAGGATGTTATCAGTGGTGTGCCCCAGGGA
Source organism: Ichthyophis bannanicus (assembly GCA_033557465.1). Classification (NCBI taxonomy): domain Eukaryota; kingdom Metazoa; phylum Chordata; class Amphibia; order Gymnophiona; family Ichthyophiidae; genus Ichthyophis; species Ichthyophis bannanicus. The sequence continues at coordinate 3,953,905 of JAWIIG010000036.1, read as the reverse complement.
TCTGTCCTTGGTCCGATTCTTTTTAACATCTTTGTTAGTGATATAGCAGAAGGGCTGTCGGGTAAGGTTTGCCTCTTTGCAGATGATACAAAAATCTGCAATAGAGTAGACACCCAGGAAGGTGTAGATAATATGAGGAGGGATCTAGCTAACCTTGAAGAATGGTCTAGAATTTGGCAGCTGGGATTTAATGTAAAAAAATGTAAGGTCATGCATTTCGGCTGCAGCAATCCAAGGGAGCAATATAGTATAGGGGGTGAAGTACTTTTGTCCACTAAAGAAGAGCGGGATCTAGGCATGGTTGTGTCTGATGATCTTAAAGTAGCTAAACAGGTAGAAAAGGCAACAGCAAAAGCTAGAAGTTTGCTTTGGTGCATACGAAGAGGAATGGCTAGCAGAAAAATGGAGGTGATAGTGCCTCTGTATAAGTCTTTGGTGAGACCTCATTTGGAGTATAGTGTGCAATTCTGGAGATTGCACCTTCAAAAGGATATAAACAGGATGGAGTCAGTACAGAGGGTTAAATGGTTAGTGGTCTTCATTATAAAGCATATGAGGACAGACTTAAGGATCTTAATATGTACACCTTAGGGGAAAGGCGGGATAGAGGTGATATGATTGAGATTTTTAAATACCTCTGTGGCATAAATGTACGGGGGGGGGGGGGGTGAGCCTCTTTCAATTGAAAGCAAGTTTTGCTACAAGGGAACATGGGATGAGGGTGAAGGGGGATAGATGCAGGAGTGATATGCAGAAATATTTATTTACAGAAAGAGTGGTGGATCTATGGAATAGTCTCCCAGTGGAAGTGGTAGAGATGAGGACAGTATCTGAATTCAAAAAAGCATGGGACAAACACAGAGGATCTCTAAAGGAAAAAAGGGGACTGTTGTAGTTGTTGATATGGAAGGACAGACTAGATAAGCCATGTGGTCTTTTTCTGTCAGCATATTTATATGTTTCTATCCAGTTACCATAGTAGAATGATGTTCAGTGAGTCAGACCTATGGGATCATCACTCAGTTTTTATAGCTACCCTGCCCTTCCACAACATATAAAGATACACAATTTTAACAGCTTAAATCTCACATTGCTGTGGCTAAGAGTGGATAATGCAGCCAACCCCAGAACTTTCTCAGTGTCTGTGTACAGTGCATTGTAAACAAAGTCTTCACAGCCTAGTACAGGCAACTCCTACCCTCCATCTCGGACTTTGACGATACCAGAATTCATGTGGGATCCATGACCTCATCAGGCCACCTCCGAGGCAAACCTCCACCGGATCTGAGGACACTTCTTCTGGCATCTGGGAGCTAGGAAGTCCCATATGTAAAGACTACATTCCTGCTTGTTCCAGGAGATAGTGTAGTTATTCACCTGTAACAGGTGATCTCTGGGAACAGCAGGAATTTAGTCTTCACATATGGATGACATCTGTACTGATGGAGCCCACACAGGAACACACCCCAGCATCCAATTGGAAAGCTTTTGGGAGCATTCCACTGTGCCTGCATGACTGTATTCCCGCCTTCCCAACTTCCTCTTCTCAGTTGAGTTTGTAGCTGAGAAAGGAGAGAAAAAGAAATCCTACAACTCCTAGGGAGGAGGGCAGTTGTAAAAACTAAATTCCTGTTGTTCCCAGAGATCACCTGTTACAGGTGAATAACTACGCTATCATTTATACCGAGGTAATCGGTCAGCATCCTCACAGGTTCCAACAAATTTGATTAATTGCTTGGAGAAACAATGCATACAGCTAGAATCTACATCAATTGGTCTCTCTACTTCCCTTCAATTTGGTCTTGTAAACTGCCGCTCCCTATGTAATAAAACGCTCCTGGTCAACAATCTCATTTTTCAAAGAAATTTGGATATGTTGTTCCTTTGTGAAACCTGGATAAAAGAGGGGGAGATTCCTCTAGTGAATTGCTGCTTTCCTCCAAACTATTCTGCCCTCTCCCTCCCCTGGGCCGGGCAGCAAGGAGAGGTGTAGCAGTAGCTTACCGCTCCTCCCTATGGTTTTCCCAATTTCAATCCTCTATTCTCCAGGTCCAAGCAGGAAGTCAGTCCTCACATATGGGTGACGTCGGTACCGACAGAGCCCCCATGCGGAGCATTTCCCCAGCTTTCAAAGAAAGCCTTTGGGAATGCAGCACGCATGCGCGGTCCCCTTCCCGCCCAAGGGTGCCATCTTGCTCAGCCTTCTTTTTTCCGCGGAGCCCAACGCAAGTGTGTCGTGGTCACCCATGAAAAAGTTGATTTTTTTCGGTGTGGATCCGTGTTTTTTCTCGGTTCGATGCCGGTTTCCCTTTCCTGCCTGGGCCCGGTACACCGGTATCGAGCCCGGACTTCATTTTTCGGTTTTTGTCCTTCGAGACTAGCGTTCGTGCCATTTTTCTATTTATCACTGGCAGCCCTGTCTTTTGACCTTGCAGGGGCTCTTTTTCCCCCGATGGCTGCCAGCGGGTTTAAGAAGTGTGATAGGTGTAAGAAACTTATGTCTCTCACCGACACACATGACTGCTGCCTCGGGCCCAATCATGACCCGATGATCTGTGGCCCGTGTGGGAAAATGTCCTCAAAGGCTTTGAGGAGCCGTTAACATCAGAAGGAAAGAATCTTCTCTGACTCCGCATCCGGTCAGGCCCGGACTTCGTCAGAGGCGTCGATGTCTCGGGACTCCGATCCCGAGCATCGCTGGGGATCCTCTGAAAGGGGATCTCCCTCGTGGGAGCACCGCAGGAAGAAGAAACCTGTGAGGGCGGCGTCGGTGGACGCACTTGGCTCCTCGAGGGCCAGGTTGCATAGCCCGACCGCCGTCCCGGGTCTTCGGAGTCGGAGAGGCCTGCGAAACAACCTCGTGTGGAGACAGAGGTCCCGACCCAAGTGAGTACTGTAATCCTCGTGGACTCTCCTCCGGGGGAGCCGCCGTCGGGGCCCGAGTCGGAGGCTGCTGGGTCTCCTGAGCTCGGACTCAGGTTGACGGCCTTGGAGAGCAGCTTGGCTGCCTTCATGGAACAGCAGTGGGAACTGATCGCCGGTCTCACCGGTGCATCTGCCCCGAACACCGGGACCTCAACGTCCAAGTCGACCCCGGAGGCCGAGCCGATCCTCGAGTCCATGTGGTCTCGAGTCGATCCTTGGCCAAGGTCTTCCTCGGCCTCCCGTTCGGGTCCGAGATCGTCGACGCCGGCCTGGGCGTTGGGGCAGAGAGCATCGATGCCTGCCCGTCCAGAGCCGCTCGATTCCTCCTTTGAGGGCTCGGGCTGGGAAACGGAGGATGAGGAGTCCCCAGACACGTTTCGGACCCGGTGTGTCCTGAACCTCGGAGAAGGTCCCCCCCCCCCGGAGAATACCCGGTTCCCGGATTTCGTGAGGGACATGGCCAAGGCTTTGGCCTTCCCCGCTGACCCCGAGGAGGAGCCTCGAGCCGAGGAGCTCGAGGCCCTGCAGTATGACTCTCCCCCCAAGGAGGCCTTTACTGTACCGGTTCCTCCGATGCTGGAACGGTTGCTCTTCCACATGTGGGAGGCGCCGGCTTTGACGCCGGTACTGAGCAAGCAGGTCGATTCCATCTATCGAGTCCGCAAGAGCCCCGGGTTCCAGAAGGCACAGCTACCGCACCATTCCATGGTTGTGGAATCGGCCATGCATCGGCTGAAGAGTCAGAAGATGCACTCCTTGGTGCCTCCAGGCCGGGAGGCCCGGAACCTGGATGCCCTCGGTAGAAAGTGCTTCCAGGACTCTATGCTTGCTTGCTTGCCGTGTCCAGACCTACCAGCTGTACATGGGCATGTACCTTCGAGACCTGGCAAAGGAGATTGCCGGGTTCTCTGCTGGTCTCTCCAAGGAACCTTTGCAGAGGTTCACAGCCTTGTCAACTGGGATCCGAGAATGCTCGAAGTTTGTCTCGAGCAGCTTATGATGGCTTCGAGGCTTCGGCCCGCGTAGCTGCGGGCGGCATCTGTGCACGCCGTCAGGCCTGGCTACAGTCATCGGACCTCAAGCCATGGGTGCAGGACAAGTTGGTCGATGTCCTCTGCCGAGGTGAAAATCTCTTCGGCAAGCCCATGGCTGAAAAGGCTGCAGAACTCGAGTCCGAGACTCTCACCAGGACAAGGCTGTCCAGGAAGACCTCTGCCCCTTCTCAAAAGAAGAAGGGCTCGGGAAAAAAGTCCTTTTACCTGAGGAAGTCATCTGCCTACCAAACCTATCCCCAGTACCAGGCCTCCACAGCTCCTCAACAGGGTCAGCAGGCCAAGGGGCAGGGACATGGGCCCTGTAGGCAGAAAATCCCCAAGTCACCAGCTCCGGCTACTGCACAGCAGGGAGCGGGGTTTTGACTCCAGTGGCATAGCCTCTCCTCCTCAGCTGGCTCCTCTAAGTCCCCGCGGTGGTCAGCCGTAACAAGGGATACCTGGGTGCTAAGCATAGTCCAGGTACCCCCCTCCTACTTTCCAGGGGAGCCTCCAAGACTCCCTCTACACAGGGACCTACTCCTGCAGGAGTTAGCAAATCTTCTAAAGGAACAGGCGGTGGAACTGGTGCCCCAACACCTGAGAGGTCAAGGCTTCTACTCCAGGTACTTCCTGATACCAAAAAGGACAGGAGGCCTCAGGCCCATCCTAGACTTGCGAAATCTAAACAAGTTCCCGGAGAGGGAAAAATTCAAGATGCTTACCCTTGGAATACTGCTGCCCTACCTCCTGCAGGGAGATTGGCTATGCTCCTTAGACCTAAAGGATGCTTATACTCACATCCTTATTCATCCAAACCACAGGCAATATCTCAGATTTGTGGTGGGAGGAAACCATTTTCAGTACAGGGTACTCCCTTTTGGCCTAACTTCTGCCCCCAGGGTTTTCACCAAGTGCCTAGCAGTGGTGGCGGCCTACCTCAGGGTTCAAGGGCTCTTTGTCTTTCCATACCTGGACGACTGGCTCATCAGGGGTCAGTCTCCACAGGAGACCAATCTCTCTTCTCCAGCATCTGGAGTTTGTCATAAACTTCGCAAAGTCCACTTTGCGTCCCTCACAGAACATAGAGTTCATAGGAGCAAGACTGGACACCCTTCAGGCAAAGGCTTTTTTACCTGTGGACAGGGCCCACAGACTGATGGATTTGGCCAGACAATTCCGCAGCAATTCTCTGGTCTCCACCAGACAATTCCTGAGGCTCTTAGGCCACATGGCATCCACAGTCCATGTAACTCCAAATGCCCATCTGCACATGAGGCCAGCTCAGTGGGGCCTCAGGACTCAGTGGCTGCAGGCCACAGGAAATCTGACGGACAAGGTGAGGGTGTCCCAGCTGTTAGCATCTTCTCTGCAGTGGTGGCTTCATCTTCCGAATCTGGTGCAAGGAGTGCCTTTTCAGGCACCTCCACACTCCCAAGTGCTGACAACCGATGCTTCTCTTCAGGATTGGGGTGCACATTGTCAGAGAGCATGCATTCAGGGCCTGTGGTCTCCATGGGAGGCCGCAAGGCAGATCAATCTCTTGGAGCTGAGAGCTATCCGCTTAGCCCTGCGGACTTTCTCTCATGTCCTCTCTCACCAGTCCGTCTTAGTTCAGACGGACAATCAAGTTGCTATTTTCTATGTAGACAAACAGGAGGGCACAGGGTCCCGCCCTCTCTGTCAGGAAGCACAGGATCTGTGCCTCCTGGGCAGTCAATCATGGCATACTTCTCAAGGCGGTTTATCTCCCTGGACAGGAGAATTGCCTGGCAGCCAGATTGAGCAGGATCCTACAGCCACATGAATGGCAGTTGAATCCTCTGGTGGTTCAACAAATCTTTCTCAGATGGGGTCTTCCAAACATAGATCTCTTTGCCAGTCCATTGAACCATCAACTGCCCAGGTTCTGCTCCAGACAACCGCATCCTCTCAGAGTAGCAGCGGATGCATTTCTCATTCCGTGATTTACAGCCCTCCTATATGCGTTTCCTCCCACGCCTCTAGTGCCCAAGACACTGTTCAAAGTGATCCGGGACAAGGCCTCGGTGATCCTGGTGGCCCCCAGGTGGCCAAAGCAACCATGGTTCCCACTTCTTTTGCAACTGGCGGTGGACACTTCTCTTCCTCTGGGGATGCAAACAGATCTCCTGTCTCAGGAGCAGGGCTCTCTCTTACACCCCAACCTCCAGTCCCTCAATCTGATGGCCTGGCTGCTGAAAGGTAGTTCTAGCACCCTTACTGCTGCCTAGGGAAGTGGAGGACATGGTCTTGGCCTCTAGGTGGCAGTCCACCCGGAAATCTTACGCCTTCAAGTGGCGTAGGTTCTCCACCTGGTGCGCTCAACACAAGGAGGATCCTTTCTCATGCCTGGTACCAGTGGTGCTGCAATACTTGCTTCACCTGTCCAACCTAGGCCAGTCTCTCTCAAGCCACCCTTTGGTTACTCGCTTCCTCAGAGGCCTGCTTTTGCTTAAGCCTCCGGTTCGTCCACCCGCCCTGAGTGGGATTTGAATGTGGTCTTGCAACAGCTTACTTGCCCACCTTTTGAGCCTATGGCTACTTGCCCTTTGCACTTTCTCTCCTGGAAAGCGTTGTTTTTGGTGGCTCTTACCTCAGCAAGGCGAGTGAGCGAGCTTCAAGCCCTGGTGTCAGATGCACCATAAACTAGGTTCTATAGGAACAGAGTAGTCTTGCGGACTCACCCTAAGTTCCTTCGCCTCCTTCCACCTCAATCAGGAGGTGGTTCTTCTGACTTTCTTTCCCAGGCCGCATGCCAGCCAGGCTGAAACAGTTTTGCATACCCTGGACTGTAGGAGGGCATTGTCCTTCTACCTTGACCGTACGCAGGGACACCGAAGGGCTGTGGAGCTCTTCGTCTCTTTTGACCCTAATAAGCTGGGGTTGCCTGTCTCTAAGCATACCTTGTCCATCTGAGTAGTGGACTGTATCGCTTGGGCGTATAGGGCAGCCGGCCTCTCCTTGCAGGGTTGAGTCACGGCCCACCGTGTCAGGGTGAAGGCTGCATCAGTGGCTCATCTCCGCTCTGTTCCGTTGGCAGACATGTGCCGGGCCGCTACTTGGTCTTCAAGCCAGACTTTTATGGACCACTACTGCCTTGAGAGGGAGTCCGGCAGGGACAGTGCTTTTGGTCAGGCGGTTCTCCATAATCTCTTTGAGGTATAGGCAACTCCTACCCTCTGGCCCTGGTGTTGGGCTACCATACGGGGGCGATATCAGAGAAGATTCTTTTCGCACATGCTGAGGCTGTAGAGGGAGCTCATTTTTTCAGCTTTGGGTCCCCGGTAGCCTTAAGCTGGAGAGTCCCATATGTGAGGACTGACTTGGTCCTGGAGAAAGCATAGTTACTCACCTGTAACAGGTGTTCTCCAGGAGCAGCAGGAATCAGTCCTCACAACCCTCCCTCCTCCCCTTGAAGTTGCAGTCATATAATTCATTTTCTTTTTTGCTGTCTTTTAGCTATGTCATCAGACTGAGCAAGATGGCACCCTTGGGTGGGAAGGGGACCACGCATGCTTGCTGCATTCACAAAGGCTTTCTTTGAAAGCTGGGGAAATGCTCCGCATGGGGGCTCCATCGGCGCCGTCACCCATATGTGAGGACTGATTCCTGCTGCTCCTAGAGAACACCTGTTACAGGTCAGTAACTACGCTCTCTTCGATATCCTGAGGTCCTCTTACTCTGCCTCCACTCCTCACCCCCTCTTCACTGTCTATTCATCTATTCGCCTCCTGCCCTCCATACACAGCTATGGGATGACCTGCCGGCAATTACTGACACAGTCCTACAATTCGCTCGTCTAATTGTGCTGGGAAATTTAAATATTCATTTCCATTCACCTTCTTCTGCTTGTGACCATGCCTTTATTTCCCTGATCCAGGACTTAGCACTTACTCAACACATTACCTCCCCAACTCATACAGCTGGCCATACGCTAGATTTAGTCCTCTCCTCATCCTCATCGTTAATCCAATTTTCCAGTTTTGAGGTGACTCCCCTTCCCTGGTCCGATCACGCTGTTATTCGGTTTTCTGTGCAGATACCCTCCCATCCTACACATACTTCTCTGACTCAACAGACACACCGTTGGGCCCGACGCATTTCCCCTCAGAAGTTGGAGCAATATCCCTCTGCTGATCAAATTTGCCCTCCTGACTTCTCTGATCTATCAACTGAGCAACAGGTCTCTTTATTGATCTCTTCATTTAGAGTGGCTTTAGACAAAGTTGCCCCTTTGCAGCTGAGGCCATCTGCCTGCTCTACCCTAATGTCGCAACCCTGGTGTCACTCAGGCCTCCATCTATTGCGCACCCAGCTATGGCACTCAGAGCACATCTGGTGTAAACATTGCACACCGGCATCTCTCCAGCTTTTTAAGACATCATATCAGGTTTTTCATACGCAGGTTCATCAGGCAAAGCACGAGCACTTCTCCACCATTATCTCTTTGGCTCCAAACTCTTCCCGCTGTCTTTATGCAGTACTAAAATCTCTGTCCACCTTGCCATCTCTGTCTTCTTCTGACTCCTATGAGAACCCTTCAGCCTCCCAGCTGGCCCTTTTCTTTGATGCTAAAATTCAAAATCTTCACTCCTCTTTCACCACCACCACTCCTCCTGCGGAAGCACCTTCCCTCTCTCCCCCTCCCTCTCCGTCTGTTACCCCCCCCCCCTTCTCTTTCCCACTCCTGGTCCATCTTTCGCCCAGTTTCCATCGTGGAACTTTCCAAACTAATTTCTACTTCTCATAAGATCTTCTGTCCATTAGACCCTATTTTTTCAGTTTGGATTGCAGAACCATCTTTAGCTTTCCTCCCCTTTGTCCTTGTCATCCTTAATGAGAGCTTATCATCTGGTGTTTTTCCCTCCACCTGGAAACATGCAATTGTCCGGTCCATCTTAAAGAAATCCTCCCTTGATTCTATGGTCTCTTTTAAACTATCATCCTGTCTCTAATCTGCCATTCCTTGCTAAAATTCTGGAAAAAGCCGTCTTTTCTCAGCTGTCCCATCATCTTGACTCAACCCACCTACTTCACCCCCGACAGTCTGGTTTCTGCACTGGTCACAGTGTCAAGACTGTTTTACTCTCTTTCCTTAATGACATTCACACAGCCCACGATCGTGGTGATATCACTTTGGCGGTGTCCCTTGATCTCTCTGCTGCATTCGACCTTGTTGATCATTCCCTGCTATTTTCACGTCTTCGGGACTCTGGACTTCATGGGATAGTCTATCTGTGGTTTCATTCCTATCTCTCCTCATGCTCCTTTTCAGTGCACTTCAATTCAACCTCCTCTGATCATGTCCCTCGGCACTGTGATGTTCCTCAAGGCTCTGTTCTGGCTCCTATTCTTTTTAACATCTTCTTAGCACCCTTAGTACATCTTATACAACAATTTGGGTTATCCGCATATTATTATTATGCAGATGACATTATTTTGCTCCACCATACTACCTCACATCACCAAACTACCTCTCCATACTCAACGACTGCTTGCAACACGTCTCCTCCTGACTGACCTCCAATTACCTGCATCTTAATCTGACTCTCGCGATCTGGTTCACTTTTGGTACTCCGTGTCCCACAGCTGCCCCAACTCTTGATATCCCCTTAGTCTCCTCTATTCATTACCTTGGCCTGATTCTTGACTCGGCACTTAACTTTCAAGAACATATCTTGCTCCTTTCTCATTGTTTTTTTTATCACCTCCGGCAGATACGTGCTATCCGTCCCTCCCTTTCCCCACAGGCCTTGACTACACTGCTCTTGTCTTTAGTTATGTCACATATAGATTTCTGTAACTTGGCCTTCTCTGGTAATACTAAAACTCAACTTCAATGCTTGCAATTAATACAGAAAACAGCCGCTCGGATTATAACCCATTCCTCCCGCCATGATCATATCACGCCAATTCTCATTCAATTACATTGGTTTCCCGTAGCCTATCGCTCCCAATACAAAATTTTAACAATAACCCATCGTGTTATACATACTGGTATTCCACAGCATTTGGTTGACTTATTGCAATTCCATACTCCCTCCTGCAGTCTTCGCTCTATCCATATTAACCGTCTGGTGCTCCCTTCTCCCTCCCGTGCACACCTCCAATCCACCTGACACTCTGCATTCTTCTTTTTGGGATCCTCACTATGGAACTCTCTTCCCTCCACAATATGGCAGGAACCTGTTTTCACTAAGTTCAAAACCCTTCTGAAGACCCACCTCTTTGAAACTGCCTTTGACTTACAGTCCACCATTACCTAACCTCTGCCCCCAGGCTCTTATAGGCACCTTGTCTCTTCTCTTTCTGTTCTGCTTTCTATTTTCTCTTTCCTGTCATTTAATGGAGTTCCTTTCCTTTTCTAAGGCCTATGGCCATTGTGTTTGTTATTAATTGTAAACCGCCCTGGATTAATAAGGCGGGGTATATCAAGTATTCCAATAAACAAACAAACATCTGAAAAGGTAACCCTACAAGCAGGTTTTCTGGAGGACACCACCATTGAAGGGATGTGGTTAGATGGGCAGTGACTTGGATCCAATCCCAGAAATGGCCCAAGGCCTCCTTTCACTGGGAAGCCAGAGTCCACTGGGATATCTGCATATGTAGTCAGGCATATGGAACGACATGCACTGTAGAGGTAAAGGAGCTGCAGCATCTCTCGGACTATCGGATGGTCTCGTAGGAGCATCTGGGATGCTAGTTTGACTAGACAGGCACAGCAGGATTGCCCTGGACTGTTGGGTGTCTAGTAGGGCTCCAATGAATTCTAGTTTTTGAGTTGGAGCGAGGTGGGACTTTGGGGAATTTATCACAAAGCCCAAGTGTTGTAGCACTGTGATGGTATGATGCAAGGAGAGCAGTAACTCTTGGGAGTTGTCTAAATAAGGGAAGACAAATATCCAAGAGTTCTTAGGTATGCGGCTGTAATGTGCACTTTGTGAAGACTCTTGGGGCAGAGGCGAGTACGAAGGGGAGGACTCTGTATTGGTAATGTTTTCCTTGAAAAGTGAAGCATAGAAATTTCCTGTGTCCCGAGTGGATGAGGATATGTGTGTACAGCTCTTTTAGATCTAGAGAACAGTGCTAGTCCCGACTCTGGAAGTAGGAAAGAAAAGTCCCAAGGGAGATCATCTTGAATTTTTCATTGACTAGAAACTTGTTGAGGTTTCTGAGGTCCAAAATGGACCTGTACCCTTCCGTTTTCTTTGGGATGAGAAAGTACGGAGAGTAGAAGCCCTTTCCCTGTTGGGACGTGGGGACTTCTTCTATGGCACCCTGAGACAGAAGAGGACACCTCATCCAGTAGGAGAGCAGTGAGTTGGGGTTGTGTTTATTTCCCCATGGAGGGGGGGGCGTAGTCTGTACCCTTCCTGGGCTATGGTTAATGTCCACTGCTCTGAAGTGATGAGAGCCATCTGTGGGTGTAGTGACAGTGTCTGCCTGCTATATTTTATTTTTATTTATTTTATTTTAGCTGTATTTATATCCCGCTTTTCACCGGGTCAAAGCGGTCAATTGGGGGATACATTTAACATGAGGGGATATGAGACACATACACTAATACTTACAGGGAACATGGACAATGGAGGGTTAAGTGGCTTGCCCAAGACCACAAGGAGGGGGTGGGGTTCCTCCAGAGGCAGGGTGGCAATGTTCTCTAGGAAAGAGTCAAAAACCAGACGCAGAATGTGGCTGTGGAGCTGGTTGAGATTTAGACACTTGTGGCTTGGGAGGTTGCTGTCTCTTTTGTGGGGCCTGACCCTGGTACTGAGAAGCAGGTAGATAAGAAAATAAGAACTTATTATTGTAGAAAGACTTCTTTGCAGATATTGCCTTCCTATCAGGGTCAGCTGTGACTCTGGACAGTCTCTTTTTGAGACTCTAATTGAGGGGCCTTATCATGCACGTCTTTGCCAAAGAGGTTCTTGCCTGTGCAGAGTATGTTGCCCAGCTTCTCTTGAACCCACTGTTCAAGATCTGAGGCCTGAGACCATGCAGTTCTAGGGGTCCCGATGCATATGACTGTGACCCAGCTTGTACATTCAAAGGCATCAAAGGTGGACCTATTGACAAATTTGGATACATTTTGGCTATGCTTGACTAAGGCAAGACAGTCTGCCCTCTTATTATCTGGGAGGAGAGGAGCAAAGGCCTTGAGATCCCTGAGTCAGACCAAGGTCCATCAAGCCCAGTATCCTGTTTCCAACAGTGGCCAATCTAGGTCATACGTACCTAGCAGTTTCCCCAAAAGAGACAGGTTCCACAGTGCTTGTACTGGGTCAAGCATTGATATCCTGGGTCCCTTCTTAATAATGGTTTATGGACCTTTCCTTCAGGAACTTGTCCAAACCTTTTTTAAACCCAGCTACAATAACAGCCTTTACTACATCCTCCGGTAATAAATTCCAGAGTTTGATTACACGTTGAGTGAAAAAATATTTTCTTTTATTAGTCTTAAATAGTTTAACCTGCAGCTTCATTGCATGTCCTAGTCTTTCTATATTCTGATAACGTAAACAATCGATCTATGTTTAACCGTTCCACTCCGTTCATTAATTTATAGACTTCTATCATATCTCCCCTCAGCCGTCTCTTTTCTAGGTTAAAGATCCCTAACCTTTTTAGCCTTTCTTCATAGGAGTATCCTTCCATCCCCTTTACCATTTTGGTGGCTCTTCTTGAACCTTTTCTAATAACGCTATATCCTTTTTAAGATACGGCGACCAGAATTGCAACAATATTCAAGGTGCGGTCTCACCATGGAACGATACAGAGGCATTATAATATCTTTTGTTTTATTTTCCATTCCTTTCCTTATGATACCTAGCATTCTATTTGCTCTCTTGGCCGCCGCTGCACACTGGGCCGAGGGTTTTAACATGTTATCCACAATGATTCCTAAATCTTTTTCCTGGGTGATGGTTCCTAATGTGGAACCTTGCATCGTGAAACCATAGTTTGGGTTGCTCTTCCCTAGGTGCATAACTTTGTACTTGTCCACATTAAATTTCATCTGCCATTTTGATGCCCATTCTTCCAATTTATCAAGATCCTCTTGCAATTTTCCACAATCCTCTTGGGTTTTAACAACTTTAAATAGTTCTGTGTCATCTGCAAATTTGATAACCTCACTCGTTATTCCCCTTTCCAGGTCATTTATGAATATGTCAAAAAGCAGCGGACCCAGCACAGATCCCTGGGGTACACCACTATTCACCTTTCTCCATTGGGAAAATTGGCCATTTAGCCCTACCCTCTGCTTTCTATCTTTTAACCAGTTCCGGATCCACAATAGTACACTGCCTCCTATCCCATGACTCTTTAGTTTTGCCAAAAGTCTCTGGTGAGGGACCTTGTCAAAGGCTTTCTGAAAGTCCAGATACACTATATCAACCTTTGTCCACCTGTTTATTCACACCTTCAAAAAACATTAGTAACATTAGATTAGTAAGACAAGATCTTCCTTGTCTAAAGCATGTTGGCTGTCTCCCATTAGGCCATGACTGAGTAATTTTATTCTTTATGATGGTTTCTACCATTTTTCCTGGTACTCACGTCAGGCTCACTGGTCTGTAGTTTCCCCGGATCACACCTGGAACCCTTTTTAAAAATTGCCGTTACATTGGCGATCCTCCAATCTTCAGGTATTACAGATGATTTTAATAAAAATTCACAGAATACTAATAGCAGGTCTGCAATCTCATATTTCAGTTCTTTCAACACCCTTGGATGTATACCATCCGGTCCAGGTGATTTGCTACTTTCAGTTTATCTAATAGTTGTAATACATCTTCCCGATGTATCAATATTTCCTTCAATTCTTCTGACCCTTTGAATACCACTTCAGTCATGAGTAACATCCCTACATCTTCCTCAGTAAAGACCGAAGCAAAGAATTCATTCAGTCTCTCCGCTATCGCCTTGTCACCTCTTAGTGCCCCTTTAACTCCTATATCATCTAATGGACCAACTGACTCTCTCATAGGCTTTTTGCTACAAATGTACTTGAAAACGTCTTTATTTCGCGTTTTCGCTTCCACAGCAAGCTTCTTCTCAAATTCTCCCTTTGCCTCCCTTATCAATGCCTTGCATTTGACTTGCCAGTGCTTGTGCTGTTTCCAGGTTTCATTGGCTCTTTTATCCATTTCCTGAAAGATGCATTTTTGGCGACAACAGCCTCTCTGACCTCACCTTTAAACCATGCTGGTAGTTTTTTGGACTTCCTTCCACTTTTCTTGAAGCGTGGAATACAGCTGGTCTGGGCTTCCAAGATAGTATTTTTTCAACAACATCCAAGCTTGATGTAAGTCTTTAACCTTTGCAATTGCTCCTTTCAGTTTTTTCTTAACTATTTTCCTCATTTTATCATAGTCTCCCTTTCAAAAGTTAAAAGGTGGATTTCCTTACTATCCCTCCTCCACTAATTAAATCAAATGCGATCATACTATGATCACTATTGCCAAGTGGCCCCAACACCCTTATCTCTTGCACGAGATCTGGTGTTCCACTAAGGACTAGGTCTAATATGGCTGCCCCTCTGGTCGGTTCATGAACCAGCTGCTCTAAGAAGCAGTCATTTATTTCATCTAGGAACTTCCTGCCGTGATACTGACCCAGCCGATACCGGGGTAATTGAAATCACCCATTATTATTACTGCGCTGTAACTTTTGTTAGCTTCCTTGACTTCTTTGAGCATTTCATCATCCATTTGTTCATTCTGGCCAGGCGGTCGATAGTACACCCCCACTGCCATCGCCTTCTCCTTTTTACATGGCATTTCAATCCATAGAGATTCTACAGCAAATTTTGTTTCCTGTAAAACTTTAATCCTTTCTGACTCAATGCTCTCTCTAACATAGAGCACAACCCCTCCACCAATTTGATCAGCTCTATCATTACAATATAGTTTGTACCCAGGTATCACAGTGTCCCACTGGTTGTCCTCCTTCCACCATGTCTCTGAGATTCCAATCATATCTAACCTCTAATTTAGTGCTATATATTCTAACTCTCCCATCTTATTTTTTAGACTTCTAGCATTTGCATGCAAACATTTTAGAGACTGTATTTTATTCATATTAATTTGGCTATTGGTAGACATGGTTAATTTTGGATCTTTAAGCTCTGTCTGCTCCATACTTGAGGGCATTTGGGCTACTTTACTCTTTTGTGGAACCTCTCTGCTTTTGGTTGGATCCTTCAAGGATACATTCTTCCGAACCATCTGCTCTTGGGCGACTGTCGGCTTTCCCCTATTATCTAGTTTAAAAGCTGCTCTATCTCCTTTTTAAAGGTTAATGCCAGCAGCCTGGTTCCATCCCGGTTAAGGTGAAGCCCATCCCTTCGGAAGAGCCCCTCCTTTCCCCAGAATGTTCCCCAGTTCCTAACAAATCCAAAACCCTCATCTCTGCACCATTGTCTCATCCACGCATTGAGACTCCGGAGCTCTGTCTGCCTTTTGGGTCCTGGGTGTGGAACGGAAAGCATTTCAGTGAACACTACCCTGGAAGTTCTGGATTTCAACTTCCTGCCTAAAAGCCTAAATTTAGCCTCCAGAACCTCCCTACCACATTTTCCTATGTCATTGGTATCGACATGTACCAAGACAGCAGACTCCTCCCCAGCACTATCTAAGACCTTATCTAGGTGTCGCGTGAGGTCCGCTACCTTCACACCAGGCAGGCATGTTACTAGGTGATCCTCATGTCCACCAGCCACACAGCTATCTACATGCCTAATGATCGAATCACCAACTATAACGGCTATGCTAACCCTTCCCCTCTTGGGCACATGGCCCTGGAGAAACTTCCTCGGTGTGAGAGGGTTTTACATCACCTGGAGGACAGGTCCTAGTTACAGGATCACTTCCTGCCACACCAGGGTGATGCTCTCCTGTCACGTGACCTCTCTCCTCCATGGCAACAGGGATGATGCCAGACTGGAGGTGGGACTTCAGGACTATATCCCTGTAGGTCTCGTCTATGTACCTCTCTGTCTTTCTTATGTTTTCCAAGTCTGCTACTCTAGCCTCTAGAGAACGGACTCGTTCCCTGAGAGCAAAGAGCTCCTTGCACCTAGTGCACACATAAGACCTCTCACCAACTGGGAGAAAATCATACATGTGACACTCAATGCAAAAGACTGGAAAGCCCCCATCTTGCTGCTGGACTGCTGTCTGCATCTTAGTTTTAAGCTTGTGTTTAGATCTTTAAGTTCTTTACTTACTAAGGGTTGCTATGGATACTTATACTAATAAAACTGTACCTAATACGTTTAATATACCTTGTTCACCTGAAGCTTAATTAATCTCAGGTCCTTAGTGTATGACTGATTTGGGTAATGAGCTTCACCTGAGAGCACCTCCTTTCCTTTAAGATCTGTAAGTACCTATAAAGCTTTGATTATCCCAGGGGTGGGTGGGTGTTGGTGAGGGAGGGATTGAGGAAAGTAGCACTTATTAAAAGAGGGCTGCTACACAGTACCCTGTCCTGTGCTGTGCTGCTGAGGTAAGCTGTGACCAACTTTCTGGGTGATTAACAGTCCTTGCTTGGATAGAAGGAGTCTTTCAAAATGGCCTTTTGACCTGCCACCTGGTGTTAACACCTATTGAAAATGTTTCACAGGTCTCTTGCCCCCTAGGTAGAAGGCCTCTTTGTAAAGGTCTCTAGAAGACTTTTTTTGTTGCTCAAAGAGTACTGATCCTGTTTTGCCTTTTATGCTAAGCTGTATTCTGATTTGATTTAAATTACAGCTCTTTGCTGCTGCTAGGCTCTGACTTATTATGAAATTTAAACTACAAGCTCTCTGCTGGGTTCTAAATTTAACCAGAAAGCTCTCTTCTGTGTTTTAAATTTAAACTAAAAGTACTTTGCTGATACTAGCCCCTGAGTGACTATTAAATTTAAACTACAAGCTCTCTGCTGGGTATGAAATGTAACCAGAAAGTTCTCTTCTGTGTTTTAAATTTAAACTTAAACTGCTGCTACTAGGCCCTGACTGATTTAACAAAAAACAGTGGGTTCACAGATTAATTAGCTTTAATACAAAGAAGTCCTTCCAGAAAATTCCCAGAAGTATATACTCACAATTGCAGATCTCTCTCGAGAAGTAACAGTACCTTTTTCTAGTCCTTCAAGACTGAGGATCACAGAGTTCTGGTTGAGCTATTTATGCCTGTGCTGCTGAGGAAGCCGTGACCAACTTCCTGGGTGATTAACAGTCCTTGCTTGGATAGGAGTCTTTCAAAATGGCCTTTTGACCTGCCACCTGGTGTTAACACCTATTAAAAAAGTTTCACAGGTCTCTTGCCCCCTAGGTAGAAGGCCTCTTTGTAAAGGTCTGTCAGAGAGTGCTCCAAGTACTTATCTCGAGCCACTTACGACGGCTTCGAGTCCAGCATAAGGGTGGCCACCACAGGCATTGGCGCTCAATGCCAGGTCTGGCTCCAATCATCAGACCCCTCAAGTAATGGGTGCAAGAAAAGCTCCTTGACGTCCCTTGCCTCGGGGAGCAGCTTTTCGGCAAGTCCATGGAGGACAAGGTGGCCAAGATCGAGACCGAGTACGAGACTTGGACTTGACTCTCGAGGAAGACTTCCACTCTTCCAAGGAAAAAGCTTACAGGAAAGAAACATCCTTTCCAGAGAAAGGACCAACCCTATCGAGGCTATCCTCCATTCCCGGACCCCCCAGCATAATGGAGGCTATCCTCCATTCCCAAACCCCCCAGCAGAAGGCCCATGCAAGCCCAAGGGCCCTAAGCCCGAGACTCCAGCCCAGCCTGGAACGGGGTTTTGACACCCCCAGCATTCATCCCCTGGAGGGTCAGCTGCCCACAGGTGGGTGCTTGGTTTACTTTGCCCATTCCTGTGTAAAATAGCTAATATGTTATCCAAGTTGAACGCCCTGTTATCTGTAATTACGGTGTAACCCCCACCGTAAAATCTCATTGATGTTCTATGTAAACCGCACTGATGTCGAATACCGCGGTATATGAGTATTAAATTAATAAATAAAAATAAACAAGTGGATCTCCTTCACTACAGATTCTTGGGCACTACAGGTGGTAAGGGAGGGTTACCTCATCCACCTGGACCAAACACTTCTACCCTTCTTCCCTGGGGAGCCTCCAAGTCTCCCCTGCACCAGACCCTGCTAATGCAAGAACTTGCATGCCTTCTCAGGGACAGGGCTGTGGAGCCTCTACCACACCACCTGAAAGGAAAAGGGTTTTACTCCAGTTACTTTCTGGTCCCGAAAAGAACAGGAGGACTAAGGCCCATCCTGAACCTGAGAAACCTGAACAAATTCCTGGTGGGGAGACATTCAAGATGCTCTCCCTTGGAATATTGCTGCCCTACCTCCAAGCAGGGAGATTGGCTATGCTCCATGGACCTGAAGGATGCTTATACCTACATCCTTATCCATCCCAGTCACAGGCAGTAACTACTGTAAGATTCATGGTTGGGGCGACCAATACCAGTACAGGGTACTTCCTGTCGGCCTAGCCTCCGCACCCAGGGTCTTCACCAAATGCCTAGCAGTGGTGGCTGCCTGCCTTGTCTTCCCTAGACGACTGGCTAGTAAAAGGCCACAAGCTGCACCATCAAGATCCTTCAACATCTGGGATTCGTGATAAATCACCCAAAATCCCACCTCACTCCAACACAAGACTTGGAGTTCATAAGGGCTCACTTGGATACCCTCCAGATCAAGGCTTTCCTCTCCCTGGATAGGGCAAATCGCCTCACGGCCCTGGCAGTCGAGATACAACGCTGCCACACCATGTCGGCACGGTCCATGCTTCATCTCCTCGGCCACATGGCCTCCATGGTCCATGTGGTCCCCAATGCCCGCCTCCACATGGAGGCGGCTCAGTGGTATCTCTGCTCACAGTGGACCCAGGCCTTGGGCTAGCTTCAGGACAGTCTCGGTGTCCCGTCAGCTGGTGGAAGAACACGCAGCACCCGCTAAAGGGCATGCCCTTCCAGCTCCCAAGCCCCCAGAGGGTCTTCACGATTTTATTTATTTATTTAGACAGTTTTGTATACCACCTTATCCTTCAATCAAATTGGCCACAACACAATTGGGGGATACATTTAACATGAGGGGATATGAGACACATACACTAATACTTACAGGGAACATGGATGCTTCCCTGTTGGGCTGGGGCACCCACGGTGAGGAACTGTACCCAGGGGGTCTGGCCACTTGAGGAAAGCCAACAGCAGATCAACTTGCTAGAGCTCAGAGGCATCTTCCTTGTGCTGAGGGCATTCCAGCACCACCTGCAACATCAGTCAATTCTTGTCCAGACGGAGAATCAGGTCACAATGTTCTACCTGAACAAGCAGGGGGGTACATGCTCCTATCGCTTGTGCCAGGAGGCAGTGGCCCTCTGCTCCTATGTGACCTGGTAGGGTATGCTCCTCAGAGCGGTATACCTTCCAGGCAAGGACAACACCCTGGCAGACCAGCTGAGCAGGGTCCTTCAACTATACGAGTGGTGCCTGGACCCCAGGGTGGCACAGCAATCAATGCTCACCTACTGCATTTCTGTGGCTCTCACCCGCACCTGGATTGGATAGCAGTGGATGCCGCCTTCATCTCATGGTTGGAAGGCCTACTCAATGCCTTCCCTCCCACATCTCTGATAGCGCAGACCCTGTTCAAGGTCCAGCGGGACAAGGCTTCCCTCATCCTATTAGCCCCCAAGGTGGCCCAGGCAGCCTTGGTTTCCTCTACTGCTTTGACTCTCAGAGTCTCCAGTCCCTCTTGGAAGTCTCCCAGGACCTTTAACCTAGGAGGAGGGCTCGATCCTCCATCCCAACCTGGGATCCTTATCTTTCACAGCATAGCTGCTGAATGGGTCGGTTTAGCACCAGTTAATCTTCCTCGAGAGGTAGAAGTCGTCCTCCTGGCCTCTCGCAAGGCCTCCATGAGACAGGCCTATGCCTTCAAGTGGCGCAGGTTCTCATAGAACAACGGGTGAATCCATTCTTCTGTCCAGTGCCCACAGTGCTTCAATACCTGCTCCATCTCTCGCAGTCCGTACTCAAGTTCAACTCACTCAGGGTGCATCTGAGTACCCTCTCTGTGAACCACCACTCCTTAGAGGGCATGCCTCTATCCATGCAGCCCCTCATCACCCAATTCATGCAGGGTTTGATGCTATCTAAGCCTCCCATCTGTCTGCCCCCAGCAGAATGGGATCTTAATGTGGTCCTGGCACAGCATACCAAGTCGCCTTTCGAGCCCTTGGCTACCTGCCATCTGCGATAACTGTCCTGGAAGGTGGCCTTCCTGGTGGCACTCACCTCTGCATGCAGATTCAGTGAGCTCCAGGCCCTGGTGGACAAGCCAATGTACACCAGGTTCTATAAGAACAGGATCGTGCCCCACACTCACCCAAAGTTTCTTTTGAAGGTGGTAGTACTTCCTACTTTCTTTCCACGGCCCTACACCGACAAGGCATCGGCCGTTCTCCATACTCTGGATTGCAAAATGACCCTGTCCTTTTATCTATAGCGTACTCAGGGCCACTGCAAAGCCTCACAGCTTTTTGCCTCATATGACCCCGGTCGTCTGGGGGAAGCTGTTACCAAATGGACTCTGTCCATCTGGATGGCAGACTGCATCGCCTTTGCCCACAAACGAGCGGGGCTACAGTTGGAGCGCTGGGTCACAGTGCATAATGTCAGAGCTATGCAACCTCTGTCATGAGCCTTTGCTCGGTTCCCATGGTAGACATCTGCCAGGCTGCCACCTGGTCTTCAGTCCACACTTTTGCAGCTCACTAAGGGAGGGAGTCCCAACAGGGCAATTCCTTTGGCCAGGCTGCACTCCATAATCTGTTTGGGGTTTAGGCAACTCCTACCCTCCTACCCTTCTTGTTCAGGCTACCGGAGCCATGGTTCTCCATGGACACTGGGGTCCTCAGAGTCGTTTGCAGCTGCTCACGGCTGGGCCATGTATTTTCTACAGGTTCTTGGTGGAGTCCCATATTGAGAAAGCATAGTTACTCACCTGTAACAGGTGTTCTCCAGGAACAGCAGGAATCAGTTCTCACAACCCTCCCTTCTCCCCTTGGAGTTGCTGTAATATTTTTTGCCATCCTTTTATCAGCTCTAGCTATGTCATCTGACTGACCAAGATGGCATCCTTGGGCAGGAAGGGGACCACGCATGCATGGTGGCATCTCCCAAAGGCTTTCCTTGAAAGCTGGGGAGATGCTTTCGTGAGGGTTCCATTGGTGTCACCCATACGTGAGGACTGATTCCTGCTATCCCTGGATAGGTGAGTAACTATGCTTTTTATGCTGATAGCAAATTAATTGTGAAAGGACTAGCAGCCGAATACTTCCATCATTACCAGTCCTCACTAATGTAACAGCACTTCTGCCCTACTTGCTGTGTAATTCACCAGCTGTATGGCTTTAAGTCCTTTAGGAAATTATCTGATCAATATTCAGATCCAGCAGCAAGTTTTTAAACATCGGCTGCGGCATTTAAAAAATATAGATACAGTTATCCAGGCAGGTGGTAGTGTTGAATATATGTAGAAAGAACTCATCACCAGTAGCTATACATGTAAAGTGGCATTTTAGAAAGGGCATCCAAGTGTAATCTGGGACATTCAGTACAAAACATGCAGAAAAACACCAGGGACATCTATATTTGGTCTGATTTTGGAAACAGATGCCCTCGACATGGGTGTTCATGCTGGCATCCACATAGACATCTCTGCCCCACCTTTACATCTCTCACAGCCCACATTCCCCATCAATGTTCATTGTCAACATAGAAAATGTAAGGGATATGCGTGTATCTCCTCCTCTGTACCCTCTAGATCAGGGGTGGGCAACTCCGGTCCTGGAGGGCTCCAGACCATTCAGGTTTTCATGATGTCCTTAATGAATATTCATGGCCCTATTTCCATACAATGGAAGGCAGTGGATGCAAATAGATCTCATGAATATTCATTAGGGAAATCATGAAAACCTGAATGGTCTGTGGCCCTCCAGGACTGGAGTTGCCCACCCCTGCTCTAGATATTTGGCTAGCAAGGCGAGCACTTTTTGAAAGCCTATTCATGCCTGGAACAGGACACGGCTCAGGATATGAAGGACGCTTCTGAAATCAGGTGAGGACATCAAGGTTCTTGGGAATGTCCTGGTCACATCTACACCACATCCCCATTCTGATTTAGACATTCTTGCACCGGGGGCCTCTTTGAAATTGCTATCTAAAATGGCTCTGAGGACATCTTCATGCTTTGGATGTCTGCATGCCCATTTTCAGATGTCCAAAGCATGAATAAGGCTTCTAAAATGAATAGTGATATTCAACTGCAATGTGTATAGTTAAGTGGTTAACGTTAGGCCCGCGTTTTACAGGCTTAAACAAACAGCTTTGCTATATGGATAGTTAGGCTGAACATCCTCCCTCGACCCTGCTACTAACTGGCTAGGTGCCACCATGTTTAGGGGGATTCAGCAGCACTATCTGTATGGTGTTTGGGGTTTTTTATGTTTAGCAGCAGCAACAAAATGTATATGTGCCTTTGAAAAGTGATCCATATATTTCAAAGACTTACACAATCTGAAGATAAGGTCATCATAGAAAGCATAGTTACTCACCTGTAACAGGTGATCTCTGGGAACAGCAGGAATTTAGTCTTCACATACGGGTGATATCGGTACCAATGGAGTCCATGCAGGAACGCTCCCCAGAATCCAATAGGAGAGCTTATGGGAGCATCCCACTGTGCCTGCGTACTTGCTGTCCCGCCTTTCCAGCTCTCCCTCCTCAGTTGAGTTTGTAGATAAGATAAAAGAAGAGAAGGAGAAGAAGAAGAAAAAGACCTACAACTCCTAGGGGAGGAGGCTGAGTAGTGAAGAATAAATTCCTGATGTTCACGGAGATCACCTGTTACAGGTGAGCAACTACGCTATCTCCAGAAACAAGCAGGAATGTAGTCTTCACATATGGGACTCCCTAGCTTGAAGATGCTAGAGAAATGACCTCAGAGTTGGCTGTGGAATCACAGATCATGTATCCTCCAAGGATGTCTGGTATTGAAACCCGGGACAGAGGGTAGAGGTTGATCTAAGTCTGAAAGAGATGCTGAAGAACTGCTTGGCTAAACAAGGCATCCCAGCAGGAGTCTTTGTCCAGGGAATAGTGAGCAGCAAAAGTGTGGACAGAAGACCAAGTTGCTGCTTTGCATATCTCATCAATCGCTACAGAGCATAGATTTGCCATAAAGGCAGCTATGGCCCAAACATTATATGCAGTGATGTGACCTTTGAGAGAGTCCTGCCTTTTCATAAGCAAAGGAGATGTAGTCTGCTATCCATCTGGAAAGAGTACGTTTGACGAGTCACCTGGGGTTGCCGGTATCCAAAGGAGATGAAAAGGTGGGAAGCTTTTCTGTGCTCTTGAGTTCTCTGGAGATAATAAGCCAAGGTATGTTTGCAATCCAGAGTGCAAAGGGCTGCCTCTGCCCTAGAGGAATGAGGTCTAGGGAAAAAGACAGGAAGGTAGACAAACTGGTTTAAATGGAAGGGCAATACCACCTTCAACATAAAGTGAGGGTGAGTTCTAAGGACTACCTTATGGTGGAATCGTGTATAAGGAGGGTCAGCCACCAAAGTTCTTTAGGTCCAAAATGGGTCTGTACCCTCCTGTTTTCTTTGGAATGAGGAAGTAAGGAGAATAAAAGCCCATTCCCTGCTGGGATGGTGGAACCTCCTCTACTGCACCCTGAAGAAGGCAGGTGACCTCTTGCAGCAACAGAGCAGTGAGGGGGGGCTGAGAGTGAAACTCCTGGAGGAGTCTGGGGGGGGGGGGGTAGGGCTGACTGCGTAGACGAAGCTTGTAACCTCCCATACTATGGACAATGTCCACTGCTCTGATGTGATAAGATGCCACCTGTGGGCAAAGTGACAGAGTCTGCCAGGGATGTGGACAGGATCTGGAATCTCCAGAGGCAGAACAGCTATGTTCTCCAGAAAGGAGTCAAAGACCCTGAGGAAGCTGGGTCTGCTGAGGTGGCTATGACTTAGGAGTCTAGGCCTTCTTTTGCTGGTTTACTGGCTGTTGCCCCTTCTGAGGAGCATGGTATTGACACTGTACAGCAGAGGTGTAAGAAGGATAGTACCTCTTCTTTTTATTGAAAAAAGCTTTCTTTGCTGCTTTTTTCCTAGCTGGGTTGGCAGTAGATCTAGACAGCCTATTAAGAGTGGTGTTCTGGTGTTCTCAGATTCTAACTGAGAGGCCTTGTCCTGCCAATCCTTGTCAAAAAGGTTTTCAACAGTGCAAGGGATATTACCCAGCTTATCTTTAATTTAATTTAATTAACAGGTTTTTTTATACCGCTTCTTCCATTGATCAGATGCGGTTTACATATAACAACAATCAACAGAGTAGTCTGTTTTACATATAACAGTAGTAACTTGGAGGTTGCATTTACTATTTAACAGTTAACAAGTAACAATTAGAGAACTATATACAATTGTACAGGATTAAACTATATACAGAGTTATTTGTTGTTCAGTTTTCAATGCATTATTTTAGTGTCACAGTACTTCATTCCTTATCTTAATATGTGTCATCTATGGTAGAGTTATCCTTTATCGAGCTGGGAGGAACCCATTGTTCAAGATCCAATGCTTGGAGCCAAGCAATCCTGTGTGCACCGATGCAGATAGATGAAGTTCTGCTGATGCACTCAAAACAGTCAAAAGTTGCCCTTTATCTTTTATCTTTATTTAACACTTAATATACTGCCAGAAAACTAGGTATGCGGCGGTTTACAATAAAACAAAGGGATACTGCTGGAGAAAAAGGAACGGAAGAAGAACGCCATTCATTGTCAGGAAAGAGATAGCATTAAAGGAAGAGACAGCGGGCAGCGATAGTAACAGTAAGAGTGAGAAGTTATCAGTTATCAACGAGGGGGGGGAGGGAGATCAAAGGCTGTGCAAAAAAGGTGAGTCTTGAGTTTAGCTTTGAAGGTGGAAAAGGAAAGTTCCAGACGAAGTGCAGATGGCAGAGAATTCCATAGGCAGGTGCCAAGAAAGAAGAAGAGTGGAGGAGTGGCCTAGTGGTTGGGGCAAGGTACTTCAGGCCGGAAGGTCGGGGGTTCAAATCCCACTAGAGGACAGCAACCTTGGGCCGGAAGGACTGGGGTTTCTAGTCCCACAGGTGCTCCTTGTGGTCTTGGGCAAGCCACTTAACCCTCCATAGCCCATGTTCCCTGTAAAATAGTTATCTCCAAGTTATAATGCACTGTTCAATGTAATTTCAGTTTGTTCAATGTAAACCGCACTGATGCAGAATAGCGCGGTATATAAGAGAATGTAAATAAATAAATAAATAAGACAGAAGAGCATGTGGACTCTAGGCGAGCCTGAGAGGGGGAAGGGAGGAATAACCGGTTGGCGTGAATTGATCTAAGGAGTCTTGGAGGGCAATGAAAATGGACTAGATCGGAGAGATAGAGTGGAATACCGGTATGAAGTGATTTATAAACAAAAATGAGGATCTTATATTGAATTTGGAAAGGAATAGGTAGCCAGTGTAGAAGAGTGAGAAGGGGAGTGATATGGGCAAACCTAGAAGTGTGAGTCAGAAGACGAGCAGCAGTGTTGTGAACTAACTGAAGTCTACGGAGTTGGTTGAAGGGAAGATCAGCAAGAGATGCGTTGTAATAGTCCAGGCGAGAAACAACAAGAGAAAGGAGTACTGTAGTTAAAGAGGAAGGAGAGAGAAAAGGGCGAACTGCACGGAGTTGCCTTAGGGTACAGGAGTGCTGAACAACAGAAGAAATGTTATCTTTAAAGGTCATAAGAACATAAGATATGCCATACTGGGTCAGACCAAGGTCCATCAAGCCCAGTATTCTGTTTCCAACAGTGGCCAATCTAGGTCATATGTACCTAGCAGTTTCCCCAAGAGACACAAGTTCCACAATGCTTGTACTGGGTCAAGCATTGATATCTTCGGTCACTTCTTAATAATGGTTTATGGACCTTTCCTCCAGGAACTTGTCCAAACATTTTTTAAACCCAGCTACACTAACAGCCTTTACTACATCCTCCGGTAACAAATTCCAGAGTTTGATTACATGTTGAGTGAAAAAATATTTTCTTTTATTAGTCTTATATAGTTTACCCTGTAGCTTCATTGCATGTCCCCTAGTCTTTATATATTCTGATAAGGTAAACAATCGATCTACATTTACCCGTTCCACTCCATTCATTAATTTATAGACTTCTATCATATCTCCCCTCAGCCGTCTCTTTTCCAGGTTAAAGAGCCCTAACCTTTTTAGCCTTTCTTCATAGGAGTATCCTTCCATCCCCTTTACCATTTTGGTGGCTCTTCTCTGTACCTTTTCTAAAATCGCTATATCCTTTTTAAGATACGGCGACCAGAATTGCACACAATATTCAAGGTGCGGTCTCACCATGGAACGATATAGAGGCATTATAATATCTTTTGTTTTATTTTCCATTCCTTTCCTTATCATACCTAGCATTCTATTTGCTCTCTTGGCTGCCGCTGAACACTGGGCCGAGGGTTTTAACATGGTAGCCACAATGACGCCTAAATCTTTTTCCTGGGTGGTGGTTCCTAATGTGGAACCTTGCATCGTGTAACCATAGTTTGGGTTGTTCTTCCCTAGGTACATAACCTTGCACTTGTCCACATTAAATTTCATCTGCCATTTTGATGCCCAGTCTTCCAATTTATCAAGATCCTCTTGCAATTTTTCACAATCCTCTTGGGTTTTAACAACTTTAAATAGTTTTGTGTCATCTGCAAATTTGATAACCTCACTCGTTATTCCACTTTCCAGGTCATTTATGAATATGTCAAAAAGCAGCGGACCTAGCACAGATCCCTGGGGTCAAAGCAGAGTCAAGAGTAACACCGAGATAGCATAGAGAGGTGACAAGAAGGAAAGGGTCAGCTGAAAGAAGCGGAACAAGAGAGGGAATAGGAGCACCGGTGGTGAACCAAATGGCTGAGGGTTTTGACAAATTAACATGTAAGAAATTATCCAAAAACCAGGAAGAAACAGCGGAGAGACAGACGTTGAGGGGACCAATATCGGGAGTGAGCAAATTGGTGTGATAGAGAAGAATGATATCATCTGCGTAGTAATACTGGATAAGCAAAGCGAGGGGGGCTAAGAAGATGTTGAACAAAAGAGGTGCTAGTACTGAACCCTGAGGGACACCACAGTGAAGCCCTGTTAACAAACTTTGAAACATTCTGAGCATGCTTCACAAGGGTGAGATAATCTGCTCTCTTGTCATCAGGGAGAAGAGAAGCCATTAACTCCAAATCCTTTGCCACCTTTCTAAGGAACATGTATGTAGGAACTGATCCTGTCCGACAACATAGAGGCCTGAAAACATCAACGACCAAAGGCATCGAGGGTTCTCGATTCCCTACCTGAAGGGTTCGAGGAATGTGTCTTGGCACTCTTTATTTGATGCATTGCCGATTGCACCACCATGGAATGGTGCAGCAATTGCGTTTTTTGAAAACCGTGACACTCTGGTACCTGTTACATGGTATCGAGTCGTCGGGTATGTGGAGAGATAGTAAGGGGTGTCTCCCACATACAAAGCATAAGGTCGTGAAGTATGCAATAGGGAGCATAGCAGCCTCTTTTGGGGCTGTAGGGTATTTAAGAATTTCAAGTTCTTTAGCCCTAGGCTCTCTCTCAGATGTCACTGTTATGGACAGACCCTGAGCAACATTGCAAATAAAGTCTTGAAAAGACATGCCCTCTGGAGGGGATATGCAATGTTGTGGAGATGGAGATGGGTCTTCCAGAATAGTTCTCATGTCCTGGGTATCGGCCGATTCATCATTCAGCGAATCAGAATCTGAAGACTCAAAGTATTGACTGGCAGGGTGTTCCCATTCTGCATATAATCGGTGATGATCAAAACCAGTAGCTGAGGTTTGTGGTGCCAGAACCTTGGTAACGGAAACGGATTTGAGGGCCAGCATGGGCGGTATCATGGTAAGTGTCAAAAAGGTTGATGCAGGTTGTGTTGGTACCGGAGCCAGTACGATGCCTGCGGAATCAACTGTAAAGGTTTTACTGGTACCAAGGCCGCCAGTAAGGCCGCTAAGCTCCACTCGATGGCCAGGATACGTTGATCCATGGAGCTTACTGATGCTTGGGTATCGGTACCGGAATTGCGGACCACCAGGAGATCTTCAGAGGCGGAAGCCTCGGGAGCATCCTGGGACCCCAGTATGGCTTTGGAGGAAAGGTCCTCCCGCCGGGGTTGTTTAGCTGCAACGCCCGAGGTATCTCGATGCTTAGAAGGAGATCTACCCTTGGAGGGCCAGCAGTCTTTGATGAAGACTTTGGTTTCGATACCTGAGATCCTTGGAAAGAAGATGAAGCTGTCAATGACGTTGATGCTAAAGATACTGCATTGGAGGCAAAGAGGGTGCCAAGCTTTGCAGCTCAATTCTGTAGGCCTCTCTGTCATTGTCCTACAAAGAGGACATTCTGACGGTTTGTGATCTGGTCCTAAGCATTTTAGACACCAGTCATGGGTGTCTGTGGCCGAAATGGTACTGCCACATTTGGAACACTTCTTAAAACCATTGGATGGTTTTTCCATTTTGTCTGTGACAAAAGGGGAGGCCTAAGCCTAAGATGCGCCTGAAGGAAAGAAATAATTCTTTCCCTCACAGAAGATGATTTTTTTTTTTTAAAGAAAGAAAGCAAGCACCGACGGGAGTCGGTACCAGTGTCGACAGGAAGGCAGAGGCAACCACAAAAAGATAAGAAAAAGACAAATTTTCTGCAGTGACAGGAATTGATTCTTGTTGGCTCTGTGGAAAATGAAGAACTGAGGAGGAAGAGCAGAAAGGTGGGAAGGCAGCTATGCAGGCGCAGTGGGATGCTCCCAAAAACTTTCCTATTGGACACTGGAGAGCGTTCCCACTAGGGCTCTGTCGATATCGACATCACTTGTATGTGAAGACTGCTTGTTCCTGGAGATAATAAAGAAAGCACGCTGCTGTACTGCACAATATTGTATACAAAATGGACAAATTGCTGCTGGGCAGACTGGATGGGCTATATTTGTCTTTATCTGTTTCTGCTTTGCTCTCAGATGAATACTACAGGCTAAGTATTAGAGTGACCTCCTGTGGCTGCTGAGCACAGCCGCTGCAAATTAGTGCTGCAGATAGAGAGAAGCCCTGCTTGTGAGGGCTGTGACTTGTTGAGATGAAACAGTTATTGAGGAAAATGTCTATAAAGCTCTTTTAAATTGTTTATTTATAGAGATACAACAAAAATAAACATCTGCATGCAGTACTAATAAAACCATGTTGTCTACATTCTACAATAATTTACATTTATATGTTGTTGTTGTTAGGCGACCCTCTGGATAGCTATCCTAAATTGTGTTCGGTCTTCAGTCAGGCGGCTCATTGTTGACAGACTGGTACCCGTAGCTGCTGTTATTGTATCGATCCATCTCATTGCTGGCCTTCCTCTTTTGCGTTGACCTTCTATCTTGCCAAGCATAATGTCTTTCTCTAATGATCTCTCTCTTCGCATGATGTGTCCAAAGTATGAAAGTCGAAGTCTTGTCATCTGAGCTTCTAAAGAAAGCTTAGGTTTGATCTCCTCTAGTACAGACTGGTTTGTTCTTCGGGCAGTCCATGGTATACACAGTATTCGCCGCCAGCACCATAATTCAAAGGCATCAATTTTCTTCCTGTCTATCTTTTTCACTGTCCAGCTTTCACATCCATATGATGTTATTGAAAATACCATGGCTTGAACAAGTCGAATGTTTGTATGGAGAGAGACATCTCTGCTCTTGAGAATCTTATCTAGGTCTTTCATAGCCATTCTGCCAAGAGCAATGCGTCGTCTGATTTCTTGACTGCTTGTTGCTTCTTTATTGATAGTTGATTCAAGTAGGTTAAAGTTATTCACAATTTCAATTTCTTCTCCTTCAACGATGAACCTGTTGATTATGTCAGTTATCATGATCTTTGTCTTCTTTACATTAAGGTGCAGGCCCATTTTGAGACTATGTTCTTTGATTGTGAGAAGAAAATATTTCAGATCATCTTCACTTTCAGCCAGTAATGTGGTATCATCAGCATAGCAAAGGTTGTTGATGAGTCTTCCACCAATCTTCACACCTCTGTTGTCTTCATACAATCCTGCTTCTCTGATGATTTGTTCTGCATATAAATTAAACAGGTAGGGGGAAAGTATGCAGTCTTGTCTTACACCTTTGCTTATTTTAAACCATTCTGTTTCTCCTTGTTCCGTTCGAACTGTTGCTTCTTGATCAATGTACAGATTGTGCAAGAGAACGATCTGGTATACCCATGCTTCTTAATGTGGCCCAGAGTTTCTCATGGTTTACACAGTCAAAAGCCTTGCTATAGTTGATAAAGCACAAATAGATAACCTTTTGGTATTCTTTAGTCTTTTCAAGGATCCATCTCACATCCGCAATGATGTCTCTCGTTCCTCGCCCTTTCCTGAACCCTGTTTGCACTTCAGGTAGTTCTTGTTCCAGGTATGGTTGTAGTCTCTTTTGAATAATCTTCAGTAGAATCTTGCTGGCATGTGGGATCAGAGCGATTGTGCGATAATTTCCGCAGTCAGTTGGATCACCTTTCTTTAGTATTGGTATAAACACAGATCTTTTCCAGTCAGTTGGCCATGATGTTGTCCTCCATATTTCTTGGCAGAGCCTTGTGAGTACGGTAACAGCTGCATCAGATTGCTGCAATACTTCTATAGGAATGCCATCAATGCCTGGTGCTTTGTTCTTTGATAAGGCTTTCAATGCTGCTTCAACTTCTTCTTTCATCACCAATGGTTCCCGATCATAAGGTACAGGTTGAAACGGCTGCTGGTCCACTTGATCTTTATCATATAAAAACTCTGTATATTCCTTCCACCTTTTCTTGATCTTCTCAGCATCATTCAACATAGAACCTTGAGCATCTTGTAACATTCCAATTCGAGGCTGGAACTTTTTCTTTAACTCTCGTAGCTTTAGGAAAGCCGATCTTGTTCTTCCTCTAATAGTTTCTGCTTCTATTTCCTTGCAAGTGTCATTGTAGTACTTTTCCTTGTCCTGTCTTGCTGCACGTTGGAAATCTCTGTTGAGTTCTGCGATTGTCTTTCTTTCTCCCCTGGCTTTAGCTTCTCGGCGTTTCTGGGCAATTTTCAGAGTTTCTTCCGTCATCCATTTTGGCCGTTTTTGCTTTTTCACCTTTTGTAGAGACTTCTCGCTTTCTTCCAACATAACCTTCTTGATGTCATTCCATAACTCTTCCGGAGCTCTGTCATTTGTATCTAAAGCAGCAAATCGATTTTGCAGGCAGTCTTTAAATTCCAGTTGTATATTCTCAAGGTCATATTTTGCTGCATTCATGAGTGGTTTGCTCTTTTTCAACTTTAGCTTGAGTTTGCATACTAGTAGTTGATGATCTGTACCACAGTCAGCTCCAGGTTTTGTCTTTGTTGATGTTACAGAGCTTTTCCATCGTTGACTTCCACATATGTAGTCAATTTGATTTTTATATAATCCATTCGGTGAAGTCCATGTGTACAGTCGCCGCTTGTGTTGCTGGAAGAAGGTGTTTGAGATGAATAGATCGTTGGTCTTGCAGAATTCTATCAGTCTTTCTCCAGCTTCATTTCTGTTGCCAAGTCCATATTTTCCAACTACTTTGCCTTCTTCTTTGTTGCCAACTTTTGCGTTCCAGTCACCCATGACTATCAGGATATCCTGTTTGCATGTTCTGTCAATTTCAGCTTGTACTTGTTCATAGAACTCTTCAATTTCATTCTCTTCTGCAGCTGTTGTTGGGGCATATACTTGAATTATAGTTGTGTTGATAGGCAATCCTCGTAGACGAATAGAGATTAAGCGTTCGCTGACTGCATTGTATTTCATTACAGTTCTTGCAAATTTCTTCTTTATTATAAATGCAACACCATTTCTTCTTTGTCTTTCATTTCCAGCATAGTAGACCATGTGATCATCTGATGCAAAGTGCCCCATGCCAGTCCATTTCAGTTCGTATACACCCAACAGATCAAGTTATACACGTTCCATTTCATTCTTGACCACCTCCAACTTCCCTTGGTTCATGCTTCGTACGTTCCATGTTCCAATGTGTAAGACATCTTTACAGCTTCTGACTCTCATTTCATGCGCAGCTACATCAGCAGTCAGACTTCCCGAGGGCTTTGATCCAACCACATCATAAATGCTGGCTTTACTCTGAAAAGTCTTCAGCTCTTCCCCAGTAACTAGTTGAGTGCCTTCCGACCTGGGGGTCTCATCTTCCAGCACCATAGCACAATTTGTTTTGTTGTAACTATCCATTGGGTTTTCATGGCAAGATACAGAAGTAGATTGCCGGGCCTTTCTTCTGCGCAGTTTAAGTTTGGTGTTGTTGCCGTTGTCACAAAAATGTGATCCTCCGCCGTCAACACTGTCCCATTCTGCTGCTGCCCATATTTTATATTTTTAATAAAACAACTGAAGGCCTCTTTTTGTCAGATGAAATATATTACACAGCATGGACAAGTCTTTTATCCAGGTACGGCCCAAGGGTGATTCAAGGCCATGTGCAGAAACTCCTTGTGGGATCTTATTTGCATAACCACAGGGCCTCATTTCATAATACACAAACGCCCCCTAATACAGTAAAAGATAAATTTGTGAGGGTCAGTGCTATAACCAGGTTAAGGAAGAGGAGTGAAGATATAAAATGATAAAAAAAATCCTCCTGGTAACTAAATTCAAGGTCATGGTGCTCAAGCTTGACTGGACAACCCCAGAAAATCATTTAACAGTGAATTTATCTGGCCCACAAAACAAACATAAAATATGCTCCTTTAAAATTTTTGGGCCTGATATTCAAAAGGCATTTACATGGTTTATAGCCCAGTAAACCGTGTAAATGCCTTAAATGGGGATATTCAATGGCACATGCATGGTTAGTAACAAAGGAGCGAGCAGGATAAGAGGTCACTGGCACTTTATTAATGAACAACCCCAACGCGTTTCGGCAGGTACCTTCATCAGGGGGCTAAAAGGACTGCAAACCAAATAAAAACATATAACAGAACATCAATAAATACATATTAAAATAATAAATATAATAAATATAAAAAAATGATGAATATAAACATCCATATATGATCACAAGTAAATTATACTTACACGTTGTACTTCTAGTCATGCATTAAAGGAAGCGCATAAACAATGTGTGACCAATAGTACAATAGAAATAGCTGAAAAAAACAATAAATACGTTAAAATATAAAACTGCATATAGTTCCACGTTAAAAAATAGAGGAAAATGGGAGACCCAGACCAAAAACCAACATAATATAGAGGTATATATATAGTATAACAATAACGTCTATGTCATAACACCAAAAAGAAATAAAAATATATAAAAATTAAAAACAAAATAATTTATTAATAATTTTATTTTCCCTTCCCGGGAGAACTTCTGCAATCAGGAATCAAAAAGGAAATAAACCATGCTTCTGGTATAACACAAATTGAACTACAAAAATACAAAGGATGCTTCTTTTCAGCTAAGGAAAAACAAAAGTGAAAAACAGTCCTTGTATCTTACAGCAGCTGTGAAATGGAAATCTGTTCCTCTGAACAGATTTCCTTTCTACACACTTTAGCAGAGAGAGGTCACAGTATCAGCAAATACAAGGGTACAATCCATTTGGAAATCTTCTGAGTTTTCCACACAATAATCACAGTCCATGGCCTCATGAGCTTCCCTGCAATTCTCTTCTGTAGGATTATAACTTACACCGGTATTAAAGAATCCCTCCTCTCTCTGGCAAGGGCTTCTCTCTTCCTCACTAGCAAGGTGAAATGGAAAGCTACCATGCAGTGTAGACTTTTCCCCTAGAGGACCATACACTTCAGGACAAGCATATGTAAAATCCTGCTTTTCAAATGCCCCTCTACTCCAAGGAATTGGCCTTTCTTCAGGCTGGCCTCTGCCGGAACGTTTGGAGCTGGGAAGTTGAAAATAGCCTTTCTCCCCCGAAAGCTTTTCACTTCCTCTTACAGGACATGCTTCTTTGGGCCTGGAAATCTCCCTTTGATAACAGCTTCTATTCCCCAGGTAACTGCTCTCCTGGAAATTCCCTCTCACAGCTTCTCTCCGTTTGCTTGTAGGAATCCCTCCGAGGCCCCTACGACCAGACTCTGGTTTAGTGCAGCCCAACTCTCTGGCACTAACCTCAGATATTCCCTCTTGGGCAAACTCCTCTGAGATACTGCTGGAATCTCCGTCTGAAGTTTTCAGGTATGTGTCCCAGTTAGCTTTGTCCCGGTTAGCTTCCTCTCTGTAAGCTCTCCCCCGGTAAGCTCTTCCTCTGTTAGCTCTCTGGATAACTCCGTCCTGGTTAGCTCTCTCCCTGCTCAAGACTGACTCAATTTCAAGTGCGTCATTCTTGGTGTTTCTCAGAAGCTCAAGTCTCTGCAGCTGTTCCTGATCAGCTAATGAGCTATGAGGTAATCCTTTGCTGGGGCGTTTTCCTACACCCGGTGCTAGTGTTTTTGATGGTTGCCCATAGCAACCCTCAGCCATGTGCTTTGAGCTGCCCATTTTAAAACTGCTCTGCACATTTTCTTCTGTTTCCATAGGCACTATTTGCCCTACGCCATGACAATACTCATTTCAAAAGCTATAGCAAGAGTATAAGATTGACTCTCATCATTTCTTTATTTACAAATGTGCCACTATGTACAATCTTGCGGCAGGGCGATTTGAAAGGGAAGTTGTCAGAGCAGGTGGAGCAGTTTTTTTGAGTTGGAAGACCAGGAGCAGATGTCCGATTTCACTGTTTTGTCAGAAACTGCTTTTGCTTGAGCTCCCTAAGGATTATGGAGGAATTGCAAGTAAATGGGTGGCTGGATTGCAGGAGACCTTTGGAGATGAAACGTTAATGCTTGGTGGAGGGTGTGTATCTAAGAGAAGTACAATACAATGTGTTACTGTGAGGATATATATACATACATATTATATATATATATATATATACATACATATATATATATATATATATATATATCAGCTTTGGGTGCATTGGGCTGACTACGCAAATTTGGACTATTGTTACAAATTCCAACAAGCAATAGGCCAATTTGGTCATGTGTTTTGGTCTTACCCAGGGATCCATGTGTTCTGGAAGAAAGTATATGGGTATTTAGTGAGGTTGTGAGGTCAGCATTTGGAACAGTGAGCATGGGGAGTCCTCTTGGACTATCCAGGGGCCCTAATGGTAAGGGATAAGGATAAGCAATTTTTGTATCATAAAGTCTGTCTGGTGGTAAACAGACTATTTTGAAGGCATGGCAGGAGCCCTGGCCCTCCTTGCTTTTGTTGTGGCACAAATTTGTTGCACAACCTAAGGTGTGAGCACATATCAGTATGAAAGGCTAAGTTTTTGGTAATTTGGAAAGACTGTTGCATCACTGGCACCTCGGGTATGCAGTGAGATCCTTACTCTGTAAGACTATGGGGGACTGAAATGGTTAGGGATGTGACGAGGGGTATGAGTCCAATGGCTTGGGAATCTTGTAGAAAGTTTCTGTTAGCGGGAGTTTGAGGCCCAAAGAATGTGGGCTCTCCCTGCTTTTTGGAAGTGTGTTGGGGGCTGAGAAAGAGGTAGGTTATAGGATATAGAATATGAGAGATTGACAGGCCATTCTTGGTGCCTGCAAGGAGTGTAAACATTATCAGTCTGATACAGAAAGCCAGTACTAAAGTCACGTGCTATTAGCTCTGTATGCATTTTCGCAGCACGGCGATAGTGCGAGACTCCAGTGCCGGTATGCAGCAAAGGACATGCATGCAAAGGAGCTATGTGCAAAACTTTGGCATAAAGGGGAGCCAATGCATGCGCAAACAACAGACGCGCTTCAAGTGGCCATGTGCACATGCGCGTAGGCGTAGTTACTCACCTGTAACAGGTGTTCTCTGGGAACAAGCAGGAAGTCAGTCCTCACATATGGGACTCCCCAGCTACAGGCTACCTTGAACCTACAGCCCAAAAAAGGCTCCCTCATCGAGAGCCGCAATGAAACCCTAACCAGGGAAGTAGCACTCCGGTAGCCTGAACACAGAAGGGTCGGAGGGCAGGAGTTGCCTAGACCTCAAACAGCTACAGAGCACAGCCTGACCGAAGGCGCTGTCCCGTCAGGACTCCCTATCCAGACAGTAATGAGTCGTGAAGGTCTGACCCGAAGACCAGGTGATGGCCTGGCAGATGTCCGCCAAAGGAACAGAGCGCAGGTGAGCTACTGATGCCGCCATGGCCCTGACCCTATGAGCTGTAACATAGCCCACCAGCGGAAGCCCCACTCATAAGCCTGGGCAATACAGACCGCCACCCAAGTGGACAACGTACGCTTAGTCATCACCTCCCCCAGCTTACTGGGGTTGTAGGAAACGAAAAGCTGAGAGGCTTTCCGGTGAGTTTGCGTATGTTGGATGTAGAAGGACAGAGTCCTCTTACAGTCCAGGGTATGGAGAACCACCTCTGCCCGACTGGCATGCGGCCGGGGAAAGAAGGTAGGAAGAACCACCTCCTGGTTGAGGTGAAATGAGGAGACTACCTTCAGAAGGAACTTGGAGTGTGTGCGAAGCACCACCCTATTCTTGTAGAAACTGGTATAAGGCCTCTCCACCATGAAAGCCTGGAGCTCACTCACTCTCCGGGCAAAAGTGAGCGCAACCAAGAATATCACTTTCCAGGAGAGGTACCGGAGATGGAACATGACCATCGGCTCAAAGGGCGACCGGGTAAGCTGCCCCAACATGACATTAAGCTCGCATTAGGCCGCTGGGGGACGGACCGGGGGTTTCAACAGGAGCAGGCCGTTTAGAAACCGGGATACCATTGAGTGAGCAGAGAGAGGTTTCTCGTCCATGGGAAAGTGGTTTGCCGCTAGGGCACTGAGATGCACTCTGACCGAGTTGGACTTAGGTCCCATCTCGGAAAGGTGGAGAATACCACAACCACCGGGCAAGAAAAGGGGTCCACCTTTTGTCCAGCACACCAAAAAGCAAATCTGTGCCACTTAAAGACAATCTACGCAAAGCCAGAAAGACCTCCTCAACCTCCTCCGGAAGGAGGAACAGGGCGAAAGTCACCCTCTCAGCAGCCACGCCGTCAGCAACAGGAAGCTGAGGTTGGGATGCAAGAGAGAGCCCCCCTCCTGGGAGAGGAGCCGTGGAGACGAACCCAGGGGCATGGGGGGTCTCCACCGCTAGCTGCAAGAGAAACAGGAACCACGGTTGCTGAGGCCACCGTGGAGCTATGAGGATGACAAAAGCTCTGTCCCGAAGGATCTTGAACAGAGTCTTGGTGACCAGAGGCATCAGGGGAAAAGCATACAGAAGACCTACTGACCATGAGACTAGGAAGGTATCGGCAGCCACCCTGGCCGGGTGCGGCTGCCTTGAGCAGAAACAGGGTAGCTGGTGATTGTCCGGGGTTGCAAACAAGTCCATCACCGGTTCCCCCCAGGTCTGGAAAAGCCTGTTGCAACGAAGAGCACCTATCCACGTGCCAAGACAAAGACCAACCAAAACCGTGGATTGCAATGGAAGAACTATTTATTCAATAAAAATCAGCCAGGCCCGACACAGGACGTGTTTTGCAACAACTTCCTCAGGGGCTAATGGCTAAACACACAAACATAAATAAAAATAAAAGAATATAATAAATACATTTATAATATAAATAATGTGAAAAGGATTAAGAAAAACGTCAGATTACATTGGATATTTAGCAGAAATCAAAAAATAAATATGGACATTGAGAATAAATTATGAATTACTTAAACAAGTACATATAAACAATAGTACGGAACTATAAATAAAACCATATATAATGAATGTATCATAGATATATCAAAAATCATGTAAACATTCCTAAATACACATATTAATAACAATCAATAAATAAATAAATAGTAATGTATTAAAAAATAAATGAAAAATGTATCAAAATTAAAACATTGTATGAAAGACTCAAGGATACTACAGGAGTGTGACAACAAACTTGCAGGGGCACCAAAAAAAGGGGAAAAACGTTACTGGAGGATAGTCTAAAAAAATAAATAAATAAATAACCAAACACATGATATGTATAAAAAATATGATAAATAAGTAATGATTATACACATTACAATAAAAGAAAGAATAAAACTATAACACGAACAATTACATGCCTGTTGTAAATTCTTTTTATATATCTTGATAGATGTTCTAGGTGAATCTAACCCAGGATACTCAAGGGTTATACATACCATATATCTTGTAATTAATCAGTGGGTAGAGGACAACCTAAGAGATATTATATAAAAAAATATAATTGAATATTATGTATGCTGCAATAGATTGTACCTGACCTCAACTGTTAGGACCTTAAAAAACAAAGAAGAATGATGTTAAAAACACGAAGAATCCCATCATTCAATAACTGCATAAGTAAGGAAAAATTACCATTTAAAGGAGCTCAATTTAAGGGAAAATCTAAAAAACTTGCTATCTAAAAAGAGTATATAACCAAACACAACGCCATATTTAAAAAGGGGGGGGGAGGGAGGTTACTGGTATAAAACCAACCGTAGTAAATGAAATCACACTTGTAAAACCATCTTATTAACTATCATGCATGATGGGACGAGAATCCCTCTTAAAAAGTGGTAATGAGACTTTAAACAATATGTAACACTATAAATATGTTCCATGATCCGAACTAGGACATGAGAAATCTATAACTTAACTGTCCTCAGTCTTATATAAGTGTCCCATAAAAAGCCAAAAAAATTAAAAAATTAATAAGTGTTGAATTCGCAGTTGCTTAGAAGGGCGATAAACAGCTAAGAGCAGGTAGTCGATTGTGTCCACAACTACATGTCTAAGGCGCTCACTGCACTCAAGCACTTTAACTAGACCATATAAAGAAGGGTTCATTAAAAAACTTTGATACCTATTCTATCCTTAAAAGTATTTTCTCCTAAAAGAAAGGGTGTTGCAATGGAACCATCTCATGACTCATAACCAAAATTTAGTGCACTAAGCTGAAAATAACACTCTTAAAAATATGACCGAGGGATTGAATTGCACTTACCCGAGGTGTGTGTACAACACAGAACGTGTCAACCGCACCAAAATAGACACGGCAAATGTACTCTTTCCTCATTCATTACAATAAAACGCCAGCGCGTGACGCTGTATGAATTTGTACTGGCGATAATTAGGATACAAACGTCATATATAACTGATCCCTAGAAATTCTAATGCTACAAGGAGCAACTAAAGAGCTTATCGAAGAAATTATGTGTAAAAAATAATACTCTTAAAAAATATATGACCGAGGGATTGAATTGCATCTACCCGAAGTGTGTGTACAACACTGAACACATCAACCGCAGCAAAGTAGACGCGGCAAATGTACTGTTTCCTCATACATTACAATAAAACGCCAGCGCATGCGCGCTGTGTGAATTTGTACGGGCGATAATTAGCATACAAACGTCATATATAAATGACATATGTAAATGATCTCTAGAAATGCTAATGCCACAAAGAGCAACTAAAGAACTTATCAAGGAAATTATGTGTAAGCTAAAAATAACAAACCATAAACAAAAAAGAATGAATAACGAATAGGATGTAACAATCATTAAAACGGGAGGAACTTTTCCACAAATAAATTAGGATCTCTCTTAAGGGCGTATAAATATCAATGAAACCCTTACAAAACACCAGGTACACGGGGCCCATTCTTTGAGAGGGATCAGCCCAAAAGACACCTAAAAAGATTGTTTTTCATCCCAAATATAAATCCAAAATAATAAACTATGTCCTGCCATCATTGTGGGACCATGAGAGGGGGCAACCCACAAGATCGTGTGAAAAGGAATTCTTGATTATAAAAACGTCTCCATGATTCCACACATAAAACACACTCTCCATGATTCCACACATAAAACACACAGTAAAAACCATATTTTATAAACTCAAGACAATACAACATCTGAGACCCCTACTCAACACCGATGACTTTAGATCTGTAGTCAATACACTCATAACCCCCCACTTCGACTATTGTAATAGTCTCCTAAATGGACTTCCATTAAAAAGCATATACCATCTCCAAAGAGCCCAAAACATATGCGCCAAGATGGTCACTAAAGCTAATCTAACAGACCATGTGACCCCAATTCTCCTAGACTTACACTGGCTCCCTATAAATAGCCGAATAAAATATAAAATCCTCCTAACTACATTCAAAATCGTCAACAACATCTCCCCATCACAACTATCCACCCTAATACACCCCCCATCAGATACTAGATCACGCAGACAGAACGCAACCCACTCCCTCAACATAAAAACAAATTTTAGAAAAACTAAAGCAACAACAAGTGACAGGGCCTTCTCCTTCGCTGCCCCCACCCTCTGGAATGAAATACCATTAACACTACGCATGATAAAAGACCTTCACCAATTCAAAAAAGAATTAAAAACCTACCTCTTTACAAAACACTTTGAAATCCCCTACCAACAAAGAACCTCACCAATACAATCACAGAAACACATACACTGTACCCAAGACAGAACAAATGACTAACACAGGAAATTTCACTAACCCCATACAACACGCTAATGAACCACTCAAACAGTTGACTATTTCACCACTGTAACTAACTAAGATGCGCTCCATGTATATAACTTGTAAATAGTTTGAAAAGCTCTGTTATAGTTAATGTTCAAAATATGTTCAAAATGTTGTTCAAAATATGTTCAAAATATGTTCCCTGTAAGTACACCTGTATATAGTTAAAGCATAATGTTCCTTGTAAATGTATACAGAAGTATACAATTGTTCTGTTTAATGTTCAATGTAAACCGCCCCTGATCTCTGGAAGGGGCGGTATAGAAAAGACCGTTAAATAAATAAAAATAAATAAATAAATAAATAAATATATCTCTAAAAGTCAGCATACACACTGTATATTAATTAGAAATAATATGAGGACGTAAAATATAAGAGGGAAGGGAGGGGGAAGGAGGAGGAGGG
The DNA here is from genome assembly GCA_033557465.1 of Ichthyophis bannanicus. Lineage (NCBI taxonomy): Eukaryota > Metazoa > Chordata > Amphibia > Gymnophiona > Ichthyophiidae > Ichthyophis > Ichthyophis bannanicus. Next base: position 3,912,743 of record JAWIIG010000036.1, on the reverse strand, counting down.
GGGAGGGGAAGGGGGGAGGGGGGAAGGGGAAGGGGGAGGAGAGAAGAGGGGGGGAGGGAGGGGGAGAGGGAAGAGGAAGAGAGAGAGAAAGAGAGAGAGAGAAAAGGGGGAAGGGGAAAAGGGAAGGGGAAAAAAAGGGGAAGGGGGAAGGGGGAGAGAAGAGGGGAGAGGGGGAGGGGGAAGGAGGGAGGGGGAAGGAGGGGGAGGGGGGAAAGGGAAGGGAGGAGAGAGGGGGTGGGGTGGTGGGGGGTTGTGGGGGGGAAGGAGGGGGAAAGGGAGAGGGGGAGAAGGGGAGGATGAGAGGGAGGGGAAGGAAGGGGGAAGGGAGGGGAGGGGAGGGGGAAAAAGGAAGGGGAAGGAAGGGAGGGGAGGAGAAGGAAGGGGGGGAAGGGAAGGAAGGAGGGGGGAGGGGGAGGAAGGGGGGAGAGAGAGAGAGGGGGGAAGGAAAAGGGAGGGGGAAGGGAAAGGAAGGGGGGAAGTAAAGAAAGAGGGGGAGGGGGGAGGGGGAGGGGGAGGAGGAGAGAGGGAGGGGGGGAGAAGGGGAGGGGGAAAAGGGGAAGGAAGGGGGGGAAAAGGGGAAGGAAGGGGGGAGGGGAGAGGGGGAGGAGGGGGGAGGGAGGAAAAAGGAAGGGGAGAAAGGGAGGGGAGGGGGGAAGGAGAAGGGGGGATGGGGAGGGAAAGGAAGAAGGGAAGGAAGGGAGAATGACAAAAGGGGTTAGTTTGTTTGAAAGGAATTGTCCATCCGAAGAGACAAAACCGGGGGGTTGTACCGACTTGGAAAAACCTTTAATTATAATAAACTAATAATGTGACAAACATAAGAATAGGAGAAGAGGAATTGTCCATCCGAAGAGGCAAAACCGGGGGGTTGTACCGACTTGGAAAAACCTTTAATCATAATAAACTAATAATGTGACAAACATAAGAATAGGAGAAGAGGACCCGTGATTTCATAAGAAAACAGACAAGTCTCATTCCAAGTTAAGTCCATACGGATGTAAGCTATTCAGCAAAAAAATGAAACGTTGTTCTAACCGCAGAATGGTTCTATCAACATCTCCTCCCCGCCAATTTAGCTTCACCTTTTTAATAACAAAAAATCGTAAATCTGAAATCTTATGACCAACTTCTTGCCAATGCAACACTAAAGGCTTATTCACAGCTCCTCTCTTGTTACAGCTCCGATGTTCTACTATTCTTGTATGAACTGGACGTACAGTCTTACCCACATATAGTTTATTACAAGGGCAGATTATGACAAACCACATGACTGGTGGCGCAATTTGTGAAGTCGTCAAGATGAAATTTAAATTTAGTAATAGGATGAACAAATTGATCTTTAACCGTTAGCACGAAGCAACAGACTGAACAACATCCACACGGATAATGACCCTTATATCTAGAGAGAAACCGCCGTTCTGTGAAGGCCGATGGTACTAAGAGATTGCGAAGATTTATATTTCTTCGGTGTGCTGTAATTAGGGGAACATCCTGAAAGTCTGCTAGAAATTGTATTAGATACCAATGTTTCCTCAACAATTTACAGATTTTATGAGAGTGAATGGAATAAAGGAGAGAACATACAATCCCACTCTGGGTTTGCCTATCTCGTAATATTAACAGGTCATCACGTGAAGAATCTCGAGCTCTGAAGTAAGCCTTATTAATTTGAGACTGAGGATACCCTCTTTCACTAAATCTTTGTCTCATAAGAGCAGCATGGCATTCAAAATCTCGATCAGTAGTACATAGTCTTTTAGTTCTGAGGAACTGGCCGACCGGAAGGTTATTTTTATGGGACAAATTGTGAAAACTTGTATAATGTAAGAGATGATTTCTATCAGTAGGCTTTTTATAAAGAGAAGTATGCAACTTGTTATCTACTTTCTTGATGAGGAGGTCCAGGAATGGAATCTGGATGCTGTCGAATGTAATCTGGAAACGCAGATTAGTATCACATTGGTTAATCCATGAATTGAAATTTTCCAACTGGTCCATAGATCCTTCCCAAAGAACTAGGATGTCGTCTATGTATCGGACCCAAAGTTTAATGTAATTATTGAACTGATTGTTTTTAATAAATTTTTCTTCAAATTGGGCAACGTATAAATTGGCTATATCCGGAGCCATGGAGGAACCCATTGCAACACCCTTAACTTGTTTAAAAAACAAATCCCGAAAGCAGAAGTAATTTTCACATAGGGTATATCTCGCTAAATACATTAAAAATATTGTGGGTAATTTTTTATGCATCTCCCTTTTGTATAAATAAAACTCGATGATCTCCAAAGCTCCTGCCTGAGGAATGTTAGTGTACAATGATTCGATGTCTAAAGTAACCAAAATCATATCACGATTAATTTCTCCTATAGACGTCAAAATATTTATAACATGGGACGAATCTCTGACATAAGACCACATACAAGTGATAAAGGGCCATAATATGTTGTCTAATAATTGTGAACTAGGTTCTAAGACTGATCCTATGGCAGAAACTATGGGTCTACCTGGAGGCTGTTCCAGAGATTTGTGGATTTTAGGAATTATGTAAATGGTTGGAATAATAGGAAAGTCAACTATAAGAAAGTCTTTTTCCTTAGCTGTGAGATACCCAATATTGTATGCACTCAAGATTAGACTGTCAAGGGTCCTTTTTATTGAGGGAGTAGGATTTTGGTCCAATCGTAAATAAAAAGTGGTGTCTTTGAGCTGTCTATTAATTTCATCAACGTAATATGACTTATCGAAGACCACCACAGCTCCACCCTTATCCGCTGGTTTGATAATAATGTTATTATTATGCTGTAAGGATTTGATAGCATCCATCTCATATTTAGACAGGTTATGGTAAGGGGTCTTAACTTTACCTTTCAACTTATCAACTTCATTTAAAACAATCTTTTCAAAAGCTTCTATCAAAGGATCTGTATTAGAAGGTGGATTCCATCTAGACTTATTTTTGAACATAGATATGTCTTGACTTACAACTTGGTTTTCATTAAAAAAATGTTTAATTCGGATTCTACGAAAAATTTTAAATAAATCAATTTGGACCTCGAAGGGATCAAAATTTCTAACCGGCACAAAAGAAAAACCCTTACTGAGCACGGACTCCTCGTCTATAGTTAATTCATATTTTGAAATATTAATTACATTGCTGGTAATATGTGAGGAGACTACCTCCTTTCCATGGATTTTTCTGAGTCCCTGCGAGCAAACCCCCTGCCTCGACCTCGACCCCTGCCTCTCTGGGGATAGTAGGGAGCTCTGAAATTCCCTGTATCCTGTTTGTTCATCCATTGAGGATTGCCTTGGAGATATCGTGTTCGTGATCGATCTCTTCCTCCCCCTTTCCACATTGTGTCCATGTCCAAAAGGGTTTTTTTAACTTTAATAACACCATCATCTCTATCTGATCGTTCAGACTCTTTCTGGGTAGGAACCAAAGGGGCCGAAGAGGTATCATCTGACACTGATTCTTTTCTACTTCTCTTTTTATTCCGATCTTGTGGTTTCGATTCCTCTGATCTATCTCTGTTACTTTCTTTTTGATCAAAAAGAGAATTTCGTTTTTTAAAATATAGTCTGGTGCAAAAAAGTAGATGGAGACAGACTATATTTTAAAAAACGAAATTCTATAGGATCATAGGATCAGTCTTAGAACCTATTTCACAATTATTAGACAACATATTACGGCCCTTTATCACTTGTATGTGGTCTTATGTCAGAGATTCGTCCCATGTTATAAATATTTTGACATCTATAGGAGAAATTAATCGTGATATGATTTTAGTTTCTTTAGACATCAAATCATTGTACACTAACATTCCTCAGGCAGAAGCTTTGGAGATCATCGAGTTTTATTTATACAAAAGGGAGACGCATAAAAAATTACCCACAATATTTTTAATGGATTTAGCGAGATATGCCCTATATGAAAATTACTTCTGCTTTCGGGATTTGTTTTTTAAACAAGTTAAGGGTGTTGCAATGGGTTCCTCCATGGCTCCGGATATAGCCAATTTATACGTTGCCCAATTTGAAGAAAACTTTATTAAAAACAATCCGTTCAATAATTACATTAAACTTTGGGTCTGATACATAGACGACATCCTAGTTCTTTGGGAAGGATCTATGGATCAGTTGGAAAATTTCAATTCATGGATTAACCAATGTGATACTAATCTGCGTTTCCAGATTACATTCGACAGCGTCCAGATTCCATTCCTGGACCTCCTCATCAAGAAAGTAGATAACAAGTTGCATACTTCTCTTTATAAAAAGCCTACTGATAGAAATCATCTCTTACATTATACAAGTTTTCACAATTTGTCCCTTAAAAATAACCTTCCGGTCGGCCAGTTCCTCAGAACTAAAAGACTATGTACTACTGATCGAGATTTTGAATGTCATGCTGCTCTTATGAGACAAAGATTTAGTGAAAGAGGGTATCCTCTGTCTCAAATTAATAAGGCTTACTTCAGAGCTCGAGATTCTTCACGTGATGACCTGTTAATATTACGAGATAGGCAACCCCAGAGTGGGATTGTATGTTCTCTCCTTTATTCCATTCCATTCCAATTTGTTCATCCTATTACTAAATTTAAATTTCATCTCCACGACTTCACAAATTGCGCCACCAGTCATGTGGTTTATGTCATAATCTGCCCTTGTAATAAACTATATGTGGGTAAGACTGTACGTCCAGTTCGTACAAGAATAGTAGAACATCGGAGCTGTATCAAGAGAGGAGCTGTGGATAAGCCTTTAGTGTTGCATTGGCAAGAAGTTGGTCATAAGATTTCAGATTTACGATTTTTTGTTATTAAAAAGGTGAAGCTAAATTGGCGGGGAGGAGATGTTGATAGAACCATTCTGCAGTTAGAACAATGTTTCATTTTTTCGCTGAATAGCTTACATCCGTATGGACTTAACATGGAACGAGACTTGTCTGTTTTCTTATGAAATCACGGGTCCTCTTCTCCTATTCTTATGTTTGTCACATTATTAGTTTATTATGATTAAAGGTTTTTCCAAGTCGGTACAACCCCCCGGTTTTGCCTCTTCGGATGGACAATTCCTTTCAAACAAACTAACCCCTTTTGTCATTCTCCCTTCCTTCCCTTCTTCCTTCCCCTCCCCATCCCCCCTTCTCCTCCCCCCTTCCCCCCTCCCCTCCCTTTCTCCCCTTCCTTTTTCCTCCCTCCCCCCTCCTCCCTCTTCCCCCCCTTCCTTCCCCTCCTCCCCCTCCCCCTCTCCTCCCCCCTCTCCTCCCCCCTCTCCCCCTCCCCCCTTTCCCCCCTTCCTTTCCTTTCCCCCTCCCTTTTCCTTCCCCCCTCCTCTCTCTCATTTGGTACTTGCCTACGCTGATCCGCTTCCTGACAAGGAACTTTAGCTGGGCACTCCTTCTCCGACGATCCGGGCAGGCGCTCGGGGCTTTGCAACCCGTCCCGAGAGGAGCCCAGTTCTTCGGAAGAGCCCAGAGACGCCACCTTCAATGATTTCTTCTTCCTCTTGGATTCCCTCGAGCGAGACCTCCCTCTCTGAGGAACCCTGATGATGCTCGGGCTCGGAGTGTTCCCCCCGAGACGTAGAGGCCTCAGACGAGGTCCTGGCTTTCAGAGACACAGGGGATTTGGGAAAAATCTTATCATGCTGCTGCTGGCGGCTCCTCGCGGCCTTAGAGGACATTCTCTTACAGAGACTGCAGACCTTCGGGTCATGGTCCGGCCCGAGGCACTGGAGGCAGCATTCGTGCGTATCAGTGAGGGACATAATTTTTCCACACCGATCGCATTTCTTGAAACCGCTGGTAGCCATCGGGGGAAAAAGGACCCCAGCTAGGTTGAAGACCCTTTGGACTGCTAGTGAAAGAAAAAGGGGATAAAGGGTGTGAAGACACCTCAAAAGAAAAAAAATCTAATAAAATGCAGAAAAGACCGACCCGATACCAGGGTACCAAGGCTAGAGGTGGAAAGGGTATCGGTGTTGACCCGTCAGGCCAAAAAGGTAGACAGAAAAAAAAATCAAGTTTTTCCGGGACACGAGGGACCACGTCCAATGGGCTCCATGGAAAAAAGGAGACCGAGCAAGATGGCACCTTTGGGCAGGAAGGGGACCACACATGCGTAGTAGCAACTCCCCCAAAGGCTTTCTTTGAACGCGGAGCTCTGTTGGCATCGACATCACCCATATGTGAGGACAGACTTCCTGCTTGTTCCCGGAGAAAATGGCAAACTGCTACTAATAATCATTTGTATAGTGCTATAAGGTGTACGCAGCCCTGTACGTATAGATGTAAAACACATTCCCTGCTCATCGGAGCTTACAATCTAATCAAGATGAAAAGAACACCACAAAACCGGGGACTAGAAAATCAAAGCAGTGTATATTCGGTATATATGGTTTATGTTACAAGCAGTATATACGGTATATATTTTCCTTGTCCCTGAAGGGCTCACAATCTACATTTTGTACCTGAGGCAACAGAGGGTTAAGTGACTTGGAGCACCTGTGGGACTCGAAATCCCAGTCTCTTTAGCCTGAGGTTGCTGCCCAGCAGGCCATCCAGCCCGAAGCTGCTTGCCCCCACCACCACTTATTAAAAGAGGGCTGCTACACAGTACCCTGTCCTGTGCTGCTGAGGTAAGCTATATTCTTATTTGATTTAAATTATAGCTCTTTGCTGCTGCTAGGCTCTAACTTATTATGAAATTTGAACTACAAGCTCTCTGCTGGGTTCTAAATTTAACCAGAAAGCTCTCTTCTGTGTTTTAAATTGAAACTAAAAGTACTTTGCTGATGCTAGGCCCTGAGTGACTATTAAATTTAAACTACAGCTCTCTGCTGGGTATGAAATGTAACCAGAAAGTTCTCTTCTGTGTTTTAAATTTAAACTTAAACTGCTGCTACTAGGCCCTGACTGATTTAACAAAAAACAGTGGGTTCACAGATTAATTAGCTTTAATAGAAAGAATTCCTTTCAAAAAATTCCCAGAAGTATATACTCCCAATTGCAGATCTCTCTCCAGAACATAAGAACATACATAAGAACATAAGATATGCCATACTGGGTCAGACCAGGGTCCATCAAGCCCAGTATTCTGTTTCCAACAGTGGCCAATCTAGGTCATATGTACCTAGCAGTATCCCCAAGAGACACAAGTTCCACAATGCTTGTACTGGGTCAAGCATTGATATCTTCGGTCACTTCTTAATAATGGTTTATGGACCTTTCCTCCAGGAACTTGTCCAAACCTTTTTTAAACCCAGCTACACTAACAGCCTTTACTACATCCTCCGGTAACAAATTCCAGAGTTTGATTACACGTTGAGTGAAAAAATATTTTCTTTTATTAGTCTTAAATAGTTTACCCTGTAGCTTCATTGCATGTCCCCTAGTCTTTATATATTCTGATAAGGTAAACAATCGATCTACGTTTACCCGTTCCACTCCGTTCATTAATTTATAGACTTCTATCATATCTCCCCTCAGCCGTCTCTTTTCCAGGTTAAAGAGCACTAACCTTTTTAGCCTTTCCTCATAAGAGTATCCTTCCATCCCCTTTACCATTTTGGTGGCTCTTCTCTGAACCTTTTCTAAAATCGCTATATCCTTTTTAAGATACGGCGACCAGAATTGCACACAATATTCAAGGTGCGGTCTCACCATGGAACGATATAGAGGCATTATAATATCTTTTGTTTTATTTTCCATTCCTTTCCTTATCTTACCTAGCATTCTATTTGCTCTCTTGGCCGCCGCTGCACACTGGGCCAAGGGTTTTAACATGGTATCCACAATGACGCCTAAATCATTTTCCTGGGTGGTGGTTCCTAATGTGGAACCTTGCATCGTGTAACCATAGTTTGGGTTGTTCTTCCCTAGGTGCATAACCTTGCACTTGTCCACATTAAATTTCATCTGCCATTTTGATGCCCAGTCTTCCAATTTATCAAGATCCTCTTACAATTTTTCACAATCCTCTTGGGTTTTAACAACTTTAAATAGTTTTGTGTCATCTGCAAATTTGATAACCTCACTCGTTATCCCACTTTCCAGGTCATTTATGAATATGTCAAAAAGCAGCTGACCCAGCACAGATCCCTGGGGTACACCACTATTCACCTTTCTCCATTGGGAAAACTGGCCATTTAGCCCTACCCTCTGCTTTCTATCTTTTAACCAGTTCCTGATCCACAATAGTACACTGCCTCCTATCCCATGACTCTTTAGTTTTGCCAAAAGTCTCCGATGAGGGACCTTGTCAAAGGCTTTCTGAAAGTCCAGATACACAATATCAACCGACTCACCTTTGTCCACCAGTTTATTCACTCCTTCAAAAAAAACATAACAGATTAGTAAGACAACATCTTCCTTGTCTAAAGCCATGATGGCTGTCTCCCATTAGGTCGTGACTATCTACATGCTGAGTAATTTTATTCTTTATGATGGTTTCTACCATTTTTCCTGGTACTGACGTCAAGCTCACCGGTCTGTAGTTTCCCGGAACACCCCTGGAACCCTTTTTAAAAATTGGTGTTACATTGGCGATCCTCCAATCTTCAGGTATTAGAGATGATTTTAATGATAGTTCACAGATTACTGATAGCAGGTCTGCAATCTCATATTTCAGTTCTTTCAACACCCTTGGATGTATACCATCTGGCCCAGGTGATTTGCTACTCTTCAGTTTATCTAATGGTTGTAAGACATCTTCCCGATGTATCGATATTTCCTTCAATTCTTCCGCACCTTTAAATAAAACTTCAGTCATGGGTAACATCCCTACGTCTTCCTCAGTAAAGACCGAAGCAAAGAATTCATTCAGTCTCTCTGCTATCGTCTTGTCGCCTCTTCGTGCTCCTTTAACCCCTTTTATCATCTAATGGACCAACTGACTCTCTCACAGGTTTTTTGCTACGAATGTACTTGAAAAGGTCTTTATTTCGCGTTTTTGCTTCCGCAGCAAGCTTCTTCTCAAATTCTCTCTTTGCCTGCCTTATCAATGCCTTGCATTTGAATTGCCAGTGCTTGTGCTGTTTCCAGGTTTCGTCGTTTGGCTCTTTTTTCCATTTCCTGAAAGATGCTTTTTTGGCAACAGCCTCTCTGACCTCACCTTTAAACCATGCTGGCAGTTTTTTGGACTTCCTTCCACTTTTCTTAAAGCGTGGAATACAGCTGGTCTGGGCTTCCAAGATAGTATTTTTCAACAACACCCAAGCTTGATGTACGTCTTTAACCTTTGCAACTGCTCCTTTTAGTTTTTTCTTAACTGTTTTCCTCATTTTATCATAGTCTCCCTTTCGAAAGTTAAAAGGTAGTACTGTGGATTTCCTTACTATCGCTCCTCCACTAATTAAATCAAAGGCGATCATGCTATGATCACTATTGCCAAGTGGCCCCAACACCCTTATCTCTTGCACTAGATCTGGTGTTCCACTAAGGACTAGGTCTAATATGGCTTCCCCTCTGGTCGGTTCATGAACCAGCTGCTCCAAGAAGCAGTCATTTATTTCATCTAGGAACTTTATCTCCCTAGCATGTCCTGATGTGACACTGACCCAGTCGATACCGGGGTAATTGAAATCACCCATTATTATTACTGTGCTGTAACTTTTGTTAGCTTCCTTGATTTCTTTGAGCATTTCATCATCCATTTGGTCATTCTGGCCAGGTGCTCGATAGTACACCCCCAATGCCATTGCCTTCCCCCTTTTATATGGAATTTCAATCCATATAGATTCTACAGCAGATTTTGTTTCCTGCAAAACTTTAATCCTTTCTGAGTCAATGCCCTCTCTAACATAGAGCGCAACCCCTCCACCAATTTGATCAGCTCTATCATTACGATATAGTGTGTCCCCAGGTATCACAGTGTCCCACTGGTTGTCCTCCTTCCACCATGTCTCTGATATTCCAATCATATCTAACCTTTCATTTAGTGCTATATATTCTAACTCTCCCATCTTATTCTTTAGAATTCTAGCATTTGCATACAAGCATTTTAGAGAATGTATTTTATTCATGTTAATTTGGCTATTGTTAGACATGGGTAAATTGGGATCTTTAAGCTCTGTCTGCTCCATACTTGAGGGCATTTGGGCTACTTTACTCTTTTGTGGAACCTCTCTGCTTTTGGTAGTATCCTTCAAGGATACATTCTTCCGAACCATCCGCTCTTGGGCGACTGTCGGCTTTCCCCTAATATCTAGTTTAAAAGCTGCTCTATCTCCTTTTTAAAGGTTAATGCCAGCAGCCTGGTTCCATCCCGGTTAAGGTGAAGCCCATCCCTTCGGAAGAGCCCCTCCTTTCCCCAGAATGTTCCCCAGTTCCTAACAAATCCAAAACCCTCATCTCTGCACCATTGTCTCATCCACGCATTGAGACTCCGGAGCTCTGCCTGCCTTTTGGGTCCTGCGCGTGAAACAGGAAGCATTTCGGAGAATGCTACCATGGAAGTTCTGGATTTCAACTTCCTACCTAAAAACCTAAATTTTGCCTCCAGAACCTCCCTACCACATTTTCCTATGTCATTGGTACCGACATGTACCAAGACAGCAGACTCCTCCCCAGCACTATCTAAGACCTTATCTAGGTGGCGCGTGAGGTCCGCTACCTTCGCACCAGGCAGGCATGTTACCAGGCGATCCTCACGTCCACCAGCCACCCAGCTATCTACATGCCTAATGATCGAATCACCAACTATAACGGCTGTCCTAACCCTTCCCTCATGGGCACATGGCCCTGGAGAAACTTCATCGGTGCGAGAGGGTTTTACATCACCTGGAGGACAGGTCCTAGTTACAGGATCACTTCCTGCCACACCAGGGTGATGCTCTCCTGTCACGTGACCTCTCTCCTCCATGGAAACAGGGGTGCTGCCAGACTGGAGGTGGGACTTCAGGACTATATCCCTGTAGGTCTCGTCTATGTACCTCTCTGTCTGTCTTATGTTTTCCAAGTCTGCTACTTTAGCCTCTAGAGAACGGACTTGTACCCTGAGAGCAAAGAGCTCCTTGCACCTAGTGCACACGTAAGACCTCTCACCAACTGGGAGAAAATCATACATGTGACACTCAATGCAAAAGACTGGAAAGCCCCCATCCCGCTGCTGGACTGCTGTCTGCATCTTAGTTTTAAGTTTGTGTCTAGATCTTTAAGTTCTTACTTACTAGGGGTTGCTATGGGTATTTATACCAATAAAACTGTACCTAATACGTTTAATATACCTTGTTCACCTGAAGCCTAATTAATCTCAGGTCCTTAGTGTATGACTGATTTGGGTAATGAGCTTCACCTGAAAGCACCTCCGGTCTTTTAAGATGTGTAAGCACCTATAAAGCTATGATTATCCCAGGGGTGGGTGGGTGTGGGGAGGGAGGGAGGGAAATAACACTTATTAAAAGAGGGCTGCTACACAGTACCCTGTCTTGTGCTGCTGAGGTAAGCTAAATTCTGATTTGATTTAAATTATAGCTCTTAGCTGCTGCTAGGCTCTAACTTCTTATGAAATTTGAACTACAAGCTCTCTGCTGGGTTTTAAATTTAACCAGAAAGCTCTCTTCTGTGTTTTAAAACTAAAAGTACTTTTCTGATGCTAGGCACTGAGTGACTATTAAATGTACACTACAAGCTCTCTGCTGGGTTCCAAATGTAACCAGAAAGCTCTCTTCTGTGTGTTAAATTTAAACTAAAAGTACTTTGCTGTTACTTGGCCCTGAGTGACTGTTAAATTTAAACTACAAACTCTCTGCTGGGTATGAAATGTAACCAGAAAGTTCTCCTCTGTGTTTTAAATTCAAACTTTAATTGCTGCTACTAGGCCCTAACTGATCCAACAAAAAACAGTGGGTTCACAGATTAAGTAGCTTTAATACAAAGAATTCTTTTTAGAAAATTACCAGAAGTATATACTCACAGTTGCAGATTTCTCTCCAGAAGTAACAGTCCCCCTTTCTAGTCCTTCAAGAAGTAACAGTCCTCTTATGTAGTCTTTCAAGACTGAGGAACACAGAGCTCTGGTTGAGCTATTTATGCCTGTGCTGCTGAGGTAAGCTGTGACGAACTTCCTGGATGATTAACAGTCCTAGCTTGGATAGAAGGAATCTTTCAAAATGGCCTTTTGAACTGCCACCTGGTGTTAACACCCATTAAAAAGGTTTCACAGGTCTCTTGCCCCCTAGGTAGAAGGCCTCTTTGTAAAGGTCTCTAGAAGACTTTATTGGCTGTTCAAAGAGTACTGACCCTGTTTTGCCTTTTGTGCTAATCTATATTCTTATTTGATTTAAATTATAGCTCTTTGCTGCTGCTAGGCTCTACTTTATTATGAAATTTGAAAGCGTAGTTACTCACCTGTAACAGGTGTTCTCCAGGAGCAGCAGGAATCAGTCCTCACTTATGGGTGACGTCGGCGCCGACGGAGCCCTCGCGGAGCAATTTTCCCCAGCTTTCAAAGAAAGCCTTTGGGAATTGCAGCGCGCATGCGCGGTCCTCTTCCCGCCCAAGGGTGCCATCTTAGCCAGTCAGATGACATAGCTAAAAACGACAGCATAAAAAATTTGCAAAAAGAACATAAGCAGACGATTGCAACTCCAAGGGGAAGAGGGAGGGTAGTGAGGACTGATTCCTGCTGCTCCTGGAGAACACCTGTTACAGGTGAGTAACTACGCTTTCTCCAGGACCAAGCAGGAAGTCAGTCCTCACTTATGGGACTCCCAAGCTCAAGGCTACCGGAGACCCTAAGCACAAAAATGAGCTCCCTCTAGCTCAGCAGCACAGAAGGAAAGAATCTTCGCTGAATTATCACCCACCGGTAGCCCACATCCGGGATGGAGGGTAGGAGTTGCTCAGACCTCAAAGAGATTACGGAGGACTGCCTGTCCGAAAGCACTGTCCCTGCGGGACTCCCTCTCGAGACAGTAATGGACCGCAAAAGTCTGGCTCGAAGACCAAGTAGCGGCCCGGCAGATGTCTGCCAGCGGAACAGAGCGGAGGTAAGCCACTGACGTAGCCTTTGCCCGAACGCAATGAGCCGTGACTCGACTTACTAAGGAGAGTCCGGCTGCCCCATAAGCCCAAGAGATACAGTCCGCAACCCAGATGGACAGAGTACGCTTGGAGACCGGGAGCCCCAATTTATTGGGGTCAAAAGACACAAAAAGCTGAGCAGCTTTACGGTGCTCCCGCGTACGGTCAAGGTAGAAGTTCAAAGCCCTTCTACAGTCCAGGGTATGGAGGACCGTTTCAGCTCGGCTGGAGTGTGGTCTGGGAAAGAAGGTTGGAAGTACCACCTCCTGATTGATGTGAAAAGGGGAGACCACTTTTGGAAGAAATTTTGGGTGAGTCCGTAGGACTACCCTATTTTTGTAGAACCGAGTGTAAGGGGGATCAGACACGAGGGCCTGCAATTCACTTACGCGTCTAGCGGAAGTGAGGGCTATCAAGAACAGCGTTTTCCAAGACAGAAAACGGAGAGAACAGGTAGCCATAGGTTCAAAAGGCGGACAGGTGATCCGCTGCAAAACCACATTCAGGTCCCAGTCAGGCGCTGGCGGGCGCAGAGGTGGTTTAAGTAGAAGGAGACCTCGGAGAAACCTCGCTACGAGAGGGTCGCTGGAGAGAGGTCTACCGTCCACCGGCACATGATGTGCCGAAAGAGCACTGAGGTGAACTTTGACGGAGTTGGACTTAAGTCCCAGATTAGAGAGGTGTAGCAAGTATTGCAAGATCACCGACACCGGGCAGGAGAAGGGATCCTGAGACTGTTGGGTACACCAGACGGCAAAGCGACGCCATTTAAGGGCGTAGCATTTGCGGGTAGAAGGCCGTCGCGAAGCTAAGACGACCTCCTCCACCTCTGCCGGCAGGAGAAGGGGAGCAAGGACTACCCTCTCAGCAGCCAGGCCATGAGGTTGAGAGACCTGAGGTTGGGGTGTAGTAGAGACCCCCGATCCTGAGTGAGGAGATCCGGTTGTACCCCCAGAGGGAATGGATCCTCCACCGCTAATTGCAGTAGGAGCGGAAACCACGGCTGTCTGGGCCAGCGAGGGGCCACCAGGATCATGAAGGCTTTGTCTCGGAGAACCTTGAAAAGAGTCCGAGAGACTAGCGGGATGGGAGGGAAAGCGTACAGAAGGCTCCCCGACCATGAAATTAGAAAAGCGTCCGCCGCCACCCGAAGGGGGTGTGGCTGACGAGAGCAGAAGCGAGGAAGCTGCCGGTTGTGAGGACTGGCAAAGAGATCCACCGTGGGGAGGCCCCACTTTAGGAAGAGCTTCTGAACTACCAAGGGATCCAGACGCCACTCGTGCGGCTGGAGGATCCTGCTGAGTTTGTCCGCCAGGCAATTCTCTTGGCCCGGGAGATAAACTGCCTTGAGGAGAATGCCGTGACTGACGGCCCAAGAGCAGAGCTTCTGTGCCTCCCGGCAGAGGAGGAAGGAGCCCGTGCCCCCCTGCTTGTTCACGTAGAACATGGCAACTTGATTGTCCGTCTGGACAAGGACGGACTGGTGGGAAGTCAGGTGGGAGAAAGCCTTGAGAGCCAGGCGGATCGCCCTGAGCTCCAGGAAGTTGATCTGCTGAGCAGACTCCCACGTGGTCCAGAGGCCCTGAGTACGTGCCCCTTGGCAATGTGCTCCCCAGCCCAGGAGGGATGCATCCGTGGTCAACACCCGGGTCGGCTGAGGTGACTGGAAAGGCATTCCGAATATCAGGTTCGGCTGCCGAAGCCACCACCGGAGAGACGAGATCAGCGGCTCGGAGACGCGCTCTAGGTCTGCTAGGCCGCCTGTGGCTTGTCGCCACTGCTGGCGGAGACACCATTGAGCAGGCCGCATATTCAGGCGGGCATTGGGGGTCACATGGACGGTGGAAGCCATATGGCCGAGCAGTCTCAGGAAGCGCCTGGCGGAGACCAGGGGCTGGCTGCGAAAACGGTCGGCTAGGTCCATGAGCCGTTGAGCCCTGTCGAGCGGTAGGTACGCTCGTGCCTGAGGAGTGTGGAGCCTTGCGCCGATGAACTCGAGATCCTGTGAGGGGAGCAAAGTGGACTTTGCGAAATTTATAACAAAGCCCAAGTACTGCAGAAGAGTCACCGTGCAGCGTGCGGCGCTGGTGACCTCCGGAGCGGACTCCGCTCTGATGAGCCAGTCGTCGAGGTACGGAAAGACATAGAGGCCGTGAAGCCGGAGATGGGCCGCCACCACCGCGAGACATTTTGTGAAGACTCGCGGAGCGGAGGACAGGCCAAAGGGCAGTACTCTGTACTGGTAATGATTTCCTGCCACCACAAACCTTAGGTATTGGCGGTGGCTTGGGTGGATGAGGATGTGCGTGTAGGCATCCTTTAGATCCAAGGAGCATAGCCAATCTCCCTGCTGGAGGTAGGGCAGAAGGATTCCAAGGGTAAGCATTTTGAACTTCTCCCGCACAAGGAACTTGTTGAGGTTGCGCAAGTCCAGGATGGGTCTGAGGCCTCCCATTCTCTTTGGTATTAGAAAATACCTGGAATAAAAGCCTTGACCTCTCAGGTGGTGTGGCACCGGTTCCACCGCCTGTTCCTGCAGAAGACCTGCTAACTCCTGAAGGAGTAAGTCCCTGTGCAGAGGGGGTCGTGGAGGTTCTCCCGGAAAATAGGAGGGAGGGACCTGGTGGAAGTGGAGAAGATAGCCTTCTCGCAAGACTTGAAGCACCCAGGCATCTGAGGTGACACTGGACCACCTGTGGGCGAACTGAACCAGCCGGCCTCCGGTGCTGGGAGGAACCAGCGGGGGGGGAGAGGCTATGCTTAGTGAGTCAAAAACCCCCACCCTGCTGAGCAGGGGCTGGTGGTGCAGGCTTGGGGGCTTGCTGCCTACGGGACCCGTTACCCCGTCCCTTGGCCTGCTGGCCCTGTGGGGGAGCTGCAGGGGCCTGATAATGGGGGTATTGTTTGTAGGCAGCCGCCTTCCTCGGGTAAAAGGACTTTTCCCCGAGCCCCTCTTTTTCTGGGAAGGGGCAGAGGTCTTCCTAGAAAGCCTGGTCCTGGTGA
Organism: Ichthyophis bannanicus; assembly: GCA_033557465.1. NCBI lineage: Eukaryota > Metazoa > Chordata > Amphibia > Gymnophiona > Ichthyophiidae > Ichthyophis > Ichthyophis bannanicus. The sequence continues at coordinate 3,896,710 of JAWIIG010000036.1, read as the reverse complement.
GAGTCTCAGTCTCAATTTGTGCAGCCTTTTCAGCCATGGGCTTGCCAAAGAGGTTTTCGCCTCGGCAGGGGACATCGACCAACTTGTCCTGCACCCAGGGCTCAAGGTCTGACGACTGAAGCCAAGCCTGTCGGCGGGCACCGATGCCGGCTGCGGCCACTCGAGCCGATGCTTCAAAGCCATCATAGGCTGCTCGGGACATGAACTTTGAGCATTCCCGAATGCCAGTGGACAAGGCCAGGAACCTCCGCAAGGGTTCCTCGGACAAACCAGCGGAGAATCCGGCTAGCTCTTTAGCCAGATCTCGGAGATACATGCCCATGTATAGCTGGTAAGTCTGGACACGACATGCGAGCATAGAGCCCTGGAAACACTTCTTACCAAGGCCATCCAGGTTACGGGCCTCCCTGCCAGGAGGCACCGAGGAGTGCATCTTCTGGCTCTTAAGACGATGCATGGCCGATTCCACTACCATGGAATGGTGTGGTAGCTGTGCCTTTTGAAAGCCAGGGCTCTTGCGGACTCGATAGATAGAATCGACCCGCTTGCTCAGGACCGGCGAGGAGGCCGGACTCTCCCACATGCGGAAGAGTAGTCGTTCCAGCATAGGAGGAACCGGTACAGTAAAGTGTTCCCTTGCGGGAGAGTCATACTGGAGGGCGTCGAGCTCTTCGGCTCGAGGCTCCTCCTCGGGGTCCGCAGGGAAGGCCAAAGCCTTGGCCATATCCCTGACGAAGTCCGAGAACCGGGCATCCTCCGGGGGGGACTGCTTCCGAGGCTCGGACTCCGGTGAGTCCGAGGGGACACACCGAGTCCGGAAAGAATCAGGCGACTCTTCCTCTTCTGGACTCGCCTCCGCGACAGCCGACGTCGGGCCCGACGCCGTCGGGGCCCGAGTCGGGGGCTGCTGGGTCACCTGAGCTCGGACTCAGGCTGACGGCCTTCGAGAGCAGACTGTCTGCCTTCATGGACCAGCAGCGGGCACTGCTCGCTGGCCTCGCTGGCGCCGCTGCCCCGACCGCCGGGACGTCGACGTCCAAGTCGACCCCGGAGACCGAGCCGATCCTCGAGTCGATGCGAACTCGAGTCGATCCTCGGTCGAGGTCACCCTCGGCCTCCCGTTCGGGACCGAGGTCGCCGACGCCGACTCCCTCGGCGTCGGGGCGGCAGGCGCCGCGCCCTGCCCGGGCCGACCCCACCGACTTACCCACAGGACTTACCCGAGCAGGCATCTCCGACTCCAGGCGAGGTCGCTTCGTGAGGTGTTCCTTCTCCAAGGACCCGGGGCGGCTGTCGGGGCTATGCGACCTGGCCCTCGCGGAACCAGGAGCGTCCACCGACGCCGCCCTCGCGGGTTTCACCTTCCGACCATGGTCCCCGGAGGGAGAACCCCGGTCGGAGGAACTCCGGCGACGGTCCGAGCTGGAGCCTTTGGACGCGGAAGCCTCCGACGAGGTCCGGGTACGGCTGGGGTCAGCGAAGATGCCGCCGACTTCTCAACGCTTTGGAGGACATTTTGCCGCAGGGCCCACAGATCAGTTCCTCATGATCCGGGCCCAGGCAGCGGAGGCAAAAGTCGTGTGTGTCAGTTAGTGACATATTTCGGTCACACTGACCACACCGCTTAAAACCACTGGCAGCCATCGGGGGAAAAAGGGCCCCTGCGAGGTCAAAGGACCGGGCTGCCAGGGAAAAATCGAAAACGAAAGCTGACTAAGTCAGAAAAACCGAAAAAAGGAAGAGGACTCGTGACCGGCGTCGCGAGTCCGGGCGGGAAAAAGACCGGCGTCGAACTGAAGGAAAAAGAATAAAATAATAAAGAAATATCGACTTTTTCGCGGGGACAAGACGGGGACGTCTGTAGGGCTCCGCGGAAAAAAGAAGACTGGCTAAGATGGCACCCTTGGGCGGGAAGAGGACCGCGCATGCGCGCTGCAATTCCCAAAGGCTTTCTTTGAAAGCTGGGGAAAATTGCTCCGCGAGGGCTCCGTCGGCGCCGACGTCACCCATAAGTGAGGACTGACTTCCTGCTTGGTCCTGGAGAACTACAAGCTCTCTGCTGGGTTCTAAATTTAAACAGAAAGCTCTCTTCTGTGTTTTAAATTGAAACTAAAAGTACTTTGCTGATAGTAAAGCAGCGAAGTGCAGACAATGAATAAATCCAGGAGTCAATTGACAGGGTCCAAGCCAATTTATTGTGCACAAGGCCCAGTTAGTCAAAGCTTCAAAAAAGGACTGAGCAACGTTTTTACAGAGACATATTCATTTATACATCTTTCTTCAGTTTGATACATGCAAACTTTCTATTGGTTCCAACGCCCCCTGCACCTGTCCAATCAGAGATCCCTCCTGGGCATAGCACCCAGCTCCCTCCTCTAGGACTGTTCTAACAATGGTGCAGTTTCTAGGTTTGGATACTTCTCTACTGCAAGGTCGTCCTTGGCTCTAAGAATGCAAGTATTGAAACATTTCTATTTTCACAGTACAAGAGAATAATGAAAGATTTATGCATTCATGAAAACCTCTCATTAAGCAGTTTAAACAGTTTTCTCAAACTTTTACAGACTTTGGTTCTTTACTGAGATGGGGATTGGAATCAGGGCCTTACTTACAGGCCTTTCACATTTGCAGACTATTATAGGCCATAGCCTGCCACATTCCACCCTTTGATTATTCTCACCTGCTAGTGAGAAAGGGTGAGAATTAAATCACATATTAAACTTGCGTATCCGCCTCATCTTGGGGTATTGGGGAATATTGCCACATAGCTAATATTTTCGTAGCTGCCTTCTGTTCTACAGTGCTATCTATAACTGAGGTTATCATGCATAAGCAAAGGGGTAGGAGACATGGGAGAAACAAGCAAACAGCCAATATAAGTAATACAATAAGCACAAGGGTCTTCATACCTCCTAACCATGAAAATGCTGAACCAAACCACCCATCAAGCTTTAGGCCATGCAAGGTCTGAACATGCACAAATGTTTGCTTTCTCATCTGGATAGCTATATCTTCAACAACATGTCCATTATTATCAATCTGCAAACAATTGCTTAAATTCAATTTTCCACATACTCCACCTTCAGCTGCTAACAAATAATCTAGAGCTAAACGATTCTGATAAATAGCTGTACGCATCTGTGTACTTTGCTTAGCTAAAAGAATTAGTGCTTTACTGGTTTCATTAGTTATTTCAACAACAGCTTGCAAACGTATAATACGATTTATCAAATACACAGGAGTACGATATCCCCATGTACCATCTTGCTCCCATGTAGCAGGTCCATAGTATGAGATAATTCGCTCAGGTGGCCACTCCTCCTCCCCCCATTTGTCCCATTGGCCTATTTTCAAGGCCTCTCGTTTCTGCCGACTTCTGTACACAGGATAACCCAGTTGTTCTCCATGGGATGTAGGCAAAAGGAAAAAGGAAGTTTGTATGGTTCCCAATGCACATGCTCCTCCCCAATGGTAAGGAAGCCTAGCATATGCTCTGGTTCCACAAATCCAGTACAGTCCAGGTGGTGCTTGCCAGGAATTATAAGCTGCTAGATCAGTCCAGATGCTGGCAAGATTGGGGAAATGAACTAGAGGATTGGAGCGCTCTGAAGCGTTGACTCCTGACCACCAAGACGTCTTCTTAGTGGTACTGTTGTAGAACGTTTGGTTGAGACAGACCAGCTGTCCAACCTCCATGTTAAACTGTGGTCCTGAGCGAGAAAACACAAATTACCAACAATGGGGTGGGCCAGTACCCACTCACTAGTGGTGTTATGTAATCAGTCTGATTGTAAGGAATAGAATAGTTCACTTCTTGCGCCTCCCAGGGCCATTGGTCTCCCATCTTAGTTCCTCCACAGAAAAGGCAGTCTGAAATGTGGAGACTAGATGCTACTGCTCCAGCGAGTTCAAGGAACAAATTTTTGGAGGTGTGAGGAACCTCAAACTCTGCTTTCATGGCCTCATAAAAAGAATGATGTATTTGGTAGGGTGCGGATATGTGAGTCTTAGTATTCAACCGTATATGTATGATAGTTCCCGGATCTACGCCTCCTCTTGCTATCCGCAATCTAAATCTGTATCCTTGCTTCCACTGGCTAGGGACGAATATGAGGAGTTGTAGGGGATTGCAGGCATCCTTCTTGCATTTCTCGGGCTCAGGTAATCTGACCCTCGTCAGGCTGCCTTTGCAATTATCTCCATCCCGCTCCATAGGTGGATTAGTCCAGGTAGCAAAAAATACATATTCCCATTTTGGACAGAAGTAGGCATCTTTAGATGCCGTGCTATAGACAGTGGTTGGGGAATTCTTTCCAGTACACCATCCCCATCCATAGGCTCCTTCTGGACACATATATTTATTATCGTGATAGTAGGATTTTTCCCATGATCCACACCTGTGGTAGGCATTTCTGTTTATCACATCGCAGGCATCAAAGTCCAAGGCAACATATTTTGTGGAGTCTGTAATTGGGCCCGTGGCATTTATGAGGGCCCCATCCTCATCATTCCAGCGTAGCTCAAGTACATAATAGGAGGGGTTCTGTCGGCGGTTGTAACAAGTCTTACTTTTCCCCTTTGTACAGATATTTAACTCTGTGCCATTATAGATACACCCTACCAAAAAATCCCCCAAAGACTCCCTAATGAAACCTTGATATATCTTTTTGTCGGGCCGCAGTAAGGGAGGTTTAGATAAACTTCAAAACCACACCAGACTACTGCGGACCATTTTAATCGCCAAACAGTTCTTTAGTGAATCATATGAAGAAAGTGAAAACTTATCTTAAAACATGGAGAGAAGAAGCTCAAATGCTGTAGAATATCCAAATTCAAAATCGTAGAATCATCGAATGATTCTGATAAAAAGATAGTGGGGGGTTTTCCCTATATGGTGCACAGTAACGCAATAGTGGGGATCCTCCGCAAACACTGTTCTTTCAGTACATCCCAGTTTAGCTCATCCTTTTATGCCAGCTTTCAGCAAGGCCACTTATCTTCGGGACATTTTGGTCAGTTCCACCACCACAACAGATAAACCACCGGGTTTTAATACAACGGATGGCCATTCCCCTTGTCAACATTGCAAATTTTGCTTCAATACCATGTCTGGAGCCACGTGGGTTCATCCACACACTGGTCGCACTTACACACGACGTTGGTCCACTACCTGCTCCTCGTCTTTTGTGGTCTACCTAATTCAATGCAGTTGCCCCTTCATTTATGTGGGCCGCACGACAAGATAGAGTAGTTACTCACCTGTAACAGGTGTTCTCCAGGAGCAGCAGGAATCAGTCCTCACTTATGGGTGACGTCGGCGCCGACGGAGCCCTCGCGGAGCAATTTTCCCCAGCTTTCGCAGAAAGCCTTTAGGAATTGCAGCGCATGCGCGGTCCCCTTCCCGCCCAGGGATGCCATCTTGCTCAGTCTGACGACATAGCGGAAAGACAGCGAAAAATTTGCAAGATATGCAATAAGAATGACTGCAACTCCCAGGGGAGGAGGGAGGGTAGTGAGGACTGATTCCTGCTGCTCCTGGAGAACACCTGTTACAGGTGAGTAACTACTCTTTCTCCAGGACCAAGCAGGAAGTCAGTCCTCACTTATGGGACTCCCAAGCTTAAGGCTACCGGAGGCCTCAAGCCGAAAAAGAGCTCCCTCAAGCTCAGCAGTACAGAAGGAAGGAATCTTCTCTGAATACGCATCTGGCTGGTAGCCAACACCGGGGCCGGAGGGTAGGAGTTGCCTAAACCTCAAAGAGATGGTGGAGGACTGCCTGACCGAAAGCACTGTCCCTGCGGGACTCCCTTTCCAGGCAGTAGTGAGCCGCAAAAGTCTGACTTGAAGACCAAGTAGCGGCCCGGCAGATGTCTGCCAACGGAACAGAGCGGAGGTGAGCCACGGACGCGGCCTTCGCCCTGACCTGATGAGCCGTGACGCGACTTTCCAAGGAGAGGCCGGCCGCCCCGTAAGTCCAGGCGATACAGTCGGCCACCCAGGTGGACAGAGTGCGCTTAGAGACAGGCACCCCCAACCGATTGGGATCAAAAGACACGAAAAGCTGAACCGCTTTTCTATGCTCCCGCGTATGGTCAAGGTAGAAGGACAAGGCTCTTCTACAATCCAGGGTGTGCAGGACAGTCTCAGCTCGGCTGGCATGCGGCCTGGGGAAGAAGGTCGGAAGAACCACCTCTTGATTGATGTGAAAGTGGGAGACCACCTTTGGAAGGAACTTAGGGTGGGTCCGCAGGACCACTCTATTCCTGTAGAACCTAGTGTACAGAGGCTCCGACACTAGGGCCTGCATCTCACTTACGCGCCTTGCGGAAGTGAGGGCTACCAAGAAGAGAGTTTTCCAGGAGAGGAAACGAAGAGGGCAGGTAGCCATGGGTTCAAAAGGCGGGCAGGTAAGCCTTTGCAGAACGACGTTGAGGTCCCAGTCAGGGGCTGGAGGGCGCAACGGAGGTTTAAGCAGAAGGAGGCCTCTGAGGAAACACGCCACCAAGGGGTGCGAAGAGAGAGGCTGGCCTTCAACCGGTGAATGATATGCAGAGAGAGCAACTGAGGTGGACTCTGACAGAATTGGATTTGAGACCTAGATCGGAGAGGTGAAGCAAATATTGCAGTACCACCGATACTAGACAGGCGAAGGGGTCCTCAGATCGCTGAGAACACCAGACCGAGAAGCGACGCCACTTGAGGGCGTAAGACTTCTGGGTGGAAGGTCGCCGAGAGGCTAGGACGACGGCTTCCACCTCCGGGGGTAGCAGCAGTGGGGCTAGGACTACCCTTTCAGCAGCCAGGCCCTCAGGTGCAGGGCCCTGAGGTTGGGGTGCAGAAGAGTACCCTGATCCTGGGTCAGGAGATCGGGCTGAAACCCCAGGGGAAGAGGGGTGTCCACCGCTAGCTGTAGAAGCAGAGGGAACTACGGTTGTCTCGGCCACCGGGGCGCTACCAGGATCACGGAGGCCCTGTCCTGAACAACTTTGAACAAGGTCCGGGACACCAGTGGTGTGGGAGGGAAGGCATACAGCAGACCCGTGGACCACGGGATGAGGAAAGCATCTGGCGCCACTCGAAGAGGGTGAGGGTGCCGGGAGCAGAATCTGGGGAGCTGCCTGTTCAGAGGACTGGCAAAGAGATCCACAGTGGGAGAGCCCCACCGGCGGAAGATCTGCTGGGCCACCGCAGGGTTCAACTTCCATTCGTGCAGCAGCAGAATCCGGCTCAGTTTGTCTGCCAGGCAATTGTCCTGCCCTGGCAGGTAAACCGCTTTGAGGAGGATGTCGTGACCGACAGCCCAAGAGCACAGCCTCCAGGCTTCCTGACATAGGAGGAGGGAGCCCGTGCCCCCTTGTTTGTTCACATAGAACATGGCAACCTGATTGTCCATCTGCACCAGTACGGACTGACCGAACGTCAGGTGAGAGAAGGCCCGCAGAGCTAGGCGGATCGCCCATAGCTCTAGAAAGTTTATCTGCTGGGCGGCCTCCCAAGGTGTCCAAAGGCCTTGAGTGCATGTCCCCCGACAATGCGCCCCCCAGCCCAGGAGGGAGGCATCTGTCGTGAGCACCCGTGACGGTGGGGGTGACTGAAAGGACATGCCGAGCACTAGGTTGGGCAGGTGAAGCCACCATTGCAGGGAGGAGACCAGACGGTTGGAAATCTGTATCAGGTCCGACAGTCTCCCTGTGGACTGATGCCACTGAGTGCGAAGGCTCCACTGAGCAGGTCTCATATGTAGACGGGCATTCGGAGTGACATGGACCGTGGAGGCCATGTGTCCGAGCAGTTGCAGGAACTGCCTGGCAGGGGCCGGCGACTCACTATTGAACCTGCCGGCTAGAGCCATAAGCCTGTCGGCCCGTTCCAGAGGCAAGAAGGCACGAGCCTGCCGAGTGTCCAGCCGTGCCCCTATGAACTCGAGGTCCTGAGAGGGAAGCAAAGCGGACTTCTCGAAGTTTATGACGAAGCCCAAGTGCTGAAGCAGAGCCACCGTACGCTGGGTGGCCTGGGCGACCTCTGGAGCAGACGATGCTCGGATGAGCCAGTCGTCCAGGTACGGGAAGACGAAGAGGCCTTGAAGCCTTAGGAAGGCTGCCACCACTGCCAGGCACTTCGTGAACACCCTGGGAGCGGAGGATAGGCCAAAGGGCAGTACTCAGTACTGATAATGGTTCCCTGCCACCACAAACCTTAGGTATTGTCGGTGGTCCGGGTGAATAAGGATGTGGGTATAAGCATCCTTTAGATCCAAGGAGCATAGCCAATCTCCCTGCTGGAGGTAGGGCAGTAGGGTTCCAAGGGTAAGCATCTTGAACTTTTCCCGCTGCAGGAACTTGTTGAGGTTGCGTAAGTCCAGAATGGGTCTGAGGCCTCCTGTTCTCTTTGGCACCAGGAAGTACCTCGAGTAGAAACCGTGACCGCACAGATGCTGGGGCACTGGCTCCACCGCCCGCTCCTGAAGCAGACTTTGCAGCTCCTGAAGGAGTACGTCCTTGTGCAGCGGGGGTCTGGGAGGCTCCCCCGGGAAGTAGGGGGGGGGCACCTGGTGAAAATGAACCACCCACAACACCCAGGCATCGGACGTTACGGCTGACCACCTGTGAGCAAAGTGGGTCAGCCGGCCCCCCGTGCTGAGCGAGGGCCCCTGGGGGGGAGAGGCTATGCTGGCATAGTCAAAAAACCCCACCCTGCTGGTCCGGGGCCTGCGTGGTGGGCTTGGGGGCTTTCTGCCTCCGGGATCCGTTACCCTGCCCCTTAGGCTGCTGCCCCTGATGAGGGGTTGTCGAGGCCTGATAGTGTGGGTGATGCTGCTTATAAGCGAACACCTTCCTCGGGTAAAAGGGCTTTTTCCCCGAGCCCTTCTTCCTCTGAGAAGGAGCAGAGGTTTTCCTGGAAAGGCGAGTCCTGGTGAGAGTCTCTGATTCGAGCTCCGCCGCCTTGTCGGCCATGGGCTTGCCAAAGAGGTTTTCCCCTCTGCAAGGGACATCGACCAACTTGTCCTCCACCCACGGCTCGAGGTCGGAGGACTGAAGCCAAGCTTGGCGGCGAGCCCTGATGCCGGCTCCGGCTACTCGAGCCGATGCTTCGAAGCCATCATAGGCCGCTCGAGAAATGAACTTCGAACACTCTCGAATCCCTGTGGACAGGGCTTGGAACCGCTGCAAGGGTTCCTCGGAGAGACCTGCGGAAAAACCCGCCATTTCTTTCGCCAGGTCGCGGAGATACATACCCATAAACAACTGATATGTCTGGACCCGACAAGCAAGCATAGAGCCCTGGAAGCACTTCCTAGCAGGGCATCCAGATTCCGGGCCTCCTTACCCGGAGGCACCGAGGAGTGCATTCTTTTGACTTTTAAGTCGATGCATGGCCGATTCCACCACCATGGAGTGGTGCGGTAGTTGCGCCTTCTGGAACCCGGGGCTCTTGCGGACTCGATACATGGAATCGACCCGCTTGCTCAACACCGGCGTCGAGGCTGGGCTTTCCCACATGCGGAAGAGAAGCCGCTCCAGCATCGGGGGAACCGGTACAGTAAAGGCCTCCCTAGGGGGGGAGTCATATTGAAGGGCCTCAAGCTCTTCGGCTCGGGGTTCCTCCTCCGGATCCGCGGGAAAAGCCAAGGCCTTGGCCATATCCCTCACGAAATCGGAGAACCGGGTATCCTCCAGGGGGGACCGCCTCCGAGGCTCCGACTCGGGCGAGTCGGAGGGGACGCACCGGGTCTGAAAGGAACCGGGTGACTCGTCCTCCTCCGTGTCCCAGCCCTACTCCTCCGAGTCGTCGTCGAGCGGCTCCATGCGCGCGGGGCCCGGAGACCTCCTCCCCGATGCTGAGGACAGTGTCGAGGACCTTGGTCCCGAACAGGAAGCCAAGGGAGACCTAGGTCGAGGATCGACTCGAGCTTGTATGGACTCGAGGATCGACTCGGCCTCCGGGGTCGACTTGGGCGTCGACGTCCCGGTGGTCGGGGCAGATGCACTGGCGAGGCCGGTGATCAATGCCTGCTGCTGGTCCATGAAGGCAGAGATACTGCGCTCCAAGGTCGTCAGTCTGAAACCAAGTTCAGAAGACCCAGCATCCGCCGACTCGGGCCCCGACGTCGGATCATCCGTGGGGGAGTCCAGGAGGACTATATCACTCACGTGTCCAGGAGTCTCCACTTCGAGACGAGGAAGCTTCGAAGGCCTCTCCCCCTCCGAGGGCCCGGGGAGTCGGGCCGGGCTGAGAGACCTGGCCCTCGAGGAACCAGGATTGCCGTCCAGCTCCACCCTCGCGGGCCTCTTCTCCCGCCGGTATTCCCGGCCGGGGGAACCCCGTTCAGAAGAACTCCGACAATGGTCTGAGCTGGAGCCACGAGACGTCGAGGCCTCTGACGAGGTCCGCGCGGAGTCAGAGAAGATACGATCCCTTTGCGACTGCCGACTCCTCAGGGCCTTCGAGGACATCCTGCTGCACGGGCCGCAACTCATAGTGTCATGCTCAGCCCCTAGGCAGCGGAGGCAGCAGTCATACGTGTCAGTAAGAGACATAAGTCTGACACAACGATCACACTTTTTAAACCCGCTGGCAGCCATCGGGGGAAAAAGGACCCCTGCAAGGTCGAAAGACCGCGCTGCCAGGGAAGAAGGAAAAAGTGGCGGGGACGCCAGTTGGAATAAAATAAAACGTGAACGGGCTCAAAAGCCCGGGGGGAAGAGGACACACAAACCGAGAAAAAATTTTACGAGAAATCAAACTAAAGAAATCAACTTTTTCAGCGGCGGTAACAAACTACGTCTGTAGGGCTCCGCGGAAAAAAGAAGACTGAGCAAGATGGCATCCCTGGGCAGGAAGGGGACCGCGCATGCGCGCTGCAATTCCCAAAGGCTTTCTGCGAAAGCTGGGGAAAATTGCTCCGCGAGGGCTCCGTCGGCGCCGATGTCACCCATAAGTGAGGACTGACTTCCTGCTTGGTCCTGGAGAACAATAAAAAACAGAATTGGTGAACACGCGTCTCGCCTACAACAGCAGGTCTTGTCAGCTCCCATAGTATCTCATTGTGTTGAGCGGGGGCATACTTTTGATGGGTTGGGGTGGACCGTGATCGACTATATTCTGGGGGACCCTAGAGGAGGTGACAGAACACTTCGTCTTCAACGTTGCGAACAACGATGGATCTACGATTTGGCCAGTGTACATCCCGGTGGTTTAAATCGTGAGATTGAGTGGTTGAGTGTTCTTTAATCAAAGCTCAAGGGTTGAGGGCTTCCCTGGTGTGGTGGGAATTCCCTTCATCCTGAGCTGTTCTTTGGCAATGGTTGAATTCAGCAATGAGCGATGTGGTGTCACAGATTTTTCTGCGTTCATCCAATAGGTTAAGGGATCGTTGCAGTGAATCCCTTACCTATTTTTGGTTCCCTTGAAGAATGACAATTTGGCCGACCAATGGTTGAAGGTTAGATTACTTTTCATGATTGGTTACCCGGTGTGAACCGGGGGTTTTTAAGTGGAGTGAGAATGCCATTTTGGATTCGCATAAAGAGAAGAACCAAACTTTTTCGACTTGTGTGAGAGCACTTGATACAGGGGCTGTCTCGCCCCGAAACGTGCACGTCGTGATTCAAAACTACGATTTTGAACTTGGATATTCTACAGCATTTGAGCTTCTTCTCTCCATGTTTTAAGATAAGTTTTCACTTTCTTCATATGATTCACTAAAGAACTGTTTAAAATGGTCCGCAGTAGTCTAGTGTGGTTTTGAAGTTTATCTAAACCTCCCTTACTGCGGCCCGACAAAAAGATATATCAAGGTTTCATTAGGGAGTCTTTGGGGGATTTTTTGGTAGGGTATTTATTAGTATCTCTCACATTGGGATTTTTTTCTGAGTGAATTATAGATACACCGGCTGACTATACCAGTGCAAGTATAGTAGGAATGGTAAAGTAAAGTCTGAGTGACCTTCTGTCCCGTTCGGGTGGTAGTTATGCAAGCTGCACAAGGGGGTAAGGCAAAAGTCTTTTCCAGAAATCCCAGGACCACCACTCCCACAAGATAATAGTGGAAGAACATTATGATCTCAGTCTTTGGAGGTCAACTGGAATGTCGGGTACATTGAGCCTGTAGAGTTCCTCCTTCTTTTCTGCTCTGACTGCCACTCTTGCGTGACAGGGGTGGGATTGTAGATTCTGAAGATTCTTACAATGCTGGTTGTCTCCACAATGTGAGTCGCAATGGAGTCTCTGGATCATTTACTGAAGTCCATTGACCAGGTTCAGGACCAGCGGCTGGCTTCACTCGACTGTGGTGGATCCAGGGTTCGAGTTCTGCGACTTTTACTGCGGTTGGAGTTGACAAGATCACAACATAAGGTCCCTTCCAATGCGGCGCCAGCGGGGTCTTTCTCCAATCTTTGATCCACACTGACACTCCTGGCTTGAAGGGATGCAGAGGTTCAGTCAGATTGAGGGGCAATCGATCTTGTACCCAAGCCCTGAAGACTCTGCAAAACAGAACCTAAAGCCAATAGTTCTTGTCTAGTTATTTCAGATCCTATTTGTTTCATATCTCCTTTAATTCCCTGTACAATGGGCGGGCTCGCCCGTACAAAATCTCAAAAGGGGAAACTCCCAAAGACTTGGTCGGGGCAGAGCGTATCCTAAGTAGGGTTATAGGGAGAACCTGAAGCCACTTTAGGTGTGTTTCTTGACATAACTTGGACAACTGAGATTTCAGGGTTCTATTCATGCGTTCTACCTTCCCTGAACTCTGGGGTCTATAGGCAGTGTGCAACTTCCATTGTATCTGCAGAGCTCGAGCTATCTGTTGAGTTACTTGGGACACAAATGAAGGTCCATTGTCTGACCCTATAGTCAATGGTATTCCAAATCGAGGAATAATCTCATGGAGCAGTATCTTTGTGACTTCTCGAGCCTTCTCTGTTCGAGTGGGACGGGCTTCTACCCACCCGGAAAATGTGCAAACCAGAACCAACAGGTAGTGATATCCATTTGCTCATGGCATTTCAGTAAAATCTACTTGAATATCACTCATGGGGGCCACCCCTACTGACTGAACTCTTGGGGGTGGAACGGGACCTTGCCTAGGATTGTTCTTGGCACATGTCAAACACTGCTGTGCCACTGAAGTGGACAGGGGTCCTAGTAGCGAAATACAAAAATGGTGTCTTAGGGCTCTCTCCATGGCCGTTTTCCCATAGTGCGTGGCCTGATGGAAAGCATAAACAAAAGCTGGTCCTAGTGCTTCAGGAATGACTGTAGGACCTGGAGGTGGGCTGCCCTCTGGAGGTGGCAGCACTATCCAACCTTTTTCTGTTAGGACCCCTCCCTCCTTTTCACAGAAATAATCCAACTCTTTTGTAGTGTATCGGGGAGCCCATGAGCTAAGGGGCACGGGGAACATGGCTGCTTGCACTGGAATGTCTTGGGTTACACTTTGTCCAATTGTGGCTGCTTTTCGAGCAGTGGCATAAGCAAACCTATTACCTCGGGTAACTTCTCCTACTCCTGTCTGGTGACCTCGACAGTGCATGACTGCAACTTGCTTAGGGTCCCATACAGCATCTAATAGTATCAATATCTCGGGCCCATACCTAATGGACTTGCCTCCTGAGGTGATCAACCCTCGCTCTTTATACAAGGCTCCATGTGCATATAGAGTGGTAAAGGCATACTTGGAATTTGTGTACACATTTAAACGGACTCCTTCTCCTAATATCAGTGCTCTAGTGAGAGCTATCAATTCAGCCTTTTGTGCTGAAGTTCCTGGGGCCAAAGCTGAGGACTCAACTACCAGATCAGGGGTCACCACTGCGTATCCAGCACAACGATGTCCATTGATGACGAGACTGCTTCCATCCACAAAGAAAGTCTGTTCAGGATCCTCCAAAGGAACATCAGTTAAATCTGGGCGACTTGAAAATACAGTGTCCATAGTTTCTATACAGTCATGATCAGGGGGCCCAGGACCAATTGGAAACAATGTAGCAGGATTCAGAGCTTGACTAATTTTTAACTGTATCTGGGGATTTTCACACAACATGCTCTGATATTTCAACATTCGTGAATTCGTTAGCCAGAAACTTCCTTTGTGTTCCATGAGAGTGAGGACAGAATGGGGTACAGTTACTTGAAGATTTTGTCCTAGAGTGAGCTTGTCTGCTTCGTTCACTAAGAGGGCTGTTGCTGCAACGGCTCTCAAACAAGGGGGCCAACGCTACCACATCCAGCTGTTTTGACAGATAGGCTACTGGCCGCTGCCAAGATCCAAGAGCAGGGCCGGATTTACCTATACGCCATGTACGCCATGGCGTAGGGCCCACAGCTGGCAAGGGCCCACAAAAATAGAACAAATTAGCTTTTTTTTTAAAAATAAAATTAAAAAAAAACTGCTGGCTGCCGCCGCGGGGCCCCCTCTGCTGCTGCGGCAGCATGGACTGACCCGCGGGGGCCCCCTCTGCAAGCTGAATCCATCGGTCCGTCGGTCCCTCCCTCCCTCCGTGCAGGCTGTGAGAGGCGCGAAGGGAGAGTGTCTCCCTCGCGTCTCCCATCAGCCCCTGCGGGCTTAACAGAGACGCGAGGGAGACACTCTCCCTTCGCGCCACTCACAGCCTGCACGGAGGGAGGGAGGGACCGACGGATTCAGCTTGCAGAGGGGGCCCCGCGGGTCAGTCCATGCTGCCGCGGCAGCAGAGGGGGCCCCGCGGCGGCAGCCAGCAGTTTTTTTTTTAAATTAAATTTTACTTTAGGCCGATGGGGGGGGGGAATGGAAAATAAAACAAAAGATATTATAATGCCTCTATATCGTTCCATGGTGATACCGCACCTTGAATATTGTGTACAATTCTGGTCGCCGTATCTTAAAAAGGATATAGCGATTTTAAAAAAGGTTCAGAGAAGAGCCGCCAAAATGGTAAAGGGGATGGAAGGCTACTCCTATGAAGAAAGGCTAAAAAGGTTGGGGCTCTTTAACCTGGAAAAGAGACGGCTGAGGGGAGATATGATAGAAGTCTATAAATTAATGAACGGAGTGGAACGGGTAAACGCAGATCGATTGTTTACCTTATCAGAATATAGAAAGACTAGGGGACATGCAATGAAGCTACAGGGCAAACTATTTAAGACTAATAAAAGAAAATATTTTTTCACTCAACGTGTAATTAAACTCTGGAATTTGTTACCGGAGGATGTAGTAAAGGCTGTTAGTGTAGCTGGGTTTAAAAAAGGTTTGGACAAGTTCCTGGAGGAAAGGTCCATAAACCATTATTAAGAAGGGACCCAGGATATCAATGCTTGAACCAATACAAGCATTGTGGAACCTGTGTCCCTTGGGGAAACTGCTAGGTACGTATGACCTAGATTGGCCACTGTTGGAAACAGTATACTGGGCTTGATGGACCTTGGTCTGACCCAGTATGGCATATCTTATGTTCTTATGGGTAGGACTGGTATTTATTTATTTATTTATTTATTACATTTGCTTATATACCGCACTATTCGGCATCAGCGCGGTTTACAATATAACAAAACGACCAAGACAACATTCTGTTTGGTTTACAAGGAACAGGAATAACAACTTGGCTAACAGGGTTGAACTATATACAGCGATACTAATGGGCTATTGGGGGGGCTGGGGCTGGGGCTGGGACTGGAAATGGGCTGGGGGGGTTAAGGCTGGAGGTGGGCTGAAGGGGTTAGGACTGGTAATGGGCTGTGGGCTGTTGGGGGGGGGGGTTAGAACTGGTAATGGGCTTTGGGGGGTTAAGACTGGTAATGGGATGTGGGCTGATGGGGGCTGTCTGGTAATGGGCTATGGGGGGGCTAGGACTGGAAAGGGGCTGGGGGGGTTAAGACTGGAGGTGGGCTGATGGTTTTAGGACTGGTAATGGGCTGTTGGGGGGGTTTAGAACTGGTAATGGGCTTTGGGGTTTTTTATTTATTTATTTATTTATTTATTACAGTTGGTTCGCTTGGTTTGCAGCTTGTCGTGCTGTGAGGGCTTGTGTGCATCAGTGATGCTGAGAGCTAAACTATCGGTAGTTTAACTACTGGCAGGGTCTCCCAAGATGGACAGGTCTCAGCTGAGGTGCCAGACGAAGACAAACCACCCATCTGGGCAGCAGCAGAATGGGATAGTGTTGACGGCGGAGGATCACATTTCTGTGACAACGGCAACAACACCAAACTTAAACTGCGCGGAAGGAAGGCCCGGCAATCTACTTCTGTATCTTGCCATGAAAACCCAATGGATAGTTACAACAAAACAAATTGTGCTATGGTGCTGGAAGATGAGACTCCCAGGTCGGAAGGCACTCAACTAGCTACTGGGGAAGAGCTGAAGACTTTTCAGAGTAAAGCCAGCATTTATGATGTGGTTGGATCAAAGCCTTCGGGAAGTCTGACTGCTGATGTAGCTGCGCATGAAATGAGAGTCAGAAGCTGTAAAGATGTCTTACACATTGGAACATGGAACGTACGAAGCATGAACCAAGGGAAGTTGGAAGTGGTCAAGAATGAAATGGAACGTGTACAACTTGATCTGTTGGGTGTCAGCGAACTGAAATGGACTGGCATCGGGCACTTTGCATCAGATGATCACATGGTCTACTATGCTGGAAATGAAAGACAAAGAAGAAATGGTGTTGCATTTATAATAAAGAAGAAACTTGCAAGAACTGTAATGAAATACAATGCAGTCAGCGAACGCTTAATCTCTATTCGTCTACGAGGATTGCCTATCAACACAACTATAATTCAAGTATATGCCCCAACAACAGCTGCAGAAGAGAATGAAATTGAAGAGTTCTATGAACAAGTACAAGCTGAAATTGACAGAACATGCAAACAGGATATCCTGATAGTCATGGGTGACTGGAACGCAAAAGTTGGCAACAAAGAAGAAGGCAAAGTAGTTGGAAAATATGGACTTGGCAACAGAAATGAAGCTGGAGAAAGATTGATAGAATTCTGCAAGACCAATGATCTATTCATCTCAAACACCTTCTTTCAGCAACACAAGCGACGACTGTACACATGGACTTCACCCAATGGATTGTATAAAAATCAAATTGACTACATCTGTGGAAGTCAACGATGGAAAAGCTCTGTAACATCAACAAAGACAAAACCTGGAGCTGACTGTGGTACAGATCATCAACTACTAGTATGCAAACTCAAGCTAAAGTTGAAAAAGAGCAAACCACTCATGAATGCACCAAAATATGACCTTGAGAATATACCACTGGAATTTAAAGACTGCCTGCAAAATCGATTTGCTGCCTTAGATACAAATGACAGAGCTCCGGAAGAGTTATGGAATGACATCAAGAAGGTTGTGCTGGAAGAAAGCGAGAAGTCTCTACAAAAGGTGAAAAAGCAAAAACGGCCAAAATGGATGACGGAAGAAGAAACTCTGAAAATTGCCCAGAAACGCAGAGAAGCTAAAGCCAAAGGAGAAAGAAAGACAATCGCAGAACTCAACAGAGATTTCCAACGTGCAGCAAGACAGGACAAGGAAAAGTACTACAATGACACTTGCAAGGAAATAGAAGCAGAAACTATTAGAGGAAGAACAAGATCGGCTTTCCTAAAGCTGCGAGAGTTAAAGAAAAAGTTCCAGCCTCGAATTGGAATGTTACAAGATGCTCAAGGTTCTATGTTGAATGATGCTGAGAAGATCAAGAAAAGGTGGAAGGAATATACAGAGTTTTTATATGATAAAGATCAAGTGGACCAACAGCCGTTTCAACCTATACCTTATGATCAGGAACCATTGGTGATGAAAGAAGAAGTTGAAGCAGCATTGAAAGCCTTATCAAAGAACAAAGCACCAGGCATTGATAGCATTCCCATAGAAGTATTGCAGCAATCTGATGCAGCTGTTACCGTACTTACAAGGCTCTGCCAAGAAATATGGAAGACAACATCATGGCCAACTGACTGGAAAAGATCTGTGTTTATACCAATACTAAAGAAAGGTGATCCAACTGACTGTGGAAATTATCGCACAATCGCTCTGATCCCACATGCCAGCAAGATTCTACTGAAGATTATTCAAAAAAGACTACAGCCATACCTAGAACAAGAACTACCTGAAGTGCAAGCAGGGTTCAGGAAAGGGCGAGGAACGAGAGACATCATTGCGGATGTGAGATGGATCCTTGAAAAGACTAAAGAATACCAAAAGGATATCTATTTGTGCTTTATCGACTATAGCAAGGCTTTTGACTGTGTAAACCATGAGAAACTCTGGGCCACATTAAGAAGCATGGGTATACCAGAACACCTGATTGTTCTCTTGCGTAATCTGTACATTGATCAAGAAGCAACAGTTCGAACGGAACAAGGAGAAACAGAATGGTTTAAAATAAGCAAAGGTGTAAGACAAGGCTGCATACTTTCCCCCTACCTGTTTAATTTATATGCAGAACAAATCATCAGAGAAGCAGGACTGTATGAAGACAACAGAGGTGTGAAGATTGGTGGAAGACTCATCAACAACCTTCGCTATGCTGATGATACCACATTACTGGCTGAAAGTGAAGATGATCTGAAACATTTGCTTCTCACAATCAAAGAACATAGTCTCAAAATGGGCCTGCACCTTAATGTAAAGAAGACAAAGATCATGACAACTGGCATAATCAACAGGTTCATCGTTGAAGGAGAAGAAATTGAAATCGTGAACAACTTTAACCTACTTGGATCAACTATCAATAAAGAAGCAACAAGCAGTCAAGAAATCAGACGACGCATTGCTCTTGGCAGAATGGCTATGAAAGACCTAGATAAGATTCTCAAGAGCAGAGATGTCTCTCTCCATACAAAGATTCGACTTGTTCAAGCCATGGTATTTTCAATAACATCATATGGATGTGAAAGCTGGACAGTGAAAAAGACAGACAGGAAGAAAATTGATGCCTTTGAATTATGGTGCTGGCGGCGAATACTGTGTATACCATGGACTGCCCGAAGAACAAACCAGTCGGTACTAGAAGAGATCAAACCTAAGCTTTCTTTAGAAGCTCAGATGACAAGACTTCGACTTTCATACTTCGGACACATCATGCGAAGAGAGAGATCATTAGAGAAAGACATCATGCTTGGCAAGATAGAAGGTCAACGCAAAAGAGGAAGGCCAGCAATGAGATGGATTGCTACAATAACAACAGCTACGGGTACCAGTCTGTCAACAATGAGCCGCCTGACTGAAGACCGAACACAATTTAGGATAGCTATCCAGAGGGTCGCCATGAGTCGACTCCGACTCGACGGCACTTAACAACAACAACAGTTGCTTATATACCGCACTATTCGGCATCAGCGCGGTTTACAGTATAACAAAGTGACCAAATACACACATTCTGTTTGGTTTTACATCGAACAGGAATATAAACTTGTATAACAGGGGTTGAACTATATACAAGAACTATTTACATGAAATATGCTATATACATGAAGTAAAATTCCTATAACATTGTTGAATAGCACAATAAATGATGAATCCCTTTTGAATACTTGAGACCTTGTGCGTATGGGCTGCAAAAGGCGGTGTTTCTTAGGTGGTGCTAACTAAATTCATCGCTGGTTAGGTAGTATTGGAGGAAGAGGTGATATTTGATTGCCTTCCTGAATTGGGTCAGGTCTGCTATAGCTCGAATGTCCGGTGGGAGTGCATTCCAATATTTGGGGACGTAAAGACTGAAGGCCCTGTTTGCTGTTGTGTTATTGCATTTAGTCAAGGTCTTCGGGGTTGTTAATAAATTTAGGGCTGTTGACCTCCTGGCTCTGTTGGGGGGCACTGTATGGATGAGATCAGTAAGTGCTGTGGAGGAAAGGCGCTTGATTGCCTTGAATGAGAGGATTAATGTTTTGAAGATAATCCTTCCGTGTATAGGTAGCCAATGAAGTTGTTTTAAAATCGGAGTCACGTGGTCTCTTCTGGAGGCTCCATGAAGAATCCTTGCTGCAGCATTCATGGCCAGTTGTAGCGAGTTTAGTGTGGATTGCGGGAGACCTTGTAGGATGGAATTGGCAAAGTCAAAGTGCGGCAGGATCAGTGCTTGGTATATGGTCCGGAAATCATCTGGCTCCAGTAGGGAGCGCAGATGTCTGAGTGAACGGATTTTAAAATAGACCGCTTTGACAATGTTGCTTATATGACATTTCATGTCCAGATGTTGGTCTAAGGTGATCCCCAGGTATTTTATTGTTTCTTTGGTTTGTAATTCCGCTTCCTTTACCTTTATATGTGTTGGTGGGGTGAAGTCTGGATCTCTAGCGATGAACAATACCTCCGTCTTCTTGTGCTGGATGCGGAGGTTTTGAGCTTGAAGCCAATCCGATATGGTATTGAAGCATTCTATAAGAGGTGTAAGGTCCATTTGAACGGTTGAAAAAGGCATATATAGTAGGATGTCGTCTGCATATATTAGACAGCTCACGTTAAATGATCTAATGATGTTGCAGATGGGCTGCATGTAAATGTTGAATAGTAGAGATGACAATGAGGATCCTTGCGGCACACCTTGTGTTTGATGGAATTGTTTCGACTCTTCTGCTCCAGATTTAACATATTGACATCGACCATTTAGATAGGAACTGCACCAATTGAGTGCGGTATTACAAATTCCCTTTTCTTTCAGTCGCCCAAGGAGAATCTCATGATGAACCGAGTCAAAGGCTGCAGCGATGTCTAAAAAGATGAGCACAAAGCCTTGTCGGATGTTGTCAATGCCTGTGAATATGTTATTGAATAGGAAGGTGAGAAGTGTCTCTACTCCATGGTACTCTCTAAACCCGTGTTGGCAATGATCCAAGGGCGCTGTGGAGTCTATATGATCCTGGATTTGCCTTTGGACCTCTTTCTCCAATATCTTTGCTAGTATAGGAATACTAGCTATTGGTCTGTATGATTCGGCTTGTTGTGGATCAAGTTTAGGGTTCTTCAATAATGGCCTGATAGATGTTTGCTTGAGGGTTGTAGGGAAGGAACCAGTAGTAAAGGAATATTTTGTCAGTTTTGCGATGAATGGACTAAATTCCTTGCGTAGCTCCTTGATCCAAAAAGCCGGGCAAGGGTCTGTTTGTGCTGTGGAGGTATTGAGGGAAGCTATTGTATCTTCAATGCTTTTTCTAGATGGTGCGGAAAACTTACTTAAAGGGGTTATGCCGGTATGGTCTTGGAAAGAGGCTGTTGATATTTTGTCGGTCTGTATGATTTTTGACTGGAGGTAGTCAGCGAATTTTTGTGGATGGATATCCACGTGTTGTTCAGGAGTTGGTTCTTTAGAAAGGGCTTGCACCAAGTTGAAAAGATCCCGTGGTTTGTTCAGAGATCTTTTCAAGGTGTCTGTGTGGTGCTGTTTCATTTTTATTGAGATCGCTTCCCTGTGCCTTGTTAGGTGGAGTTGGTAGGCTGTCAAGTCTTGTGTGGAGAGTGATCGGCGCCATTTTTTCTCTAGTCTGCGTAGTTGTGTTAGAGAAGCTCTCAATTCTTGGGAGAACCAAGGGGCCGCATTTCTTATTCTCTTGGATGCGTTATTGCTTTGTGGACGTTGTGAGATAGCCTTGAGGTTGAGGTTCCATGCGGTGACTAGTTCTTCCGGGTCTGATGAGGTTATGGTGAAGAGGGATTGAGTTTGCGATAGTATTAACTCTCTGTCAAATGCGCGGAAGTTTCTTGTTGGGGTTCGAGCTGTGTTGTAGCATTTTTGGGTACTGTGCCGCTGGCTGTCCCTGGTGGGTATTTGAAAAGTGATAAGTTTATGGTCAGACCAGGGGACGTCAATGATAGATAACGTCGTGTTATGGTTTTCCTCAAGGGCTGCGTGAGGTGCGAACACCATGTCCAAGATATTGCCCTTTTCGTGTGTGGGTTTGTTGATGATTTGTGTAAAGCCCAAATTCTCGATGGCTTCAAGGAAGGCAGTTGCATGGCTTTGATGAAGTGAAGGGAGGTTAAAGTCTCCCATTATCCAAATAGGTGGGTTGAGGTTGTGAGCATTGGCAGCAAGGTCAAGAATTGTGGGGAGGTCCTCAGGTGATGAAGATGGTGATCTGTATAGTAGATTGATGGAACATTGCTGGTTTTTGATGGAAAGCGAGTCCAGGTTACTTGTACTGGATGCTTCAGTGATATGGAAATGCAGATCTGATTTTGTAAGTATTAGTACTCCCCCTCCTTTTTTAGATTCTCTGTGTCTTATATGTACAGAGAAGTTGGGAGGTAGGAGTTGGTTGAGGATGACGTTATCCTCCGATGATAGCCAGGTTTCCGTGATCAGAAGTATGTCCAGGTTATACAGGGATATCATATCTAGGACAACGGGCCATTTCTTGCGTATGGAACGTGCATTTATCATGGCACACTTTAGGTTGTGGCAGTATTTTAGTTTCTTGTGGTCAGGTGTCCTGGAAGGTTGAAGTGGAATGTGTATAAGGTGAGAGCGGCGTGTGTCGTGACTTGGGTGGGGTCCAGACCATCTTTTCCCATAGTTGCTCAAGATGGGGATATGGTTCTGGGATTGAGACAGTGCAGTGGATGTTCCCAGCCAATGTGTAAGGAGATACAGGCTGGCAAGAGCCAGGATGTGTGAGGCCATCTTGTGTGTATAGGAGAGAGTGATTGCAATAGGGATAGGTTTTCACTGTAGATTACACTGCAGGTTTTCACTGCAGATTACACAGCGATAGTATAGCTAGTAGGTATTAAAGGGGTATAAAGCACTAAATGATGATGTCAAACGGTTGTAAAAGCAAACATGCTTACATGTTGTAATGGGGTAGTAAGATGTATATACACGATAATTAAGACAATGATGGCATTAAATGTTGGTACTCTTGTTGGGCAACTAGTAGAACTATGTAGCAAAGATACATTCATAAGAGGGTAAGCTGAGGAGCATTACTCAGACAATTTAAATGCACAGTAAAAGCTAGCAATAGGGAACAGATAAAGAACAGAAACTGCACAGTTTAATCTAACAGGGATAAGCTACCAGATAATATACAGTATAAGCTACCAATAGGGAACTTTTCTAGATCCTAACTTTGTTAGGATCAGTACCTGTGAGGGTTACAAGTATGTCTCTGATCAGGTGTTTTCTTGGTGGTGCTGTGCTTCCGTGTTTCGTATCCTGGAGCTGTGTGGCTGGAGATCTGATGGTACACTCGTTTGGCGAAGCCTTCCGCCCTGTTCCACGCCTAAGGGCCACGCCAAAGGGCCCTCTGGCGAGGCCCTCAGGCGCGGGCCCGCAAGGCGCGGGCGTGCCCGATAGCGCTGGGATATTTAAAGGTGGAGTGCTGCCCCGATTGGACAGCACTCTGAAGATGACTGCTGTTTCCCGCCGCGGCACCCCCGCTGGAGGCTCGATCCCTGTCCAGGGAGAGCTGAAGATGGTGGGGATGCAGGAGCGCCCGATAGCGCTGGGATATTTAAAGGTGGAGTGCTGCCCCGATTGGACAGCACTCTGAAGATGGCTGCTGTTTCCCGCCGCGGCACCCCCGCTGGAGGCTCGATCCCTGTCCAGGGAGAGCTGAAGATGGTGGGGATGCAGGAGCGCCCGATAGCGCTGGGATATTTAAAGGTGGAGTGCTGCCCCGACTGGACAGCACTCTGAAGATGGCTGCTGTTTCCCGCCGCGGCACCCCCGCTGGAGGCTCGATCCCTGTCCAGGGAGAGCTGAAGATGGTGGGGATGCAGGAGCGCCCGATAGCGCTGGGATATTTAAAGGTGGAGTGCTGCCCCGATTGGACAGCACTCTGAAGATGGCTGCTGTTTCCCGCCGCGGCACCCCCGCTGGAGGCTCGATCCCTGTCCAGGGAGAGCTGAAGATGGTGGGGATGCAGGAGCGCCCGATAGCGCTGGGATATTTAAAGGTGGAGTGCTGCCCCGACTGGACAGCACTCTGAAGATGGCTGCTGTTTCCCGCCGCGGCACCCCCGCTGGAGGCTCGATCCCTGTCCAGGGAGAGCTGAAGATGGTGGGGATGCAGGAGCGCCCGATAGCGCTGGGATATTTAAAGGTGGAGTGCTGCCCCGATTGGACAGCACTCTGAAGATGGCTGCTGTTTCCCGCCGCGGCACCCCCGCTGGAGGCTCGATCCCTGTCCAGGGAGAGCTGAAGATGGTGGGGATGGTGGGTGAGAGCTGAAGATGGTGGGTTAAGACTGGTAATGGGCTGTGGGCTGATGGGGGCTATCTGGTAATGGGCTATGGGGGGGCTAGGACTGGAAATGGGCTGGGGGGGTTAAGACTGGAGGTGGGCTGATGGGGTTAGGACTGGTAATGGGCTGTGGGCTGATGGGGGGGGGTTAGGACTGGCAATGGGCTATGGGGGGCTGACTGGAAATGGGTTGATGGGGTTAGGACTGGAAGTGGGCTGATGGGGGGTTAGGACTGGTAATGGGTTATAGGGGGGCTTAAACTGAAAATGGGGTGATGGGGGGTTAGGACTGTAAGTGGGTTGATGGGGGGCTAGGACTGGTATTGGGTTGGGGGGTTGCTAGGACTGGAAATGGGCTGATGGGTGGCTAGGACTGGAAATGGGCTGATGCAGGGACTAGAAGGGAATGGATGCTGGGTGAGGCTGGAACTAGAAGGGAGCTGATGTTGGGGGAGGATTAGAATGGGATGGGGCTGGAAGAGTAAAATGGAGAAGGGAAAAATATTTTGTGTGGGAGGGATAAAAAATCTACAATTGGCCGGGTATTGGGTGAGTAAGTGGGGATTGAGGATGGAGGGGTAAAATTTGAGTGGATGAAATAGGAATGAGGAAAGAACAAAAGGAGAAAGATTAGTATGTTAAAGCAGATGTAGAGAGAGAATGGAAAAAAACTAGAAGAGAAAAGAAAGGACAAATGGACAGCAGACGATGGAGAGTTAGCAGAAGACACGAAGAAACCAGAAGAAAGTGGCTGGAGCAATTGCAGCTGAAAAAAATGCACAAAAGGTAGAAAAATATCTCTTTATTTTGAATTTATTAATTGGAATATGTCAGCTCTGGTAAATGTGCATCATTAACGTCTGCGCTTTGTTTAGTACAAGAGCAAATTAATGTATAGTTTTATTTCTACAGTGTTGTACATTCCAAGTTTGGCTTTTGGGATTCCCAGTTTAATTATTGTCTTCCTGTTTCTAAATTGTGATTACTTGTTTGGTGATGGTCTATGTTCTGCATGTGTAACTGAGCTGAGGTGTTCTGTTTATATAATTCCTATTTGACATTGCCACTTGTTCTCTTTCCCCAGTAGGTCATGTATTGTTGTTCTCTGAAATGTATTGGTTTAATATTTGCAGTGTTGCCTTTTGATTGGTAGAGTATGGTGCTTTGTGAGTCCTGGTAGTGCTGTTAGGATACGGCGGGTTTGCTATGGGTTCTAAATGGGCAGTGTTTGTAGTAGTTCCTAATGTGTCTGGCAGTTGGCACTGGATTATAGTAATGTAGAAATCTTTTAGTCTTTCTTTATCCATACACTCATTAAGAGGCACGTTTACTAAAAGTTAGTATATGGTAACATTATGCAAATATTTATGCAAATGAGGCCCCTTATGCAAATGAGGCCCCGCACCCCCCTTGGGCCGCCCCTGCTGGGGGCCCACAATTTTTGTTGGCGTAGGGCCTCACTCAAGGTAAATCCGGCCCTGTCCAAGAGATTGGGTTAGCACCCCTAAAGCATTTCCTTGTGACTCATGGACATAGAGATGGAAAGGTTTATGGACATCTGGGAGTCCCAGAGCTGGTGATGACATCAGAGCACTTTTCAGGGATCGGAATGCTGCATCCTGTTCCGGTCCCCACTCCAGTGGAGACTTTTCCATTCCTTTGGTAACTTGGTACAATGGTTTTGCTAGCAGTGCAAAATTGGGGATCCATATGCGACAGTATCTTGCGGCCCCCAGAAAGGTTCTCACTTGTCTCCTAGTGGTTGGAGTGGGAATACTGCATACAGCTTCTTTGCGTTCAAGTCCCAAGCGTCGAATTCCGCTGGACAACTGGAACCCTAGGTATTTGACTTCGGTTTGACATAGTTGTGCCTTAGCTCGTGAGACTTTGTATCCAGCCTCATTCAAAAGGTACAGAAGTTCACTGGTGGCTTGTAGACATTCACTTTCTGAGTTGGTGGCTATGAGCAGGTCGTCCACATACTGAAGGAGAACCCTTTGTCCTGGGTTCACTGAGTAACTTGAAAGATCTTGATTCAGGGCAGCACTGAAGAGAGTAGGTGAATTCTTGAATCCTTGAGGTAATCGGGTCCAGGTGAGTTGGCCCCGTCTTCCTGTTGTGGGGTCTTGCCATTCAAAAGCGAATAAAAGTTGACTAGTGGGGGCCAGGTGTACACAGAAAAAGGCATCTTTTAGGTCCAGGACAGTGAAATGAGTAGCTTCAGCGGGGATCAGTCCCAAGAGAGTAAAAGGATTTGGTACTACTGGGTGTATAGTTTCAACTGCATCATTTACCCGCCTTAGATCTTGTACTGGGCGGTAAAATCCCCTGTTCCAGGTTTCTTAACTTGGAGAAGAGGGGTGTTCCAAGGTGACTGGCATTCCTTGAGTAGTCCATACTTCAGCAGTTTCATCAGATGGCAGTGGATTCCTTCAATGGCTGGTCGGGGAAGAAGATACTGCTTCACATGCACTGGTTCCACTCCTGGCTTGAGGGTGACAATGACAGGGGCTATGTTCTTCGCTAGGATTATCTTTTGCCCATACTTCAGGCGGGGCTATGAGGCTGGTGGGTATACAGGAACTGTTTGACTTAATTGGAGGTGTACTATAGAACCGCCACTCTTCTTCTCGCGGAACAGTTAGCACCATTAATCCAGCAGGCTTTGGGTTCACAGTCATTTTCATTTCTCCCCCTTCAGCAAAGAATATTTGTGCCTGAAGCTTTGCAAGCATATCTCGGCCCAGAAGTGGAATAGGGCATTCAGGCATATACAAGACCTGGTGCGTTATCTTCTGTCCCCCTAGTTCACACATACGGTTCTGCAGGAATGGTTTGGTGGCCCTGTTCCCAGTGGCCCCAACAATGGTGACAGATCGAGAGGAGAGAGGAGCCACTGGCTTTGCCACCACGGAATGTTCTGCTCCTGTATCTACCATAAATTCCATATATTGGTCCCCTATTTTTAAACTGACCATAGGCTCCTGGGGACCCAGGGTGAACTTGGAGCCCGGTCTGGCCTAGTCTTCATCCATTTCATCCATGCCATAGCCCGTTGCTACTGCCACTCCCTCAATGGCTTCTTCTCTCTCGCGCTGGAACTGTGCTCGGTTCATCCCTCCTGTTCTCTAGGGGCTCCCTCCTCCCCTCCTGGGGGTGGAGTCAAGATGCGGGCATTCATTTCTCCAATGTCCTTCTTCTTTGCAATGGGCGCACTGATTCGCACCCAAAGGAGGCCTGCTACTTCCACGGCCTCTTCCACGTTCTCTGGTCCTTCGGTTAGGAAAACCTCCTCCACGTCGTTCACTTAAAGTGGCAGCAAGAAGATCTGCTTTCTTCTTCATCTTTCGTTCACTTTCTCTGTCACGTTCATTTTCACGATTCACAAATACTTTCTGAGCAACTTCCATTAACTGTGCTGTATTCATACCCGCAAATCCATACAGTTTCTGCAATTTTTGTTTTATGTCTCTCTGGGACTGACTGACAAAGGCCGCATTTACCATGCGCAAATTCTCCTGAGCGGCGGGATCATATGGGGTATATAGTCTATAAGCTTCTGACAACCGTTCATAAAAAGCCGCTGGGCTCTCATCCGGACTCTGGATAACTTCAGATACCTTCCCGATATTCATGGCCCTCTGGCCCCCCTTCTTCAGGCCTTGCAGCAAGGCCTGACGAAATCGCGTTAGGGCCGCTGCCCCCCTATCATCATTGGGGTCCCACCTAGGATCTTCATTCGGGAAAGCTGCGGCGGCTGCTTGTAGGAGATTCAGATCCCCCCCCCCCCCTTCTACGGGATTTTCTTCTAACCAGCGGACGGCTGCTTGCACAATCCGCCCTCGCTCCTCAGTAGTAAAGAGAGCGGACAGGAGCTGGCGACAATCGGCCCAGGTAGGCTGATGAGTTTGCATTATACTAGACATTAATTCTGTCAACTCCTGGGCTTTGCTGTATAGGATGCATAATGCGTTTTCCAGTTTAATAAATCAGTAGTGGAGAAAGGTACGTAGACTAGACTGGTTGGTCCTGGTGCCATCTGACCTGGTTCATTTAGGATAGGTACACCAGGCACTTGACGCAATGGCATTAGGCGCCCTGCTTTCTCCTTCTTCTTTGGGGTTATACTTCTTAAATTATACGGCTCCCGGGTATAGACTTCCTTGGTTGGTGACCCTGAACTGGCAGGAGAGCCTCCGCTGTCCATCTCGTCGGAGGACCCTGGTTCCCCCGACGTACTTGGGCCGGACTCGGGGCTATCACTCGGGGAACTGGGCTTCTTTTTCTGCTGCAGCAGTAATTGCTGAGGCACCTCATCAGGTTCTGCTTCAGGTAGCGGAGCTAGGGGAACTAACCTATGTGGGTGCCGGGGTAAACGGGCCAGGATTTCTGGGGACTCTGGGGCAGAATACACAGGTGGCTTCTTTTCTCCCACCTTTCGGGTCCCCCTAGTAGTTGCCACTAATATTCTGCACTGGTCCTCATAGCAGCGCTTCACCCAAGAGGGCTGCATTTTGCAAACACTTAACCAGGAATCTATGTAGGGGAACTGATCAGGGTGCGCTTTTTGTACAAGCTGATGGATACGAGAAACTCTCTCTACATCAAAGGTGCCCCCACAGGGCCATGAAGTAGCTAACACAGGTCACTCCCTATCACATAATACTCTTAATCTAGACGGAGACAATTTTATGCCGTAGTCTCCTGAAAATCCTTTACGGAAATTCGTGATCATACATTCCAGCGAAGTTTGCGTGGACTCCGTCCCTCCCATAATCGTAATGGCATACACGTAATGACGTACAAGACGACAAACAGTAAAGATAGGTAGTATGGCTGTAGGTAAGGGGTCCGTACAGCCCACAAAACACTGAGAGGAACAAACACCACACGCTTCCTCCTTTTTGCGACCTTGGCGCGGTCGCCTGGCCAGGAACTGCGCTACTCAGGAGTCCGCTTTCGCTCGGTCTGTATTTCAAGACCTATCAATCACACAAAGAATCATACCAGCACAAGAAATCACTTTTCAAAATGCCCAAGGTTTTTTGACTGACTATTCCCAACCAAAGGGTCGGTGACTTCGGCGTCCGCTAACCCTTATGCGGAGCATACTAGGACCGCCCTTGAGAGGTGATCAAGCTCTCTTGTCTCGCGCATCCATGCAAGACGTCTCGCGCACTCATGCGAGATTTTCCCAGTTAGTCTATACCAAATCAGTCTCGCGCACACATGCAAGACTCTGTTCCCCAGGCTTTACTGACTTTTAAACAAGAAAATGTCTACTCACCGGATCCGGTTCCCGATACCAAACCAGCTCTTGGGTTGGATCCTGGACTCCCCTCGGGTTCGGAGGTGCTGGCCGGCCGGACCCAGTGGCCTGCCGAGGCAAGGTGGAACCCTCTCCGATACAAAGGGATCGGCGGTGCCCGAGGTTTCCCCTGCGGTCGGACAGACACGGTTCCGACCGGGCCAAACCTGGAGGCAAATTGCGTGGAATATCCGCATGACTACCATTCACTACTCGCACATTCCTGGCCAACGCACCAAGAATATGAAGCAGCGAAGTGCAGACAATGAATAAATCCAGGAGTCAACTGACAGGGTCCAAGCCAATTTATTGTGCACAAGGCCCAGTTAGTCAAAGCTTCAAAAAAGGACTGAGCAAAGTTTTTACAGAGACATATTCATTAATACATCTTTCTTCAGTTTGATACATGCAAACCTTCTATTGGTTCCAACGCCCCCTGCACCTGTCCAATCAGAGATCCCTCCTGGGCATAGCACCCAGTTCCCTCCTCTAGGGCTGTTCTAACAATGGTGCAGTTTCTAGGTTTGGATACTTCTCTACTGCAAGGTCGTCCTTAGCTCTAAGAATGCAAGTATTGAAACATTTCTATTTTCACAGTACAAGAGAATAATGAAAGATTTATGCATTCATGAAAAATTCTTATTAAGCAGTTTAAACAGTTTTCTCAAACTTTTACAGACTTTGGTTCTTTACTGAGATGGGGGTTGGAATCAGAGCCTTTCTTATAGGCCTTTCACATTTGCAGACTATTATAGGCCATAGCCTGCCACAATACTAGGCCCTGAGTGACTATTAAATTAAAACTACAAGCTCTCTGCTGGGTATGAAATGTAACCAGAAAGTTCTCTTCTGTGTTTTAAATTTAAACTTAAACTGCAGCTACTAGGCCGTGACTGATTTAACAAAAAATAGTGGGTTCACAGATTAATTAGCTTTAATAGAAAGAATTCCTTTCAAAAAATTCCCAGAAGTATATACTCACAATTGCAGATCTCTCTCCAGAAGTAACAGTCCCCTTATGTAGTCCTTCAAGACTCAAATGAAGTCTGGAGTTCGCACTAGCTCATGTTAAGCTTACACAATCTGCAAGTTCTTTTGGCGCTCAGCCCATAATCATTAACACTATTTCACCCCAAAATATTTTTTAATGAAATCAAAAGAGAGACCCAAAATTAAATGGAGAATTATATGAGTCCATAAAACACACAAGGATATAAAGCAAAAGAACATTCGCTTATAGGTTGAAAGATACATGCAGAAGAAAATTTTCACATCGAAGATAACTGTTCACCGGTACATATCCTGAAACAGTCTTCAGACACAAGCAGAGGGATATAGGCACACTCTAAGGCTGGGGTCTCAAACACGCGGCCCGCGAGAGAACTTTGTGCGGCCCGCGACGGAGAGGAAACAAAAAAAAAAAAACTCTGGCTTCTGCTGCAGAATCAGCTGTCCCGCGGCCCCTTCCCATCTGCCTGGCAGAGCCCTCAGTCAGCTCCATCTGTGGCGGGCTTTTCAAGCCGCGAAGAGAGTATTTCCCTCTCACGCTGCAGAGCCGCGCGAGAGGGAAATACTCTCTTCGTGGGCGGCCCTGAAAGCTGCCGCTGATGGAGCTGAGCTGAGGGCTTTACCGGGCAGATGGGAAGGGGCTGTGGACAGCTGATTGATTCTGCCGCTGCCCCACAGAAGCCAGGGTTTTTTTTTAAATTTACCTGGGCTGATGGGGGGGGGGGAGAGGGGCTAAAACTGAAATGGGGTAATGGGGGGTGAGGACTGGAAGTGGGCTGAGGGGGGGTTAGGACTGGTAATGGGCTATGGGGGGCTAGAACTGGTAATGGACTGGGGGGGTTGCTAGGACTGGAAATGGGCTGAGTAGAAGGGGGGCTTGAACTGCAAATAGCTGATGGGGAGGGGGCTTGGAATGGAAATGGGCTGTGAGGGGGAGGGAGCTAGGACTGGAAATGGGCTTAGTGGGGGGGAGCTAGGACAGGAAATGGGCTGATGGTGGAGCTAGGATAGGACTGGAAATGGGCTGATGCGGGGACTAGAAGGGAGCGGATACTGGGTGGGGCTGGAACTAGAAGGGAGCTGATGTTGGGGGAGGATTAGAATGGGATGGGGCTGGGAGAGTGAAATGGAGAGGGGAAAAATATTTTGTGTGGGAGGGAAGAAAAATCTACAATTGGCCGGGTATTGGGAGAGTAAGTGGGGATGGAGGATGGAGGGGTAAAATTTGAGTGGATGAAATAGGAATGAGGAAAGAGCAAAAGGAGAAAGATTAGTACTGTATGTTAAAGCAGATGTAGAGAGAGCATGGAAAAAAAACTAGAAGAGAGAAGAAAGGACAAATGGACAGCAGATGATGGAGAGTTAGCAGAAGACACGAAGAAACCATAAGAAAGTGGCTGGAACAATTGCAACTGAAAAAAATGCACAAAAGGTAGAAAAATATCTCTTTATTTTGAATTTATTAACTGGAATATGTCAGCTCTGGGAAATGTGCATCATTAACGTTTGCGCTTTGTATGGTAACATTATGCAAATATTTATGCAAATGAGGCCCCTTATGCAAATGAGGTCTGCGGGTTACTTTACAAGTCCTCATTTGGCCCTCAAAGCAATTTGAGTTTGAGACCCCTGCTCTAAGGTTTGTCATGCCTCTCTGAGCATGCGTGCCTGCTTCCTGCCATCTTGACAGAGATCAGTTTTTTTCCTGACAGCATCAAACCTGCACAGGTCTCTCTCTCTCTTCCTCTTTTTTTTTTTTTAGTGCCATCAAGTCAGTGCTGACTCCTGGCGACCCAGCTGCCTCTGGGTTTTCTTGGCAATGTATCTCTGGAAGTAGATTGCCAGGCCTTTTCTTCCAAGGCAATGGAGGGTAAAGTGCTCTGCTCACTTAAAGTCTGCTAAATTTCTACTCCTGTTCATCCATTTGTCGGCCGCAAACAAAATGATACTAAAAAAAAAAAAAACCCAAAGGAAGGAAAAAGACAACTTCTCACACTGGCACCGCCAACAGCGATAGGATCTGCATTACAGGAGTGTGACTCAGCCACTTCCAGGGGCAGCGTACAGCAAAACAACAACCCCCCCCCCCCCCCAGGAAACTAAAAGAAGATAATAGAAATCAAATACCAGCAGTCAGTGTCTGGCTACACAAGGGTATTAGGGACAGGTTCTGCTCAGGGTCCTTTTTGCCTCTGTGGGGCCATCCCATCATGAATGAGCTCTCATCCTTTCTCCCCCCATCGGGTCCAGCACATGCACGACTGAGTTCCCAGAGGTCAGCCACACCACTGGAGCTTTCTTCCCCGGTTATGGCTGTGGGGTCAAGGGGGGTCCCCCTCATCTAGCTCTAGTGACCAGTACCACCCCTCCCCCACCGGAACTTACACCCAACCTCACTACTTCCCCTTCTGACATTCAGGGAGCAGCACCAGAATTGGGTCAAAGTCAAGGGAAAACATAAGCACAAACTTCACACTTCCTGGAGACCAGCTTGACCGGTGAGCTCCTCACCAAACACAAGCTCCCTCCCCCAGTGCCTGCCCCCCAGAGGGTCCTTACAGAGCAACATAAGAAATGTCATACTGGGTCAGACCAAGATCCATCAAGCCCAGTATCCTGTTTTCAACAGTGGCCAATCCAGGTCACACATACTTAGCAGGTTCCCAAAAAAGGTATATAGGTTCTACAATGCTTGTCCTGGGGTATGGAGTGGATTTCCTTGGTCCTCTTTAATGATGGTTTATGGACTTTTCCTCCAGAAACTTGTCTAAGCCTCTTTTAAACTCAGCTACAGTAACAGCTTTTATGAATTCCAGAGTTTAATTAATTACACATTGAGTGAAAAAATATGGTCTCTTATTACTCTTAAATGGATTACATTAAAGCTTCATTGCGTGTCTCCTAGTCTTTCTACTTTTTGAAGGAGTAAACAATCTATCTCTCACTTGGTTTACAGCTTGTCGTGCTGTGAGGGCTTGCGTGCATCAGTGATGCTGAGAGCTAAACTATCGGTAGTTTAACTACTGGCAGGGTCTCCCAAGATGGACAGGTCTCAGCTGAGGTGCCAGACCAAGACAAACCACCCATCTGGGCAGCAGCAGAATGGGATAGTGTTGACGGCGGAGGATCACATTTTTGTGACAACGGCAACAACACCAAACTTAAACTGCGCGGAAGAAAGGCCCGGCAATCTACTTCTGTATCTTGCCATGAAAACCCAATGGATAGTTACAACAAAACAAATTGTGCTATGGTGCTGGAAGATGAGACCCCCAGGTCGGAAGACACTCAACTAGCTACTGGGGAAGAGCTGAAGACTTTTCAGAGTAAAGCCAGCATTTATGATGTGGTTGGATCAAAGCCCTCGGGAAGTTTCACTGCTGATGTAGCTGCGCATGAAATGAGAGTCAGAAGCTGTAAAGATGTCTTACACATTGGAACATGGAACGTACAAAGCATGAACCAAAGGAAGTTGGAGGTGGTCAAGAATGAAATGGAATGTGTACAACTTGATCTGTGGGGTGTCAGCGAACTGAAATGGACTGGCATCGGGCACTTTGCATCAGATGATCACATGGTCTACCTATGCTGGAAATGAAAGACAAAGAAGAAATGGTGTTGCATTTATAATAAAGAAGAAATTTGCAAGAACTGTAATGAAATACAATGCAGTCAGCGATCGCTTAATCTCTATTCGTCTACGAGGATTGCCTATCTTTATCTTTATCTTTATTTCACACTTGATAAACCGCTTTTGTCAGGACGTTAAAGCGGTGTACAAAAAAAATAAAAGGCAGCACTGCAAACTACGGAAAAAGAACGCCAAAAATAATAGGAACACAACTATAATCCAAGTATATGCCCCAACAACAGCTGCAGAAGAGAATGAAATTGAAGAGTTCTATGAACAAGTACAAGCTGAAATTGACAGAACATGCAAACAGGATATCCTGATAGTCATGGGTGACTGGAACGCAAAAGTTGGCAACAAAGAAGAAGGCAAAGTAGTTGGAAAATATGGACTTAGCAACAGAAATGAAGCTGGAGAAAGACTAATAGAATTCTGCAAGACCAATGATCTATTCATCTCAAACACCTTCTTCCAGCAACACAAGCGGTAACTGTACACATGGACTTCACCCAATGGATTGTATAAAAATCAAATTGACTACATCTGTGGAAGTCAACGATGGAAAAGCTCTATAACATCAACCAAGACAAAACCTGGAGCGGACTGTGGTACAGATCATCAACTACTAGTATGCAAACTCAAGCTAAAGTTGAAAAAGAGCAAACCACTCATGAATGCAGCAAAATATGACCTTGAGAATATACCACTGGAATTTAAAGACTGCCTGCAAAATCGATTCGCTGCTTTAGATACAAATGACAGAGCTCCGGAAGAGTTATGGAATGACATCAAGAAGGTTGTGTTGCAAGAAAGCGAGAAGTCTCTACAAAAGGTGAAAAAGCAAAACGGCCAAAATGGATGACGGAAGAAACTCTGAAAATTGCCCAGAAACGCAGAGAAGCTAAAGCCAGAGGAGAAAGAAAGACAATCGCAGAACTCAACAGAGATTTCCAACGTGCAGCAAGACAGGACAAGGAAAAGTACTACAACGACGCATGCAAGGAAATAGAAGCAGAAACTATTAGAAGAAGAACAAGATCGGCTTTCCTAAAGCGACGAGAGTTAAAGAAAAAGTTCCAGCCTCGAATTGGAATGTTACAAGATACTCAAGGTTCTATGTTGAATGATGCTGAGAAGATCAAGAAAAGGTGGAAGGAATATACAGAGTTTTTATATGATAAAGATCAAGTGGACCAACAGCCGTTTCAACCTGTACCTTATGATCGTGAACCATTGGTGATGAAAGAAGAAGTTGAAGCAGCATTGAAAGCCTTATCAAAGAACAAAGCACCAGGCATTGATGGCATTCCTATAGAAGTATTGCAGCAATCTGATGCAGCTGTTACCATACTTACAAGGCTCTGCCAAGAAATATGGAAGACAACATCATGGCCAACTGACTGGAAAAGATCTGTGTTTATACCAAATACTAAAGAAATGTGATCCAACTGACTGTGGAAATTATCGAACAATCGCTCTGATTCCACATGCCAGCAAGATTCTACTGAAGATTATTCAAAAGAGACTACAACCATACCTGGAACAAGAACAACCTGAAGTGCAAGCAGGGTTCAGGAAAGGGCGAGGAATGAGAGACATCATTGCGGATGTGAGATGGATCCTTGAAAAGACTAAAGAATACCAAAAGGATATCTATTTGTGCTTTATCGACTACAGCAAGGCTTTTGACTGTGTAAACCATGAGAAACTCTGGGCCACATTAAGAAGCATGGGTATACCAGAACACCTGATCGTTCTCTTGCGCAATTTGTAAATTGATCAAGAAGCAACAGTTCGAACGGAACAAGGAGGAAACAGAATGGTTTAAAATAAGCAAAGGTGTAAGACAAGGCTGCATACTTTCCCCCTACCTGTTTAATTTATATGCAGAACAAATCATCAGAGAAGCAGGATTGTATGAAGACAACAGAGGTGTGAAGATTGGTGGAAGACTCATCAACAACCTTCGCTATGCTGATGATACTACATTACTGGCTGAAAGTGAAGATGATCTGAAACATTTGCTTCTCACAATCAAAGAACATAGTCTCAAAATGGAC
Organism: Ichthyophis bannanicus; assembly: GCA_033557465.1. Taxonomy (NCBI): domain Eukaryota; kingdom Metazoa; phylum Chordata; class Amphibia; order Gymnophiona; family Ichthyophiidae; genus Ichthyophis; species Ichthyophis bannanicus. The sequence goes on along the minus strand of JAWIIG010000036.1, from coordinate 3,860,534 downwards.
TTGCACCTTAATGTAAAGAAGACAAAGATCATGACAACTGGCATAATCAACAGGTTCATCGTTGAAGGAGAAGAAATTGAAATTGTGAACAACTTTAACCTACTTGGATCAACTATCAATAAAGAAGCAACAAGCAGTCAAGAAATCAAACGACGCATTGCTCTTGGCAGAATGGCTATGAAAGGCCTAGATAAGATTCTCAAGAGCAGAGATGTCTCTCTCCATACAAAGATTCGACTTGTTCAAGCCATGGTATTTTCAATAACATCATATGGATGTGAAAGCTGGACAGTGAAAAAGATAGACAGGAAGAAAATTGATGCCTTTGAATTATGGTGCTGGCGGCGAATACTGTGTATACCATGGACTGCCCGAAGAACAAACCAGTCGGTACTAGAGGAGATCAAACCTAAGCTTTCTTTAGAAGCTCAGATGACAAGACTTCGACTTTCATACTTTGGACACATCATGCGAAGAGAGAGATCATTAGAGAAAGACATCATGCTTGGCAAGATAGAAGGTCAACGCAAAAGAGGAAGGCCAGCAATGAGATGGATCGATACAATAACAGCAGCTATGGGTACCAGCCTGTCAACAATGAGCCGCCTGACTGAAGACCGAACACAATTTAGGATAGCTATCCAGAGGGTCGCCATGAGTCGACTCCGACTCGATGGCACTTAACAACAACAACAAACAATCTATCTATCTCTATTGACCTGTTCTACTCCATTCATTAATTTATTGACCTCTATCATATCTCCCTTCAGCAGTCTCTTTTCGAAGTTGAAGAGCCCTAACCTTTTAAGACTTTCATTATAGGGGTATCCTTCCATCCGCTTTACCATTTTGGTGGCTCTTCTCTGTACCTTTTCTAATTCTGCTATATCCATTTTAAGATATGGCAACCAGAATTGCACACAGTATTCAAGGTACAGCTGTACCATGCAACGATACAGAGGCATTATAATATCCTTTCAACTCTCAATTCTCCCTCCTCTCTCTACTGCAGAGGTTCATCTAGGACAGCTCCGCTATCCTGCAAGCTGCCCCCACAAATCCTACCCCGCATCATGCCCTGGTGCACCCATCAACCCTAGGATTTCCACTCCACAAGGGATCATAGGGTCTCCTCCCCTCATAGATTGGTAGCCACTGCTCGCTGCTTACCCATGGGAATGCGAGTCCTTCATAGAAATCACCTCCCCCCCAGCTCCCCTGACCAGGACCTCCAGGAAGAACTGCAGGATGATCTCTCCAACCCAAAGATCCTCCAAAAAATATCCTGTGCGCTCACCCCTAGCGATTCACAAACTCCCACCAGCAAGTGTGACTTCCAGTCCATCCTAAAAGCTTGCAGTGCCCCCAAGGAGGTCCTTGCACTTCCGGTCCCCCAGACTCTCCAGGATCTAAAAACCTCAATTTAGAAAACACCAATTTCGGGCAGCACCACATCTTCTCATATAGAGCTGAAATACAAAGTTCTACCAGCACCTGAGTTCCAGCATCCACAGCTGTCCCACCAGACAGCAGTCTCGGAGGCCATCCTGAAAAAATCCAAAAGCACCAAACTTCTGTCTCAGACACCTCCTGGGAAAGAACGGATCTTGGATGCCTTCAGTCACAAATCTTACCAGAGCTGCACTCTCAGTATGTACATTATAGCTCATTATGCTACACTATCATCATGTTCTTCTTTAACTGAACCACCCCGTCTCTGAAGACTAAGTGCAGTTAACCTCAGATTTATATGAATACTTCTATCACATTATCCGCACCACCTACGACATCTACAATTTGGTAGCACCTTCTGCAACCATGGCCATCTCAGCCAGAAGGACAGCCAGACTAAACCCTAATCTCCTATATAGGGACCATTAACCACATAATTATCTACTGTAATGTAGTTTCTCAAGTTCTAAAAGCAAATTATGACACTAGATGAGGGAGATATGTATAGTGTACGTTATGCTTAGTGAATAACAAACCAAATGTGATATGCACCTTTATAATGAGTTTTTAGCAAGGCTCCCTTGTTCTTGGGGTCCCATATCCTAGTTTGTGGATCCCTCTCATTTTTATAGGAGCAGAAGTTAATCTTTACCTTTCACCCATTGGTTTAAGGCATTACCAAGTGTTACCAAGACCCAACTCCAGCGCTTACAACTTTTGCAGACCACCACCGCAAGGATCATCTCTAATACCTCATGCCGTGATCATATCATTCCCACCCTCATAGAGCTCCACTGGCTTCCAGTTTCTTACCACATCCAGTACAAGCTCTTCATCGTAACACATCATGCCATCTACTCCAATACCCCACAATACCTTGCTGATCTGCTGAATTTTCACATCCCTCCTCATAGTGAACCATCTGGTACTTCCATCCCCCTCTCACGCACGCCTCCAATCCACCTGACATTCTGCCTCCTTCTTCCTTGGCCCTTCCCTCTGGAACTCCCTCCCTACCACCCTCCATCAAGAATCATCATTCACAAAATTCAAGACCCTTTTGAAAACCCACCTATTGCAGACTGCTTTTGACCTACCCTCCACTTGCTCTTAGTGTCCCTCTTCCTTTTCCATTCCAGATCCTTTCAGCTCCTTCCCCTTCTTTCCTATCTATTTGCTCTCCTCTCTCTGTCCTGTCATGAAATGGATTCTTTTCTTCCTGGCCATGGGCTGTCCTTTCTTTATTTTTGTTATATTGTAAACCGCCTGATACCAGCAGGAGCAGTATATCAAGAATCATAATAAACATATACATATAGATAATTGTGAATGAGGGCTTCCGATCCTCCTTAAAGCCTTGCAATAGACTGTTTTGTACTTTGACCCTGACAATTTGGTGTGTAAGAGCGGCTTTGAACTCCCAGCATTTTATGCTGGCTCTTTTAATGTTCCACCGACCTGTCCTGGAACCGGATAATCAGGCAAGTTTTTTGATCTGCTTTACTTTACTTCCCACCTGCGTAAGGTTAGATACAATGTTTATTTAGTGCCTAAATCTGCCTTTTATATTTAAGAAGCCACATTGTGATGAATAATTATGTAGTTTATGGTCCATACACAGGATATTAGTGTTTAGTCCTTTATGTCGCAGAGACTGACATAATCTCTTAGCAATACCATATAATGCAGCTTGATAAGCATGGTTTAACCGTTTTTAAACAGAAATCATATATGCACATAGATAACTGTATGTGAGAGTGAGAGCTTTCATTCCTCTTTATAACCCACACAGTAGGCAGCATGGTTTGATTCTAAAGATCTGACACAGAATAGAGCAGACTCATTGCTTCGTTGACCCCTTGGAACCTAAAATATTATGCAGGTCTTTGTTGTACTTTCGGATGGCAATTTGTTTATACCATAAAGTTAATCTGCTATGCACACTTGCTTATTTTAGGTCATGTGTGATTGGCATTCATTTTGTTAGAGACTGCATTCTAACGAGTGAGTGTTCCTCCCGTTCATTCTAACTAGTGGGTCCTCCTCATCCCCACGCTTCTTTATACACTAGCTTTAGCACATTTAGAGTATTGTGCTTGTTCTGATCTTGTACTAATAGTATCAATATATTTATAGACACATTGGAATTTTAACAGCACACGCATCTGTTTTACTTTGTTTTTGGATGGTGATACACACAACTTTTACTTTTTAATGATGATCAGCTAATTTGTATTTTATTTGTGGTTTAAATATTTATTAATTTAACGTATTTATTTAGTTAACTATCGATTGTTTTGTGATTTAACACATCACCTGACTACATGCTGCTGTCTTTTGACCTTTGAGGTATGCATTACTTTGGGATTGGTCCCTGTTGCACACATCTGAAATGTGTTCTTATATGGTTACATTTTTTATTATGCTTTTATATGTATCTTTGCTAGTACTTATTTGCTTATTTTTAATTACAATGTTTGATTTTATTCTCATTTTTATTTGTGAAGCTACAACTCCCTGAGGAAGGCACTGCCAAAACACATCGGGGTAGCTTCCCAACAATAAAAATTCAATCTTACTGCCACAGACTCTTCAATTTCTTTGTAACCCACATTCAGCTTAGTGTGCGCCTTCATCCCCCGGAGAAAGCGTAATTGCTTACCTGTAACGGGGATTCTCCATAGACAGCAGGGGTATGCAACTCACTCACCCTCCCGCCTTCCCATCAGACAAAAAAAAAAAAAAAGAAAAATAGAACAGCCATCTCAGTAGTATGCCAGTGCACGTCCTCTACACTTTCAAACTAACAATCTCTAACTCCTCCTATTATTTTGCTCTAGTACAAAGTGATCTCTGGTGTCAAGCAGTCAGGAAGCAGGCATGCATAGTCAGAGAGGCACAACAAAACTGAGCTGAGAGATCCAGCATATATAGTCTGGGACTTCACCTTAGAGTGTGGCTGCATACCCCTGCTGTCTATGGAGAACCCCCGTTACAGGTAAGCAACTACCATTTCCCTACATGCCCAAGATGTTTAAGTCACCTCACACCAGCCGTAGAGATATTGACGCTCTTGCTGGTTGTGTAATCCTCTATATGATTCTCCATGATCTTGCAGATTACCGTAGAAGCACAGGACAGGGTACTGTGTAGCAGCCAGCTTTTAATAGGTCTTCTTTCCCTCCCTCCCCCCTCCCCAACTCCCACCCATCCCTGGGATAATCGTAACTTTATAGGTGCTTAAACCTCTTAAAGGAAAGGAGGTGACATATTCACTCTCGGGTGCAGCTATTTATCCTCATCAGGCATACATTACAGACCTGAGATTAGTTAAGCTTGAGGTGAACAAAGTCCATTAAACATATTAGGTATAATTTTATTAGTATACATCTCCTCAGCAAACCTTTGTAAGTAAACAACTTAAATACCTAAACACAACCCTAAAACTAAGATGCAGACAGTAGTCTAGCAGCGAGATGGGGGCTTTCCAGTTTTTTGCATTGAGTGTCACATGTATGATTTTCTCCCAGTTGGTGAGGGGGTCGTACATGTGAACTAGGTGCAAGGAGCTCTTTGCTCTCAGGGAATGAGTCCGATCTCTTGAGCCTAGAGTAGCAGACTTGGAGGACATAAGGAAGACAGAGATAGATAGACGAGATCTACAGGGATGATTGTAAATAGTTACCCCAAGTTATCCAACTAACCCCTTTACTGTCATTCTCCAAGATATCCAACAAAGAAATTTCAGATATCATCACATCTATTAACCTCACCACTGCCCCCAATGATCCCTGTCCTGCTAGTTGGATTAAGGAGTTGCGCCATGACCTCAGTCCATTTATATGCAGAATCTTGAATCAATCATTCACAACGGGATCCTTCCGTCAAAGCTTAAAATACACATCAATCCGCCCCCTGTTAAAGAATAGTAAACTCGATCCATCTAAAGTTGAGTCCTTCCGGCCAATCTTGAGCATCCCACTGCTTGCCAAAATTATGGAGAAGGTAGTCCGGCAAATCCAACACCATGTTGATACCGTTGCGCCACTGGACCCATCCCAACATGGCTTCAGGGAAGCTCACGGAGTGGACACCATCCTCACAACCCTCTTCAACAACCTAATCACAGGAATTGACAATATCAACCATGGATTCATCCTCATTTTCTTAGACATTGCAGCTGCCTTTGATTCAGTGAACCACGAAACACTTCTAGATCGCCTCAAAGATAAAGGTCTGCAAGGCTCAGCGCTAGCCTGGTGTGAATCCTATTTATGTAACAGATGGCAACAAGTCAGAGCAGGTTCCAAGACCTCTGAACCATTCTCACTGAAGCAAGGTGTACCTCCGGGTTCCTCCCTCTCTGCATTAATGTTTAATATATATATGCAGCCCATTTGAGCTTTAATCCGCTCCTTCAATGTCCAATGCCTTGCATATGCAGATGACATCTTAATGTACTTACAATTTAAAATCAATAAACCAGATTTTTCTCCAATTATAAGATGCTTTGAAGCGGTAGCAGTTTGGCTCCTCTCTCAAAATCTCTGCATTAACCATAGCAAAACAGATGTACTATTCATCTCGCGAAACCAGAAGTTCACGCCACCCCCCTCACTTCTAGTCAATAACATTGAACTAAAGTCCAAATCTACAATACACTACCTGGGCATCACCCTCGACCAGCGGCTTGACATGTCAGCACATGTTACAAACACAACTAAAGCAATCTATCATAAGATCCGATCTCTACGCCATCTCCGCCCACTACTTGACTTCCCTGACTACCGCTCAATTTTCCAAGCCTTAGTCATCCCACACCTCGACTTTGCCAACATTATCCTACTGGGACTCCCACAGTCGACTCTTAACCCGTTACGTCTGGCCATGAACTCAGCTGCAAGGGCACTGTCAGGGCTTTCAAGATCAGACCACATAACGCCAGTTCTAAAGAGCCTACACTGGCTCCCGCTACGGGCCAGAGTCCACTTCAAGGCTCTTGTCATGACGTTCAAGGCCTGTAAGAACCTTCCACACACACCCATCAGCAATCTCCTCAACAGCACTCCAGACAATAGAACTAGGAGATCTACTTCGTTGAATAAACTCAAAGTCCCAAAACTGTTGTTAAAATGTAAGAAAACAACAGCAAGTAGAGCCTTCTCCATTTTTGCACCTATGGCATGGAATGCCCTCCCAGCAGAAATCCGGGCCATCTCAAATCTGGCACTATTCCGAAAAGCCCTCAAACATCACCTATTCTTACAATATTACCCTGACAGCATTCCCGACATTTACACTGCCCCCAACTCACCTCCCTTCCTAGCCCGTCCCTCAGATCATCTTCCTGTAGATAATGGCTAACCATTATCTCTCCTTACTGATCTCCTTGACCCTCCACCCAAGCCTCTAGGCAAATGTCATATCTTTATTTATCTGTAAGAGCATTATAATTTTGTAAGAGCGTTATAATTTGTATATAATATGTACATAGTTTTTTCCTCGTCTTTTTTCTCCATGTTTACATTCCCTGTTCAATGTAAAAAAAAACTTGATGTAACTTGTTACATTCTTGTATGTTCTGTTTCAAATGTAAACTGCACTGATTATAATAGCGCGGTATATAAGAAAAATAAATAAATAAAATAATAAATAAAATAAATAAATATCCAAGTTCCTGTTCATTGTAAACACAGAGTACCCAAGGAAATGTGTAGTTTCTATTTTCATTGTAAAATGCACTGATGTTGAATAGCGCGGTATAAAAGAGACTGTAAATAAATAAATTAATAAATAAATAAAATAAATGAAGCACTGAAGTGTCACCTGCAATCTGGCAGCATCCCTGTTGCCGAGGAGGAGAAAGGTCATGTGACAGGAAAGCATCACTCTGGTGTGGCAGGAAGTGATCTTGTTTTTAGGACATGTCCTCCAGGTGATGTAAAACCCTCTCATACCGAGGAGGTTTCTCCAGGGCTATGTGCCCACGAGGGAAGGGTTAGGTCAGCCGTTATAGTTGGTGATTTGATCATTAGGCATGTAGATAGCTGGGTGGCCGGTGGACATGAGGATTGCCTGGTAACATACCTGCCTGGTGCGGAGGTAGTGGACCTCAAAGCGCCACCTAGACAAGGTCTTAGATAGTGCTGGGGAGGAGTCTGCTGTCTTGGTACATGTCGGTACCAATGACATAGGGAAGTGTGGTAGGGAGGATCTGGAGGCTAAATTTAGGCTTTTAGGCAGGAAGTTGAAATCCAGAAGTTCTAGGGTAGCATTCTCTGAAATGCTTCCCATTCCACGCACAGGACCCAAAAGGCAGGCAGAGTTCCAGAGTCTCAATGCGTGGCTGAGACAATGGTGCAAAGAAGAGGGTTTTGGATTTATTAGGAACTGGGGAACATTCTGGCGGAAAAGGGAGGCTTTTCCAAAAGAATGGGTTCCACCTTAACCGAGATGGAACAAGGCTGCTGGCATTAAGCTTTAAAAGGAGATTGAGCAGCTTTTAAACTAGATAATAGGTAAGAGCCAACAGTCGCACAAGGGCGCATGGTTCGGAACAATGTTTCCTTGAATGAAATTAGGGCATATCAGCAGAGAGATTCCAATAAAGACAAAAGTAGCCCAAATGCCCTTGAGTACAAAGCAGACAGAGCTTAAAAATTTCAAATTACCTCTGCCTACTGATAGCTAGATTAATATGAATAAAATAAAGCCTCTAAAATGCTTGTATGCAAATGCCAGAAATCTAAAAAATAAGACGGGAGAGTTAGAATATATAGCACTAAATGAGAGGTTAGATATGGTTGGTATCTTAGAGACATGGTGGAAGGAGGACAACCAGTGGAATACTGTGATACCTGGGTACAAACTCTATTATAATGATAAAGCAGATCAAATTGGTGGTGTGGTGCACTCTATGTTAGAGAGAGCATTGAGTCACAAAGGATTAAAGTTTTGCAGGAAACAAAATTCACTGTAGAATATCTATGGATCAAAATTCCATTAAAAAGGGGAAGGGGAAAGGGAAGGCAATAGCAGTGGGAGTGTACTACCGACCGCCTGGTCAGAGTGAACAAAAGGATGGTTGGGAGATAAAGTTTCTAGATGAAACAAATGACTGCTTCTTGAAGCAGCTAGTTCATGAACTGACCAGAGGGGAAGCCATTTTGGACCTAGTCCTTAGTGGAACACAAGATCTGGTGCAAGAGATAAGGGTGTTGGGGCCAATTGGCAATAGTGATCATAGCATGATCGCATTATATTTAATAAATTGAGGAAGGACGGTAAGGAAATCCACAGTACTACCTTTTAACTTTCAAAAGGAAGACTATGATAAAATGAGGACAATAGTTAAGAAAAACTAAAATGAGCAGTTGCAAAGGTTAAAGATTTACATCAAGCATGGTTTAAAGGTGAGGTCAGAGCATCTTTCAAGAAATGGAAAAAAGAACCAAATGACAAAAACTGGAAACAACATAAGCACTGGCAAATTAGATGCAAGGCATTCATAAGGCATGCAAAGAGAGGATTTGAGAAGAAGCTTACTATGGAAATGTGTAATAAAGACTTTTTCAAGTACATTTGTAGCAAAAAAACTGTGAGAGAGTCAGTTGGACCATTAGATGATAGAGGGGTAAAAGGGGCACTAAGAGGACAACACCATAGCGGATAGACTGAATGAATTCTTTGTTTTGGTCTTTACTGAGGAAGATGTAGGGATGTTACCCATGACTGAAATGGTATTTAAAGGTGATGCCGCAAAAGAATTGAAAGAAATATCGATACACCAGGAAGATGTATTAAAACTATTTGATAAACTGAAGAGTAGCAAATCACCTGGACCAGATGGTATACATCCAAGGATGTTGAAAGAACTGAAATATGAGATTGCAGATCTACTATTAGTAATCTCTGAACTATAATTAAAATAATTTGAAATACCTGAAGATGTAACACCAATTTTTTAAAAGGGTTCCAGGGATGATCCAGGACACTACAGACCGGAAAACCTGACATCAGTACTGGGAAAAATGGTAGAAATCATTATAAAGAACAAAATTACTGAACATGTTGATAGTCATGGTTTAAGGGGAGACAGCCAACATGGCTTTAGCCAAGGAAGATCTTGTTTTACTAATCTCTTACATTTTTTGAAGATGTGAATAAATAAGTAGACAAAGGTGAGTCGGTTGATATAGTTTATCTGGATTTTCAGAGAGTCTTTGAGCGAAATTAAAAAGTAATGGGATAGGAGGCAGTATACTATTGTGGATCAGGAACTGGTTAAAAGATATAAACCAGAGGGTAGGGCTAAATGGCCAATTTTCCCAATGGAGAAAGGTGAATAGTGGAGTACCCAAGGGATCTGTGCTGGGTCCGTTGCTTTTTAATATATTCATAAATGACCTGTAAATGGGAATAACGAGTGAGGTAATCAAATTTGCAGATGACACAAAATTATTCAAAGTTGTTAAAACCCATGAAGATTGTGAAAAATTGCAAGAGGACCTTGATAAATAGGAAGACTAGGTATGGACAATGGCAGATGAAATTTTAGTTGGACAAGTGCAATGTTATGCACCTAGGAAAGAACAACCCAAACTATGGTTACGCGATGCAAGGTTCCAGATTAGGAATCACCACCCAGGAAAAAGATTTAGGCATCATCGTGAGTAACATGTTGAAACACTCCACCCAATGTGCACCAAGAGAGCAAATGGAATGCTAGGTATCCCAAGGAAAGGAATGGAGAATAAAACAAAGGATTTCATAATGCCTCTGTATCGTTCGCATGTTGAATATTGTGTGCAATTCTACATAACATAAGGACATAAGATATGCCATACTGGGTCAGACCAAGGTCCATCAAGCCCAGTATCCTGTTTCCAACAGTGGCCAATCTAGGTCGCATCTTGAATATTGTGTGCAATTCTGGTCGCCATATCTTAAAAAGGATATAGCACTATTAGAAAAGGTACAGAGAAGAGCCACCAAAATGGTAAAGAGGATAGAAGGATACCCCTATAAAGAGAGGCTAAAAAGGTTAGGGCTCTTCAACTTGGAAAAGAGACGGCTGAGGGGAGATATGATAGAGGTCTATAAATTAATGAATGGAGTAGAACGGGTAAATGTAGATCGATTGTTTATGCCATCAAAATACAGAAAGACTAGGGGACATGCAATGAAGTTACAGGGTAATCTATTTAAGACTAATAAAATAAAACATTTTTTCACTCAACGTGTAGTCAAATTCTGGAATTCGTTATCGGAGGAGGTAGTAAAAGCTATTAGTGTAGCCAGGTTTAAAAAACATTTGGACAAGTTCCTGGGAGGAAAGGTCCATAAATCATTATTAAAAGAGACCTGGGATATCGCTTGCCCCAGTACAAGCATTGTGGAACCCCTAGATTGGCCACTGTTGGAAACAGAATACTGGGCTTGATGGACCTTGGTCTGACCCAGTATGGCATATCTTACATTCTTATGTTCTTAAATAAACTTAACCATAACCATCTTATTTTAATACATACAGCTCATTTGTGTATAATTTCCAAATGCTTTGCATTGCAGTCTGTGCATACTTTTACTCTCTCTTTTTGTGCACATCAAGCTCTTTTCTGCATTTGGCGTGGCAGAACTTGTGCATATTAAGTTGCACAAAGGGTGTGCTAGTCTTTCTGCATCAGCCCGTATGTTTGGTGAAGTTTTGCGTAGGGGGGAGTCATATGGTAGGGTGAAGAGGGGAGAGGGTGGGTAGGGTAAGAGGGAGAAGGGTGGGGATGGAAAGTGGAGGAAGGAGAGGACCAAAAAAATTGAAATCTGTTTGTGTTGACTTTATAGCATAAGTTACGAGATGTCTCCATCTGTATGGGCAGCTGTATGTGTAATTCTTGTGTTTGAGATGCTATTTAATAACGACATTTTATACAGAAATAGGCACTAACATACAAATTGATTTGCTTTTGGTTCGTTCCTGCCATGTACATTGTGATTCCATTGTTTTGGTTTTTCTAGCAGACATTCACAGAATATTTGTGGTAGCCTCAGCATGCACTCCTCTGCCCAAAGCTTACCAGGCACTCTCTCTTCTTTCCATCTCTCTGCCATCCCCTCCCCCCAAGTCATTCTTGCTTCCTTTCCTCTCTTCATGCAAGGCACTACTTCCTATCCCACCAAGCCCCCCCCCCCCCCAAGGGGCTCTCTGTTTTCCACTTCTCTTCCGTGCCCTCTTTAATCATATCTCTATCCCTCTTCCTTTCCATCCCCCTAAAGGCGCTCTCCCTTTCTTTCTGTACCCCCAAAGGCAGTCTCAACCCCTGTAGCTCATCTGCTTCCAATATTTTCTTCCTACCTCTAGTTTTACCAGTATTGCATTTAGTTCATGACTTTTCTAAGAGGCTCAAGGAGAGTCACATTTAGATATAATAGATATTTTCCTATTCCTAGAGAACTTACAATCTAATTTTGTACCTGAAGCAATGGAGGGTTAACAGACTTGCTCAAGATCACAGGAGTGGCAGTAAGATGAAAACCTGGCTTCCCTGGTTATCAGTCCACTACTCTAACCAGCAATAGTGCATATATATGTGATGCATCAGTGGTGTGTACAAGTTGGAGCACTGTTTTAAAACACACTCACACTCATAGTGTCAAAGAGCCCCCTCGCTCTTTGAGTGTTGCAAGATGGAAAATTAACAGAATTATGGAAAAATAAACAGGAGCAGCTGGTATAAGATAGATTTATTTATTTAAAATATTTCTTCCTTGCCAAATCACTATGTTCTTGGCAAGTTATAATAAGCATAAACAATGTAGTTCACATACTCATAAAAACTACAGAAAATACTTGACCAAAAATTGCATTTTCAGCTTATGCCAAAAAAGCTTAGTTACTCACCTGTAAGAGGTAATCTCTGGGAACAGCAGGAATTTAGTCTTCACATATGGGTATCGTTGGTACCGACGGAGCCTGCACGGGAACGCTCCCCAGCATCCAATTAGAAAGCTTTTGGGAACATCCCACAGCGCCTGCGTACTGCCTTCCCGCCTTTCCCACTGCCTCTCTCCAGTTGAGTTTAAAGCTGAGAAAAAGAGAGAGAGAGGGAAAGAGAGAGAGAGAGGGAAAGAGAAAGAGATAGATAGAGAGATACAACTCCTAGGGGAGGTGGGTGGGTTGTGAAGACTAAATTCCTGCTGTTCCCGGAGATCACCTGTTACAGGTGAGTAACTATGCTATCTCCAGGAACAAGCAGGAATGTAGTCTTCACATATGGGGACTCCCTAGCTTTAGATGCCAGGGAGAGACCCCAGAAGTTGTGCGTCCCTGTGAAAGGGCTCCACTTCCCCCCATGGATCTCTGGCATCCTACCAGGGATGGTGGGTAGGAGTTGATTAGGTATGGAACAGGTGTTGAAGAACAGCCTGACCAAACAAAGCATCCCAGCGGGAGTCCTTGTCCAAGCAGTAATGGGCTGTGAAGGTATGAACCGAGGCCCAAGTGGCTGCTTGACAGATATCGTCGATAGACACAGAGTGCAGATGAGCCATTGAAGCTGCCATGGCTCTCACATTGTGAGCTGTGACATGGCCCTCCAGAGGAAGATTCTTACTCTGATAGGCAAAGGAAATACATTGTGCAATCCAGTTGGACAGTGTTCTCTTGGAGACTGGAAGTCCCAGATGAGAAGGATCAAAAGCAACAAAGAGTTGAGAGGACTTTCTATGTTGCTGTGTTCTCTGTAAGTAAAAAGCTAAAGCTCTTTTACAGTCCAAAGTATGAAGATTCCTTTCTGCATTTGATGCATGAGGCCTTGGAAAAACACAGGTAGACCGCTGGGTTCAAATGAAAAGGTGAGACCACCTTTGGCATAAAGTGTGGATGAGTCCTAAGGACTACCTTGTCATGATGGAACCTTGTATAAGGAGGATCAGCCACTAGTGCCTGCAACTCACTGATGCGACATGCTGATGTGATTGCAATGAGAAAGATAACTTTTCAAGAAAGGAATTTCAACGAGGTAGTAGCTAAGGGTTCGAAAGGTGGCTTCATGAGCTGGCCAACAACCAGGTTTAAGTCCCATGCCACCGGTGGTGGCCTAATGGGAGGCTTAGTTAGAAGAAGGCCTCTCATAAATCTTGCTATAAGAGAATGGGAGGAAATAATTTGTTCATTTAAAGGCTTGAAAGAAGCTGCAATAGCACTCAAATGGACTCTTACTGAGTTAGTCAAGTCCTGCATTGGATAAATGAAGGAGATACTCCAGTAATGATTCCAGAGGTATCGTAAGGGGGTAAGACCCTTCTGCAAGCACCATATGGTAAACCTTTTCCACTTGAAAGCATAAGAGCGTCTTGTGGAAGGTTTTCTAGAAGCATAAAGGATATCCTTATCTTGCTGAGGAAGGTTAAGATCATGAAGATCTAGGCCTTCAGCAACCAAGCCCTGAGATGCAGAGACTGGGGATTGGGATGCCATAACATTCCCTCCTCCTGAGATAGGAGATCTGGAGCAGACCCTAACTCCAGAGAGTGAGCTTATGTGAACCGCTCTGATATGCATTTGTTGAGCGGTATATTAAGTTAATAAACATAAACATGTAGAAGCAGAGGGTACCACACTTGCCATGGCCAATGTGGAGCTATGAGAATCATACAGCCTCTGTCTCTCTGAAGCTTGAACAGGGTTTTGAGAATTAGGGGAATGGGTGGAAAGGCATAAAGGAAGTCTTGACCCCAATGAAGGAGGAAAGCATCCCTGGCTTGAGAGCCCTGAGCCGGAATTCTGGAACAGAACCGGGGAAGTTTGGCATTCAACGGACTTGCAAAGAGATCTATGTCCGGGGTTCCCCGAATTTGAAAAATCTTGGCCACCTGGTCTGCATGTAAAGACCATTTGTGTGGAAGCGGAACTCGACTGAGTCTGTCTGCCCAAGAGTTTTGTATACCTGGAAGATACAGAGCCAGGAGATGAATCTGATGCTCTCTGGCAAGGGCCCATAGTCGCAAAGCTTTGTTGCAAAGCAACAGAGAACCTGCTCCTCCCTGCTTGTTCACGTAGAACATGGCTACTTGATTGTCAGTATGAATGAGGACTGTCTTGTAGCTGAGCAGGGTGTGGAACACTCGCAGAGCAAGGAAGATTGCTCTGAGCTCTAAGAGATTGATGTGTAGATGAGTCTCCTGTAGAGTCCAGGTGCCTTGGGTGGAGAGGTCTTGCAGACGAGCTCCCCAACCCATTGGTGAAGCATCTGTTGTGAGAGTTGCCTGGGGTAAAGGTTGTTGAAATGGGGACCCCACCAAAAGGTTTTGAGTGGACTGCCACCATTGGAGGGACAAAATAAGGCGATTTGTGTTTGCTATTTTGTCTGACAGGCACCCTGATGCCTGGGTCCATTGAGTGGATAAAGTCCACTGGGCTGCTCTCATATGGAGGCGAGCATAAGGAACCACATGCACGGTGGATGCCCTGTGGCCTAATAGTTGTAACATCTCTCGAGCAGTGAGATAAGTTTAGCACTGCTTGAGAAGCTAACTGCACCATGCGAAGGCAACGGGTCTGGGGAAGATAGGCCCTCGCTTTCCTGGTATCCAGCAAAGCTCCTATGAACTCTAGAGACTGAGTGGGAGTTAGGCTGGATTTTGGGATGTTTATGACCAGACCCAAATACTGCAGGATACGCATTGTGCAAGATAGAGAAATCCTGGCCTCTGACTCTGATGGGGCTCGAATGAGCCAGTCGTCTAAGTAGGGGAAGACGAATATTCCTAGAGTGCGGAGAAATGCTGCTACCACAGCCATGCATTTCGTAAACACCCTTGGTACTGAGGCCAGGCCAAAAGGAAGCACCCTGTATTGGTAGTGCTTTCCTTGAAAAAGGAACCGAAGGAACTTTCTGTGAGTTGGATGGATGAGAACATGAGTGTACGCATCCTTGAGATCTAGAGAACAAAGCCAATCCTGACTCTGAAGGTATGGCAGCAGGGTTCCCAGAGAAATCATTTTGTATTTCTCGTTGAACAGGAATTTGTTCAGTTCTCTGAGATCTAAAATAGGTCTGTGTCCCCCTGTTTTCTTTGGGATAAGGAAATAGGGGGAGTAAAACCCTGTACCCTGTTGAGGAATGGGTACCTCTTCTATTGCCCCTTGGGCAAGAAGCATAGTGACCTCTTGATGTAACAGGTTGATGAGAGAGGTCTGAGAATTGAACTGTCTTACCATTGTGGGAGTGGGCATGCGAAGAAAGTGAAGCTTGTACCCCTCTTTTATAATGGAGAGAGTCCAATGTTCTGCTGTTATCTGCCCCCATCTGGGGGCAAAGTGACACAACCTTCCTGGAATGGTGGAAGGTTCTGGTCCGTTGAGGGCCAGGAAGGCTAAGTTCTCTAGATGGAAGTCAAAGGCCTTGCGGAGGCTGAGACAGCTGAGGCTTAGCAGTCTTTGCTTTCCTTTATTTAGGTGGCTGCTGACTCTTTCGGACAGGTTGACCTGCAGAACGTCCCTGCTGAGAATAAGAGGGATAAAACCTCTTCTTTTTGAAGAAGAATGGTTTCTTGAAAGATTTCTTCCTTGCAGGATCAGCTGTGGCTTTGGATAATCTATCCAAAGTGGAGTTGTCAGCATTCAACTCATTGGCTTTTTCTTGCCAATTTTTGCCAAATAGATTCTCACCTGTACCAGGGATATTGCCCAGTTTGTCCTGCACCCAGAGCTCCAAATCAGACGCCTGGAGCCAGGCAATTCTACGTGCACCTATGGCAATGGCAGAGTTCTGCTTATGCACTCAAAACAGTCAAAAGCTGCACGATTGACAAATTTAGAAACATCCTGGGCATGTTTAACCAGTGTGAGAAAATCCTGCCTCTTATCTTATTTATTTATTTACATTCTCTTATATACCGTGCTATTCTGCATCAGTGCGGTTTGCACAAAACATCTGTGCAAAAGTAATTGCTAAAGCCCGCCTAACAGACCACGTAACCCCAATACTGCTGGAACTCCACTGGCTTCCTATAAACAGCCGAATCAAATACAAAATTATCCTAACAACCTATAAACTCATAAACGACATAGCCCCCTCACACTTAACCACATTACTGCAATCTCCAACATCGACAAGGACCCTCAGACAAAACGCAGCCCACTCCCTCATCATACCTAAAGCCATCTGTAAAACCAAGAATACCACTAGCTCTAGAGCATTCTCATTCACTGCTCCTACACTCTGGAACGACCTCCCTATTGAACTTCGCACCATAAGAGACCTCATCCAATTCAGAAAAGAATTAAAGACCTACCTGTTCACTGAACACTTCGAAATCCCCTACTCCCCCAAAGCCAGCTCTACCACAAATGTGGGCACCCATGCACAAACTCCCTTAACCCCAACAATGTAACCACAAGCCTGTCCCCCCCACACACGCCCCAAAGATGACAAAAATAAAAGGAACTAAATTCCAGCACCTACGCCAATCTCTACCCCATACACCACACACACTACACGATGTAAATATACTTTTGTACAAAGTTTGATATGTTTGCTTTAATACCTACAAAGATTTTGCTTTAATACCTTCAAGTTGTTTTTTTGTTACAATACCTACAAAGTTTATACTTACTGTTCAATGTAAATAGTTGATTTCTACTGTTCTATGTAAAATGTATACAAACTGTGTACAAGACTGTTAATCTGTTATATGTAAACCGCCCTTGATCTCTGGAAGGGGCGGTATAAAAGAAATAGTTAAATAAATAAATAAATACATTGAACAAAATGAAATTACATTGAACAGGGAACTATAACTTGGAGATAACTATTTTACAGGGAACATCGGATAAGGAGGGTTAAGTGGCTTGCCCAAGACCACAAGGAGCACCTGTGGGACTAGAAACCCCAGTCCTTCCGGCCCAAGGTTGCTGTCCTCTAGTGGGATCTGAACCCCCAACCTTCCGGCCTGAAGTACCTTGCCCCAACCACTAGGCCACTCCTTCAGGAAGAAGAAGGCTCAAAACCTCTAAATCTCTAAATTCAGTACATACTACTGAATGTAAATAGATGTAAATTGTTGTATATAGTTACCACCAGTTTAATCCAAGTTATTCCTTCCCGTTCATTGTAAGTGCTCTTATGGCACAACACCGTTTTATGTAAACCGCGCTGATTTTTAAGAGTCCGTTATATAAGAAAAATAAATAAATAAATAAATCTCCTGTGACTTCCTTAAGGAACATTCCCATATATAAAATATAGGAACTGATCCTGGCAGAAAGCATGGAAGCCTGGAAAATACGACGTCCAAAGGCATCCAAAGTTCGACACTCACGTCCTGGAGGATTAGAGGCATGCCTCTTTGCACTTCTTTTTTTTTTTTTTAAATCTTTATTTAGCATTATTCAAACAACACTACAAATACATCAAACACTACAGAAGATAGAGAAAAAAAAGAGAACAAAGGAAAACCCAAGAGAAAAAAAAATAACTAGATAATACTAAAAAAACAGAACACAGAATATAATATGGCTGACATTATCAGGCCAACAACATCCCAAGACATAACAGAGCCATATACTTGTGGCCTAGCATCCCCACTTAATCAGCTATTTTGAGCTAAAATTCCCTTGGTGATGAATGCTACATCCAAGGAGCCACCCATGACTATTGCCTGCAAAGCAATTGTGCGTCCAGGGCGTTCCATTTTTTGAGCATATTTCGATAAGTCGGGTTTTGACTCACATACGCTTTCTCACAAGCATGATGAAGACACAGTAGATTCCACCAGTATTCCGCATTCAAACTCGCGAAATTCTTCCAGTGGCTCATAATTGCTTTCAATGCTAAACTTAGCATCAAATCAAAGATCTTATAATCCCGTCTCTCCAGCTCCAGGATTCCAGCCTGTGACTTGTATATCACTATACGGTACGTTAAGGGCATCCAGATCTTTAGAAGCTGGGTCACTCGCTGCTACATTTGTTGCCAGTACCTCTTCAACTTGGGACAATAATATAACATATGGGCTAGCGTACCAGTATCGCTATTACACGACCAGCAACTATTCCCTCCCGAAACTTGCCACTTAGCAACTTTCACTGGCGTCAGATATGCACGATTGGCAAGAAAATATAATGTTTGTGTGATCGAGGCTGCTCGCGTGATTTGTATCTGCGTATTCCAAAAATCATTCCACATTCTGGAGTTCTCAAACTCACCCACTTCAGTCTCCCAGACTAATTGCGATCCTTTGCATCTTCTCTTTTCCCCATCTCAAATAATAGCAACAAACTTAGAAATTAATTGCCCACCCATCTTCATCTCTTGAATCTTATGATGCAGCGGCTGACCTAGACCGACCAATAATGGTGCGACCCCGGCTTTGCCCAGACAATGCCTCAACTGACACCATTGGTACATACAGTTACTCGGCAAACTGTACTCCTGCTGTAAAGTCAGGAAAGACTTAAACATACTGTTACTAATTAGCTGGCCCAAGCTGAAGATGCCTTGCTTCATCCATACACCCCAAAAGAAACTATGTCCAGCAATTTTATTTATTTATTTATTTATTTACATTCTCTTATATACCGCGCTATTCTGCATCAGTGCGGTTTACATTGAACAAACTGAAATTACATTGAACAGGGCATTATAACTTGGAGATAACTATTTTACAGGGAAAATGGGCTATGGAGGGTTAAGTGGCTTGCCCAAGACCACAAGGAGCACCTGTGGGACTAGAAACCCCAGTCCTTCCGGCCCAAGGTGGCTGTCCTCTCGTGGGATTTGAACCCCCGACCTTCCGTCCTGAAGTACCTTGTCCCAACCACTAGGCCACTCCTCCACTCCATGCTTTCTTAAATTCTTAAATTTTAAATTTCGAGTTTAGCCAAATATTTGTCGCTTCAGTGTACTCATGATCCTCTTCAATATACATCCTTAGAACTTGATATGCTTGCTGGGTAGCCCTTATAATCTCATTACATGTGTCTTGAGAGGTAGCCTCCGCTCCAATACACATCCATAGCGGAATTGTCTTGCTCAATGCTACCTCAATACGCAGCCACGACGGGTCTCCGAACGTTATCTCTTCGTCACTCCACTGGGCACCTTGCTTTAACAGAGCAGCCACATGGTACCAATAAAAATCCGGAAAGTGAACACCTCCATGTTTTTGGGTAACTTACGTTTCCACCCCGCGATTCTTGGTGTTTTATTACGCCATAGAAAGGATAAGAATAATTTACCAATCTTGGAGTAGAATTGTCGCTCAAATAAAATCGGCATCATGCTTAAGATATAGTTTATCTTGGGTACGATAACCATTTTTATTGTTTCCAATCTCCCCACCAGGTTAAATTCAGCGGGGACCACTTACTCACATACTCTTGAATGATTCCTTCACATAATATCATATTTTGCTTCACTGTGTCTTGCATGGTAGTCCCATAGGTTACGCCCAGGTACTTAAAAGAAGTGCTCTCCACTTTGAACGGGTATTTATTTAACAGTACTTCCGGTACATAAGAGTTCAAAGGTATAATTGTCGTCTTAGTCATATTCAATTTGTATCCCGATATGCCAGAGTATTCTGTTATTACTTCCATAACAGCAGTCAGCGAGCGGGGATCCAAAAGTAAGAGGAGGTCATCCGCGTATGCTGACAACTTACTGTGACAGCCTTCCAAACTTATGCCAGAAATATTTCTGTGTTGCCAAATTTTCAACATTAACGGCTCCAGAGCCAGATTAAACAACAATGGTGATAAAGGGCATCCTTGCCTCGTACCCCTAGCTAGGACGAACTCCGCCGAGAGTACTCCATTAGCAGCCACTTGTGCCACCGGATTGGTATATGGCATTTTTACGTTGTTCAAAAAATTCTCTTGTAGTCCAAACCATCTCAGTATTCTGAAAAGATAAGAGAGCTCGACCCTGTCAAATGCCTTTTCGGCATCTAATGCCAGTCCCACCACCGGTTCCGTTACTTGTTGCGCTCTTATCAGAACATGCTCCAGCAAGCGACCATTAGTAGTCGATCTACTGGGCATAAACCCACATTGGTCCGGATGAACTAGCGTCTCAATCACTTTGCTAAGATGATTGGCAAGTATCTTGGCCAATATTTTGTAATTGGCGTTCAGCAGTGATATGGGTTGATAGTTCTCTACTTTCTGAGGATCTCTCCCCAGCTTAAGGTGAATAACAATCGTTGCTTCAACAATCATCCCCACATTGGGAGATTCCTCTTTAATCCCACTATAATATGTTTGCAGTTATGGGACCAGCTGTTTGGAAAAAGCAACATAAAATTCCACTGGCAAACCATCTGGCCCGCTCGCCTTCCCTTTCGCCAACTGCTTCATGGCCTGTTGTATCTCCTTACAGGTGATGGCTTCCTCCAACGATTGCACCTGTTGTTCCATGAGCTTAGGCCCAACAATCGTGGAAACAAAATTTGAAAAGACGTCTTCATCATGTTTCAGTTCAGACTGATATAACTTTGTGTAGAAATCCTTACACAACGCCAGAATCTCCTCATCCTTCACATTCAATTTCCCAGATGAATCCTTCAGGCCAGTAATCCGCGTTACTGCCTTTTTAGTTCTCAATATACGGGCTAGCAACGTACCTGCACGATTGCTCTCTTAATAGTACACACTCTGCTGAGCCTTAATTTGAATATCCGCGGCCAGATTTAGAATGGAATTATATTGATATCTCAATTTCTGCAATCGCAACAGGATTGTCGAATCTGCACGTTTAGCTAGGAGCCTTTCGCCCACACAGATTTCTTGGTCCAACTCAGCCAATCTCTTCTTATCAACTCGCCTCTGTTGTATAGAAAATGATGTCATATGCCCATGAATGCAGGCCTTAAAAGCTTCCCACCAGGCCCAAACTGGCGTTTCCAACACCTGGTTGCACAGAAAGTACTCGGAAATTTCCTTTTGCATAAATCCAATAAATTCTTCACCAGAGAGCCATGATCTATTAAAATACCATCTCGTCTGGGTTCCCCTGGATACCGCCGTGGCCAGTGTCAACATAACTGCCGAATGATCCGAGACTGTTCTCGTGCATAATTCAGCAGTAGTAATCTGTGGTACCAGTGTCTTGGATACAAAAAAGAAATCAATTCTCGTTTGTGTATTATGTGGTAAAGAATAGAATGAGTACTCTCTGTCTCTAGGATGTAAAAGTCTCCAAGGATCTATCAATCCCAGAGACTCCATCATACTCAAGAGCACTCTGCTGGACTTTGGTTTATGCTGTTGTCTGTATGGGGTACGATCCACTAAAGGATCCTGTACGATATTGAAATCCCCACCAAGAAGTATACACGTTGATCCGGTCTCCAAGAGTTCTACTGCAACCTGGTCAAAAAACTGCGGCTCATCTAGATTCCGCACGCCTCCTTTCCTCCTCCAAACCCACCACCTGTTCCTCTGACCCTTTCCCCACCCACCTCCTTCACCCCATCTCCCCCACCATTGTCCCCTCCATCTCTCATATTCTCAACCTCTCACTCTCCACTGCAACTGTTCCCAATGACTTCAAACATGCTGTAGTCATACCTCTCCTCAAGAAACCCTCACTCGATCCCACCTGTCCTTCTAACTATTGACCCATCCTCCTCCTCCTCTCCCACCCCACTCCATGCTGGTGTACCCCATGGATCCGTCTTGGGCCCCCTCCTTTTCTCTCTCTATACCCAATCCCTTGGCGCGCTCATCTCCTCCCATGGTTTTCAGTACCATCTCTTTGCCGATGATGCCCAGATTTACCTCTCTACACCTGATATCTCTCCAGCAATCCAGACCAGGATCTCTATCTGCCTTTCTGACATCGCTGCCTGGATGTCTCACCGCCGCTTGAAGTTGAACATGGCCAAAACCGAACTCCTTGTCTTTCCCCCCAACTCCTCCCCCCCTTCTCAGTCTCCATGGATGGTTCTACGATCCTTCCTGTCCCCTCGACCCGCAATTTGGGGGTTATCTTTGACTCCTCCCTCTCATTCACCACACATATCCAGCTCATAGCTAAGACCTGCCGCTTCTTTCTCTACAACATCAGCAAAATCCGCCCCTTCC
Source organism: Ichthyophis bannanicus (assembly GCA_033557465.1). Classification (NCBI taxonomy): domain Eukaryota; kingdom Metazoa; phylum Chordata; class Amphibia; order Gymnophiona; family Ichthyophiidae; genus Ichthyophis; species Ichthyophis bannanicus. Next base: position 3,837,997 of record JAWIIG010000036.1, on the reverse strand, counting down.
TTTCTGAACACACTACCAAAACGCTTGTCCACTCCTTGGTCTCCTCTCGCCTCGACTACTGCAACCTGCTCCTTGCTGGTCTCCCCGTGAGCCACCTCTTTCCCCTTCAATCTATATAAAATTATGGTGCTTGACTAATCTTCTGCCAGTTCTCGCCATGCCCACACTACTCCTCTCCTCAAGTCGCTTCACTGGCTCCCCATCCAATTCTGTATCCAGTTTAAACTTCTCCTACTAACCTATAAATGCATTCACTCTACAGCCCCTCAATACCTCTCATCTCTTATTTCTCCCTACATCCCCTCTCGTGAGCTTCACTCCGCCGACAAATTACTTCTAGCTAAGCCTTTCACTCACACTGCTAACTCCCGACTTCGCTCCTTTCACCTTGCCGCACCTTATGCCTGGAACAGCCTACTTGTATCTATATGCTAGTCACCCTCCCTGGCCCTCTTTAAATCTAGATTAAAGACCCACCTCTTCACTATCGCCTTCAGATCCTGACTTCTATCCTTTACCTCAACCTGACTGACTCCAGTCAATTTTCACAACCGAACTGTAATGACCATATTGTGCCTGCATCGAATTGACTAATGCTCTAGACTGTTTCAACTCGATTGTAAGCTCGAATGAGCATGACTCCGATGAGCAGGGACTATCTCTTGTATATATACCTGTACAGCACTGCATGCATGGCGCTATATAAGTGCTTAATAGTAGTAAGCACTTATAAAAAAATCCAGCAGCCATCTTCAGAGCTCCCCGGTCGGGGTAGAGCACAGGGGGAGCATCGGTTTCCCGCTCCTGCACTCCAGCCCAATCGGGGTTGTGAAGGTCTCAGCGGCGTGTTTAAAGGGTGCCGCCGGCAGGAGAGAGCAGCAAAAAATCCAGCAGCCATCTTCAGAGCTCCCCGGTCGGGGTAGAGCACAGGGGGAGCATCGGTTTCCCGCTCCTGCACTCCAGCCCAATCGGGGTTGTGGGAGGTCTCAGCGGCGTGTTTAAAGGGTGCCGCCGGCAGGAGAGAGCAGCAAAAAATCCAGCAGCCATCTTCAGAGGTCCCCGGTCGGGGTAGAGCACAGGGGGAGCATCGGTTTCCCGCTCCTGCACTCCAGCCCAATCGGGGTTGTGGGAGGTCTCAGCGGCGTGTTTAAAGGGTGCCGCCGGCAGGAGAGAGCAGCAAAAAATCCAGCAGCCATCTTCAGAGCTCCCCGGTCGGGGTAGAGCACAGGGGGAGCATCGGTTTCCCGCTCCTGCACTCCAGCCCAATCGGGGTTGTGGGAGGTCTCAGCAGCCTCTATAAAGGGTGCCGCCGGCAAGCGCACCCGCGCCTTGCGGGCCCGCGCCTGAGGGCCTCACCAGAGGGCCCTTTGGCGTGGCCCTTAGGCAGTGGCACGTCAGCAACTCCACGAGTGCAGCCAGAACTCTCACCTGCAATAGAATCAGTCACCCGCGTCAGGAAAGTATCAGAATAATAACCTGAGACTCTGATTTACCCTAACAACTAACCTAGGTAATCCACTTCCACTCCATCTGTAAGGTAACAGTAGACCTGAATATACTAGATAGAATTTCACACCTTGTTACTCTGTTACAAACAGATCTCCCTTGAAGTAAGATTTACTACTGTATCTTGTTAACAGAGTACATTGTTCCTACTAGATAGGCCTTGCTATTATACAATTGTTTGCCCATTACCACTGCTCTGTACCCTAACCAGTTAATCTGCATTTACTGTTTCTACTGACCCATATTGCTCTACATTGTATCCTCCCATTGCTGTAACCATGGCTCTCTCTCTACTTGCATTAGTTAGTCTCTATCTGTTAACTAACACCACTCAAAATACAGCAGCATTCTCTCCCACCTCACACAAGATCCCCATATTGCATGGCCTAGGAAGAAGATATCATTCCTCCTACCATCACTCAGCTCCACATCCACACCATATTAGGCACTCTCATCTACTAGATATCTCCCTTAACACTATTAGTAGTTCCAAACCCAATCCTGTTCCCTCACATACTAACTTAAACTGTGCACTCATCAACGCTCGCTCAGTACGTAAAAAGTGGCAAGCCATTACAGATCTCATCACAAAGCTGAAACTAGACATCCTCCTGGTCACAGAATCATGGCTAGCAGACACAGACAATGTCGTCATAAACCAACTCATTCCCCCAGAATACTCAATACACACATGTCACAGAACAGAGCGAAGAGGAGGTGGAGTCCTCATTCTTTCACGAACTAACCTTCAATTTAGTCTACTTTCCTCTAGGAGTACCACACACATGGACCTAGTTACTATAGCTAACAAACATATCATCCTAAATCTCATATACAGAGCCCCATCCTCACCACCAGAAGATTTATCTAGTATAATAGAGCTTGCCTGCAACCCAGAAAGCCCACACAAATCCAACTGGTTAATGGGTGACTTTAACCTCTCCTCACTTCACCATAGCCATTCTACCACATTCCTTGATGCCATGGCTGACCTCAACTACTCGCAGCTAGTTAGCTCCCCTACACACCTCAAGGGTAACACCCTTGACCTCATTTTTGCGCCTCAGTCTACAGCGAACACCAACTTTAACCTATCCCATACCCCTGTCCCATGGTCTGATCATGATTTGTTATCCTTCCAAGTCCCATATCAGCAAAACAGTATCCCAGCAAGACAGACAAATATGGTCTCATCAGGATCAACAGCCCGTTTCAAAACGCTCAACAAGGATGACTTCATCAGCCGTACTCTTCCAACTCTTCGTCTACCAACAAATGACCTTGATGAGCTGATCAACAATTGGTACACCGCCCTGAACTTCTCTTCACAACTACCTTTCTCGGGTAGACCACCAGCATCCAGCACATCACTAAAAAGTAAAAGCCCAAAACCATGGTTCTCCACTGAACTACGACTATCCCTCCAGAATCTAAGAAAACAGGAGAGAAAATGGCACAGATCACGTTCTCCAATTGACCAAATGGACTATGAAAATGCCCTAAAGAAACACCGGGAGAAAATAGCTGAAAAGATGAGGGAACACCATACAGAAACCCTTCTCCGATCACTAAACAAACCACGAGACCTCTTTAACATCGCTAAATCCTTAGCCAAGGCACCATCCTCCAACCAAACAATATCAATTCAGCCTCCGTCTTTTGCCGACTACCTTCAATCTAAAACCATTAACACAAACTCCACACCAAGTTGTATACCCAACCCCGTCTCAATTACTCAGCCTCTAAAAAATTTTGTCGCTCCCATGGTGAAATCCATCACTGACCTTATTGCTACCTTGAATACTACCACAGCCCCAAACGATCCATGCCCTGCCTACTGGATCAGAACAATGCGTGCTGAACTGAGCCCCACACTTGCCCTTATCATGCAACTTTCCTTCACAACCGGTTCATTCCCATCATCTCTCAAGCAAACTTCAATACGCCCTCTCCTGAAAAACAATAAACTCGACCCAGCGAAAACTGATTCATATCGTCCAATTTCAAGTATACCCCTTCTAGCCAAAATCATTGAGAAGGTGGTACAAATCCAATTGCAGCAGCATATAGATATTTCAGCCCCTCTTGATCCCTGCCAACACGGATTCCGTGAATCCCACGGCATAGAGACCCTTCTCACATTACTCATCAACACCTTATCAAGAGGGATTGACAAAATTGAAAATGGGTTCATCCTCATCTTCCTCGACATCTCTGCAGCTTTCGACTCGGTTAACCATGTACAACTTCTTCACCGTCTTCAAGAAAAGGGAGTCCAGGGATCAGCTTGGGAATGGTGTAGATCCTACCTAACTAACTGCTGGCAACAGGTGCGGATAGGATCCTCAACTTCTGATCCCTTCCAGCAACAACAGGGTGTACCCCAAGGATTCTCATTATCAGCTCTTCTATTTAACATATATATGCAGCCAATCTGTGAAATCATCAGAACATTCAACGCCTCCAGCTTGATCTATGCAGATGACGTGCTGATATTCACTCCAATAAAAATCAATGCCCCTGACTTCTCCCCAATAATCGCTTGCTTCAACGCGATTACAGACTGGCTCCTAACCCAGAACCTGCGAATAAACTTCAAGAAAACGGAAGTCCTATTCGTAACCAGGAATAAGAAATTTCCCCCCCCCCCCGCAACATTGAAGGTGAGAGATGCGGAACTACCATGTAAATCATCGATTCGCTACCTGGGAGTCACCATCGATCAAGAACTGACCTTCAAAGATCACATAAAGCAGACCGTCAAATCCATTTACTACAAATTAAGAACGCTGAAACCCTTAAGACCTCTACTTGCCCCTAATGACTTCCGAACAATCTTCCAAGCCCTTGTAACACCACATTTTGTCTACGCTAACGTCATCCTGCATGGTCTACCCAAGAGCACCCTCAACCCAATCCAATTGGCGATGAACTCAGCAGCCCGCATCCTCTGCGGTACCTCCAGTAGAGACCACATCACCCCCATACTAACAGAGCTTCACTGGCTACCCCTACAAGCCAGGATAACTTACAAAGCACTTCTGCTGTCCTTTAAAGCAATTAATCAAATAGCCCCACTTTCCCTCTCCTCACTTATTATCAACACCCCAACGAACAGACTGAGAAGATCTGCAGCCGCTAATACCCTTGTCGTACCAAAGGAATACACTAAATGTAACCAAGCAACCAGAGACAGGGCCTTTACCTTATTCGCTCCAACTTGCTGGAACAATCTCCCTCCTCATATCCGATCAATAAAAGACCTCTCTCAATTTAGAAAGGTCCTTAAACACTACCTATTCTGTCATCACCTTTTAGGCCCTAACTCTACACCTCCTCCCCCCGTCTCGCAAATCACTCACACAGCCTCTGACATTCCAACAACATAGTCATAACAGAACACAAACTAGACTCTCTGCACACCCAAATTTATGATCCCAACTTGAACTGTAAATTTCCAGAGGTAATATATCTTTCTGTATATAGTTTGTATATAGTTTCCCATGTTATCTCCAAGTTACTGACCCTGTTATAATGTAAGCAAAGGATTGTTCTAATGCGAAAATTGTTATCTGTAAACCATGCTGATACCAAAGAGCGCGGTATATAAAAACTGTAAAATAAATAAATAAATAAAAGTAGTAGTAGTAGTAGTAGTAGTAGGGATAAGTACAGAGAGAGCGAGAGAGAGAGAGAAATTGGCTGGGGAATGTGTGAATTTGGTAGCATTTTTTATATATTTGCTTATATGTATATATACATATGTGTGTATGTATGTGTGGATATACATTTGCTCTTTGCAATTAGAAGTCTTGGAGCAGGAGGAGGAGAGGGAGGGTTTGGGGGATGTAAAAGTAAAAATCAAATCACTGTTTGTATGTTAATTGTGGTGGTGGGCATGAGGAGAACGGTATCCTAAACCATGGGGTGTGGGCTACGAGAAAGAGACACTGGATGATGGTTAGGGGAGGTATGAGATACAGAGAGAGAAACAGGCTGGGAGAAGTCTGGGAGGGGGGTCATGAGAGAGAGACACACACACAGCCTGTGATATTCCCCATGCCTGACTCTCACACACACATTCCCTGATACTCCCCCATGACAGAAACACACACAAGCAGCCCCGACACTTCCCATGACACAAACACATATACATATGCACACAGTCCCTGACACTCCCCATGACAAACACACACATGCACCCATCTAGCCCCTGATAGTGCCTGACCCTTCCAATGAGAACCCAGGTAAGTGAAAGCCGTCAGGTAAGTGAAACATTAAATACTTTTATGGAAATGGGTAAAAGGGGCAACATATGGAAAGCGGTATGTATAAATGCCCGTAGCATGGGAAATAAGATCCCAGATGATGAAGCTTTAATGGGAGTGGCTGACTTGGATTTAGTGGCAGATACAGAAACATGGTTCACAGAAAACCATGACTGGAATGTAATTATACCAGGCTATATTTTATTCAGAAAGGACAGAGTAGGAAGAAGGGGAGGAGGAGTGGCACTATATGTAAAAAATAATATTAAAGTTTTGGAATTACAGAGCTTAATAGGGAGAGAGGAGGCACTGTGGGTTAAATTAGAAAGAGGGAAAGAGAAATCTATTTGCATTGGCGTGATATACAGACCTCCCTCACAAGAGGAAGAGGTGGATGGAGAGTTAATTGAGGACATACGCAGCATTGCTAGAATGGGGAAGTGCTAATGATAGGGGATTTCAATATGCCAGATGTTGATTGGCACATTCCTGCTGCAGTATCATCTAGCAGTAAGGAGATTCTGGATTTACATCAAGAACTATTCAGGCAATTGGTAAGAGACCCCATACGTGAAGTGGCCATACTGGACTTGGTGCTTATTTATTTATTATTTATTAACATTTCTTATATACCGCACTATTTGCCATCAGCGCGGTTTACACGGAACAGAAACATCCGACAAATTACATATGTCTTACCAATGGTGAAAGTGTTTCTGATGTTATAGTGAGAGATGCAAGGCTCCACATTAGAAACCACCACCCAGGAAAAAGATTTAGGAGTCATCGTGGATAACATGTTAAAACCCTCCGCCCAGTGTGCAGCGGCGGCCAAGAAAGCAAATAGAATGCTAGGTATCATAAGGAAAGGGATGGAGAATAAAACAAAGGATATTATAATGCCTCTGTATCGCTCCATGGTACGACCGCACCTTGAATATTGTGTGCAATTCTGGTCACCGTATCTTAAAAAGGACATAGAGTTATTAGAAAAAGTACAGGGAAGAGCCACCAAATTGGTGAAGGGGATGGAAGGCTACTCCTATGAAGAGAGGCTAAAAAGGTTAGGGCTCTTTAACCTGGAAAAGAGACGGCTGAGGGGAGATATGATAGAGGTCTATAAATTAATGAATGGAGTGGAACGGATAAACGTGGATCAATTGTTTACGCTATCAGAATATAGAAGGACTAGGGGACATGTAATGAAGCTACGGGGTAAACTATTTACGACAAATAAGAGAAAATATTTCTTCACTCAACGTGTAATCAAACTCTGGAATCTGTTACCGGAGGATGTAGTAAGGGCTGTTAGTATAGCTGGGTTTAAAAAAGGTTTGGACAAGTTCCTGGAGGAAAGGTCCATAAACCACTATTAAAAAGGGACCCAGGATATCAATGCTTGACCTAGTACAAGCACTGCAGAACCTGTGTCTTTTGGGGAAACTGCTAGGTACGTATGACCTAGATTGGCCACTGTTGGAAACAGGATACTAGGCTTGATGGACCTCGGTCTGACCCAGTATGGCATTTCTTATGTTCTTATGTTCTTATGAGATCATTTTGTATCCAGTGATCACCAGATGGTGTGGTTCAGTATTAGGACTAGGGCTGTTAGAATCTATTCAAAAGCGAGGGTCTTAGACTTTAGGAAAACAAACTTTGCCAAGATGGGCCAATACCTCAGGGAGTCATTAGCGGGATGGAAACAGCTGGGGGATGTAGAAAAACAGTGGGAAAAACTGAAAGGGGATATTTTAAGGGCAGCCAACCTTTTTGTTATAATGGTAAATAAAGGTAAAAGGAAAAGAAGACGGCTATGTTTTTGAACAAAGTAGCTGAAAAGGTGAAGAAAAAGAGGGAGGCCTTCATAAAATACAAGAGATCATAGAGAGAGGAAGACAGGCATCTTTATTTGGAGAAGCTAGCAAAGTAGTCAGGAAAGCAAAGATTCAAAAAGAGGAGGAAATAGCCAATGCAATAAAATGACATTTTTCATATATGTTAGTGAAAAGAGGAAGGGCAAAAGTGGTATTGTCAGACTCAAGGGTGAAGGGGAGGAATATATAGAAGCTGATGAGGATAAAGCGGAATTGCTTAACAAATATTTCTGTTCTGTGTTCACAGATGAAGAACCAGGAACAGGACCTCAGAAAACACCCACAAACAGGAACAGAAGCCAGGAGCATCTTGAACAATTTTCAGAAGACTGTGTTCGTGAGAAACTAGCTAAACTTAAAGTAGACAACGCGATTGGACTGGATGGGATACACCCTAGAATACTGAGGGAACTTTGGTTTGTTCTAGCAGCTCCACTGACTGACCTTTTCAGTGCCTCGTTGGAGTCAGGAGTGGTGCCAAAGGACTGGAGAGAGGTTCATGTGGTCCCTTTACACAAAAGCGGAAGTAAGGATGTGGTTGAAAACCTCAGGCCAGTTAATTTAACTTCGGTGGTGAGTAAATTATTGGAAACGCTGCTGAAAGAGAAAATAGTGAGGTTTCTGGAGTGCAGTGGATTTCAGGATCCAAGGCAGCATGGATTCACCAGAGGCAGGTCTTGTCAGACAAATCTGATTGATTTCTTTGACTGGTGACCAGGGAGTTAGACCAAAGGAGAGCCCTAGATGTGATGTATTTAGATTTCAGTAAAACCTTTGACACTGTTCCTCACAGGTGACTTATAAACAAACTGAGCACCCTAGGGATGGATCCTAAAGTTACTGCTTTGGTTAGAAATTGGTTGAGTGGGAGGCGACAAAGGGAGCTCACTCTCAGGAGAAGGAAGTTAGCAGTGGCACAGCATTGCTAGAATGGGTAAGGTTTGCCTCTTTGCGGATGATACCAAAATCTGCAATAGAGTAGACACCCAGGAAGGTTGTAGATAGCATGAGAAGGGATCTAGCTAAGCTTGAAGAATGGTCTAGAATTTGGCAGCTGGGATTTAATGTTAAAAAATGCAAGGTCATGCATTTGGGCTGCAGCAATCCAAGGGAGCAATATACAGTAGTATAGGGGGTGAAGTACTTTTGTCCACTAAAGAAGAGCGGGATCTCGGTGTGGTTGTGTCTTATGATCTTAAAGTAGCTAAACAGGTAGAAAAGGCGGCAGCAAAAGCTAGAATGATTGGGTGCATAGGGAGAGGAATGGCTAGCAGATAAAAGGAGGTGATAGTGCCTCTGTATAAGTCTTTAGTGCGACCTCATTTGGAGTATTGTGTGCAATTCTGGAGACCGCACCTTCAAAAGGATTTAAACAGGATGGACTCAGTACAGAGGGTGGCTACTAAAATGGTTAGTGGTCTTCATTATAAAGCATATGAGGACAGACTTAAAGATCTTAATATGTACACCTTAGAGGAAAGGTGGAATAGAGGTGATATGATTGAGATGTTTAAATACCTCCGTGGCATAAATGCACAGGGGCAGAGCCTCTTTCAATTGACAGCAAGTTCTGCTATGAGGGGACATGGGATGAGTGTGAAAGGGGATAGATTCAGGAGTGATATGCGGAAATATTTCTTTACGGAAAGAGTGGTGGATCCATAGAATAGTCTCTCAGTGGAGGTGGTAGAGATGAGGACAGTATATGAAATCAAAAAAGCGGGGACAAACACAGAGGATCTCTAAAGAAAAATGGGAACTGTTGCAGTTGTTGATATGGAAGGACAGACTAGATAGGCCATGTGGTCTTTTTCTGTTGTCATTTTTCTATGTTTCTACATGCCTGATTCTGGAAATGGGGAAACGTGTCATTGTAGTACACTGCCAATGTACACTTTACAACTTGTTACTTTTCAAATTGGTGATGGTCAGTAATAAAATAAAGGGAACTGGGGCAGAAGCTGCAATGAAGAAAAAGAAGGAAGTTCAAAAAGGTTCTGGGGGTGCTGATCTGGAAGAAAATCACCACTGACAGCATCCAAGCTTTGGATGTATTGTATAAATGACCATGGCAGATCTCCCTGAGGACTCATCCCAGAGATGAAGATGATCAGATACAGTCCGTTTGTTTGCTTGGTCTGGCTACCAAGACGTGAAGTCTTATGGTTTAAACTGTTTATTAAGCACAAAACATACCACCAAAGAAAGTTCACCATGGTTCTCCACATGCTCACCACCACAATTAACATACAAACAGTGCTTTCATTTTTACTTTTACATTCCCCAAACCCTCCCTCTCCTCCTCTTGCCCAGAGACTTCTAATTGCAAATGCATATGTATATATACATATACGAGGTGTGACAAAAATAGAAACGAGACTGTGGCAGTCACGCCTATGACTTAATGCCAATTGGCTAACCGCTTATGTCACTGTGTTGTGCAACATCTCGCCACTATTCTGCTATAATATTTTTCATCTCTCTCACTATTTTTCTTTTTCAGGTTTTTTTTGTAGCACACTGCCCCATCGCTTTGTCACGCAACTGGAGGTGGCAGAAATATGGAGCAAAGACTCAACTTGAAATTTCTGGTTAAGTTGGAGATGGGCCCAACTGAGTGTCTCTAACTTCTCCAAAAGGCTTATGGAGAAGATGCAATGTCAAAGCCGCGAGTCTTCGAGTGGCACAAACGCTTCAAGACTGGCCACGAGGAGGTAGAGGATGACCCCAAGTCAGGACGGCTTTCCACGACAAAGACAGCTGAGAACATTGACAGAGTGAACCAGCTGGTGCGGAGTGATCGCAGATTGACGGTGTGGATGATAGATGAGGAGCTCAGCCTGAATAGGAAGTCAGTACGGACCATCTTGGTGCAGGAGCTGGGGATGTGGAAGGTGTGCGCCAAGATGGTGCCCAAGCTCTTATTGCACAACCACAGAAGGAGCACCAGGTCAATGTTTGTTGAGACTTGCTGGAGAAGATCCAGAGTTCATTGGCCGAATCATCACAGAAGATGAGACTTGAGTCTTCCAGTATGGCCCTGAAAGCAAGAGACAGAGCCTGCAGTGGAAGACTCAACTGTCACCCAGACCCAAGAACGCGCGCATGTCCAAATCAAGGATCAAGGTCATGCTGATTGCATTCTTCGACCAGAAGGGAGTGGTCAATCATGAGTTTGTGCCTGAAGGTCAGACAATCAATCAGCACTTCTACCAGCAGGTCCTCAATCGCCTCCATGACCGGGTTCGGCACAGCAGGTGGGCTCTGTGGAGAGACAAGTCTTGGCTGCTCTACCACGACAACACGCCCGCACACACCGTGCTCAGTGTGAGGCAGTTCTTGGCCAAGAAACAGATCACAGCTCTTGACTACCCTCCTTATTCCCTAGATCTCGCACCGTGCGACTTCTGGCTCTTCCCCAGGCTGAAGGCTGTGCTCAAAGGAACTCATTTCGCCTCTCTAGAAGAGATCAACGCCACTGTGACGAGGGAGCTGAGAGACCTCAAGGAGGAGAACGTTACCAAGTCAGGTGCTTCCGTATGTGGCAGAAGCAAATGCTTTTAAGGGGACAATGCATAATTTCTCTGTAGATTTTGTAATAAAACATTTATGGGAAAGTCTTGTTTCTTTTTTGTCACACCTCATATAAACAAATATATAAAAAATGCTACCAAATTCATATGTCCTCAAGTATTCTTCTTCTCATATTCACATCAATTATAATTTTTTTTTGACAAGTGGCTTGAGAATTCCCCCTATCAATGGCCTGGTTAAGACAATGTTTTTTTTTGTTATGGAGTGGGGATGAGAATTCATTGGGTCAGTTCTGTGAATGGTTGAATGCATGTGTTAGTCATATTCAATTTTCCCTCATTTACAGCAAGGAGGCGTAGAAGAGTAGCCTAGTGGTTAGAACATTGGCTTGGTAACCAAGTGACCAGGGTCCAATTCCTGCTAGCAATCCATTGCTTCAGAAGAAAGACCTGGCAATCTACTTCTAAACACACTGCCAAGAAAACACAGGAACTGCTGGGTTGTTAGGAGTCAGCACTGACTTGAGTCACACTTTTTTTTTCCAGCAAGGAGAACATTTCTTATTTAGACATATTAATTAGAAAAAAAGCAGACAGTTAGTTATGTCAGTCTACAAGAGATACAGACAGGAATAGGGCCAGCCCAAGGATTTCTGCTACCCCAAGCAGAAGCCTTGGCTATGCCACTTCCCACCCCCCAGCCCAGCTGTGCCATGCCATCCTCCCCCTGCTACACCCGCCAATTTAATTGCGGGGTGAGGGGAGAGTTTGTGTGATGCGGCATGCCCTCCCCCCCGCCCAACACAATGTCCTGTCAGAGGTGGGGTCAGAAGCGGCAGGTCATGTGTGCCGAAGCACATGGTCTGCCATTAACACCTTGCCACCCACAGAGGTTTGCTGCCCTAGGCGGCCACCTAGCCCGCTTAGTGGATGGGCCAGTCCTGGACAGAAACACTCTTACACTATTCCAGTGCACATCCAACAACGCTGAAAGGTAGTTTACCATTTTTGCAGTTTATTCAATATAGACACAACTGCAGTACTAGAGTAGGATTTTTAAAGCAGTCGGCAAATTTTGTACAAGACTTTTCCCAGTGAGGTGCCCTATGAAAATACTTAGACAGGCCTGTAGGAGAGCACTATGTAATGACTGAGAGATCAGAGAAGGTGATGGATCCTGTTTCAGATTCTAAATTTGCCCATTTTGTGACACCTTTCTCCCCCTTTGTAATAGCTTGCGTAAAATTATTGCCAAACATTGTTCTGTATTGAACATCTTTCCTGGGATGGAAGCGAGGCTGTTTTTTTCAAGGAGACAAAATCTAAAAAAGTTGATTAGTCTCGCAAGATTGCCTGAAAGGAAGTTGGTAGAGAGTTTCATGATGGTAGAGAAGGGACATAGAGCTTGTGGTCGATGTCAAATTTGTACTATTACTTTAAACATCAAGAATTTTATTTACCAGGGATGACAATATGTTTTAAAATGGAAGATTTCTTGCATATCTACATGCATAGTATACATTATTAAATATCCGTGTGAGAAGCTTTATGTATGTAAAACTATTAGGTAGATGAACATCCGTATAACAGAACACAAAAGTAAATTGAACTGCAAAGTAGAGGAGGCACCTATAGTCCAGCATTGCTTAGAGTACCAGCACAGGTCTGAGGAACTAAGATGTTTCTATGTTGATCACATTCCCCAGAACATCGGGGAAGGGGAAAGAAACAAAGAATTGTTCCAGAGGGAATAGCAGTGGATTTTTAAGTTGCAGACAGTACATCCGAAGGGTATGAATAATGGTATAGAATGGAATATGTGTGGATAAAAGTGGAGTAATAGGATCATTAGTTAGAGGGTGTTTTTCTTCCCCCCCAATGAAGAAATTGGGACGCTTTCCTGCATTTGAAAGGCATCTGTCAGATTAGTTCATTATCAGATAAGGGGCTTCTTTTAAGTCTATGCTTTACTCACCAGAATAGCGAGCACTAAGACTGCTGTGAAATGATTCAGATGGCAAGTTAGAGTCAGCGCTTAAAGCACATGCATGGTATTGCCATATGAAAGGTTGGAAGACGTGAACCCAGTGGCAGGCAGTGATAATACAATCTGTGCTTGAAGTGAATTTGAATGGGTGTATTTGTTTATGAAATGTAAGGTATATCATGCGGTGAATGTTATTTACAGTGGTATGAGATTAGGTTATGGTTTTCATATCACATAGGTTAATATAAGCTTGATGACTGAGTACTGAGAAATGCCAAGTTACAGATATGGGTGAGGATATTTTTTAAGTAGAGCAGGTTTGCAGTATTTAAATATAAAGAGTTCACTGTTACAGATTTTACATCAGGAAAGCCACGATAGAGATAGGTACATGTCCTATATGTTAAAACTGAGGCAATACACTAGAAAGGTAGGTGATTGCTTCAAATCTTTTTAGACACTCTATTATTGGTTAGGATTGGTTATGGGGAGGTTTTTTATGACCTATGATGTTATTGATTGGGGCACGAATGAGCAGGCATAACAATGATAGACCAGCCTTATAAAGCCCATTATATGCATTGAGGTCTTTTGCCTCCCACTTAAAAAAATGTTGGTAAGAGACGTGAATATGAGAGAATAATAATACTTGAGAACGTATGAATTTGGTATCATTTTTTATATATTTGAATTGTGTGGCTTTTCACACTCACCTTGTTAAACAAAACAATATATTAGCTAAATGGTTGCGTCTTGGGATAATTTTGTAAAGATCAACTACCTACTTGAGGGGAGAATCATTTAGCCAACACTGTTATATCTTAATGTCTGCACTGAACAAAATAGTGAGTGCGAGATACTTTCAATGCCGCTTTTACAATGGATTGTTAACCGCTTAGATATGGTACATAATAGGCAGTATATCAAATAAAGTAATATGTACCTTTTTTAAAGTCTTTTTTTGTTTATATACATACATACATACAGCCATGCACACATGTATGACCCCTACAAAGTTGAAGTGCAGTGTCTCTTACATATGTCGAACCGCTCTGGAGAGGTTTAGCTGCAATGAACAAAGCCAAACATCTAATTCAAACACGAATCCAAATTATCCATCCCCCTCTTCTCTCCATCCCTATTCACTTTACACAGAGTGTACAAAAATGGCACATAACAAACCAGCATACAAATTGCCCAAATCAGAAGGAAGGTTAGTGTTCATGACCTTAAGAAAAAAAACAGGGCTCTAATAGATAGATTGAAAACTAACCACGAGGGTGCAGCACTGCGGATACGCATCAGCTCCATCATTACAACTCCCTAATGCATCAATCCTTGAAAAACATCTCTGCACCATCCACCGCCCCCCTACATACTTACCCATCCACTATTATCCTTCTGCCTATTCCCAAACCTTTTTGCTCTAACCTCCCCCCCCCCCCAAAAAAAAATCTACATTAAAAATATTGATTGAAGTTGAAGATGAAGTCAAAACTGAAGTTGGAGCACACACTACCATCCCTAAACCTTTCAGAGTGGATTGATGACCTGGTTCCGGATCCATGGTGATGGGGTCTATATAGCTATAAACTGTTCTCATCTACTCATCAGTCCCCAATCCCCCTCACGTTCCAGGAGCTTAAGCCTGTACAGTGCATTCCTCTATTGTCAGAACAAAGGGCCCTCCGAAGAAAGCCAGCCATAAAAAATGCTCTTCCAGGTCATAAGCAATGCCTTTTAGATCCACAGCAGAAGGGCACGGTCAAAATAGATAACACGCAACATCACTCGTGAATCCAAAAATAACCAACATGCCCAGAATTTGTGACTCAATAGTAGCCCTCACCTCCAGGCACTGCACTGACTGCATGATTCCAGCCCTGAACGCCCTATTAGGCGCAAAGTGCATTCCCGTTATTATCTTAAGCTTCATTTCTCATTGCTCCGAGTTAGTGCTCAATATCGGTATCTGCACAAGTGCTCTTAGAATGTCCTCCCCCACCACCTAAGTGCCCAGCTCATGGTTCAACACATCTGTCAAGCTATCATATGTCTCAGAGACAGCTAAACCACTATTTATTTATTTATTTACAGTCTCTTTTATACCGCGCTATTCGATATCAGTGCGGTTTACATGAAACAAACAAGTTTATACGGGCAGAGATCTACACTGTATTTACAAATAACAGGTGATTCAACTTGGATAACTAGGGTAACTATTTACATATTTATGGTACAATATCAGTCCATGTCACCAGGGTAACTATTTACATATTCATGGTACTATAACAGTACATGTCATAGGTTAATCATAGCGCGTTATTGTGTGTAAGGCGGGTTGGGGCGCCATTCCTCTGGGTAGCACTTGAGGAAGAGGTGGTGCTTCAAAGCCTTCCTAAATTGTGTTATGTCAGGGATTGCCCAGATGTTGGGTGGCAGAGCATTCCAGCATCTAGGGGCACAGAGCCTAAAAGCCCTGTTCACTGTTCTCTGGGTGCATTGGGTCACTGTTTTGGGGATTACCAGAGTGTTTATTGCTGCAGATCTTCTGGCCCTATGGGGGGGGGGGGGTAATGTGAATAAGGTCAGTGAGTGAGGAGGAGGAGAGCCCGTTAATGGCCTTGAAGGTTAGCAGTAAGGTCTTGAAGGAGAGCCTGCTAAAGATGGGGAGCCAATGAAGCTGTGTCAGGATGGGTGTCACATGGTCACACCTGGAGGCGCCATTCAGAACTCTGGCCGCAGCATTCATGGCGAGCTGGAGGGGACCCAGAGTGGATTGTGGGAGTCCTTGGAGGATCGCGTTGGCGTAGTTGAGATGTGGAATGGTCAGCGCTTGATAGTGTCGCACCGCCGCCCTAGTGGCCAAGGGTGGTTAAGGCAGGTCGGGTGGACATGAGGTTTTTTTCTATCTTTGAGTTTGGTCCTTGTATGCGGGGTCTGGGTATTTGTTCCCAGGACCTACCGTGTACCAAAACTTCAAGTGAACACAAAGTCCGAGTGTAGGGAAAGAAAGGCTTTTTATTTCCCCTAATGTACAATGGTTCAAATAGTGGAGTCTACATCAACATAAAGAAAGCGTAGTTACTCACCTGTAACAGGTGTTCTCCAGGAGCAGCAGGAATCAGTCCTCACATATGGGTGACGTCGGCGCCAACGGAGCCCTCGCGGAGCAATTTTCCCCAGCTTTCAAAGAAAGCCTTTGGGAATTGCAGCGCGCATGCGCGGTCCCCTTCCCGCCCAAGGGTGCCATCTTAGCCAGTCAGATGACATAGCGAAAAGACAGCATAAAAATTTGCAAAAAAACTAAAGCAGATAATTGCAACTCCAAGGGGAGGAGGGAGGGTTGTGAGGACTGATTCCTGCTGCTCCTGGAGAACACCTGTTACAGGTGAGTAACTACGCTTTCTCCAGGACCAAGCAGGAAATCAGTCCTCACATATGGGACTCCCAAGCTTAAGGCTACCGGAGACCCTAAGCACAAAAATGAGCTCCCTCTAGCTCAGCAGTACAGAAGGAAGGAATCTTCGCTGAATTATTACCCACCGGTAGCCCCCATCCGGGATGGAGGGTAGGAGTTGCTCAAACCTCGAAGAGATTTCGGAGGACTGCCTGTCCGAAAGCACTGTCCCTGTGGGACTCCCTCTCGAGGCAGTAATGGACCGCAAAAGTCTGGCTCGAAGACCAAGTAGCGGCCCGGCAGATGTCTGCCAATGGAACAGAGCGGAGGTAAGCCACTGACGTAGCCTTCGCCCGAACACAATGAGCCGTGACCCGACTTTCTAACGAGAGTCCGGCTGCCCCATAAGCCCAAGCGATACAGTCAGCAACCCAGATGGACAGAGTACGCTTGGAGACCGGGAGCCCCAATTTATTGGGGTCAAAAGACACAAAAAGCTGAGCAGCTTTACGGTGCTCCCGCGTACGGTCAAGGTAGAAGTTCAATGCCCTTCTACAGTCCAGGGTATGCAGGACCATTTCAGCTCGGCTGGAGTGTGGCCTGGGAAAGAAGGTCGGAAGTACCACCTCCTGATTGATGTGAAAAGGGGAGACCACTTTTGGAAGAAATTTAGAGTGAGTCCGTAGGACTACCCTATTTTTGTAGAACCGAGTGTAAGGGGGATCAGACACGAGGGCCTGCAATTCACTTACGCGTCTAGCGGAAGTGAGGGCTATCAGGAATAAGGTTTTCCAAGAAAGAAAACGGAGAGAACAGGTAGCCATAGGTTCAAAAGGCGGACAGGTGATCCGCTGCAAAACCACATTCAGATCCCAGTCAGGTGCTGGCGGGCGCAGAGGTGGTTTAAGTAGAAGGAGACCTCGGAGAAACCTTGCCACGAGAGGGTCGCTGGAAAGAGGTCTGCCGTCCACCGGCACATGATGTGCGGAAAGAGCACTGAGGTGAACTTTAACGGAGTTGGACTTAAGTCCCAGATTAGAGAGGTAGAGCAAGTATTGCAAGATCACCGACACCGAGCAGGAGAAGGGATCCTGAGACTGCTGGGCACACCAAGCGGAAAAGCGACGCCATTTAAGGACGTAGCATTTGCGGGTAGAAGGTCGCCGGGAAGCTAGGACGACCTCTTCCACCTCTGCCGGCAGTAGAAGGGGAGCAAGGACTACCCTTTCAGCAGCCAGGCCATCAGATGTAGAGATCTGAGGTTGGGGTGCAGTAGGGACCCCTGATCCTGTGTTAGGAGATCTGGTTGAAACCCCAGAGGGAACGGATCCTCCACCGCTAGTTGCAGCAGGAGTGGAAACCACGGCTGTCTGGGCCACCGAGGAGCTATCAGGATCATGGAAGCTTTGTCTCGGAGAACCTTGAAAAGAGTTCGAGAGACTAGCGGTATGGGAGGAAAGGCATAGAGAAGGCCTTTCGACCACGAGAGCAGAAAAGCATCCGCCGCTAGTCGAAGGGGATGCGGCTGCCGAGAGCAGAAGCGAGGAAGTTGCCGGTTGAGAGGACTGGCAAAGAGATCCATCGTGGGGAGGCCCCACTTCAGAAAAAGTTTCTGAACTACGAAGGGATCCAGTCGCCACTCGTGCGGCTGGAGGATTCTGCTGAGTTTGTCCGCCAGGCAATTTTCTTGGCCTGGGAGATAGACTGCCTTGAGAAGAATGCCGTGGCTTACGGCCCAAGAGCAGAGTCTCTGTGCTTCTCGACAGAGAAGGAAGGAGCCCGTGCCGCCCTGTTTGTTCACGTAGAACATGGCAACTTGATTGTCCGTCTGGACGAGGACGGACCGGTGAGAAGTCAGGTGGGAGAAAGCCTTGAGAGCCAGACGGATCGCTCTGAGCTCCAGGAAGTTGATCTGCTGCGCAGACTCCCACGTGGTCCAGAGACCTTGAGTACATGTCCCTTGGCAATGCGCTCCCCATCCCAGGAGAGAAGCATCGGTTGTCAGCACCTGAGCCGGCGGAGGAGACTGAAAAGGCATTCCGAGTACGAGGTTCGGCCGATGAAGTCACCACTGTAGAGAAGAGACCAGCGGGCCTGAGATCCGCACTAAGTCGGCTAGGCCGCCCGTGGCCTGTTGCCACTGCTTGCGAAGGCACCACTGAGCAGGCCGCATATTCAGGCGGGCATTGGGGGTCACGTGGACGGTGGAAGCCATGTGGCCGAGTAGTCTCAGGAAGCGCCTGGCCGAGACCAGGGACTGGCTGCGAAAACGGCCGGCTAGGTCCATGAGCCGTTGAGCCCTGTCGAGAGGCAGGAAAGCTCGCGCCTGAAGAGTGTGCAATCTTGCGCCGATGAACTCGAGATCTTGCGAGGGGAGCAAAGTGGACTTTGCGAAGTTTACGACAAAGCCCAAGTACTGGAGGAGAGTCACAGTGCGGTGCGTGGCTCGTGTGACCTCTTGAGAGGACGATGCTCTGATGAGCCAGTCGTCTAGGTAAGGAAAGACATAGAGGCCCTGAAGCCGGAGATAAGCCGCCACCACCGCGAGACATTTTGTGAAGACTCGTGGTGCGGAGGATAGGCCAAAGGGCAGTACTCTGTACTGGTAATGATTTCCTGCCACCACAAACCTTAGGTATTGGCGGTGGCTTGGGTGGATGAGGATGTGCGTGTAGGCATCCTTTAGATCCAAGGAGCATAGCCAATCTCCCTGCTGGAGGTAGGGCAGAAGGATTCCAAGGGTAAGCATCTTGAACTTCTCCCTCACGAGGAACTTGTTGAGGTTGCGCAAGTCCAGGATGGGTCTGAGGCCTTCTGTTCTTTTTGGTATTAGGAAATACCTGGAATAAAAGCCTTGACCTCTCAGGTGGTGGGGCACCGGTTCCACAGCCTGTTCCTGAAGAAGACTTGCTAACTCCTGAAGGAGTAAGTCCCTGTGCAGAGGGAGTCGTGGAGGCTCTCCCGGAAAATAGGAGGGAGGGACCTGGTGGAAGTGGAGAAGATAGCCTTCTCTCACAACCTGAAGCACCCAGGCATCTGATGTGATGTTGGACCACCTGTGGGCAAAGTGGACCAGCCGGCCCCCTGTGCTGGGAGGAACCAGCTGAGGGGGAGAGGCTATGCTGAGGAAGTCAAAAACCCCCACCCTGCTGAGCAGGGGCCGGTGGTGCAGGCTTGGGGGCTTGCTGCCTACGGGACCCGTTACCCCATCCCTTGGCCTGCTGACCCTGTTGGGGAGCTGCGGAGGCCTGATATTGAGGGTAGTGTTTATAGGTAGCCGCCTTTCTCGGGTAAAAGGACTTCTTTCCCGAGCCCTTCTTCTTCTGGGAAGGGGCAGAGGTCTTCCTAGAAAGCCTAGTTCTGGTGAGAGTCTCCGTCTCGAGTTGTGCAGCCTTCTCAGCCATGGGCTTGCCAAAGAGGTTCTCACCTCGGCAGGGGACATCGACCAACTTGTCCTGCACCCAGGGTTCAAGGTCAGACGACTGAAGCCAAGCCTGTCGGCGGGCACCGATGCCGGCTGCGGCCACACGAGCCGATGCTTCAAAGCCATCATAGGCTGCTCGAGAAATGAATTTGGAGCATTCTCGAATACCAGTGGACAAGGCTAGGAACCTCCAGCAGAGAATCCGGCTATCTCTTTAGCCAGGTCTCTAAGGTACATGCCCATGTAGAGCTGGTAGGTCTGGACCCGACAAGCAAGCATAGAGCCCTGGAAACACTTCTTACCGAGGCCATCCAGGTTGCGGGCCTCCCTGCCAGGAGGCACCGAGGAGTGCATCTTCTGGCTCTTAAGCCTATGCATGGCCGATTCCACCACCATGGAATGGTGCGGTAGCTGTGCTTTTTGGAAGCCAGGGCTCTTGCGGACTCGATAGATGGAATCGACCCGCTTGCTTAATACCGGCGACGATGCCGGACTCTCCCACATGCGGAAGAGTAGTCGTTCCAGCATGGGAGGAACCGGTACA
This sequence comes from Ichthyophis bannanicus, assembly GCA_033557465.1. Taxonomy (NCBI): domain Eukaryota; kingdom Metazoa; phylum Chordata; class Amphibia; order Gymnophiona; family Ichthyophiidae; genus Ichthyophis; species Ichthyophis bannanicus. The sequence continues at coordinate 3,817,458 of JAWIIG010000036.1, read as the reverse complement.
GTAAAGTGCTCCCTGGCGGGAGAGTCGTACTGAAGGGCGTCGAGCTCTTCGGCTCGAGGCTCCTCCTCGGGATCCGCAGGGAAGGCCAAAGCCTTGGCCATATCCCTGACGAAGTCCGAGAACCGGGCATCCTCCGGGGGGGACTGTTTCCGAGGTTCGGACTCAGGGGAGTCCGAGGGGATACACCAAGTCCAAAAAGAATCAGGTGACTCTTCCACCTCAGACTCCCAGGCCGACTCCGAGGAGGAATCGGTGGGGTCAGTTCGGGCGGGCGGAGGCGTCGGCCGCCCCGACGCCGAGGGAGTCGGCGTCGGCCGCCCCGACGCCGAGGGAGTCGGCGTCGGCCGCCCCGACGCCGAGGGAGTCGGCGTCGGCCGCCCCGACGCCGAGGGAGTCGGCGTCGGCCGCCCCGACGCCGAGGGAGTCGGCGTCGGCCGCCCCGACGCCGAGGGAGTCGGCGTCGGCCGCCCCGACGCCGAGGGAGTCGGCGTCGGCCGCCCCGACGCCGAGGGAGTCGGCGTCGGCCGCCCCGACGCCGAGGGAGTCGGCGTCGGCCGCCCCGACGCCGAGGGAGTCGGCGTCGGCCGCCCCGACGCCGAGGGAGTCGGCGTCGGCCGCCCCGACGCCGAGGGAGTCGGCGTCGGCCGCCCCGACGCCGAGGGAGTCGGCGTCGGCCGCCCCGACGCCGAGGGAGTCGGCGTCGGCCGCCCCGACGCCGAGGGAGTCGGCGTCGGCCGCCCCGACGCCGAGGGAGTCGGCGTCGACCGCCCCGACGCCGAGGGAGTCGGCGTCGACGACCTCGACCGAGGATGGACTCGAGGATCGGCTCGGTCTCCGGGGTCGACTTAGACGTCGACGTCCCGGCGGTCGGGGCAGAGGCGCCAGCGAGGCTAGCGATCAGTGCCCGCTGCTGGTCCATGAAGGCAGATAGTCTGCTCTCCAAGGCCGTCAACCTGAGTCCGACCTCAGGTGACCCAGCAGCCCCCGACTCGGGCCCCGACGGCGTCGGGCCCGACGTCGGACCCCCTCGGAGGCGAGTCCAGGAGGACTACAGGACTTACCCGAGCAGGCATCTCCGATTCCAAACGAGGTCGCTTCGGGAGATGTTCCTTCTCCAAAGACCCGGGACGGCTATCGGGGCTATGCGACCTGGCCCTCGCAGAACCAGGAGCGTCCACCGACGCCGCCCTCGCGGGTTTCGCCTTCCGTCGATGATCCCCGGAGGGAGAACCTCTGTCGGAGGAACTCCGGCGATGCTCAGAGCTGGAGCCTCTGGACGCCGAGGCCTCCGACGAGGTCCGGGTACGGGCGGGATCTGCGAAGATTCTTTCCCGCTGATGCCGCCGACTCCGTAACGCTTTGGAGGACATTTTGCTGCAGGCCCCACAGATCAGTTCCTCATGATCTGGGCCAAGGCAGCGGAGGCAATTATCGTGTGTGTCAGTGAGTGACATATTTCTGTCACACTGAACACACCTCTTGAAACCACTGGCAGCCATCGGTGGAAAAAGGGCCCCTGCAAGGTCAAAGGACCGGGCTGCCAGCGAAAAACCGAAAACGAAACTGACAGAAAAATCAGAAAAACCGAAAAATAAGAGAAGGACTCGCAACGGCGTCGCGAGTCCGGGCAGGAAAGAGACCGGTCGAATCGATAGAAAAAAGTGAAATAAATCACGAAAAATCAACTTTTTCAGCGGGGACAAGAAGACCACGTCTGTAGGGCTCCGCGGAAAAAAGAAGACTGGCTAAGATGGCACCCTTGGGCGGGAAGGGGACCGCGCATACGGGCTGCAATTCCCAAAGGCTTTCTTTGAAAGCTGGGGAAAATTGCTCTGCGAGGGCTCCTTCGGCGCCGACGTCACCCATATGTGAGGACTGACTTCCTGCTTGGTCCTGGAGAAAACCTTGCTTCAGGTAGAAAAGAAAACATATTCAGATATTGCTTTGTCTACTGTTACTTCACAGGACCTTATGCAAATAAAACACACATGCTTTGCTACTGAGCCCTGCTTTACACATCAGGCAGAGACTCTAGGTTTCCTGCCTGACAGTAGCTGCAATCCATGGCTATCTCAGGAGGGTCCTCATTGAATTCCACCTGCATAGGCTGTGGGTCTGATAACTGTGACTCTGTATCAGTATATTCTTGTGGAATACGTTGAGGCTTCTCATATACCGCTTGCACTAGCCTCCAGTGTTCTGGGCCTAGGTCTGGGCTTTGGTCATGTGAATGCTTGCTATGGAAGTATCTTCCCTTGTCTTGGTGCCTTGTATTAAACAGTCTTTCTTTTGATAAAGGCTTGTGTCTTGTCTTACAGACAGCTTGGTAAGGAGTGCACACCTCTGTTCCTTGTACTCCCTGTGTCAGCAAGTTATAACGCTTATTAGAATAAAAATGTGGTTTACCTTGTTCTCTGGGCCTATCCCAGTTAGCTGAGTCTTGAGGCCTAGTCCTGCTGCAATTCAGCCTTACTCGAGTAGTAGGCTTTCCACTGTTCAGCTGGCCTTCGGGTGGAGTTACCACTCTTTCACACCCACACCTTTTACTCCTTGAATGAAAAGTGTTACCTCTTATGGCAATGACTTCATCATCTCTCTGGTAACTTCCACAGTGTCCTGCATCTGCTGGTACCGGTTCCTCATATAAAACTCTGACCTTTGTTTCTCTCCTGGTACCTTTCTTTCCAGTGTCTCTATGCCAAGAACTCCTGGTATTCGGCTGCACCGGACTCACTGTGTCTTCTTGCCAGGAACTCCTTCCTCTCTGGTATCTTTGCCAAGACTCCTTTTCCTCTTCTCCTTCTCCTTCTGCTTCTGCTTCTGCCTCTGCCTCTGCTTCTTGTCCTACTTCCTCTTTTTCAACTTCGCAGCCTTTCCCTAAGAGGAACTCCCCCTTTCCTGGATTGGCTGTTGGTCGGCATTACATCACCAGCTCTGGGGTGCGGTTCTCTAGGCCCTGGAAGGTCTCTCTTGCTCCCCCTATCTGGCTCCTCGTAATGTCGCATCTGGTGTTGGAATCTTTTTTCTGGATTTAAAACCTTTTTTTCTGTTTGCATAGGCTCTGCAGTACCACAATAGATTGTTCGGAAATCGTCCGGTTGTAGCAGGGGGCGTAAGTGTCTGAGAGTCTGAATCTTATGGTAGACCGCTCTTACCATGTTGCTAATGTGCGCCTTCATGTACATTCGTTGGTCAAGGGTAACACCAAGGTATCGGATTGTGGACTTGGTTTGCAGCTCGGCTTCCTTGACCTTTAGATAGGCTGGGGGGATGAAGTTTTGGTTCCTTGTGATAAAAGCATTCTGCAGTCTCACTATTGTCGCTGTGCCATATCCAACAGTCAAGAGCAACTCCTCTACTTTAGAACATAATTGACTCCAAAAGTCCTCTGCATGTAGGCTTCAAACAAAGCTACATGCTTGTAGATATGTAAAAACATCTCTATCATCCAGCCAGTACTGGATCCACAAGTCAGCAAAGTTGATGAGCATGCCATTCTCTGTTACCAGTTGTTCCATATGTGATACCCCCAGTTCCTTCCACCTTGTTGTCCAGGTATGAAATCACCATTACCACACAAATGATGGTATAGGCTGGCCACTTCAGCCTATTGCATACGTGCCAGCACACCAGTCATACTGAACTAAAAAGAACATTAGTTTGTATACTAGGCAGATTCCGAGGGTTAACCATATGCAGAATACTGTATACTTAAGTGATAAGGGTGACACTAAGGACTCCTCTATTGCACGAGGAACATTATATGTAAAAAATAATGTTAAAGATATGGAAATACAGACCTTAAAAGGGAGAGAGGAGACATTGTGGGTTAAACTGGAAAGAGGTAAAGAGAAATCCATTTGCATTGGTGTGATATACAGACCTCCATCACAGGGAGAAGAAGTGGATGGAGATTTAATAGAAGATATACCCAGCATTACCAGGAAAGGGGAAGTGCTACTGATAGAGGATTTCAATATGCCGGATGTTGATTGGCACATCCCTGCTGCAGTGTCATCTAGAAGTAAGGAGATCCTGGATTCTTTACAGGAAGAACTATTCAGGCAACTGGTAACAGAACTCACTAATGAAGCAGCCATACTGGACTTAGTGCTTACCAATGGTGAAAGTGTTTTTGATGTTATAGTGGGAGATCATCTTGCATCCAGTGATCACCAGATGGTGTGGTTCAGTATTAAGACTAGGTCTGATAAAACCCATTCAAAAGTGAGGGTCTTAGAGTTTAGGAAAACTAACTTTGCCAAAATGGGCCAATACCTCAAAGAGCAGTTAGCGGAATGGGAACAGCTATGGGATATTTTAAGGGCAACCAACCTTTTTGTTAAAATAGTAAATAAAAGGAAAAGGAGGCTGCTATGGTTCTCAAAAGAAGTAGCTGAAAAGGTGAAGAAAAAGAGGGAAGCCTTCATGAAATACAAGAAATCACAGAGAGAGGAAGACAGGCATCTATATTTGGAAAATCTTAGGATAGCAAAGTAGTCAAGAAAGCAAAGATTCAAAAAGAAGATGAAATAGTCAATGCAATAAAATGGGGGGGGGGGGGGAGGATAAGACATTTTTCAGATATGTTAGTGAGAGGAGGAAGGGCAAAAGTGGTATTGTCAGACTTAAGGGTGAAGGGGAGGAATATGTAGAAGCCGATGAGGATAAATGCACAGTATGAGAACCTCTTTCGATTATTTATTTATTTACATTCTCTTATATACCGCGCTATTCTGCATCAGTGCGGTTTACATTAAACAAACTGAAATTACATTGAACAGGGCATTATAACTTGGAGATAACTATTTTACAGGAAACATGGGCTATGGAGGGTTAAGTGGCTTGCCCAAGACCACAAGGAGCACCTGTGGGACTAGAAACCCCAGTCCTTCCAGCCCAAGGTTGCTGTCCTCTAGTGGGATTTGAACCCCTGACCTTCTGGTCTGAAGTACCTTGCCCCAACCACTAGGCCACTCCTCTACAGATTGAAAGCAAACTCTGCTACGAGGGCACATAGGATGGGGGTGAAAGGGGATAGTCTCAGGAGTAATATATGTAAATATTTTTTTTACGGAAAGAGTGGTAGATGAGTGGCAGTCTCCCAGAGGAGGTGGTAGAGATGAGGACAGTATCTGAATTCCAAAAAGCATAGGACAAACACAGAGGATTTCTAAAGCAAAAAAGGGGACTGTTGTACTGGTTGATAGGGAAGGGCAGACTAGATAGACCATGTGGTCTTTTTCTGCAGTCATGTTTCTAAAGTCCATTGTGCTTAACAACCACTGCCTGACATGCCGCAATATACCAGCCATGTTGGCAATATCTGGCAAGCCCCACCTTCACAGATGCTGCAACACCTCAATCCGCACCCACGGTCTCTTCTCCAACCACAGAAAAGAATCAACAACGCATACAGAGTGACATATCCTTCTTCTTAAGCAACAGAGGGGGCACCTGCAGAACGTATAGCCACTTTGAAAAAAGGACCCTTTTTTATAGAGCTATTTGATCCCCAAAAACAGAGAAAGATCTCTCCAGCACTGCAACGTCTGCTCAAAGTCCTTGAATAACACAGGAATATTAAGATCATATAGCAGAGTCAAACAAAACTCAACAACTGATTACCAAGATGCATGAAAATACCATTCGCCCACTTCAAAGAGAAAATGCCCTCCTACTTCTCTCTCAGTTCCTGCTGCAAGGAAAGTGTCTCAGACTTAAGCTTAAGACAAGAAAATTTTCCATATTCCTCAAACTCTAGAATAAGGATTCCCACTGAACTCTGCAAATTAGTCAAGTATCTGCAAAAGCAGCAACACGGAATTCACCCTTCCCTACCCATGCACCTTCAAGCTGAGGATGAATTCTAATCCTCTCTAGAAGTGGCTCCAAGATGAGAACAAAAAGCAAAAGGTGAGAGAGGGCATCCTTGTCTCATTCCTTTCTGAAGTGGGAAGTCCGCCATAATGAAACCATTAACCAGCATGGCTCCTCGCAGACTACATCCACAAAAAAGCCAGTTATCCCCATTGACTCTAAAACCATGTACATATAGTTCCAGTGCACGCGATCAAATGGCTATGCTGCATCAAAATGAATAAGCATAAAGGTAATTTGATGTTGGAAACCATGCTGCATAGACCCCAATATCTTATGCATGTTAACCACAATGCTCCTGCCTTTAACCAAGCCTACCTGAGATTCATGTACCAGACATTGCGATAATAGATTTGCCATAATTTTAGCTAATTATTTCATATCAACATAAAGCAGAGAGATGGGACTGGCTTTGGCAAAACAGTGATAACAACCATATTGGTTTCATATGGGAATCTTTGAAGTCTTATCAAATCCATATAGTATTTGGCCAATGGAATCGCAACTTTATCATGCAGCATCCTATAAAACTCACTTCTATAACCATCTGGGCCTGGCACACAGCAAGATTGGAGCCCTTAAATCTACTGCTGCACTTCCTGAGCCAATATCGTAGCATTAAGCTTACCTAACTGCTCATCCATACGTCTAATCAAAAGGAAAACCCAAGAATTGGGAAAGTCCAACAATATATACCAAACTCAAAAGACACCCAATAAATCAAGATGGTGAGGAAACATTTAAAGAATGTTGGAGCTACTTAGCAAAGGTTGGAACATATCCACTCTCTATCTGTAAGTCTCCATTTTAATAGTTTTTATTTTTATCATGTTTAAATTTTTTTTTAAACGAAGTATTTATCTCCATAAGAAGCGCAGCAGAAAAGCACTTGTGAAGGAAGCCCAGGCCCGATATGACATTTTGAGCCCAAAGAATTTAGGTTCCACTTAAGGTTTCAGAAAACTCCGACATAAACCAGGACCAAGAAATGTCAGCACTTTGGACATAAAACAAATGATTCACATCTTAAAAATGAAGGCATCTGATGTCAGTAATCATACCAACCAATCAAAGAACAGAGGAGGAATCCATGAAAGGGCAAAACCCTTCAATGTCAAAAGAGTCCGGGCCAATCAATTTCTGAGTTCAGATTCGACAGGGCCAAGGAGTGTAATTTAAAAATCCAATATTGCTCCTTCTATTGCAATTTAGCTAACCGAGCCCCTCCACGTAGATCCTGAGGAACATGATCGATCACTTGCCAGTGTAACTGAGTGAAAGAATGCCCATATTACAAGCAATGCTCCACCAAAGAAGCTGACAGCGTCTCCCTCCACAAATGTAAAGCATGTTCACTAAGATGTAATTTAATTTGTCATGTAGTTCCACCTACATAAATGAGATTGCACGGACATTTAGGTACACCACAAATGCAAATTAACATGAAGTACACCACTGGGATCGCAGCCAAAATTCTTGTTCAATGTAATATCACTTGTTACCCTCCAGAGTGTGTGTACAAAATTGACACTTGCCACCTGCATGACGACTTGAGTTCTTGTGAGAATGTATGGGATAGTCTGTGAAAGTGGTGCAATGCACTATCCAATCACAAAAGCTAGCCCCTTGGGAATAGGCAACCATAAGAGATTTTTGAAAACATGTAAAAAATTGCAGAATAGGCCAATCTTTACCTAGCACTGAGAACACCTCATGAATATTCTGCATAAAAGGTGATTTGATCCTTCTAAGACTTCCCAGTCTTGGTTAGAAACAGCCATTCCCTATGTCGCTGACTGACTCTTTTGTATGCCTGAACCACTATTTTATGAGGGCATACCCTATGGATCAGATGGTTGTATAAATATTCGGCATGCTTGAAACTCAGTAGTGGTACAGTAGACCCGTTGAAGCCCTAAAAACTAACCGTATGGGAGTCCGCAGAGTAACGGGGCAGGGTGATGACTATAAGAATATAAGATATGCCATACTGGGTCCATCAAGCCCAGTATCCTGTTTCCAACAGTGGCCAATCTAGGTCATAAGTACCTAGCAGTCTCCCCAAAAGACACAGGTTCCTCAATGCTTGGATTGGGTCAAGCAGTGATATCCTGGGCCCCTTTTAATAATGGTTTATGGACCTTTCCTCCAGGAACTGGTCCAAACCTTTTTTAAACCTGGCTACACTAAGAGCTTTTACTACATCCTCCGGTAAAGAATTCCAGAGTTTGATGACAGGTTGAGTAAAAAAGTATTTTCTCTTATTAGTCTTAAATAGGTTATCCTGTAGCTTCATTGCATGTCCCCTACTCTTTCTATACTTTGATGGCATAAACAATCAATCTACGTATACCCGTTCCACTCCATTCATTAATTTATAGACCTCTATCATATCTCCCCTCAGCCAACTCTTTTCCAGTTTTATTTATTTAAATGGTTTTCATATACCATTTTTCTACCAGACAAAACAATTTACATGGAACAAAAAGAAAACAGTTTTCATGGAACGATTGAAAACATGTAGAGGCAACTTTATACAGATACAACTAAATTATAAACAGCATTTAACGTGGGGGGGGGGGGAGGTAAGATAGCATAGTTACTCACCTGTAACAGGTGATCTCCGGGAACAGCAGGAATTTAGTCTTCACATATGGGTATCGTCGGAGCCTGTGCGGGAACGCTCCCCAACGTCCAATTAGAAAGCTTTTGGGAGCAACCTACAGTGCCTGCGTGCTGCCTTCCCACCTTTCCCAACTGCCTCTCTCCAGTTGAGTTTTAAAGCTGAGACAAAGAGAGACAGAGGGAAAGGGAAAGAGATAGATAGAGATATACAACTCCTAGGTGGGTGGGTTGTGAAGACTAAATTCCTGCTGTTCCCGGAGATCACCTGTTACAGGTGAGTAACTATGCTATCTTCAGGAACAAGCAGGAATGTAGTCTTCACATATGGGGACTCCCTAGCTTTAGATGCCAGGGAGAGACCCCAGAAGTTGTGTGTCCCTGTGAAGGGCTCCACTTCCCCCCATGGATCTCTGGCATCCAACCAGGGATGGTGGGTAGGAGTTGATTAGGTATGGAACAGGTGGAGAACAGCCTGACCAAAGAAGGCATCCCGGCGGGAGTCCTTGTCCAAGCAGTAATGGACTGTGAAGGTATGAACGGAGGCACAAGTGGCTGCTCGACAGATGTCGTCGATAGACAGAGTGCAGATGAGCCATTGAAGTTGCCATGGCTCTCACATTGTGAGCTGTGACATGGCCCTCCAGAGGAAGATTCTTACTCTGATAGGCAAAGGAAATACACTGTGTAATCCAGTTGGACAGTGTTCTCTTGGAGACTGGAAGTCCCAAATGAGAAGGATCAAAAGCAACAAAGAGTTGAGAGGACTTTCTATGTTGCTGTGTTCTTTGCAAGTATAAGGCTAAAGCTCTTTTACAATCCAAAGTATGAAGATTCCTTTCTGCATTTGATGCATGAGGCCTTGGAAAAAACACAGGCAGGTAGACCGCTTGGTTAAGATGAAAAGACGAAACCACCTTTGGCATAAAGTGTGAATGAGTCCTAAGGACTACCTTGTCATGATGGAACCTTGTATAAGGTGGATCAGCCACTAGTGCTTGCAACTCACTGATGCGACGTGCTGATGTGATTGCAATGAGAAAGATAACTTTCCAAGAAAGGAATTTCAACGAGGTAGTAGCTAAGGGTTTGAAAGGTGGCTTCATGAGCTGACCAAGAACCAGATTCAAGTCCCATGCCACCGGTGGTGGCCTAATGGGAAGCTTGGTTGAAGAAGGCCTCTCATAAATCTTGCTATAAGAGGATGGGAGGAAACAGGTTGCCCATTTAAAGGCTTAAAAGAAGCCGCAATAGCACTTAACTGGATTCTTACTGAGTTAGTTTTAAGTCCTGCATTGGATAAATGAAGGAGATACTCCAGTAATGATTCCAGAGGTATCGCAAAGGGGTTAAGACCCTTCTGCGAGCACCATATGGTGAACCTTTTCCACTTGAAAGCATAAGAGCATCTTGTGGAAGGTTTTCTAGAAGCATAAAGGATATCCTTCATTTGCTGAGGAAGGTTAAGATCCTGAAGATCTAGGCCTTCAGCAACGAAGCCCTGAGAAGCAGAGAGTGGGGATTGGGATGCCATAACATTCCGTCGTCCTGAGACAGGAGATCTGGAGCAGAGCCTAACTCCAGAGAGGGGAGCTTGAGAGAGATGTAGAAGCAGAGGGTACCACACTTGCCGTGGCCAATGTGGAGCTATGAGAATCATACAGCCTCTGTCTCTCTGAAGCTTGAACAGGGTTTTGGGAATCAGGGGAATGGGTGGAAAGGCATAAAGGAAGTCTTGACCCCAATGAAGGAGGAAAGCATCCCTGGCTTGAGAGCCCTGAGACGGAATTCTGGAACAGAACCGGGGAAGTTTGGCATTCAATGGACTTGCAAAGAGGTCTATGTCCGGGGTACCCGAAATTTGAAAAATTTTGGCCACCTGGTCTGCATGTACAGACCATTTGTGTGGAAGCAGAACTCGACTGAGTCTGTCTGCCCAAGAGTTTTGGATACCTGGAAGATACACAGCCAGGAGATGAATCTGATGCTCTCTGGCAAGGGCCCATAGTCACAAGGCTTCGTTGCAAAGCGACAGAGAGCCTGTTCCTCCCTGCTTGTTCATGGCTACTTGATTGTCCGTATGAATGAGGACTGTCTTGTAGCTGAGCAGGGTGTGGAACACTCGCAGGGCAAGGAAGATTGCTCTGAGCTCCAAAAGATTGATGTGTAGATGAGTCTCCTGTGGCGTCCAAGTACCTTGGGTGGAGAGGTCTTGCAGATGAGCTCCCCAACACATTGGTGAAGCATCTGTTGTGAGAGTTACCTGGGGTAAAGGATGCTGGAATGGGGACCCCAGCAACAAATTTTGAGTGGACTGCCACCAATGGAGGGACAAAATAAGGCGATTTGTGTTTGCTATTTTGTCTGACAGGCACCCTGATGCCTGGGTCCATTGAGTGGATAAAGTCCACTGGGCTGCTCTCATACAGAAGCGAGCATAAAGAACCACATGCACGGTAGATGTGGCCTAGTAGTTGTAACATTTCTCGAGCAGAGAGATGAGGCTTTAGCATTCTTGAGAGGCTAACTGCACCATGCGAAGGCAACGGGCCTGGGGAAGATAGGCCCTCGCTTTCCTGGTATCCAACAAAGCTCCTATGAACTCTAGAGACTGAGTGGGAGTTAGGTTGGATTTTGGGATGTTTATGACCAGACCCAAATACTGAAGGATACGCATTGTGCAAGATAGAGAAGTCCTGGCCTCTGACTCTCATGGGGCTCGAATGAGCCAGTTGTCTAAGTAAGGGAAGACAAATATTCCTAGAGTGCGAAGAAATGCTGCTACCACAGCCATGCATTTCGTGAACACCCTTGGTGCTGAGGCCAGGCCAAAAGGAAGCACCCTGTATTGGTAGTGCTTTCCTTGAAAAAGGAACCAAAGGAATTTTCTGTGAGTTGGATGGATGAGAACATGAGTAAACACATCCTTGAGATCTAGAGAACAAAGCCAATCCTGACTCTGAAGGTATGGCAGCAGGGTTCCCAGAGAAATCATCTTGAATTTCTCTTTGAACAGGAATTTGTTCAATTCTCTGAGATCCAAAATGGGTCTGTGTCCTCCTGTTTTTCTTTGGGATAAAGAAATAGGGGGTGTAAAACCCTGTACCCTGTTGAAGAATGGGTACCTCTTCTATTGCCCCCTTGGGCAAAAAGCATGCTGACCTCTTGATCTAACAGGTTGATGAGAGAGGTCGGAGAATTGAACTGTCTTACCATTGTAGGAGGGGGAAACCGGAGGAAGTGAAGCTTGTACCCCTCTCTTATAATGGAAAGAGTCCAATGTTCTGCTGTTATTTGCCCCCATCTGGGGGCAAAGTGGCACAACCTTCCTGGAATGGTGGAAGGTTCTGGTCCACTGAGGGCCAGGAAGGCTAGGTTCTCTAGATGGAAGTCAAAGGCCTTGTGGCTGAGACTGCTGAGACAATTGAGGCTTAGCAGTCTTTGCTTTCCTTTGTTTAGGTGGTTGCTGACTCTTGCGGACAGGCTGACCTGCAGAACGTCCCTGCTGATAAGAGGGATAAAACCTCTTCTTTTTAGAAAAGAATGTTTTTTTGAAAGATTTCTTTCTTGCAGGATAAGCTGTGGCTTTGGATAACCTATCCAAAGTGGAGTTTATCAGCATCCAACTCATTGGCCCTTTCTTGCCAATTTTTGCTGAATAGATTCTCACCTGTACAAGGAATATTGCCCAGTTTGTCCTGAACCCAGACCTCCAAATCAGATGCCTGGAGCCAGGCAATTCTACGTGCACCTATGGCAATGGCAGAGGTTCCGCTTATGCACTCAAAACAGTCAAAAGCTGCACGATTGACAAATTTAGAAACATCCTGGACATGTTTTACCAGTGTGAGAAAATCCTGCCTCTTATCTTCAGGAAGAAGAGGGCTCAAAACCTCTAAATCCCCTGTGACTTCCTTAAGGAACATTCCCATATATAAAATATAGGAACTGATCCTGGCAGACAGCATGGAAGCCTGGAAGGTACGACCTCCAAAGGTATCCAAAGTTCTACACTCACGTCCTGGAGGATTAGAGGCATGCCTCTTTGCACTTTTGATCCTTCTCATAGCTGATTCCACTACAATAGAGTGGTGAGGCAGCTGAGTCTTCTGGAAACCAGGACAGGGAGGAACCAGATACATGGTATCCAGTCGACGGGAGTGAGCTGAGGTGGTCAGGGGGGTTTTCCCACATTCTTAACATGAGATCATGTAAGATCTCATGGATAGGCAAGGTAGCTGCCTCTTTAGGAACTTTGGGATATTGCAGAATCTCCAACTCCTTTGCCCTTGGCTCTGTCTCAGGAGGCACAGTAATGGATGGACCTCGAGCCACCTCCCTGATAAAATCCTGAAAGGAGATATCTTCTGGAGGAGACATCCTCCTTTTGGGAGAGGAAGGCTCCTTGGGGAGAAGTAGTCCAGTACCGACAGAACTGTCAGAATTCTCAGAGTCCTCCGAGGATTCAAAGTACCTTCTGTCCGGATGCTCTTGTAGAGCACAATACCCATACTGACCGAAGTTAGTACCGGATGGAATCGGTACTGGTGTATCGGTACCGAAGGGCATGGCTTGACTGGATGCCGGCAATGCGGACACCGATGTTGATGCCATCGGTACCGGTACCGATGCTGGCGCCAGAGCCGGTGCCGGCTGAATTGTGTGACGCGGTTCCGAGGGTGTTGATGCCGCAAGGAGAGCTGCCAGACTGCATTCAATAGCCAGGAACCTCTGGTCTATCGACACTGCCGAAGCCTGGGTATCGGTACCGGAGAAAACACCCGGTACCCCAGAACATGGCACCAGTAGTTCTGCCGAGGTTGAGGCCTTGAAAACATCCTGGAGCCCCGATAATGCTTTGGAAGTCGAAGTCTCCCGCCGGGGCAATTTTGCAGGTGCAGAACCCTCAAGGGAAACGCCAGAGGCATCTTGATGCTTAGAAGGAGATCTACCCTTTGAAGACCGGCTGGACTTATGTTTAGTTACCTGAGATCCATGGGAGGAACATAAGAACATAAGATATGCCATACTGGGTCAGACCAAGGTCCATCAAGCCCAGTATTCTGTTTCCAACAGTGGCCAATCTAGGTCATATGTACCTAGCAGTTTCCCCAAGAGACACAAGTTCCACAATGCTTGTACTGGGTCAAGCATTGATATCTTCAGTCACTTCTTAATAATGGTTTATGGACCTTTCCTCCAGGAACTTGTCCAAACCTTTTTTAAACCCAGCTACACTAACAGCCTTTACTACATCCTCCGGTAACAAATTCCAGAGTTTGATTACACGTTGAGTGAAAAAATATTTTCTTTTATTAGTCTTAAATAGTTTACCCTGTAGCTTCATTACATGTCCCCTAGTCTTTCTATATTCTGATAAGGCAAACAATCGATCTACGTTTACCCGTTCCACTCCGTTCATTAATTTATAGACTTCTATCATATCTCCCCTCAGCCGTCTCTTTTCCAGGTTAAAGAGCCCTAACCTTTTTAGCCTTTCTTCATAGGAGTATCCTTCCATCCCCTTTACCATTTTGGTGGCTCTTCTCTGTACCTTTTCTAAAATCGCTATATCCTTTTTAAGATACGGCAACCAGAACTGCACACAATATTCAAGGTGCGGTCTCACCATGGAACGATATAGAGGCATTATAATATCTTTTGTTTTATTTTCCATTCCTTTCCTTATCATACCTAGCATTCTATTTGCTCTCTTGGCCGCCGCTGCACACTGGGCCGAGGGTTTTAACATGGTATCCACAATGACGCCTAAATCTTTTTCCTGGGTGGTGGTTCCTAATGTGGAACCTTGCATCGTGTAACCATAGTTTGGGTTGTTCTTCCCTAGGTGCATAACCTTGCACTTGTCCACATTAAATTTCATCTGCCATTTTGATGCCCAGTCTTCCAATTTATCAAGATCCTCTTGCAATTTTTCACAATCCTCTTGGGTTTTAACAACTTTAAATAGTTTTGTGTCATCTGCAAATTTGATAACCTCACTCGTTATTCCACTTTCCAGGTCATTTATGAATATGTCAAAAAGCAGCGGACCCAGCACAGATCCCTGGGGTACACCACTATTCACCTTTCTCCATTGGGAAAATTGGCCATTTAGCCCTACCCTCTGCTTTCTATCTTTTAACCAGTTCCTGATCCACAATAGTACACTGCCTCCTATCCCATGACTCTTTAGTTTTGCTAAAAGTCTCTGATGAGGGACCTTGTCAAAGGCTTTCTGAAAGTCCAGATACACAATATCAACCGACTCACCTTTGTCCACCTGTTTATTCACTCCTTCAAAAAAACATAACAGATTAGTAAGACAAGATCTTCCTTGTCTAAAGCCATGTTGGCTGTCTCCCATTAGGTCGTGACTATCTACATGCTGAGTAATTTTATTCTTTATGATGGTTTCTACCATTTTTCCCGGTACTGACGTCAGGCTCACCGGTCTGTAGTTTCCCGGATCACCCCTGGAACCCTTTTTAAAAATTGGTGTTACATTGGCGATCCTCCAATCTTCAGGTATTAGAGATGATTTTAATGATAGTTCACAGATTACTGATAGCAGGTCTGCAATCTCATATTTCAGTTCTTTCAACACCCTTGGATGTATACCATCCGGCCCAGGTGATTTGCTACTCTTCAGTTTATCTAATAGTTGTTAGACATCTTCCCGATGTATCGATATTTCCTTCAATTCTTCCGCACCTTTAAATACCACTTCAGTCATGGGTAACATCCCTACGTTTCCTCAGTAAAGACCGAAGCAAAGAATTCATTCAGTCTCTCCGCTATCGCCTTGTCGCCTCTTAGTGCTCCTTTAACCCCTTTATCATCTAATGGACCAACTGACTCTCTCACAGGTTTTTTGCTACGAATGTACTTGAAAAGGTCTTTATTTCGCATTTTTGCTTCCGCAGCAAGCTTCTTCTCAAATTCTCTCTTTGCCTGCCTTATCAATGCCTTGCATTTGACTTGCCAGTGCTTGTGCTGTTTCCAGGTTTCGTCGTTTGGCTCTTTTTTCCATTTCCTGAAAGATGCTTTTTTGGCAACAACAGCCTCTCTGACCTCACCTTTAAACCATGCTGGCAGTTTTTTGGACTTCCTTCCACTTTTCTTAAAGCGTGGAATACAGCTGGTCTGGGCTTCCAAGATAGTATTTTTCAACAACACCCAAGCTTGATGTACGTCTTTAACCTTTGCAACTGCTCCTTTTAGGTTTTTCTTAACTGTTTTCCTCATTTTATCATAGTCTCCCTTTCGAAAGTTAAAAGGTAGTACCGTGGATTTCCTTACTATCCCTCCTCCACTAATTAAATCAAAGGCGATCATGCTATGATCACTATTGCCAAGTGGCCCCAACACCCTTATCTCTTGCACTAGATCTGGTGTTCCACTAAGGACTAGGTCTAATATGGCTTCCCCTCTGGTCAGTTCATGAACCAGCTGCTCCAAGAAGCAGTCATTTATTTCATCTAGGAACTTTATCTCCCTAGCATGTCCTGACGTGACACTGACCCAGTCGATACCGGGGTAATTGAAATCACCCATTATTATTACTGTGCTGTAATTTTTGTTAGCTTCCTTGATTTCTTTGAGCATTTCATCATCCATTTGGTCATTCTGGCCAGGTGCACGATAGTACACCCCCACTGCCATCGCTTTCCCCCTTTTATATGGAATTTCAATCCATATAGATTCTACAGCAGATGTTCTTTCCTGCAAAACTTTAATCCTTTCTGAGTCAATGCCCTCTCTAACATAGAGCGCAACCCCTCCACCAATTTGATCAGCTCTATCATTACGATATAGTTTGTACCCAGGTATCATAGTGTCCCACTGGTTGTCCTCCTTCCACCATGTCTCTGATATTCCAATCATATCTAACCTTTCATTTAGTGCTATATATTCTAACTCTCCCATCTTATTCTTTAGACTTCTAGCATTTGCATACAAGACTTCTAGCATTTGCATACAAGACAAAGCCCTGGAAGACGTCGATGCCACAGAGGCTGCATCGGAGGGAAAGAGGGTGCTAAGCTTAGCAGCCCGGTTTTGTCGACCCCTTTTGGACATCATGGCACAAGCCATACACTCCGAGATGGAGTGGTCAGGATCTAAACATTTAAGACACCACTCATGGGTGTCGGTGACGGATATGGTACCGCCACACTTGGTGCACTACTTAAAACCCAAAGCGGGTTTTCCATAATGGAAGAAATTTTGGGCCTAAGGCCCAAAATGGCACGTGCACCTGAAGAAGAAAAAATTGGAAAAAAAACCCAAAATATATATTTTTTTTTCTAAAAGAAAGAAAGAAGAACTGGCGGTACCGGTGTAGCGTCGAGGAAGGCAGACGCGACCACAAAAAAGAAGAAGTAGGAGGAATAATTTTCTGCGGTGACAGGAACAACAAACTGTTGGCTCCACAGAAAACGAAGAACTGGAGAGAGGCAGTTGGGAAAGGCGGGAAGGCAGCAAGCAGGTGCTCTGGGATGTTCCCAAAAGCTTTCTAACTGGATGCTGGGGAGCGTTCCCGCGCAGGCTCCGTCAGTACCCATATGTGAAGACTACATTCCTGCTTGTTCCTGGAGATAAAGGGAAGGTAGAACTTGGAACCTATATTACAGAATGCTTAAGAAGTAGTGAGGGGTTGGGGGTTGGGAGAGGGAAGGGCGGATGCAGAGGGTAATTGAGGTAGGAAGTGGAGAAGGGGGGGGGGGGGGTTGAGCAATCTTAGGTAGTTAAGGATGGGAAGTGGTGGGGATGGTATGAGGGAGTGGAGGTTGCCCTAACCTTTTTAGCCTCTCCTCATAGGGGTATCCTTTCATTCCCTTTACCATTTTGGTGGCTCTTCTCTGTATCTTTTCTAATAACGCTATTCGGCTTGATTGTATGGAGTTATAGTATAAATTGCTGTAAAGTGTCCAAAGAATCTGTCCACAAAAAGAAAAGGTCGTCTAAAAATCTTTTTCAGAAAGATACATGCCTCAAAAGGATAAATATAAGTCTCCTCGAAATCAGCAATGTCAAATGTTTATAAATAAAATTGCCCATCATATAAAAAATAATTTTGGATCCCACATCATGTGCAAAATATTCAGCAAAAATGATCATGGTAAATGAGATGGTAAATCCAGCGGGTTTGTGGTCAAACACTGTAAAAACTCATGTTGGTTAATATTAGTATACAATGCTTGTACATCCAAGGTGATCAAATAAGTGAAGAAAGATAACCGAGTACACATTTCCAACTGGCTAAGAAAATGTGAGGTGTCCTTTATACAGGACCGTACTAAAGAAGCAGCAGGCTGAAGAAAATGGTCACAACCTTTGTCACAATTTGTTCATAAGTCACCTGTGAGGAATGGTATCAAAGGCTTTGCTGAAATCTAAGTACACCACATTTAGGGTTCTCCCTCTGTCCATTTTCCTGGTCGCCGAGTCAAAGAAATCAATCACATTTGTCTGACAAGACCTGCCTCTGGGGAATCCATGCTCCTTTGGATTCTGCAATCCACTGGACTCCAGAAACCTCACTATTCTCTCTTTTAGTAGCCTTTCCAATAATTTAATAACCACAGAGGTTAGACTAACCAGCCTGTAGTTCTCAATGTCATCCTTATGTCCTCTTTTCTGTAAAGGGACCACATGTGTTTTTCTCCAGTCCTTTGGCATCACTCCTGACTCCAAAGAAGCATTGAAAAAGTCAGAAAGTGGAGCTGCAAGAACTAGTTTAGCTAGTTCCTCACAAACACAGTCTTCTGAAAATCATTCAAGATCCCCATCACTTCTGTAGATGTTAGTAGTATAATGGGTACTGTCACAGCCCCTCCCGGTGGCAGTGTGCTGAAGGGTCAGGGCGGACATTTATTGTTTGTTGAAGCCGGAAACTTTAACCTAGACCATTTGCATTATGGTCCTTGTAGTTCCCTTCTTTATACAGAATAGTTGTGAGCGCCTTTTGCTGGGTTAAATATAAGGTTTTATTCCCCTGATGCGCTAAGGTTCTCCAACAAGACAGCAGAATTCACCTTGATTCAAGGTTTCTACCAAAGTACAGTCAAACCTCGGTTTTCATGATTAATCTGTTTGAAAAAGCCTGACTAAAACCGAAACATATGAAAACTGAAGCAATATTTCCCATAAGAAATAATGTAAATCCACTTAACCCATTCCAGACATCCAAAACTATTCACAAAAAATACATTTTATAGAGAATAACTATATTTTTACATACAGAAAACAATGAGAAATAAATATAAATGACTAATGAAATGGATAAATGAACATCACACTTACTTACAAAGAACTAGACTAGTGTGAAATCTACCGTAGTCACTCCAATGTTTCAGAGCCTACTGCTGCTAATCTCAACCTCCTGTAATGATGGCTTCAAAAGCCACTGATGCCTAGATATCGCCCTATGTAAAAGTTACTTTGCCCTCTAAAAGGCACTGTGAGCTGCATATCTTTAGCTCTTGTAAAGCGAAACCTTGCATGAACCGCACGTGCACATGCCATTCCTTCTCGCGGCTGCTCCCAGCATGCATCTTGTTAAAAACAAAGTCCCACCTGACCGGCTATACTGTCATGCCGTCTCCCAGCAGAAAAGTAGCCCGTCTGCTGTCGTCGGAGATTGCTGTGGCTGCTAGCGGTGTTTCTGGGCATTGAGAGCTGCCTCCAAGTGGTGAGTGCCATGAACCATTCCGGAACGATGACCGCCTCACTTGCTGTGGAGTGTTAACCTGGGAGCTCTGGGTCCCTCTGTGTCTGCCCATGTGACTTCTGGCCTGATTCTGCTGTTGGAGTGTGTTTCTGGCTGTGGTGTGTTGCTGAGAGTGTGCAAGTGCTTAAGGTGCCTGTTTTGCTGCCTTACCACCGTGTCAGGGCTCTGGAGAAGGGTCTGTTTTTGGTACACTGCTTCAGAGCTTGTCACGCTTGATGTTTTTTGCCCTTAGAGTGTTTGGGTGGCTGCATGATTCAGAATAGTCAGGCCGCGCACATTAATTTTGTTGAGGCCACCTGCAGGATGTGCTGGGACTCGCTGTCTGCCACACATCTCTGCCATTTGTGCTCAGAGGAGAGCAAAACAGCAGAGCATGCCTTGCAGCCTTCTCAACAGTGTGGCACTCCAAGGGGCAGGACTAGACTCCGACTCAATGGAGGCCTCCTTCCTACTGTGTGGCTCAGTTTTGGTGGCAGGTGGCCATTTTGGGCCATCTGGAGGTGGGAAGAGTGCAGGAGACAGCTAGATTACTGGAGCAAAATGCAAGTCCAAGGAGGTGGTGAGCTCTTGGACTCTGTGGACGATGCTGAGGGACTGTATGTGGCGGTGGAGAGGTGTCCCCTGTGTAACACCACCCGCTGGAGGCTGACCTGCGCCAAGTGTGTCCAGAGCGGAGACTTTGTCTTTTTTGACGGCCGGAACACGGAGAGGTAACTACGACGGCGGCTCCAGCACTCGGTACCGCTACTCTCTGGCCTTCGCTCCTGGAGCAAATATCGTAGCCTGAGCTAATGCTCCTGGAGCTGTCTCCCCCACCTCAGTCATTTCTCTTTAACCAGTTACTGTAGCGCTCCTGGCCTTAGAGGACGCCTTGTACGAAAACCGAGCGGATGTATGAGAACTGAGACAACATAGCAATGAAAAAAGTCATCGAAAACTGAAGCTAACGAAAACTGGGGCATATGAAAACCGAGGTTTGACTGTATTTACAAAGTCCAAAACTGTTATAAGAGCTTCACAGTCTTTTCCATTCAAGCAGGATTTTTCAGTATCAACAGTTTAAATAAAAACAAAAAGCTTCTTTTCAACTGAACAAAGCAATGACATTTTAGAGCATGTCTTATGCTATGACTCTGTGAGAGATTCTATACTCTCAGCTACACATAGAGTACAGTCCATAGGATATTCAGGTAGCAATGGTTCTGGTTCTACAAGGTCAGTTTGCATATCCTCTTGTTGCCAAGCCTGAGCTTTCCCTAGGCAAAACTGGTTGTACTTCAGTAGTTCTCTCCAAGACTTTCCAGCCGGGCTGGACCTGGTCTGGCAAACAATATAGCTTTTATCTAGGACCTTCTGCACAGGTTTCCAAAGCATTCCCCAGCTTTGTTTCTCATAGCTATGGCTCTCGGGTTTACAAGCCTTTCTAGGATCTGGCACACATTCAGGAAAGGAGGTGTGAATGTAACTTTGTTCTCTGAGACGTGCGTTGCTGGTACGTGCGTTACCAGGCACTCTCCTGCTTACTCTGTCTTCCCTGGAGACTTCTTTCTGGAGCTTATCAGCATGGGCTTGTCTTTCCTGGAAGTTGTCCCTTCCTTGTAAGGACTGCAAGCTTAACTGCTTTTCCTTCTGTAGTTGGAACTTTCCCCTTTCTCTCTCCTTAGTAGCAGGGGTTTCTGTTGCACTCTGTATTTGTGGTCCTCTCTGCTCCTATGGTCGTCTCTCTATTCGTGGTCCTCTCTGTATTGGTCTGACCGAGCACTGCTTATAAAGCTGTTTCTCTAGTGAGCTTTCTGGCCCTCTACTCAGGTGCGTTTGATTAACTATTGCATCATTACAATCTGGGTGTGTCAGCCTACCTTCTGCAGCCTCATGCCTACTCCCTCTAGCTGCACTTCTTGGTAACTGCACTCTCTGTAAATCAGTTTTTTTTTAAAAGAAATGGAGTTTTCCCCTAACTCCATAGCTTCAGTAGTGTCAGCTTCATCACAGTACATTACTTGTCAAACTGATTGGCTCCCATCATCCTTCTCTCACCTGTCAATCAGCACTCACTTCCGGCTTATGTCCTGCCCTGGCCCCCACACCCGCCCACTGACATAGCCACACCCCCACCCCTGACACACCCACACCCTGCCCCCAAGGATGACATCAGCCAATCAGCACTCACTTCTGGGTTTGTGCCCCACCCACCACACCCCCCAGCCTAAGTCATCGGAAATGACATCACTGGAAACAGGGTGTCATCAGAAATGGACAGTGTTGCTTTTCGATGACATCACCGGAAACAGGGTGTCTGACCCCAGAAATGTGTTTTGCTTACGGTTTATGCTGACATCAGCGGAAGCAGGACCCTGGAAACCATAAAATAAAAATGCTTTTTTTTCCCTGCCTGAGTTCTTTTTTTTCTCACAAAGCAGGGCAGTGTATTGCAAACTATTTAGAACTGACTTAAAAATAACGCTTTGGAAGCAACAGGAACCAACAAGGGCTTTATTTAAATGTGCATTCATTAGTAAAAAAAAAAAAACCCAAAAGAATGCAGCCTGTAATGTGATGCAGGCACACAGCCTTTGGGATAATTGCATTTAACATGTGGAAAGAAAAGCCTGTAACACATCTTTGTTAGAGAAACCAGTGCTGCCCATGTGATAGAATTTTACTTTTAAGACCACAATGTTAGAGAGAAGTATTCGGATAGCAGGCTAAAACAGAGAGACCCGAATTCAAATCCCACTTCAACTATTTTTCAGTGGCTTTGGAAAAAAAATCAATACAGAGAAGCAAGTATGGGCATGCTTCTAGTCAGTGTAGGAAATGATGTGGCAACATCAGAAACGAGAGGCATATTTGGCATGCACCTGGTGCGTGTAGAAAATAACACTGTGTAAGGCTGTGCAGTGTGGGAAAAATTCTAACACAGAGATTTAAAAAGAAAAAATGGCTCTTTTTGGAACACCAAGTAGGATTTCCAACAGGGTGCATAACATTTATTACTTTCTTAAAGATCATGAGGCAGCGGTTGAGGGTTATCCACTGATAGAAAATCCATTTGAACAACAGGAGATTCCGACAGAGTCTGAACATGAATTAATAAAGATTGAAGATTTTCCAGATGCACAAAAATTGTTTGATTCTCAAGAACGTTGTGATTCAGACACTGAAATTGACCTATCAGATGACAATGCTATGGATCCAATGGACACAGAATTATATTATGCCGTGGCAGATGAAGAAGCAACCTGTTTGCTGGAAGAACAAGGATCAACAGAGAAAAGAGGCCTTTTTTTGTAACAAAGTGTCACAGAAGAGACAGTTCATTTCGCATTGACACTGGGTTTTTTTGTAGGGAAGTGATGGATCTTCATGCCTACAAGAACTAGAGGATATACCAGCAATCATTCTACGTTGCTTGTGCTTTCTCTGTCCATAGAAAAGCAGAGTTTCACCTGGTGATTGTGTACAGGTGCATCTACAGTACATTCATCTCTTTTTCACAATTCCTTGTATTCTGGAAAGTTAAACCCAGAAGCATTGGATGCTGATGATTTCTTAGACCAAATCGCTAAACTCCTTCACAGTCATAGAGAAATCCAGGTTTGGGATATATTCTGTGTTGTTGTACTTGTCATAAGAAATCAGGGTGGTGGGTCTCGTAGGGTCTTAAAGACTATACCATTTAGCCAAATCATTCATAATAAAAGGATGTATTTGATAGACCTGTTTTTCAGGTAGCCTCACAGCGCTCATGTCTCTGGTAAAACTGACAAATGCCGAGCTATTAGAAGGTGCTAAAAAACGACATGATGAGTTGGGATGGCCAGTACATAGAAAAGTCAAGCTAGATGATATAGTAATATTTGAAAAGCATTTAAAGATAAACATACATGTTGCGCTTTACACAAATTCATGGGTTTGTTTTAAGACATCAGACAGACCTGTGTTCCCTAAAATTGCTTTCTTGTTGCTACACGATGACCATTTCTATGGTATAATGGACGTCAAAAAATACTACGGGGAGCCTAACTTCTGTAGTTACTATCAGAAACTATACAGTCACGAACATAAGTGCACATTATGGTCTTTGTTTGACACTAACGTGTGTAAATAATATTGGTGTAAAAAAGAGATGTTCTAAATGCAAACTTTGCTGTCATTCTAAAGAGTGTTTAGATATAGACATGTATTTGGCACTGAAAAAAAGAAGTGGAGTGTTTATCTAAGATACTGTGCCAGAAATGTGAGTCTTATGTGGACAAAAGTGCAATGGTAGGCATTGTAAACTATGCAGTGAACCCTTAACCAGGGACGGCACTTATGTTTTATGACCCGGCATTGCACTTATGTTTTATGACCCGTATTGGTAAAACTGAAACATCTGAAAAGTATATTTTTTATGATTTTGAATGTATGCAAGAAACAGGCTGGCATGTCCCTAATTACATATATGTGATGGACTTAAGTGATGAAAGAAACTGGGAATTCAAAGGTATTGAATGTATTTCTGCCTTTATACAGATTTTTTGTGACAAATAATTTAAAGGCTATACCTTCATAGCTCATAATTCCAAAGGTTATGACAGATATTTTGTTCTTAAACAACTGCTAAAGGAAAAAATGAGTACAGGGCTGCTGGTTTAAGGTGGTAAACCTTTACAAATTACCGTTGAACCTTTGACTATCCATTTTATAGACTCTCTAAATTTCCTGCCTATGAAACTCAGCAAACTTCCACAAGCCATGGGTTTTACAGGCTGCAAGAGGTACTTTCCATATTTTTTTAAAACTCTGGAAAATCTGGATGTTGAGCATTATGGTATGGGAAACATTACAGCCAAGTAATACTTACTATTTTGTTTATCTTTTGGCTTTCGGTAAGGGGTTGATTGCTCTTCTGTACCGACGTGTGTAGATTCGCTGTATGATCTTTTCCTGTTAGACTTCTCTCCCAGATTCACTGATTTTCTAACATTTTCTCGATCTGAAAAAGGGCTAATACGTTTTTTCTTTTACAATGGCCTTAAAATTTAGGAGACTGAAAAAACCAGAATACTTACTATTTTGTTTATCTTTTGGCTTTCGGTAAGAAACTGACTGATGGTTAGATTGGGCATCTTGTTTTGTAGCAGCTACTTGGTCTATAATAAAAAAATAGATCATAAGACATTATAAAAAGCATAGCTGCTGCTTTTAACTTTCTTTGCTGTCTTCATTTTGTAAGAAAAAGATTATTTGTAAAACCTGGTTTCTCTGCCTGTTTTTAAAGAAAATCAAATTCAGAGACAGAAACGTTACATAACCAATATTTTTTTAAAAAGTAAGATTCATATCTACTCACCATGTTGATATCTGAAGATGTCACGATGTCACTTTCTTACAATCCATAAAGACTGTGTGATCTTTTCTGAAAGCTGAAATATACTGTGTCTTTTTTAATTAAATTCTTTGATAGGATTTACATTCCCAGACTCTTTAACTTAAACAGCTCTGCTCCTCACAATCATATGTCATAAGAACATAAGATATGCCATACTGGGTCAGACCAAGGTCCATCAAGCCCAGTATTCCGTTTCCAACAGTGGCCAATCTAGGTCATATGTACCTAGCAGTTTCCCAAGAGACACAAGTTCCACAATGCTTGTACTGGGTCAAGCATTGATATCTTCGGTCACTTCTTAATAATGGTTTATGGACCTTTCCTCCAGGAACTTGTCCAAACCTCTTTTAAACCCAGCTACACTAACAGCCTTTACTACATCCTCCGGTAACAAATTCCAGAGTTTGATTACACGTTGAGTGAAAAAATATTTTCTTTTATTAGTCTTAAAATAGTTTACCCTGTAGCTTCATTGCATGTCCCCTAGTCTTTCTATATTCTGATAATGTAAACAATTGATCTACGTTTACCCGTTCCACTCCGTTCATTAATTTATAGACTTCTATCATATTTCCCCTCAGCCGTCTCTTTTCCAGGTTAAAGAGCCCTAACCTTTTTAGCCTTTCTTCATAGGAGTATCCTTCCATCCCCTTTACCATTTTGGTGGCTCTTCTCTGAACCTTTTCTAAAATCTCTATATCCTTTTTAAGATACGGCGACCAGAATTGCACACAATATTCAAGGTGCGGTCTCACCATGGAACGATATAGAAGCATTATAATATCTTTTGTTTTATTTTCCATTCCTTTCCTTATCATACCTAGCATTCTATTTGCTCTCTTGGCCGCCGCTGCACACTGGGCCGAGGGTTTTAACATGGTATCCACAATGACGCCTAAATCTTTTTCCTGGGTGGTGGTTCCTAATGTGGAACCTTGCATCGTGTAACCATAGTTTGGGTTGTTCTTCCCTAGGTGCATAACCTTGCACTTGTCCACATTAAATTTCATCTGCCATTTTGATGCCCAGTCTTCCAATTTATCAAGATCCTCTTGCAATTTTTCACAATCCTCTTGGGTTTTAACAACTTTAAATAGTTTTGTGTCATCTGCAAATTTGATAACCTCACTCGTTATTCCACTTTCCAGGTCATTTATGAATATGTCAAAAAGCAGCGGACCCAGCACAGATCCCTGGGGTACACCACTATTCACTTTTCTCCATTGGGAAAATTGGCCATTTAGCCCTACCCTCTGCTTTCTATCTTTTAACCAGTTCCTGATCCACAATAGTACACTGCCTCCTATCCCATGACTCTTTAGTTTTGCCAAAGGTCTCTGATGAGGGACCTTGTCAAAGGCTTTCTGAAAGTCCAGATACACAATATCAACCGACTCACCTTTGTCCACTTGTTTATTCACTCCTTCAAAAAAACATAACAGATTAGTAAGACAAGATCTTCCTTGTCTAAAGCCATGTTGGCTGTCTCCCATTAGGTCGTGACTATCTACATGCTGAGTAATTTTATTCTTTATGATGGTTTCTACCATTTTTCCCGGTACTGACGTCAGGCTCACCGGTCTGTAGTTTCCCGGATCACCCCTGGAACCCTTTTTAAAAAATTGGGGTTACATTGGCGATCCTCCAATCTTCAGGTATTAGAGATGATTTTAATGATAGTTCACAGATTACTGATAGCAGGTATGCAATCTCATATTTCAGTTCTTTCAACACACTTGGATGTATACCATCCAGCCCAGGTGATTTGCTACTCTTCAGTTTATCTAATACTTGAAAGACATCTTCCCGATGTATCGATATTTCCTTCAATTCTTCCGCACCTTTAAATACCACTTCAGTCATGGGTAACATCCCTACATCTTCCTCAGTAAAGACCGAAGCAAAGAATTCATTCAGTCTCTCCACTATCGCCTTGTCGCCTCTTAGTGCCCCTTTAACTCCCCTTTATCATCTAATGGACCAACTGACTCTCTCACAGGTTTTTTGCTACGAATGTACTTGAAAAGGCCTTTATTTCGCGTTTTTGCTTCCGCAGCAAGCTTCTTCTCAAATTCTCTCTTTGCCTGCCTTATCAATGCCTTGCATTTGACTTGCCAGTGCTTGTGCTGTTTCCAGGTTTCGTCGTTTGGCTCTTTTTTCCATTTCCTGAAAGATGCTTTTTTGGCAACAGCCTCTCTGACCTCACCTTTAAACCATGCTGGCAGTTTTTTGGACTTCCTTCCACTTTTCTTAAAGCGTGGAATACAGCTGGTCTGGGCTTCCAAGATAGTATTTTTCAACAACACCCAAGCTTGATGTACGTCTTTAACCTTTGCAACTGCTCCTTTTAGGTTTTTCTTAACTGTTTTCCTCATTTTATCATAGTCTCCCTTTCGAAAGTTAAAAGGTAGTACTGTGGATTTCCTTACTATCCCTCCTCCACTAATTAAATCAAAGGCGATCATGCTATGATCACTATTGCCAAGTGGCCCCAACACCCTTATCTCTTGCACTAGATCTGGTGTTCCACTAAGGACTAGGTCTAATATGGCTTCCCCTCTGGTCGGTTCATGAACCAGCTGCTCCAAGAAGCCGTCATTTATTTCATCTAGGAACTTTATCTCCCTAGCATGTCCTGACATGACACTGACCCAGTCGATACCGGGGTAATTGAAATCACCCATTATTATTACTGCGCCGTAACTTTTGTTAGCTTCCTTGATTTCTTTGAGCATTTCATCATCCATTTGGTCATTCTGGCCAGGTGCTCGATAGTACACCCCCACTGCCATTGCCTTCCCCCTTTTATATGGAATTTCAATCCATATAGATTCTACAGCAGATTTTGTTTCCTGCAAAACTTTAATCCTTTCTGAGTCAATGCCCTCTCTAACATAGAGCGCAACCCCTCCACCTATTTGATCAGCTCTATCATTACGATATAGTTTGTACCCAGGTATCACAGTGTCCCACTGGTTGTCCTCCTTCCACCATGTCTCTGATATTCCAATCATATCTAACCTTTCATTTAGTGCTATATATTCTAACTCTCCCATCTTATTCTTTAGACTTCTAGCATTTGCATACAAGCATTTTAGAGAATGTATTTTATTCATGTTAATTTGGCTATTGTTAGACATGGGTAAATTGGGATCTTTAAGCTCTGTCTGCTCCATACTTGAGGGCATTTGGGCTACTTTACTCTTTTGTGGAACCTCTCTGCTTTTGGTAGTATCCTTCAAGGATACTTTCTTCCGAACCATCCGCTCTTGGGCGACTGTCGGCTCTCCCCTAATATCTAGTTTAAAAGCTGCTCTATCTCCTTTTTAAAGGTTAATGCCAGCAGCCTGGTTCCATCCCGGTTAAGGTGAAGCCCATCCCTTCGGAAGAGCCCCTCCTTTCCCCAGAATATTCCCCAGTTTCTAACAAATCCAAAACCCTCATCTCTGCACCATTGTCTCATCCACGCATTGAGACTCCGGAGCTCTGCCTGCCTTTTGGGTCCTGCGCGTGGAACAGGAAGCATTTCGGAGAATGCTACCCTGGAAGTTCTGGATTTCAACTTCCTACCTAAAAGCCTAAATTTTGCCTCCAGAACCTCCCTAACACATTTTCCTATGTCATTGGTACCGACATGTACCAAGACAGCAGACTCCTCCCCAGCACTATCTAACACCTTATCTAGGTGGCGCGTGAGGTCCGCTACCTTCGCACCCGGCAGGCATGTTACCAGGCGATCCTCACGTCCACCAGCCACCCAGCTATCTACATGCCTAATGATCGAATCACCAACTATAATGGCTGTCCTAACCCTTCCCTCATGGGCACATAGCCCTGGAGAAACTTCCTCGGTGCAAGAGGGTTTTACATCTCCTGGAGGACGGGTCCTAGTTACAGGATCACTTCCTGCCACACCAGGGTGATGCTCTCCTGTCACGTGACATCTCTCCTCCATGGCAATAGGGGTGCTGCCAGACTGGAGGTGGGACTTCAGGACTATATCCCTGTAGGTCTCATCTATGTACCTCTCTGTCTGTCTTATGTTTTCCAAGTCTGCTACTTTAGCCTCTAGAGAACGGACTTGTTCCCTGAGAGCAAAGAGCTCCTTGCACCTAGTGCACACGTAAGACCTCTCACCAACTGGGAGATAATCATACATGTGACACTCAATGCAAAAGACTGGAAAGCCCCCATCCCGCTGCTGGACTGCTGTCTGCATCTTAGTTTTAAGTTTGTGTCTAGATCTTTAAGTTCCTACTTACTAGGGGTTGCTATGGGTATTTATACCAATAAAACTGAACCTACTACGTTTAATATACCTTGTTCACCTGAAGCTTAATTAATCTCAGGTCCTTAGTGTATGACTGATTTGGGTAATGAGCTTCACCTGAAAGCACCTCCTGTCTTTTAAGATGTGAAAGTACCTATAAAGCTATGATTATCCCAGGGGTGGGTGGGTGTGGGGAGGGAGGGAGGGAAATAACACTTAATAAAAGAGGGCTGCTACACAGTATCCTGTCTTGTGCTGCTGAGGTAAGCTAAATTCTGATTTGATTTAAATTATAGCTCTTAGCTGCTGCTAGGCTCTAACCTCTTATGAAATTTAAACTGGATTCTAAATTTAACCAGAAAGCTCTCTTCTGTGTTTTAAAACTAAAAGTACTTTTCTGATGCTAGGCCCTGAGTGACTATTAAATGTACACTACAAGCTCTCTGCTGGGTTCCAAATGTAACCAGAAAGCTCTCTTCTGTGTGTTAAATTTAAACTAAAAGTACTTTCCTGTTACTTGGCCCTGAGTGACTATTATATTTAAACTACAAGCTCTCTGCTGGGTATGAAATGTAACCATAAAGTTCTCCTCTGTGTTTGAAATTCCAACTTTAATTGCTGCTACTAAGCCCTAACTGATCCAACAAAAAACAGTGGGTTCACAGATTAAGTAGCTTTAATACAAAGAATTCTTTTTAGAAAATTATCAGAAGTATATACTCACAGTTGCAGATTTCTCTCCAGAAGTAACAGTCCCCCTTTCTAGTCCTTCAAGACAATGTCCTATTGTTTTATAATATATATGTTGTCCCACCCCAGCTAATCCACAGTGCCCCATTCCCAAATGCTTAAAGTGAACTGAGTTCTACAGTAGAGCTCTGCTTCTCATAATCTTATCATGTGCTGTATTTTCTATCCCCTTTTTCCCCAGACAGTATGTTGTAGGAGATAATTTATTAACTAGGAATTCCTAAAATACACCACACAAAGTTGTATGTTCAAAATGTTTTAATTCAAATAAATTGTTTTCATCTTATGAACCGATTTATTTGAATATTACAAAGTATACATTTAATTTTTGTTCATCTTCATCTGTATGTTCAGCTAATAGAACCTGAAAATACAAACATTTTCATAAAAAGTCTTTTTTTTTTCTAACAGAACTTTGTGTTTTTTTTGAAGAGCGATCTATAATCTCTGTCACAGATTAAACCTTGCACTAGCTCCATATTGCTGTCTGTCACAGATCTAAGCAGAATATTGAGTAGATGTCCTGGATTTCTACTGGTATTAAAATCTCTGATGAGATCAAACAAAAATTCAAATTTTCATAACCTAGGTCGATTGCTTTCATTTTATGACCAATAATCATGGTGTCATTTACAATAGGTTCTAGGCACAACCTGATACAAGTTTTATGGATTTTCTGTTCTATTTCCTTGTGCCCCCACCTCAGGCAATCATGTCATCTTTGCCCTGGCCTAGAGCATGTATTAGACAAGCTACACAGTCTCTATGCATAACCCCCTGAAAGCATTTCTTGATAATAGAGTATACCATTGCCTGAATAACAGATTTAAATGTGTTTATTTCTTCAGGTTTTGAGTTGTCCTTTTGGTTAACTACAATACCAAACGCTTCCCTTTGATATGAACAGAGAAAGCACAAGCAGTGTAGATTGATTGCCGGTATGCTCTTGTAGGAGTGAAGATCCATCACTTCCCTACAAAAAAAAAAAAACCAGTGCCAATGTAAAATGAACTCTCTCTTCTATAAGAATTTTTTACAAAAAAAATCAAAAGAACTCTTTTACCTCTGTGGATCCTTGTACTTCCAGCAAACAAGTTGCTTCTGCAGCGGCATAATATAATTCTATGTCCGTTGGATCCGACAGGCCAATTTCAGTGTCTGAATCACAAAGTTCTTGAGAATCAAACAATTTTTGTGCATCTGGAAAATCTTCAATTTCTGTTAATGTTCAGGCTCTGCTGGACTCTCCTGTTGTTCAAATGGATTTTGTATCGGTGGATAACCCTCAACCGCTGCATCACGATCTTTAAGAAAGTAATATTATGCACCCTGTTGGAAATCCTACTTGGTGTTCCAAAAAGAGCCATTTTTTCTTTCTGAATCTCTGTGTTAGAATTTTTCCTACACAGGTTGCACAGCCTTACACAATGTTATTTCCTACAATCACCAGCAGCATGCTCAGAACAAGTCTCTTGTTTCTGCCAATCACATGTTGCCACATCATTTCCTTTCCTACACTGACTAGAAGCATGCCCAGACGTGTTTCTCTGTATTGGATTTTTTCAAAGTCACTAAAAAGTGGCTGAAGTGGGATTTGAATTCAGGTCTCTCTCTCTGTGTTTCAGCCTGAACCACTCTGCTATCAGAATACTTCTCTCTAACACTGAGGTCTTAAAAGTAAAATTCTATCACATGGACAGCACTGGTTTCTCTAACAAAGATGTGTTAATTGCATTTAACATGTGGAAAAAAAGCCTGTATACCAAATGCTGTCTGCCTGCATCACATTACAGGCTGCATTCTTGTGGTTTTTTTTACTAATGAATACACATTTAAATAAAGCCCTTGTCGGTTCCGTTGCTACCAAAGGATTATTTTTAACAATTGGTTCTGAATAGTTTGCAATACACACAAAAGCATAGCACTGCTTTGTGAGAAAACAAAAGAACTTGAGCAAAAAAAAGAATGTCTGTTTTGTGATTTCCAGGGCCCTGCTTTCGCTGATGTCAGCATAAACGGAAGCAAAACACATTTCTGCAGTCAGTCACTCTGTTTCCACTGATGTCAGCATAAACCAGAAACAAAACACATTTCTGGAGTCAATCACTCTGTTTCCAGTGATGTCATCGAAAAGCGACACTGTCCATTTCAGATGACACACTGTTTCCAGTGATGTCATTTCCGATGATGTAAGCTGAGGGGCACGGTTGAAGGGGCACGGGTGTGGGTGGGGCACAAACCCACAAGTGAGCGCTGAGAGGCCGGCATCATCCTGGGGGGCGGAGCATGGGTGTCAGGGATGGGGTGTGGCCATGTCAGTGGCAGATGTGGGGGGCATGGCTGGGAGGAGATATCCCCCCATCCATTTCTATGAGAGGGGCAGGGTGTGGGTGGGGCCAGGTGGCAGGACATAACCCAGAAGTGAACACTGATTCGCTATCATCATCCTTATCTCACCTGTCAATCAGTTTGACGCGTAGCATACCATTATACTACTGTTGTTTTCTGAGGTCCTGCTTCTGGCCCTTCATCTGTGAGAACACAGAACAGAAATATTTGTTAAGCAATTCTGCTTTATCCTCATCAGTTTCTACATATTCCTCCCCTTCCCCCTTGAGTCTGACAGTACCACTTTTGCTCTTCCTCTTCTCACTAACATATCTGAAAAATGTCTTATCCCCCCATTTTCTTGCATTGACTGTTTCCTCCTCTTTTTGAATCTTTGCTTTCCTGACTAGTTTTCTAGGTTCTCTAAGTTTTTCCAAAGACAGATGCCTGTCTTCCTCTCTCTGTGATTTCTTTTTCTTTTATTTCCTGAAGGCCTCCCTCTTATATATATGTAGTAACATAGTATATGACGGCAGATAAAAAACAGTATGATCCATCTAGCCTGCCCAGCAAGGTGACAAGAGTAGTGCGCCTGCCGCTCCGTGCAGGTTACCCCTCCCCATGCCTTTGTTTAGGGTGTACCCACGCTCCATGTAGGTCACCCCTATTTACTGATATTTGTTTTGATTTTATCCTGTTGCTATAAAGGGATCCGCTGAGTCTGTCCCATGCCATTATGAATTCTATCACTGTATTTGCTCCCACTACTTCCACCGGGAGGGCATTCCAACCATCCACCACCCTTTCAGTGAAAAAGTATTTTCTGACATTGCCTTTCAGTTTACCCCCTTGCAGCTTCATGTTATGCCCTCTGGTTTTACAGCTTCCCTGTCTTTGGAAGAGGTTTGTATTTTCATTAATATTTTTTTTCATTAGTATTTAAAGGTCTGAATCATATCTCCCCTGTCCCTCCTCTCCTCCAGAGTGTACATATTTAGGTCTTCAAGTCCCTCTTCTCATAAGTCTTCTGACTCAGGCTCCAAATCATTTTGGTTGCCTTCCTCTGAACTGTTTCCAGCCTATGTCCTTTGTGAGATATGGTCTTCAAAACTGAACACAATATTACAAGTGAGGCCTCACCAGTGAGATCCTCAGAAACCAACCTCTCGCCCCCTATCACATACAATTCCCTGGATTTCTGCTTCCCAGGTGCATAACAGTGCACTTCTTCACATTAAATCTCAACTGCCAAGCATTAGACCATTCATCCAGCTTTTGTAGATTTTTCCTCATGTTGTCCACTCCTTCAGGGGAGTTCACTCTGTTGCAAATTTTTGTGTCATCTGCAAAAAGACAGACTTTTCCATTCAGTCCTTCAGCAATATTACTCACAAATACATTGAACAGTACTGGCCCCAGGACCAAATTCTGGGGCACACCGCTAATGCCTTTCATCCGAGTGAGTTCCGTTTACTGTCACTTTCTGTCATCTGTCAGTCAACCAACTTCTGATCCAGTTCACCACCTTGGAACCCATCCCAAAGCTGTTTACTTTATTGATAAGCCTCCTATGAGAAACAGTATCAAAAGCTTTGCTGAAATCTAGGTAGATCACATCCATCGCATGCCCTTGATTTAGTTCTCTGGTCACCTAGTCAAAGAACTCAATCAGATTTGTTTGGCAAGATTGTCCTTTGGTAAAACCATGCTGCCTCGAATCATGCCACTTTTTTTTTTTATTTATAGATTATACAAATTATTACAAGGACACAATCACTTGCACAGGAAATCAAGAAATCAGAGAATACAAACCAAATACACAAAAATTCAGAAGAAACATTATTAACCTGATATTTGCGCGCTAGCCCACAAAATGAGATCCAAAAAGACAGGAAAATATTCAACAATGAACTCTAATAGTAAATATACAGAGACAAATATCAGCCATATCCATTCAAGACAGAGTAGAACAAGCAACGGACCCACCACTAACAATCCCTCGGGCATTCAAAAAGGAAATTAATTGAGATGGAAAAAAGAAAATATAAGAATTACCTTCCAACTTAACAAGACATTTACAGGGATATTTCAAAAAGAAGAGCCCACCCAATTGAGAAACCCTTGGGCGCAGAATTAAAAATTCTTTCCTGCGTCTTTGGGTTTCCCTAGCTAAATCAGGAAACATGCGAACCAGGTACATTCCTCTTCTTGAAAAACATTTTTAGAAGCCATTACCTATCTGATGCTAAGGCAAAAGTTACTAAGCATGTAGCAGGAGTAGCTATATCTATATCCAAAGTCTCCAACATAGAAGTAACATTCAAAACATCTACCACTTGTAAACCTGATAATTCAACATTTGAGGTAACCTTTTGACCAGTAGGTATATAATATATCGTAAACAACGGTGGACAGAGCTCAGGGGAAACCCTGAGAACCTCTAGCATATAAACTTTAAACATTTCTTTTTAGCAGAAATACCAGCTACTTTTGGAAAATTAATCATACGTAAATTAATCAATCTTAAATGGTTATCCAAAGTCTCCATATGACTCCTCATGCTCCCAAAATCTTTCATCAGTACCTCAACCTGAATGTCCAAACGATCAGTTCAGGCTGAAGATTCAGAAACAGCAGATTTAAGAGATTCAATAGACTCAAGGTTCACAGAACAGTTCTTCTCATTCTGTACCACCTGGGCTTGCCAGCTTTGAACCTGAGGAATAACAGCCTCCCTTAGCTGCTTAATAGCTGACCAAATGGCCTCCAGGGTAAACTGCTCCGGTCTCTGCAACTCAGAAGTAAAGGGCAATGGCTCAATTGCAACAGCTGCCATATCGGGGGCTGGTGCTGGAGAAGAAGCTGCTCCCTTTGCTTCAACAGTCAGTCGCTGCTCTCCGAGCGTCTCAGGGGCAGATGGGATTCGTGAGGGCTCACCCCCACTCGCAGTCGCGTTCGGTGACGGCCCCAGTGAAACAGAGGGCTCACCTCTGAAAGGCTCCTCCGCTTCCTCGCTCTCCGAACGCATCCCTGGACATGCTTGCTTCGGAGGCCTCCGCACTTCTGGGGGTGTTAGGTCACTGCCCGAAAGAGACACCAAGCTCACCGGCTCCAGCGAGCTCTCAGCCGGGCTTCTCATCCCCAGCTGTGGCTGAACTTCCCGACGTAGATAGGAGTCCAAAGGACCAACAAAAGGTAAACCAGAGGGAGCTGGCAGGGAGGTCTGCGGAACTGTCCCAAACCAAACCTTCCTCTGACATGGCATAAGGAAAACACATCAGGTCTCTGCCCACTTGTTGGTTTTGAGAAAGTCCACTATTCGCTCTTTCACCAAGGTAAGGCTTCCTGGCCTATAGTTTGTCACTTCTTCCCTACTGCCACTTTTGTGAAGAGGTACCACATCAGCCCTTCTCCAGTCCTGTGGAACTTCTCCTCTCACCAAGGATCTATTAAAAACATCCTTTAACGGCCCTGCAAGAACTTCTCTAAGCTCTTTTAGTATCCTGGGATATATCCCATCTGGTCCCATGACCTTGGCCACTTTCAGTTTTGCAAGCTGCTCTAACACATCATCTTCTGAGAATGGTGTGGTATCTACTCCATTCTCATTTGTATATTTGTCAATCACAGGTGGTCCGTCTACTGGATTTTCTCTAATAAAAACAGAGAACTATTTGTTTAGTATTTTCGCTTTTTCAATGTCACTTTCCACAAATCCGTTCTCAGCAGTTTTGAGTCCTGTAATTTTGAGTCCTCTGATTTTCCTCCTGTCCCAAATATACCTGAAAAAAGTTCTGTCGCCACACTTTACATCTTTAGCCATCTTTTTTTCTGCCTTTGATTTTTCTATCCTTATTTCTCTTTTTGTCTCTTTTAGTTTGATTCTGTATTCTTTTCTGTGTTCCACTGTTTGCAAACTTTTGAATTTTGTGAAAGCTTTGTTTTTTGCCTTTATTTGTGCAGACACTTCTTTGGAGAACCAAATGGGTTTCTTTTTCCTCTTGTTTTTATTGACTTTCCTTACATATGTTATCTGTTGCCCCTTTTATTGCCTCCTTTAGTTTAGTCCATTGCAATTCCACTTTCCTTATCCCCTCCCACCCTGCCAACTCCCCATTCAGGTACGTGGCCATTTTGCTGACGTCAGTGCTTTTGAAGTCTAGGACTTTGAGCTTGCTGTGATTGGATTCTACCTTGGCTTTTATCTCACACCACACCGTGTGATGATTGCTGCTGCTCACATGGGCACCTACCTGGATATTCGCTTTCTCCTTTGGTGAGCACTAAATCCAGTACCAAGCACTCCCTGGTTGGTTCCATCGCCATTTGTCTAAGTAATGCATCTTGGAAGGCATCCACAATTTTTTACGTCTTTCCAGATTTATAGAAGGAATACTCCAATCCACATCGGGTAGATTAAAGTCACCAATATGGTCACTTCCCCCTTCATGGTTATCTTTGCAATATCAGCAATCAATTCGCTATCCATTTCTTCGGTTTGAGTTGGAGACCTGTAGACCACACCAGTATAGATGACAGTGCCATCTCCTCTTTCCAACATAATCCACAGAGCTTCTTCTTTTCCCTACATCCCCTGCATTTCAGCAGCTTTAATATTGCTTTTGACATATAGGGCAGCTACTCCTCCTTTTCTACCCTCTCTCTCTCTCTTCTAAATAGATTATAGCCAGCTATGGCTATATCCCATTCATGCATCTTCGTTATAACATGTTTCTGTAATGGCCACAATGTCCAAGTCCATTTCCACCATTAGGGCTTCCAGATCAGGAATTTTGTTGGCTAGGCTTCAAGCATTTGTGCTTATTGCTTTCCAGCATTCGTGGACTGGCTTCCCTGTGTTTTGCATGGATTTTGTTCTACATACCCCTTCCCACTTCTCATTGATGTGTGTTTTAAAAGTGTATCTGTTTCCAATGTCATTTTGCTTTTATTGGGAGCGACGTCCTGAACTCGTCCAGTCACCCCCTTTCCCTAGTTTAAATGCTTGTCCACATACTGCCTGAATTTTTCACTTAGGATCCTTTTCCCTGCGACAGAGAGATGCAGTCCATCAGCACAGTATAGTCTCTTGTTGATCCATCTATTTCCCCAGTTGCCAGTATATCTAAATCCTTCTTGTTTGCACCAGGTTTGGAGCCATGTAGAACTTCTGAGAATGTTATAATGTTAACAGTGGGCTTGAGTTTATCTCCCAGAGTGTGGAAGTCCCTTTGAACTGCAGAGGAACTGTTTCTAGCCAGGTCATTTGTGCCCAAGTTGATGAAATCATCAGTTTTGGGGTGCTCACTTTCTGCACTAACTATACCAACAATTTGGTTTATATTCCTGCTGGCCAAAGAGCCTGGGAGGCATTTGACCATCTTCTCTCCTTTGAACTGTTTTTCCAAGTTGATGCCTCAAATGATGGAATCTCCAAAGAGTAGTACTTTTCTGTTTTATGATTTTTTTCTTCATATTTGGTGCATTATCAGTAGATTGAGCATCGACTCTCTCATTTAAGGGTGCTTCAGTTTCCACGGATTGGGCACCCTCATTATCCAAGGCAGAGAAGTCATTATGCAGGGATATCTCTTGATGTATAGAGTGTCTCTGCGTTACAGGTTGCAATCTACCAGAGCCCACTGTGATCCATTTGTTCCTCGGCTATTCGATTCTTTGTGGGAGCGGTGGTGGATTTTGTTCCGTTTGTACCCTAGAAGAGGTATGTAATTGCAGCTAATTCTTCCCTTAGTAGAGTCGTCACTTTTTCAGCTACTTCTTTTGAGAACCATAGCGGCCTCCTTTTCCTTTTACATTTATGTACCTTTCTAACAAAAAGGTTGGGTGCCCTTAAAATATCAGTTTTGCCCTGTTTTTCTACCTGCCCCAGCTGTTCCCATCCCACTAATGACTCTTTGAGGTATTGGCCCATCTTGGCAGTTAGTTTTCCTAAAGTCTAAGGCCCTCACTTTTGAATGGATTTTATCAGCTCTAGTCCTAATACTGGTGATCTGGTGATCACTGGATGTGAGATGATCTCCCACTGTAATATCAGAAACACTTTCCCCATTGGTAAGCCTAAGTCCAATATGGCCCCATCATGTGTGGGTTCTGTTACCAGTTGCCTGAATAGTTGTCCCTGTAGAGAATCCTGGATCTCCTTATTTCTAGATGACACCGCAACAGGAATATGCCAATCCACATCCAGCATATTGAAATCACCTATCAGTTGCGCTTCTCCTTTTATGGCAATACTGCGTATGTCTTCTATTAAATCTTTGTCCATTTCTACTTCCTGTGAGGAGGGATCTGTATATAATTCCAATGCAAATGGATTTCCCTTTCCCTCTTTCTCGTTTAACCCACAGTGCCTCCTCTCTTCCTTTAAAGCCCTGCAATTCTATAGCTTTAATATTATTTTTTACATATAGTGCCACTCAACCCCCCCCCCCCCTTCTGCCTACTCTGTCCTTCCTGAACAAAGTATAGCCTGGTATAATTACATCCCAGTCATGGTTTTCCATAACCACCACTAAATCCAAGTCAGCTTCTTCCATTAAAGCCTCAACATCTGGGATCTTATTTCCCATGCTACGGGAATTTATATGCACCGCTTTCCAAATGTTGTCCCTTTTACCCATTTCTACAGAGGTATTTAATGTTTCACTTACCTGGGGGCTTTCTTCATCTATCCCCAATGAATCTAGTTTAAAGCCCTCTTCAGTAGGTTAGCCAGTCTTCTGCTGAAGACACTTCAACCCTTCTTGGACAGATGGATACCATCTCTGCTCTGAAGATCTTGGAACATTATCCCATTGCTCAAGAAACCAAACAACCTCGATGAAACCATCCATGCATTCATCTTCAGGATGCAAGCTTCTCTACCTTAGCATTTACCCTCAACATGGAGGATTGAAGAGAACACAACCTGCACACCTACCTGCTCCACCCTGTCCCAGAGCCAGTATGTTACTTTTGATACGCTCGGAGGGATACCTAGCATTATCATTTGTGTCGACATGGATGAGCAACATCGGATAATAGTCAGTAGACTTAATGAGTCTCAGCAAACTCTCCTTAACATCTCGGATTTTGGCACCTAGAAGACAGCACACCTCTCTCAGGACATCCAAGCCTGGTCTCAGTACCACTCAGAAGAGAGTCACCATCCATCATTACCCTTTGCTTCATTGTGGTGACTGATTCTGCAACTTTGAGGTACTCGAGCTGTGATTTTCCCTTTCCTCAGATACTTCCACCTCCTCCACTTCCAGGGCTGCATAATGGTTCTTCAATTCAAGAGCTTGAGGTGTGGGAGTGTTTATACTGCAGGCTCTGGTGACTCATGTCCAGCCTTCTTCATTTTGTTGCCTCCCATCTTTACCTCTATTGGAGAGTTTGGATGTTTCAAGAAGCATCTCATCAATGTACTTTTCACTGTCTCGAATGCTTCTCAGCTTCCCCAACTCTTCTATGAGCTCCTTCACTTGTTTCCTGAGAGCCTCAGCATGCAGGCATCCTGCACATAGAACTAGTCCTTCATCTGGCATTGGGATCTCTGTCTGGACAGAGGCAGAAGTTGTAACAGGAGCAACAGCTTTAGCAATACATTTTTTTTCCCAGCCATTGTTTAGTTAATGGAGTTTTGGCACCTCTTAAAGTGAAAGTCCCTACCTGTTCCTCAGCTGTTCTTTAAGAGAAAAAGCAGTTAACCACTTACGTGTGTTCTAACAGTGCTTTTCTACATCCCTGTGTGTATGTGATTGGGGAGTTGTCCCATAAAGCAAGAATACTCACATTGGTTGGGGGGGAGGGGGGTGTCAGAATGGGGAAGGAGGGATCTAACTCTTGATGAGGTCAGTGGCTTCAACAAGATAGCTGTGAATGAGTAGCTGGAACAAACACAATGAACTCTGACAGAGGTTTGCTCAACATCACAAACAAACAAAAAAATAAATAAACTAAGCTCTCCATTTGCAGCATAGAAAAAAGACTTTGATTTTAATAATGAACACCAGTACTCTTTTAAGAATTAGCTTTTAAAAATGAACACAAAAACCCCTTTGAGAACTTTCAGGCAGAGTATTACTTTGCTTGCAATAGTCTGTCAGGAATGCCAGTACCTGAAAGGCCCTGAAGACCCTTATACAACACTGCCTAGGTGCTTAGCAACTAATCTAGGGCCACTAACACCTGATGAGGTCAGTGGCTTCAAAGAGTTAGTTGTGAATGTGTAGCTGGAAGAAAGACAATGAACTCTGACAGAGCTTTGTCCAATAGCACAAACAAACAAACAAAATTTCCCCTTTGCAGTATAGACAAAAGACTTGGGCCCGATTTTCTTCTGGATGCACATAGCCCTGCCCGCTCACCCTTAACCCTGGATATTCAATGCCACGCTGACAGCATTGACTAACTGGGTTGTATGCCAAGGGGTCAACGCTGCAGAGCCTACCATGTAGCAGCAATATTGGACTGCTAGATGGTTCATGGTCCACGGCTAGAACTAAGAGTGTCAAAAGCTGGCCTAGTTTTAACCATGAACCACTAACCATGTAGCAGTCCAATATTGCCGCTACATGGTTAGCGGCAGTCACCACCTCTGCTCCGCCCCACCCCAACACGCCCCGATGCTAACCGGATAGCATCGGGGCACATAGGGGACATAGTCGGGAATATTCATTGGCACTAACCGTGTAGGTGCCGTCAAATTTCTCTGTTTAAGGCATTTACACATTTTATTTGCCTGTAAACCGTGTAAATGTCTTTTGAATATCAGGCCCTTAGCTTTTAAAAATGAACACCAGTATCCCTTTAAAAGTTAGCTTTAAAAATGAACACAAAAACCCCTTTGAGAGCTTTCAGGCTCCTTTGCAATAAAGTCCATCAGGAATGCCAGTTTAATGGACTTTGTTCACCTCAAGATTAATTAATCTCAAGTCCTTAATTAATCTATTCCTGATGAGGATAACCAGCCAAACCTGAAAGTGAATATGGGTGCCTCCTTCCCTTTAATAGGTTTAAGAGCTCATAAAGTTAAGATTATCTCTGGGGTGGGTTGGGAGTAGGTGGGAGAGAAAGACAACTTCATAAAAGCTACCTTGTTACACAGTACCCTGACCTGTGCTTCTAAGGTAATGGACCTTTCCTCCAGGTTTAAAAACATGCTGAAAATCCATTTCTTTCACACTGTCTTTGACCTTCCCCTCCCTCCTACCCTACCCCCTCAACTCCTTGCTCCCCCAGCCCATAAACTGACTTATCATCCCTCCCCCTCCATCTGCCTCTCCTCTCCTGTCATCCCTTCTTAACACTTAGGGGTATGTATACTAAACAGCGATAGCGGCTTCCATGTGATATTGGAGCTGCGGATATCGTACGGAAGCCGCTACCACTGTTTAGTAAACATACACCTTAGTCTTTCATTCCTTTGTCCTATTTAATTATGGCATTCCTTTCTGTTTCCTATCTTCAAAGACACATTTGTAAACCGCTCTGATGTCTTGCCTGGGCAGTATATCAAGAATTTAATTAAGATAAAGAAAGCCCTTGGTTTGATAGATGGGGTCTTTCAAATTGCCCCTTTGATCTGTCACTTGGCTTTAATACCTATTTAAGACAACTACACAGATCTTTTGCCTCCTAACTGGAAGGCCTTTTTGTAAAGGTCACTAGAAACAAATTTATTTAATTGGTTGACTGACAGGTGACAATAAACGGAACTCACTCAGATGAAAGGAAGGTGATTAGCGGTGTGCACCAGGGTTCAGTCCTGGGACTGGTACTGTTCAATATATTCATGAGTGATATTGCCGAAGGGCTGAATCAAAAAGCTTGTCTTTTTGCAGATGACACCAAAATTTGCAACAGAGTGGACTACCCTGAGGGAGTGGGGAAGAGGAAAGATCTACAAAAGTTGGAAGAATGGTCTAATACTTGGCAATTAAGATTTAATGGGAAGAAGTGCAGTGTCATGCACTTGAGAAGCAGAAATCCAAGGGAATTGTATGTGATCGGGGATGAGAGATTGGTGTGCACAGACCAGGAGAATGACCTCAAACTGATAGTTTCTGATGATCTCAAGGTGGCAAAACAGTGTGACAAGGCGGTGGCAAAAGCCAGAAGGACGCTGGGTTGCATACAGAGAGGAATTACCAGCAGAAAGAGGTACTAATGCCACTATACAACTCTCTGGTGAGGCCTTACTTGGAATATTGTGTTCAGTTTTGGAGAACGTATCTCGCAAAGGTTCAGAGGAAGGCGACCAAAATGATTTGGAGCCTGCGTCAGAAGACATATGAGGAGAGACTTGAAGACCAAAATATGTACACTCTGGAGGATAGGAGGGACAGGGGAAATATGATTCAGACCTTTAAATACTTAAAGAGTACTAATGGACAAACAAACCTCTTCCAAAGACGGGGAAGCTATAAAACTAGAGGGCATAACATTAAGCTGCAAGGGGGTAAACTGAAAGGCAATATCAGGAAATACTTTTTAACTGAAAGCGTGGTGGGGATGCTTGAAATGCCCTCCAAATGGAAGTGGTGGGGGCAAACACAGTGACGGAATTCAAAATGGCATGGGACAGATACAGTGGATTCCTTTATAGCAACAAGATAAAATCAAAATAAGCATAACTATCTCTTATATCTGAACATA
The DNA here is from genome assembly GCA_033557465.1 of Ichthyophis bannanicus. Taxonomy (NCBI): domain Eukaryota; kingdom Metazoa; phylum Chordata; class Amphibia; order Gymnophiona; family Ichthyophiidae; genus Ichthyophis; species Ichthyophis bannanicus. The sequence continues at coordinate 3,774,834 of JAWIIG010000036.1, read as the reverse complement.
TAGGGGTGACCTACACAGAGCGGTGGGTACACCCCTAAAGAAAGGCATGGGGAGGGTTGACCTGCATAGAGCAGCAAGTGCACCTACTCTTTCCGCCTTGCTGGGCAGATGAGATGGATCATATGGTCTTTATCTGCCGTCATATACTATGTTACTATGCTACTCAGAGACTAATTATTCTATTTGTATGCTAGGCCATACTTTGATTTGATTTAAATAAAAAAATCCTCTCTAGAAACAAATTTATTTCAGTGACTATTTTACTTTCTATGCTAAGCTATACTCTGATTTGATTTAAATGAAACACTCTCTGGTGATGACTGACAGTAAAAACACTGAATTCTAAATTACACAGATTTATCAATTTTAACCCAAAGAATTCCCTTTTTCCCAAGATTTAGAGTATTTTCCAGAAGATAAATACTTACAAGTGCAGATCTTTTTCCAGTTGTAGCAGTCCCTTTTGGTAGTCCTTCAAGACTGAGAATCGCAGAGCCCTGCCTGACCTATTTTTACTTGTGCTTCTAAGGTAAAGTCTTACCAATTTCCTGGATGATTCACACAGCCCCTGGTTTGATAGAAGGGGGCAATTCAAACTGCCCCTTTGATCTGTCACCAGGCTTTAACAACTATTTAAGATAATGTCACAGATCTTTTATCTCCTAACTAGAAGGTCTCTTTGTGAAAGTCACAAGAAACAAATTGATTTCTTTCTACTCAGAGACTAATCATTCTACTTGTATGCTATGCAATGCAATAAAATGCAGTGTGCACCTTTGAGTCAGTGCTGACTCCTGGTGATCCAGCAGCTCCTGGGTTTTCTTGGCAGTGTGACTTAGTAGATTGCGAGGCCTTTCTTCTGAGTCAATAGAGGGTTAAGTGACTTGCCGAAGGCCACAAGGAGTGCTAGCGAGAATCGAACCCTGGTCTCTGGGATACCAAGCCAGTACTCTAACCACTAGGCTACTCCTCCACCCCATGCTAAACAATACAGCTTAGTTACTCACCTGTAACAGGTGATTTCCGGGAACAGCAGGAATTTAGTCTTCACATATGGGTATCGTTGGTACCAACGGAGCCTACGCGGGAACACTCCCCAGCGTCCAAAAGGAAAGCTTTTGGGAGCATCCCACAGTGCCTGTGTGCTGCCTTCCCGCCTTTCCCAACTGTCCCTCTCCAGTTGAGTTTAAAGCTGAGACAAAAGAGAGAGGGAAAGAGAGAAAGAGAGAGAGATACAACTCCTAGGGGAGGTGGGTGGGTCGTGAAGACTAAATTCCTGCTGTTCCCGGAAATCACCTGTTACAGGTGAGTAATTATGCTATCTCCAGGAACAAACAGGAATGTAGTCTTCACATATGGGGACTCCCTAGCTGCAGATGCCAGGGAGAAGGCCCCAGAGGTTGTGTGCCCTTGTGAAAGGGCTCCACTTCCCCCCATGGACCTCTGGCATCCTACCAGGAATGGTGGGTAGGAGTTGATTAAGTAGGGAACAGGTGTTGAAGAACAGCCTGATCAAACAAGGCATCCCGGCAGGAGTCCTTGTCTAAGCAATAATGGGCTGTGAAGGTATGAACCGAAGCCCAAGTATCTGCTCGACAGATGTCGTTGATAGAGTGAAGATGAGCCATAGAGGATGCCATGGCTCTCACATTGTGAGCTGTGACATGGCCTTCAAGAGGAAGGTTTTTACTCTCATAGGCAAAAGATATACACTGTGCAATCCAGCTGGACAGTGTTATTTTGGAGACTGGAAGTCCCAAATGACTAGGATCAAAAGCAACAAAGAGTTGAGAGGACTTTCTATGTTGCTGTGTCCTTTGCAAGTAAAAGGCCAAAGCCCTTTACAGTCCAAAGTATGAAGATTCCTTTCTGCATTTGAGGCGTGAGGCCTTGGGAAGAATACAGGAAGGTAAACCACTTGGTTTAAATGAAAAGGTGACACCACCTTTGGCATAAAGTGTGGATGAGTCCTAAGGACTACCTTATCATGATGGAACCTTGTATATGGAGGATCAGCCACGAACGCTTGCAATTCACCGATTCGACGTGCTGATGTGATTGCAATAAGAAAGATGACCTTCCAGGAAAGGAATTTCAAAGAGGTAGTGGCTAATGGTTCAAAGGGCGGTTTCATGAGTTGCCCAAAAAGCAGATTTAAGTCCCATGCCACCAGTGGTGGCTTAATGGGAGGCTTAGTTAAAAGAAGACCTCTCATAAATCTCGCTATAAGAGGATGAGAGGAAATAGGTTGTCCATTTAGAGGCTTGAAAGAAGCTGCAATAGCACTCAAATGAACTCTCACTGAATTAGTCTTGAGCCCTGCATTTGATAAATGAAGGAGATACTCCAGTAGTGATTCCAGAGGTATCGCAAGAGGGTTAAGACCCTTCTGCGAGTACCATATGGTAAACCTTTTCCACTTAAATGCATAAGAGTGTCTTGTGGAAGGCTTCCTGGAAGCATAAAGGATTTCCTTTACCTGCTGGGAAAGGTTAAGACCGTGAAGTTTTAGGCTTTCAGCAACCAGGCCCTGAGATGCAGAGACTGGGGATTGGGATGCCACAGCATCCCGTCCTCTTGAGAAAGGACATCTGTAGCAGATCCTAACGCCAGAGGCAGATCTTGCGAGAGATGAAGGAGCAGAGGGTACCACATTTGCCGTGGCTAACGTGGATCTATGAGAATCATATGACCTCTGTCTCTCTGAATCTTGAACAGGGTTTTGGGAATTAGGGGAATAGGTGGAAAGGCATAAAGGAAGTCCTGACCCCAATGGAAAGCATCCCTGGCCTGACAACCTCAAGCCGGAATTCTGGAACAGAACCGGGGACGTTTGGCATTCAGCGGACTTGCAAAGAGGTCTATGTCCGGGGTTTCCCAAATTTGAAAAATTTGGGCCACCTGGTCTGCATGGAGAGACCATTCGTGTGGAAGCAGAACTCGACTGAGTTTGTCTACCCAAGAGTTTTGAATGCCTGGAAGATACACCACAAGGAGATGAATGTGATGCTCTCTGGCGAGGGTCCATAGTCGCAAAGCTTTGTTGCAGAGCAACAGAGAGCCTGTTCCGCCCTGCTTGTACACATAGAACATGGCTACTTGACTGTCCGTTTGAACTAGGACTGTCTTGTAGCTGAGCTGGGTGTGGAATACTTGAAGAGCAAGGAAGATTGCTCTACGTTCCAGGAGATTGATGTGTAGACAGGCCTCCTGTGGAGTCCACATACCCTGGGTAGAGAGGCCTTGCAAGTGGGCTCCCCAACCCACCTGTGAAGCATCTGTTGTTAAAGTGGCTTGGGCTGGGGGTTGCTAAAAGGAGACCCCACCAAAAGGTTCAGGGGTGACTGCCACCATTGGAGGGACAAAATAAGGCGATCTGAGTTTGCTATTTTGTCTGACAGGCAACCTGACGCCTGAGTCCACTGAGTGGATAAAGTCCACTGGGCTGCCCTCATATGGAGGCAAGCATAAGGAACCACATACACGGTGGATGTCATGTGGCCTAGCAACTGTAACATTTCCCGAGCAATGAGGTGAGGTTTTAGCACTGCTTGGGCGAGCAGTGAGGTGAGGTTTTAGCACTGCTTGGGAAGCTAACTGCACAATGCGAAGGCAGCAGGGCTGCGGAAGGAAGGCCCTTGTCTGTCTGATATCCAGCAGAGCTCCTATAAACTCTAGGGACTGAGTGGGAGCAAGGTTGGATTTCGGGAAGTTTATGACAAGTCCCAAATACTGAAGGATGCGCATTGTGCGAGAGAGAGCAACCCTGGCCTCTGGCTCTGAAGGGGCTCGAATGAGCCAGTCGTCTAAGTAAGGAAAGACGAATATTCCCAGGGTGCGGAGAAATGCTGCCACCACAGCCATGCATTTTGTGAACATAGAAACATGACGACAGAAAAAGACCACAAGGCCCATCTAGTCTGTCCTTCCATAACAACAACTACAACAGTCCACTTTTTACCTTTAGAGATCCTCTGTGTTGGTCCCATGCTTTTTTGAATTCAGTTACTGTCCTCATCTCCACCACCTCCACTGGGAGACTATTCCACGGATCCACTACTCTTTCCGTAAAGAAATATTTCCGCATATCACTCCTGAATCTATCTCCCTTCACCCTCATCCCATGTCCCCTCGTAGCAGAACTTGCTTTCAATATAGAAACATAGAAACATGACGACAGAACACCCTTGGATCAGAGGCCAGGCCAAAAGGAAGAACCCTGTATTGGTAGTGCTTCCCTTGAAACAGGAAGCGAAGGAACTTTCAGTGAATTGGATGGATGAGAACATGAGTGTACGCATCCTTGAGATCTAGAGAACAAAGTCAATCCTGACTCTGAAGGTATGGCAGCAGAGTTCCTAGAGAAATCATTTTTAACTTCTCTTTGAACAGGAATTTGTTCAATTCTCTGAGGTCTAAAATAGGTCTGTGTCCTCCTGTTTTCTTTGGAATAAGGAAATAGGGGGAGTAAAACCCTGTACCCCGCTGGGGAATGGGTACCTCTTCTATTGCCCCTTGAGCAAGGAGCACAGTGACCTCTTGACCTAACCGGTCATTGAGAGAGGTCTGAGAATTGAACTGTCTTACCATTGTAGGAGGGGGCATGCTGAGGAAATGAAACTTGTACCCCTCTCTTACAATAGATAGGGTCAGATAACAGCAGAAAATTGGACTCTATCTGGGGGCAAAATGACACAACCTTCCTGGGATGGTGGAGGGTTCTGGGCCAGGAAGGCAAAGTTCTCTAGATAGGAGTCAAAGACCCTGTGGAGGCTGAATCTGCTGAGCCGGTTGAGGCTTGGCTGCTTTTGTCTTTCTTTGCCTAGGTTGTTGCTGCTATCCCTTTTGGGCAGAGTGACCTAAACGATGCCTCTGCTGGGTATAGGAGGGATAAAACGTTTTCTTCTTGCTAAAGAATGGTTTCTTAGAGGATCTTTTCCTCGCAGGATCAGCTGTAGATTTAGACAATCTATCCAAAGTGATATTGTCAGCATATATCTCATAAGCTTTTTCCTGCCAATTCTTGCCAAAGAGATTCTCTCCTGTGCAAGGTATATTCCCTAGTTTGTCCTGTACCCAAATTTCCAAGTCAGATGCCTGGAGCCAGGCAATCCTACGTGCACCTATGGCAATGGCAGAGATTCCGCTTATGCACTCAAAGCAGTCAAAGGCTGCACAATTCACAAACTTGGAAACATCCTGAGCATGTTTGACAAAAGCGAGATAATCTTGCCTTTTATCATCAGGAAGGAGAGGGCTCATAAGCTCTAAATCCCCTGTGGCCTCTTTAAGGAGCATTCCCATATACAAGATATAGGAACTGATCCTAGCAGAAAGCATGGAAGCCTGGAAGGATCGACGTCCAAAGGCATCAGGAGTCCTACACTCACGTCCTGGAGGATTAGATGCATGCCTTTTTGCACTCTTTATCCTTCTCATGGCTGATTCCACCACCATGGAATGGTGTGGTAATTGAGTCTTCTGAAACCCAGGACAAGGAGGAACTCGATACATGGTGTCGAGTCTTCGAGAGTGAGGAGATGTGGTTAGAGGTGTTTCCCACATCCTTAACATAAGATCATGCAAGATCTCATGAATAGGTAAGGTAGCTGCCTCCTTGGGAGCTTTAGGGTATTGTAGGATTTCTAATTCCTTTGCCCTAGGCTCTTTTTCAGGAGCCACTGTGATGGAAAGACCTCAGGCCACATCTCGGATAAAATCCTGAAAGGACATATCCTCTGGTGGAGACATCCTATGCTGAGGAGAAGAGGAATCCTCAGGAAGAAGTACTCTGGTATCGGCAGAGCTTTCAGAGTCTTCAGACTCATCTAAGGATTCGAAGTATCTCCGATCCGGCTGATCGTGCAAGGCATGGTACCGGTACCGATCGAAGTCGGCATTGGAGTGGTCCGGTATCAACTTGTCAATGCCGGATAGAGACGCATGACTTGGTCCTGGTAGAATACCTGCTGATGTCAATGCAGTCGGTGCCGGTACCGGTTGAATTGTCTGAAGCGGTTTCAGGGGCATCGAGGCCGTGAGAAAAGCTGCCAGACTGCGTTCAATAGCCAAGAATCTCTGCTCTATCGATGCTGCCGATGCTTGGGTATCGGTGCCGAATGAAGCGGCCGGTACCCCAGAGCATGGCACCAGTAGTTCTGCCGAGGTTGAAGCCTCGAGAACATCCTGGAGCCCTGTTCGTGCTTTGGAAGCTGAAGTCTCCCGCCGGGGCAATTTTGCCGGTGAAAGTCCCTCAAGGGCAACGCCAGAGGCATCTCGATATTTAGAAGGAGATCTACCCTTTGAGGACCGGCTAGATTTATGTTTAGTTACCCGAGATCCATGGGAGGAAGACGAAGGCCTGGAAGACGTTGATGCCACGGAGGCAGCACCAGAGGGAAAAAGGGTGCTAAGTTTAGCAGCTCAGTTTTGCCGGTCCCTTTTCGACATCATCCCACAGGCAACACACTCTGAAATAGAGTAGTCAGGACCTAAACATTTGAGGCACCACTCATGGGTGTCGGTGACGGAGATGGTACCGCCACACTTAGAACACTTTTTAAAACCCGTAGCGGGTTTTTCCATTTTGAAGGAAAAAGTTGGGCCTAGTGCCCAAAATGGCACGTGGCACCTGAGGAGAAAATTACTGGAAAAGACAACAGAAAGAAAGGTTTTTGGGGGTTTTTTTGAGAAAAAAAGAAAGAACCACCGGCGATAAGAGTATAGCGTCGAGGGAAGGCAGATGCAACCACAAAAAAGAATAAGAAGGGAATTTTTTCTGTGGTGACAGGATGTGCGACCTGTCGGCTCCGCGGAAAACGAAGAACTGGAGAGGGACAGTAGGGGAAAGGCAGGAAGGCAAAACGCAGGCAATGTGGGATGCTCCCAAAAGCTTTCCTATTGGACGCTGGGGAGCGTTCCCGCACAGGCTCCGTCGGTACCAATGATACCCATATGTGAAGACTACATTCCTGCTTGTTCCTGGAGATATATCATATCATCACATGACATAAGTACCATATATATCCATAACAACCCAGTATCCTAGTCTACTCTCAGACAAAATAATCAAATCAGAACCCCACTCTCTCACACAAACTGGATCCCCCTTCCGCTAAACTCCCACTCCAAACTTCATCACTCGTTCCGATATAAAGACAAGCCTATAAGGTCCCCCAAACATTGTAAGTAAATTCCGTTGCTGTCTTAACACCCTATGCCATACATACTTACACACTATCCCTGGAAACATACTCACTAATCATCCACGCATACCATCAGGCTCACCATTTATCCATTTTGTACAGCATCCATCCCAGAAATCCATATACATTCAGGCCAGCATTCCGTCCTGCAAATAGCAGGGTTGGACATCCAACCGGCGCTCAACTCCAGAATTCGATTCTATCTCCCATGCTCCCCACAAGTACAGAGCATTGTGCAGGGAGTGCTGGATGGGGGTAGGAGGGGACAGCACTGGAGCAGAGCGGGGGAAGGGCCCTTCAGGTCAGGCCACTGCACGTTCTCTGGCACCTGGCTGCCCATCTAGCTTATTCCACTCAGATGGTGGAATAAACCCCAGGGGTCCCTACTGCATTGTGACACACCCCCTTGCACACCATGCCACCACCCACGTTGTGCCCCTGCAGCCATGATCTCAGCCATGGGGCCCTCTGGTGCTGGGAGGATTGCGGTCTGCAGGGGTGGACATGGCAATGACATTCCGAGCTATCAGATAGATGGCTCGTTGCCATGGTGCCAGAACACCATGGCTCCTGCGCCCCAGTCATGGCATTCTGGCCTTGGGACGGGCAGCTCCCCATATGCTGATCTCATCAGCATATGGGGAGCGCCCAGACATCCAAGTCCCCGATTCTGCTGTCACGGATATGTCCAGGCCCTGTGGTAGCAGAATCGGGTCTATCTCCTGCACATCCGGTTTTTGCCCACCCAATGTGGCCAGACATGCGGGAACCAGAATGTGCCTCCACATGACTAACACCCCTCTACACTCAACTTTGTGCTTCCAGAACCACCTCCCTTTGTTTCCCCCCTCCTAATATCTCCTTAAGGTCAGAGAGGCATTGAGGTAATCGGCATAAAAAAACAAAACAGCAGGCTGAAAGAAAAATCAAGCACAAACATACTAAAAAGAGAGAAAGAAAGTATAAAAATAAAAGTAAGAAAGAAAGAAAAAGAGTAGTTACTCACCTGTAACAGGTGTTCTCCAGGAGCAGCAGGAATCAGTCCTCACATATGGGTGTCATCGGCGCCGATGAAGCCCCAGCGGAGCATTTCCCCAGCTTTCCATGAAAGCCTTTGGGAATGCTGGCACGCATGCGCGGTTCCCTTCCCGCCTAAAGGTGCCATCTTACCTCAGTCAAATGACATAGCTAAGAACAGCACACAAAAATGTAAAAACAAACTATGTACAACTGCAACTCCAAGGGGAGGAGGGAGGGTTGTGAGGACTGATTCCTGCTGCTCCTAGAGAACACCTGTTACAGGTGAGTAACTACTCTTTCTCCAGGACCAAGCAGGAAGTCAGTCCTCACATATGGGTGACTCCCTAGCTCTGGGCTACCGAGGAACCCAGGCTGAACAAGAGAACTCCCTCTATCCCAGCATCAAAGAAAGGCTATGCAAGGACACAACCTCCACTGGCAGCCCAACAGAGGGCAGGAGGGCAGGAGTTGCCTAAACCTCAAAGAGATTCCGGAGTACTGCCTGGCCAAAAGCACTGTCCCTACGGGACTCCCTCTCCAGACAGTAATGGGCCGCAAACGTCTGGCTTGAAGACCAAGTTGCAGCCCTGCAGATGTCTACCAAGGGCACAGAGCGGAGATGAGCCACTGAGGCAGCCATTGCCCTGACACGATGGGCCGTGACCCTACCCTGCAAAGGAAGGTCAGCCGCCTTGTAAGCCCAAGTGATACAGTCAGCCACCCAGATGGACAAGGTACGCTTGGACACAGCTAACCCCAACTTATTGGGGTCGAAGGATACGAAAAGCTGAGTAGCCCTTCTATGCCCCTGTGTACGGTCAAGGTAGAAGGATAAGGCCCTCCTACAGTCCAGGGTATGCAGGACTGCTTCAGCCTGGCTTGCATGAGGCCTAGGGAAGAATGTTGGAAGAACCACCTCCTGATGGAGGTGGAAAGAGGAGACAACTTTTGGGAGGAACTTGGGATGAGTCCTGAGGACTACCCTGTTCCTATAAATCCTGGTGTAAGGCCTATCACAGACCAGGGCCTGAAGCTCACTCACTCGCCTAGCCGAGGTAAGAGCTATCAGGAAAAGTGTCTTCCAGGAGAGGAAGCGTAGTGGACAAGTAGCCATTGGCTCAAAAGGTGGGCGAGTCAGTCGTTGCAAGACCACATTCAACTCCCACTCAGGGGCAGGAGGACGGATGGGAGGCTTGAGTAAAAGCAAGCCCCTGAGAAAGCGGGACACCAAGGGGTGACCTGACAGAGACTGTCCCTCCACCAGTGAGTGGTGAGCTGCTAGAGCTGAGAGGTGGACCCGAACAGAATTGGACTTAAGTCTCTGATTCGATGAGTGCAGCAAGTACTGAAGCACAACTGGCACAGTACAGGAGAAAGGATCCTCTGCACGTAGCTGACACCACACAGAAAACCTTTTCCATTTGAGAGCATAGGTTTTCCTAGTGGACTGTTTCCTAGAGGCTAGGACAACCTCTTCAACTTCCTGAGGCAGGCCCCAGGGAACCAAGACTACCCTTGCAGCCTCCAGGCCATCAAATTGAGAGCTTTGAGATTGGGGTGCAGAAGGGAACCTTGATCCTGAGAGAGAAGGTCGGGTTGCAACCCCAGAGGCAGTGGGGGATCCACTGCCAGCTGAAGCAGAAGTGGAAACCAAGGCTGTCTCGGCCACCTGGGAGCTACCAGCAGGACCGAGGCTTTGTCCTGAAGAATCTTGAAGAGAGTCCGGGCCACCAAGGGCATGGGAGGAAATGCATACAGGAGGCCCTGAGACCAGGGCATCAGAAAAGCATCTGGTGCTATCCTCAAAGGATGCGGTTGCCTGGAGCAGAACTTGGGCAGTTGCTTGTTCAGTGGACTGGCAAAGAGATCTATCCAAGGGAGACCCCACTTCAGGAAGATCTTTTGAACGACCAAGGGATGCAGATGCCACTCGTGGGGCTGCAGAATTCTGCTCAACCGGTCGGCCAGGCAGTTCTCCTGACCTGTGAGGTACACCGCCTTGAGAAGCACGTTGTGCTTCAGGGCAAAGGAACAAAGGTCCTGAGTCTCTCGACACAGGATCTGGGATCCAGTCCCGCCCTGTTTGTTCACATAAAACATGGCTACCTGGTTGTCTGTTTGAATCAAGACTGAGCGGTGAGCCAGGGCTGGAGAAAAAACTCTGAGAGCCAAGCTGATAGCCCGAAATTCCAGCAGATTGATCTGTTGGGTCGCCTCCCAGGGAGACCAGAGGCCTTGGGTGCACTTGTCCAGACAATGAGCACCCCAGCCCTTTAGAGAGGCGGCGGTGGTGAGGACCACCGAGGATTCTGGCATTTGGAAGGGAATCCCCTTCAGCAGATTGGGTGGATGTAGCCACCAGCTGAGGGAGGCCAAAAGGGGTCTGGACACCCTTATCCTGTCTCTTAGGCGGCCTGTGGCCTGAGACCACTGAGTCCGAAGGCACCACTGTGCAGGCCTCATATGGAGCCTGGCATTGGGAGTCACATGCACTGTCGAAGCCATGTGGCCCAGAAGCCTGAGGCAGAGTCTGGCAGAGACCAGGGACCTGTTTAGAAACTGGATGGCCACGTCCATCAGTCTTTGAGCCCGGTCTTCTGGCAAGAATGCCTTTGCCAGTTGAGAATCCAACCTTGCCCCTATGAACTCCAAGTTCTGGGAGGGGAGCAAAGTGGACTTTGCGAAGTTTATGACAAAACCCACGTTCTGAAACAGAGCAATGGTTCTGAGGGTGGCTTGTCTGGCCTCCAGGGACGTCTGACCCCTGATGAGCCAGTCGTCCAGATAGGGAAAGACAAAGAGATGCCCTGATTTCTCAGGTAGGCCGCAACTACTGCCAGGCACTTGGTAAAGACCCTGGGAGCGGAGGTCAGGCCAAAAGGTTGTACTGATAATGGTTTCCTCCCACAATGAACCTGAGGTACTTTCTGTGGTCTGGATGAATGAGGATGTGAGTGTACGCATCCTTTAGATCTAAGGAGCATAGCCAATCTCCCTGCTGGAGGTAGGGCAGAAGGGTCCCAAGAGTAAGCATTTTGAACCTTTCTTTCTCTAGGAACTTGTTGAGGTTTCTGAGGTCCAGAATGGGTCGAAGACCACCGGTTCTTTTGGGTACCAGGAAATACCTGGAGTAGAATCCATGACCTTGCAAGTGGGGAGGCACAGGCTCCACCGCCCTGTCCACCAACAGGCCATGAAGCTCTTGTAGAAGAAGGTCTATGTGCAGGGGAGGTCTTGGAGGCTCCCCTGGAAAATGTGGCGGAGGCAGTTGGTGGAAATGGAGGGCATAGCCATTGTGGACTATGTCCAGCACCCAACTGTCCCCGGTAATAAGGGGCCACTGGTGGGCAAAGAGGGCGAGGCGACCTCCTGTGCAGGGTGGGGAGAGCAGTGGAGGAGAGGCTACGCTCAAGGAGTCAAAAAACCCCACCCTGCTGAGTGGTAGCAGGGGCCGGAGGCTTGGGGGTCCTCTGCCTACGGGGCCCATTACCCTGGCCCTTGGCTTGCTGACCCTGGGGGGCAGCTTGGGCAGCCTGATACTGAGGGTACTGTTTGTAGGCAGTGCCCTTCCTCGGGTAAAAGGACTTTTTACCCGAGCCCTTCTTCTTATGTGAAGGGGCAGAGGTCTTCCTCGACAGCCTTGTCCGGGTAAGGTGCTCTGTCTCGAGCTGAGCGGCCTTCTCGGTCACGGGTTTGCCAAAAAGGTTCTCACCTCGGCAGGGGACATCGACCAACTTGTCTTGAACCCATGGCTCAAGGTCCGATGACTGCAGCCACACCTGGCGTCGAGCCGCGATGCCGGCAGCCGCTACTCGGGCCGAAGCCTCGAAGCCATCGTAGGTGGCACGGGAAATGAACTTCGAGCATTCCCGAATTCCTGAGGACAAGGTCTGAAATCTCTGCAAGGGTTCCCCGGAGAGACCAGCAGAGAAGCCGGCCAGTTCTTTGGCCAGGTCCCGCAAGTACATGCCCATGTACAGCTGGTAAGACTGGACACGGCAAGCAAGCATCGACCCCTGGAAGCACTTTCTACCGACGCCATCGAAGTTGCGGGCCTCCCTGCCGGGTGGCACCGCAGAGTGCATCTTCTGGCTCTTCAGATGATGCATGGCCGATTCCATAACCATGGAATGGTGTGGTAGCTGTGCTTTCTGGAAACCAGGGCTTTTGCGGAGTTGATAAATGGAATCGACTCGCTTACTTAGAACCGGCGCCGAGGCCGGGGCCTCCCACATTCGGAAGAGGAGCCGTTCCAGCATTGGAGGAACCAGGACAGTAAAGGCCTCCTTCGGAGGAGAGTCATACTGCAGAGCATCGAGTTCCTCGGCTCGAGGCTCTTCCTCGGGATCGGCAGGGATAGCCAAGGCAGTGGCCATATCCCGGATGAACTCCAAGAACCTAGTGTCCTCCGGAGGGGATCTACTCCGGGGATCAGACTGCGGTGAGTCCGACGGGACGCATCGAGTCTTAAAAGTATCAGGAGACTCCTCGTCCTCCGTCTCCCAGGCGGACTCGTCTGAGGAGGAGTCAGGGTCCGACCCCGCGGGGCCCCGAGGCACCCGCCCCGACACCCTCAGTCCCGAACGGGAGGTCGAGGGAGACCTCAACCGAGGACGACTTCGAGCCGCGAGGGTCTCAAGTATCGGCTCGGTCTCCGGGGTTGACTTCGAAGTCGACGTCCCGGTGGTCGGGGCAGATGCACCAGACAGGCTGGCCATCAGTGCCCGCTGCTGCTCCATGAAGGCAGACAGTCTGCATTCCAAGGCTGTCATCCTGAGACTCAGCTCGGGAGACGCAGCAACCACCGACTACGAGGACTATGGGGCTTACATGTCCAGCAGACTCCGGCTCCACGCAAGGAACTTTTGCAGGCTTCTCTTGGTCCACGGGCCCAGGACGGCGGTCGGGGGTCTTAGACCTGGCCCTCGAGGGACCAGGGACCTCCTCCGACGCCGCCCTCACGAGCCGCTTCTTCCTCTTACGTTCCCGGTCGGGGGACCCCCATCCCGAGATGTCGAGGCCTCAGACGAGGTCCGGGCCCGGCCGGAGGCAGAGTCCGAGAAAAACCTTTCCTTTTGATGCTGTTGACTCTTTAGTGCCTTGGAAGACATCTTCCCACATGGTCCACACGACTCTGGGTCATGGTCAGGGCCGAGGCACCGAAGGCAGCAGTCGTGTGTGTCGGTGAGAGACATAATTTTCTTATACTGATCACACTTTTTGAAACCACTGGAAGCCATCGGGGAAAAAAGAGCCCCAGCGAGGTCAAAAGACCGTCCTTCCAGTGAAAAAATGAAAAAAGGGCACGAACGCCAGCCACGAAGGGCAAAAACCGAAAAATGAAGAAAAAGCGTAGTTACTCACCTGTAACAGGTGTTCTCCAGGAGCAGCAGGAATCAGTCCTCACTTATGGGTGACGTCGGCGCCGACGGAGCCCTCGCGGAGCAATTTTCCCCCAGCTTTCAGAGAAAGCCTTTGGGAATTGCAGCGCGCATGCGCGGTCGTCTTCCCGCCCGAGGGTGCCATCTTAGCCAGTCAGATGACATAGCTAAAAAAGACAGCATAAAAATTTGCAAAAAGAACATAAGCAGACGATTGCAACTCCAAGGGGAGGAGGGAGGGTAGTGAGGACTGATTCCTGCTGCTCCTGGAGAACACCTGTTACAGGTGAGTAACTACGCTTTCTCCAGGACCAAGCAGGAAGTCAGTCCTCACTTATGGGACTCCCAAGCTCAAGGCTACCGGAGACCCTAAGCACAAAAATGAGCTCCCTCAAGCTCAGCAGCACAGAAGGACAGAATCTTCGCTGAATTATCACCCACCGGTAGCCCACATCCGGGATGGAGGGTAGGAGTTGCTCAGACCTCAAAGAGATTACGGAGGACTGCCTGTCCGAAAGCACTGTCCCTGCGGGACTCCCTCTCGAGACAGTAATGGACCGCAAAAGTCTGGCTCGAAGACCAAGTAGCGGCCCGGCAGATGTCTGCCAGCGGAACAGAGCGGAGGTAAGCCACTGACGTAGCCTTTGCCCGAACGCAATGAGCCGTGACTCGGCTTTCTAAGGAGAGTCCGGCTGCCCCATAAGCCCAAGAGATACAGTCCGCAACCCAGATGGACAGAGTACGCTTGGAGACCGGGAGCCCCAATTTATTGGGGTCAAAAGAGACAAAAGCTGAGCAGCTTTACGGTGCTCCCGCGTACGGTCAAGGTAGAAGTTCAAAGCCCTTCTACAGTCCAGGGTATGGAGGACCGTTTCAGCTCGGCTGGAGTGTGGTCTGGGAAAGAAGGTTGGAAGTACCACCTCCTGATTGATGTGAAAAGGGGAGACCACTTTAGGCAGAAATTTTGGGTGAGTCCGTAGGACTACCCTATTTTTGTAGAACCGAGTGTAAGGGGGATCAGACACGAGGGCCTGCAATTCACTTACGCGTCTAGCGGAAGTGAGGGCTATCAAGAACAGTGTTTTCCAAGACAGAAAACGGAGAGAACAGGTAGCCATAGGTTCAAAAGGCGGACAGGTGATCCGCTGCAAAACCACATTCAGGTCCCAGTCAGGCGCTGGCGGGCGCAGAGGTGGTTTAAGTAGAAGGAGACCTCGGAGAAACCTCGCTACGAGAGGGTTGCTTGAGAGAGGTCTACCGTCCACCGGCACATGATGCGCCGAAAGAGCACTGAGGTGAACTTTGACGGAGTTGGACTTAAGTCCCAGATTAGAGAGGTGTAGCAAGTACTGCAAGATCACCGACACCGGGCAGGAGAAGGGATCCTGAGACTGTTGGGTACACCAGACTGCAAAGCGACGCCATTTAAGGGCGTAGCATTTGCGGGTAGAAGGCCGTCGCGAAGCCAAGACGACCTCCTCCATCTCCGCCGGCAGGAGAAGGGGAGCAAGGACTACCCTCTCAGCAGCCAGGCCATGAGGTTGAGAGACCTGAGGTTGGGGTGCAGTAGGGACCCCTGATCCTGAGTGAGGAGATCCGGTTGTACCCCCAGAGGGATTGGATCCTCCACCGCCAGTTGCAGTAGGAGCGGAAACCACGGCTGCCTGGGCCAGCGAGGGGCCACCAGGATCATGAAGGCTTTGTCTCGGAGAACCTTGAAAAGAGTCCGAGAGACTAGCGGGATGGGAGGGAAAGCGTACAGAAGGCTCCCCGACCATGAGATCAGAAAAGCGTCCGCCGCAACCCGAAGGGGGTGTGGCTGACGAGAGCAGAAGCGAGGAAGCTGCCGGTTGTGAGGACTGGCAAAGAGATCCACCGTGGGGAGGCCCCACTTGAGGAAGAGCTTCTGAACTACCAAGGGATCCAGACGCCACTCGTGCGGCTGGAGGACCCTGCTGAGTTTGTCCGCAAGGCAATTTTCTTGGCCCGGGAGATAAACTGCCTTGAGGAGAATGCCGTGACTGACGGCCCAAGAGCAGAGCTTCTGTGCCTCCCGGCAGAGGAGGAAGGAGCCCGTGCCCCCCTGCTTGTTCACGTAGAACATGGCAACTTGATTGTCCGTCTGGACAAGGACGGACTGGTGGGAAGTCAGGTGGGAGAAGGCCTTGAGAGCTAGGCGGATCGCCCTGAGCTCCAGGAAGTTGATCTGCTGAGCAGACTCCCACGTGGTCCAGAGGCCCTGAGTACGTGTCTCTTGGCAATGTGCTCCCCAGCCCAGGAGGGATGCATCGGTGGTCAGCACCCGGGTCGGCTGAGGTGACTGGAAAGGCATTCCGAATATCAGGTTCGGCTGCCGGAGCCACCACCGGAGAGACGAGATCAGCGGCTCGGAGATGCGCACTAGGTCTGCTAGGCCGCCTGTGGCTTGTCGCCACTGCTGGCGGAGACACCATTGAGCAGACCGCATATTCAGGCGGGCATTGGGGGTCACATGGACGGTGGAAGCCATATGGCCGAGTAGTCTCAGGAAGCGCCTGGCGGAGACCAGGGGCTGGCTGCGAAAGCGGTCGGCTAGGTCCATGAGCCGCTGAGCCCTGTCGAGCGGTAGGTATGCTCGCGCCTGAGGAGTGTGCAGTCTTGCGCCGATGAACTCGAGATCCTGTGAGGGGAGCAAAGTGGACTTTGCGAAGTTTATAACAAAGCCCAAGTGCTGCAGAAGAGTCACCGTGCGGCGCGTGGCGTCGGTGACCCCCCGAGCGGACGCTGCTCTGATGAGCCAGTCGTCGAGGTACGGAAAGACATAGAGGCCGTGAAGCCGGAGATGGGCCGCCACGACCGCGAGACATTTTGTGAAGACTCGCGGTGCGGAGGACAGGCCAAAGGGCAGCACTCTGTACTGGTAATGATTTCCTGCCACCACAAACCTTAGGTATTGGCGGTGGCTTGGGTGGATGAGGATGTGCGTGTAGGCATCCTTTAGATCCAAGGAGCACAGCCAATCTCCCTGCTGGAGGTAGGGCAGAAGGATTCCAAGGGTAAGCATTTTGAACTTCTCCCGCACAAGGAACTTGTTGAGGTTGCGCAAGTCCAGGATGGGTCTGAGGCCCCCTGTTCTCTTTGGTATCAGAAAATACCTGGAATAAAAGCCTTGACCTCTCAGGTGGTGTGGCACCGGTTCCACCGCCTGTTCCTGCAGAAGACCTGCTAACTCCTGAAGGAGTAATTCCCTGTGCAGAGGGGGTCGCGGAGGTTCTCCCGGAAAATAGGAGGGAGGAACCTGGTGGAAGTGGAGAAGATAGCCTTCTCGCACGACTTGAAGCACCCAGGCATCTGCGGTGATGCTGGACCACCTGTGGGCGAAGTGAACCAGCCGGCCTCCGGTGCTGGGAGGAACCAGCGGGGGGGGAAAGGCTATGCTGTGTGAGTCAAAAACCCCCACCCTGCTGAGCAGGGGCTGGTGGTGCAGGCTTGGGGGCTTGCTGCCTACGGGACCCGTTACCCCGTCCCTTGGCCTGCTGGCCCTGTTGGGGAGCTGCAGGGGCCTGATAATGGGGGTATTGTTTGTAGGCAGCCGCCTTCCTCGGGTAAAAGGACTTTTTCCCCGAGCCCTTCTTTTTCTGGGAAGGGGCGGAGGTCTTCCTAGAAAGCCTGGTCCTGGTGAGAGTCTCAGTCTCAATTTGCGCAGCCTTTTCCGCCATGGGCTTGCCAAAGAGGTTTTCGCCTCGGCAGGGGACATCGACCAACTTGTCCTGCACCCAGGGCTCAAGGTCTGACGACTGAAGCCAAGCCTGGCGGCGGGCACCGATGCCGGCTGCGGCCACTCGAGCCGATGCTTCAAAGCCATCATAGGCTGCTCGGGACATGAACTTTGAGCATTCCCGAATGCCAGTGGACAAGGCTAGGAACCTCCGCAAGGGTTCCTCGGACAGACCAGCGGAGAATCCGGCTAGCTCTTTAGCCAGATCCCGGAGATACATGCCCATGTATAGCTGGTAAGTCTGGACACGACATGCGAGCATAGAGCCCTGGAAACACTTCTTACCAAGGCCATCCAGGTTACGGGCCTCCCTTCCAGGAGGCACCGAGGAGTGCATCTTCTGGCTCTTAAGACGATGCATGGCCGATTCCACTACCATGGAATGGTGTGGCAGCTGTGCCTTTTGAAAGCCAGGGCTCTTGCGGACTCGATAGATAGAATCGACCTGCTTGCTCAGGACCGGCGAGGAGGCCGGACTCTCCCACATGCGGAAGAGTAGTCGTTCCAGCATAGGAGGAACCGGTACAGTAAAGTGTTCCCTCGCGGGAGAGTCATACTGGAGGGCGTCGAGCTCTTCGGCTCGAGGCTCCTCCTCGGGATCCGCAGGGAAGGCCAAAGCCTTGGCCATATCCCTAACGAAGTCCGAGAACCGGGCATCCTCCGGGGGGGACTGCTTCCGAGGCTCGGACTCCGGTGAGTCCGATGGGACACACCGAGTCCGGAAAGAATCAGGCGACTCTTCCTCCTCAGACTCCCAGACCGACTCCGACGAGGACTCGGTGGGGTCGGCCCGGGCAGGGCGCGGCGCCAGCCGCCCCGACGCCGAGGGAGTCGGCGTCGGCGACCTCGGTCCCGAACGGGAGGCCGAGGGTGACCTCGACCGAGGATCGACTCGAGTTCTCATCGACTCGAGGATCGGCTCGGTCTCCGGGGTCGACTTGGACGTCGACGTCCCGGCGGTCGGGGCAGCGGCGCCAGCGAAGCCAGCGAGCAGTGCCCTCTGCTGGTCCATGAAGGCAGACAGTCTGCTCTCCAAGGCCGTCAACCTGAGTCCGAGCTCAGGTGACCCAGCAGCCCCCGACTCGGGCCCCGACGGCGTCGGGCCCGACGTCGGCTGTCGCGGAGGTGAGTCCAGAAGGACCACAGGACTTACCCGGGCAGGCATCTCCGACTCCAGGCGAGGTCGCTTCGGGATGTGTTCCTTCTCCAAGGACCCGGGGCGGCTGTCGGGGCTATGCGACCTGGCCCTCGCGGAACCAGGAGCGTCCACCGACGCCGCCCTCGCGGGTTTCACCTTCCGACGATGGTCCCCGGAGGGAGAACCCCGATCGGAGGAACTCCGGCGACGGTCTGAGCTGGAGCCTTTCGACGCGGAGGCCTCCGACGAGGTCCGGGTACGGCTGGGGTCAGCGAAGATTCTCTCACGCTGATGCCGCCGACTTCTCAACGCCTTTGAGGACATTTTGCTGCAGGGCCCACAGATCAGTTCCTCATGATCCGGGCCCAGGCAGCGGAGGCAAAAGTCGTGTGTGTCAGTTAGTGACATATTTCGGTCACACCGACCACACCGCTTAAACCCACTGGCAGCCATCGGGGGAAAAAGGGCCCCTGCGAGGTCAAAGGACCGGGCTGCCAGGGAAAAACCGAAAACGAAAGCTGACTAAGTCAGAAAAAACCGAACAAAGTAAGAGGACTCGTGACCGGCGTCGCGAGTCCGGGCGGGAAAAAGATCGGCGTCGAACCGAACGAAAAAAGGATAAAATAAAGAAGAAAATCGACTTTTTCGCGGGGACAAGACGGGGACGTCTGTAGGGCTCCGCGGAAAAAAGAAGACTGGCTAAGATGGCACCCTCGGGCGGGAAGACGACCGCGCTTGCGCGCTGCAATTCCCAAAGGCTTTCTCCGAAAGCTGGCGGAAAATTGCTCCGCGAGGGCTCCGTCGGCGCCGACGTCACCCATAAGTGAGGACTGACTTCCTGCTTGGTCCTGGAGAACGGGCTTGATACTGGTGTACCGAACCCGGCGGGAGGGGAACCAGCGTCGAACCGGAGAAAAACAGCAAAAATCGCCGAAGAAAAAAATCACTTTTATCTGGGAGAACAGGACACACGTCCGATGGGCTTCTCGGAAAAAAAGAGACTGAGGTAAGATGGCACCTTTAGGCGGGAAGGGAACCACGCATGCGTGCCAGCATTCCCAAAGGCTTTCATGGAAAGCTGGGGAAATGCTCCGCTGGGGCTTCATCGGCGCCGATGACAGCCATATGTGAGGACTGACTTCCTGCTTGGTCCTGGAGAACTAAAACAATACCAGAAAAGAACCATAATGCAACTGACTATGCAAGTATAAAGGTAGAAAAAAACGGATCCAAAACCAGAAAGGTCCAAAAAACGACAAGCAAGAGTCAATACCCCCTTTCAGCAATGTTCACAGTCTGGCCTGCACTGGGATCGGCCCCTGAATGGGAGAACACTGGCACTTGTCCCAAATGGGCCTTTTCAGTGCAACTTGCCATCCATAAAATCTGACATTCAATAGGCAATCAACAAAATAATAAAGGAAACTCTTCTTCCCCAAACAATGGAGCATCCAATCTGGGCTGCACCAGTATAGCTACCCTTCAACAGGAGCTCTGAATCCTCAACTCAACTCAGTAGAGGAGCATAATATTCCCAAGGGCACCACCAATTTCGCTAGTTACCATCGCCATCTAGATGCCCCGCAGTGGCCTAACAAACCATGACCTCCGTGGTGTACATCACAAGTATTTGCATCTCACAGCATATTTAGTTGAGTTGCTCACTGCAGAAAGTCAATGCTTCTCTTGGTGATGTAAAAATATGAGGTTACCCCTAATGAATGATGCACAATTTGGCAGGGTAGAGCAGTGTGAACCGAATATTTTTCTCCATGAGGCATCAACACACCTCCGAGAACTTGTGCTTGAGGGTTACAAGCTGCAGAATAATCTTCAAAAATTAAAATCTTGCCTTTAGCTCCATGTTCCTCAGCTACTGGGCCTCCCACAATACCAGATCTTTCTGTTGATAGCTCAGAAAATGTGCTATGACCACCTTGGGCCACACAGAGGCCCAGCCTGTGGGCCTTCTCAATTTGTATTTTCCAATCAGTATCAGCAAGCTTTAGGCCCAAAGGCAACCAGCTCTAAAAATCTTTGAAGCTCAGCCTCCAACACAGATTCCTTGATACTGACAAAGAGTAAGTGCTTCCTTCTTCTCCTATTTCTTGAGGTTGTCAATCTTGTCCATTTGACGTGCTAACTGCTCCCATGGGTGTAATTTTGGAGGATGCGGGGGGCATTGCCTCCCCAAATGAGCTGGCTCTCATGCAGAAACAGCTACAACATACCTACCCATGGTGGCACTGCCGCTGCTTTTTGTGAGTCTGCAGAAGCAGCTGTGGTGCCATGGGTGAGGGGGGGGGGGGCAGGCTGTAGTCATTTTGGCATGAAAGCCAGCTTGTTTTGGGGGACAATGCCACTCTGCTTTTTCTGTGTCTGCAGTGGCAGCGGCAGTCTTTGATGAAAAGAAAAATAACCACAACTTCGCTTGAGTTGAGAAGGCTGGTCTGGTCCCGTTCCTCTGAAGCATGCTTCACGTCAGAGGGGGTGGGACTACATCATACTTTCTAGAATGGAAGTACATAGAGCTACAGGGTTTTTTTTCTCTCTCTTTAAATTGGACACTGCCACTGCCGAAACAGCGAAAGCAGAGGCGGTGGGTGGTTGTGGAATGGTTGGAAGTGAAATGCTGGACAGATGGATATGAAGGGGAGGGTGGAATGGCTGGAAGGGAAATACTGGGCAGATGAACCTGAAAGGGGGTGGGGGTGGAATGGCCAGAAGGGAAATGCTGGGCTAATGAACATGAAGGGGAGGTTGGAATGACTGGAAGGGAAATTCTGGACAGCTGAGGTAGAAAAGTTGAAAGGGAAATGCTGAGCAAATGATGGACACGAGGGGAGGGCAGATGCTGAATAGGAAGTGTGGAGGAAATGACACAGGGCAGATGCTAGATACGAAGGGAAGTGAAGGGCAGATACTGGACACACAGTGTTGGGGTGGAAGGTGGATGCAGGACACGGGTGGTGGGCAAATGCTGGACTGATAGCTCGACTATTTGGCAGTTCTGCTTCTGAATCCAGCTGCTCTGCTGCCTTGTATATAGTTGCACGTTTGTGCAATAGCTAACTGGACACACAGTGTGGGGGGTGGAAGGTGGATGCAGGACACAGGTGGTGGGCAAATGCTGGACATGGTGTAGAGAGCAGAGGCCGGACATGGCCACAGGAGGCTAAACAAAATTAACTAATGCACAAACGTGCAACTACATACAAGGCAGCAGAGCAGCTGGATTCAGAAGAAGCAGAACTGCCAAATAGTAGAGCTAAAGACAAGGTTCATTCTGAATGTCAGCAAGGTTGGTTCTCAATAGAGAGCGGGTGGGTTCTGGACTGGTGTAGCAGGATTCCAGAAAAGGAAATTAATGGTAAGTAAAAATTTCACCTTCAAAATCATCCTGTTAGACCAGTCCAGACTAGTAAGAAGTACCATAGCTACACTACACAAGGGTAGGAAGAGCCAGCCGCCACCAAAACAGTGGCTCCAAAACAGGCCAACTCATACACTTGGAGATCCAAGTGATAATGGGAAAAGATCGACAAGAACAACTAGGTCTCTGCCCGGCATATGTCAATCAGAGTGACTCAAGAGCGTTCCGCACAAGAGGTTGCCTGCGCTCGCATTGAATGAGCTTTAAGACCTGCAGGAACAGGCTTACCCTGTAAGATTTAACCTGACCCAATGGCCTGCTTGATCCACTGTGCGATGGTATGCTTAGAAGCAGCAGTCCTTTTACGGGGGGCCAGAAAATAGGACAAACAAGTGATCTTAGAGCCAAAAGGAATTAGTAACCTTAAGATAATGGTGCAAAGACCATGCGACATCCAACAATCAAAGATCAATGTAACTTGTAGAAGATTCCCGCTCAGGAAAGGATGGGACAGAGATGGACTGATTTACATGGAAGTCAGACAGAACTTTCAGTAAAAGGAAGGAACCATCCTGAGCATCACTCCTTCCACAGAAAGGATAAGAAGGGTTCCCAGCAGGAAAGTGCCTGCAGTTCAGAAACACACTCACCCTACCTGAAAATCAAAGAGGGCCTTGAGAAACTCAAGAGTCTGAGATGGGCATAAGGAACTTTTGGCATGGATGACCAACCAACCGAGGAATCCAAAGAAAGGACCTGTGCCACCGTTTGAGTGGCCAATCTAGGTCATACGTACCTAGCAGTTTCCCCCAAAAGACACAAGTTCCACAATACTTGTACTGGGTCAAGCATTGATATCCTGGGTCCCTTCTTAATAATGGTTTATGGACCTTTCCTCCAGGAACTTGTCCAAACCTTTTTTAAACCCAACTACACTAATAGCCTTTACTACATCCTCCGGTAACAAATTCCAGAGTTTGATTACACGTTGAGTGAAAAAATATTTTCTTTTATTAGTCTTAAATAGTTTACCCCTGTAGCTTCATTGCATGTCCCCTAGTCTTTCTATATTCTGATAACGTAAACAATCAATCTATGTTTACCCGTTCCACTCTGTTCATTAATTTATAGACTTCTATCATATCTCCCTTCAGCCATCTCTTTTCCAGGTTAAACAGCCCTAACCTTTTTAGCCTTTCTTCATAGGAGTATCCTTCCATCCCCTTTACCATTTTGGTGGCTCTTCTCCGAACCATTTCTAATAACGCTATATCCTTTTTAAGATATGGCGACCAGAATTGCACACAATATTCAAGGTGCGGTCTCACCATGGAACGATATAGAGGCATTATAATATCTTTTGTTTTATTTTCCATTCCTTTCCTTATGATACCTAGCATTCTATTTGCTCTCTTGGCCGCCACTGCACACTGGGCTGAGGGTTTTAACATGTGATCCACAATGACGCCTAAATCTTTTTCCTGGGTGGTGGTTCCCAATGTGGAACCTTGCATTGTGTAACCATAGTTTGGGTTGTTCTTCCCTAGGTGCATATCTTTGCACTTGTCCACATTAAATTTCATCTGCCATTTTGATGCCCAGTCTTCCAATTTATCAAGATCCTCTTGCAATTTTCACAATCCTCTTGGGTTTTAACAACTTTAAATAGTTTTGTGTCATCTGTAAATTTGATAACCTCACTCGTTATTTCCTTTTCCAGGTCATCTATGAATATGTCAAAAAGCAGTGGACTCAGCATAGATCCCTGGGGTAAATCACTATTCACCTTTCTCCATTGGGAAAATTGACCATTTAGCCCTACCCTCTGCTTTCTATCTTTTAACCAGTTCCTGATCCACAATAGTACACTGCCTCCTATCCCATGACTCTTTAGTTTTGCCAAAAGTCTCTGATGAGGGACCTTGTCAAAGGCTTTCTGAAAGTCCAGATACACTATATCAACCGACTCACCTTTGTCCACCTGTTTATTCACACCTTCAAAAAAACATAACAGATTAGTAAGACAAGATCTTCCTTGTCTAAAGCCATGTTGGCTGTCTCCCATTAGGCCATGACTATCTACATGCTGAGTAATTTTGTTCTTTATGATGGTTTCTACCATTTTTCCCGGTACTGACGTCAGGCTCACCGGTCTGTAGTTTCCCGGTTCACCCCTGGAACCCTTTTTAAAAATTGGCGTTACATTGGCGATCCTCCAATCTTCAGGTATTACAGATGATTTTAATGATTACACAGGTACACTAAAAAAAATTTTTTTTAAACTGCCTCTAATGTTTCGATTGATTTTTACGTTTTTTGGTGCGCTGAATCCAAATCTGGTAACCAATTTGCTCCATCACGTACAGATTTTTTGCTACATTGGGTTAGCAGTTTGAGGTGAACGTTTCAGATTGAGTGCGATCGAGATAAAAGTTTCTTGGATGAATTCTTTATACTAATTGTTTAGTAGTTATTCAAATAAGAATAAAGAAAATTGTAACAAGGCAGCACATAAGAATAGAGTAATGTCAACAAAACACACTGTGATGGTAGCAAAATTGTCTGCACTTAAAACAGCCACATACATGTGCACAAACAATGAGCATATAAGAGCGAGGTTAGACACAAAGCAAAGCAAAGAAATGTGCAAAAAATGTTGTACAGGTATGTATGTAAGAATAGAAAACGCAAACCGCACCATTGCAATACATGAAGACAAACACCCGATGGTGTGAAAATAAAATTCTAATAAATGAGATCCGACACTGTGGTAATAACTAGCAAATTTTTATTTCAAAGTTTAGTAAAAACACGATATTTGTCAACACAGTTTAGATTTTAAAGTCATTCTTGGGTCAATCAATCTCCTGGTGGGACCGTTTCTTCTTCCCCCGAATGCTTCTCTTGGTGCGCTGCTTGGCGTATTTTTCATCTGGGGTTTCCCGCAGCAGCAACCAGCAGAAATCAGCCATCATAGTGGTGTTCCATCTTCCTTGGTACCTTCTCTCTGCGTCCTTGATGTCCTGGTGAAACCTTTCACCTTGTTCTTCACTGTACACCCCCAAGTTTTCGGGAAAGTAGTTCACATGGGAGTGCAAGAAATGGACTTTCAGGCTCATGTTACAGCCTTGTTCTTTGAAGGCATTGAGCATCCTGGCAACAATATCCTTATAGTTCTCATCCCGCCTGTTCCCCAAGAATTTGAGAACAACATCCTTGAAGGAATCCCAGGCTTCTTTTTCCTTCTCAGACATCGTTTCAGCGAATGCTCCATCTGAAATGAGTTTCCTTATATCAGGGCCAACAAACACTCCTTCCTTTAGCTTTGCTTCAGAAAGTCGGGGGAACTTTGAGCAAAGGTACCGAAAGCACTCACCATCTTTTGGAAGGGACTTGATGAATTGCTTAATGAGACCCAACTTAATGTGGAGAGGTGGTAATAGAATTTTATCACGAGGTACCAAGCTCTCATGAAGAACATTTTTCTCACCGGGTCTCAAATACTCCCGAATTGGCCAGTCTTTTTTCCCCCAGTGTAGGTCGCGGGCCCGGCTATCCCACAAGCAAAGGAAGCAGGGATATTTGGTGAAACCGGATTGCTGCCCTAATAGCATGGATAGAATTTTAAAGTCTCCACAAATCATCCACTTATGCTCATCATAACGAATCTTCTGAAGAATCAGGGCCAAATTCTCGTATTTTTCTTGGAGAATAACAGAGTGAGCAATAGGAACTGAAGCGAATGTGTTGCCATTATGAAGAAGAACACCTTTTATGCTGTCTTTTGACGAATCAATGAACAGCCGCCATCACTCCGTATATATCGTTGCAAAATACCAAATCTTCCTCTTTGCTGAAATACTTCAAAAATTGTGTCTCGCGGTTGCGGTACCAATAAAAAGTTGTTCCTGGTGACAATAGATTTTTCTGTTTAAGTCGAGAACCTAGCAGTTGGGCAGCATCTTTTGGGAGTCCTAAATCCCGGACTAAATCATTCAATTCAGCTTGAGAGAAAAGTTCAGGTTTCGGATCTGGTTCAGTTTCAAACTCGGAAGTACTGGACTCATCGGGAAAAGCCATCTGATGAGTCTCATCATGATCAGAACCGTCCACACAAATATGATCCAAAGATTTTGGTGGTTCAGGCATAGGTACTTCGTTGCTATGAGGCATAGGCCTAATTGCTGAGGGAAGGTTGGGGTAACTTATTACGTTCTTATTTTTTAAGTTGTATCCCTTCAGAATGCAAGAGCAAAAATAGCAGTCACTGCTGTGGTCTCTTTGTTCACGCCACATCATAGGTATTCCGAAACGAAATGCTTGTTTTTTACCTTTCATCCATAAGCGTAGATCTTCCTCACATGTCTTGCACACTCTGTGAGGAGCCCACGGTTTGTCTTGATCGCCTAACTTCAAACCGAAATAGGCGAAATATACTTTTTTAATAAATGCAGAAATGTTCCTCTGCCGCTTTTTCACGGTATATTCCCCACAAATAAAACAAAAACTGTCCGGAGAGTTGACGCAACCTCTGGCTCTGTGAGCCATCACAAATACACAGCACTGCAAACTACAACTGTAGTGAACCACTTCGGAATAAAGCTGGATTACGACTGAGCAAACAAAAGGTAATAATGAACTTGCAAGAAACTGAAATTTGACAGGAACGTTCATGTCGCAACCACCGTGTTTGAGCGAGAGAACGAGGCGAGGCGAACAGGAAAGAACATGCACCAGCGCGAGTACTGGATTTAGCCCCCCGCCTCCCAATTGTCCTGTTAATGTATAAAATGAATACAAAACACTCTAAAATATCATGAGGGAGTGTTTCTAGTTAGTTAACCATTACAACCTCTATTTTGGGCCAAGAAAATAAACTGCAGTCGGCTAAAAAGAAATTATGTGAACATTCCTTATATGGGTAAGAAATCTAATTTTGCAAGAAAACGTGACGTGATGGAACATTTTGGCTATTTTTCCTGGATTCAGCACCCCAAAATCTATAGGAATCAGTTGCAAAACTGGAGGCAGTTTTTTGGTAGTGTACCTGTGTTACAGATTACTAATAGCAGGTCTGCAATCTCATATTTCAGTTCTTTCAACACCTTTGGATGTATAATATCCAGCCCAGGTGATTTGCTACTCTTCAGTTTATCAAATAGTTGTACATAAGAACATAAGATATGCCATACTGGGTCAGACCAAGGTCCATCAAGCCCAGTATTCTGTTTCCAACAGTGGCTAATCTAGGTCATACGTACCTAGCAGTTTCCCCAAGGGACACAGGTTCCACAATGCTTGTATTGCTTCAAGCATTGATATCCTGGATCCCTTCTTAATAATGGTTTATGGACCTTTCCTCCAGGAACTTGTCCAAACCTTTTTTAAACCCAGCTACACTAACAGCCTTTACTACATCCTCCGGTAACAAATTCCAGAGTTTGATTACACGTTGAGTGTAATACATCTTCCCAATGTATCGATATTTCCTTCAATTCTTCTGCACCTTTAAATACCACTTCAGTCATGGGTAACATCCCTACATCTTCCTCAGTAAAGACTGAAGCAAAGAATTCATTCAGTCTCTCCGCTATCGCCTTGTCACCTCTTAGTGCCCCTTTAACCCCTCTATCATCTAATGGACCAACTAACTCTCTCACATGTTTTTTGCTACGAATGTACTTGAAAAAGTCTTTATTTTGCGTTTTTGCTTACGCAGCAAGCTTCTTCTCAAATTCTCCCTTTGCCTGCCTTATCAATGCCTTGCATTTGACTTGCCAGTGCTTGTGTTGTTTCCAGGTTTCGTCATTTGGCTCTTTTTTTCATTTCCTGAAAGATGCTTTTTTGGCAACAGCCGCCTCTCTGACCTTACCTTTAAAGCATGCTGGCAGTTTTTTGGACTTCCTTCCACTTTTCTTAAAGCATGGAATACAGCTGGTCTGGGCTTCCAAGATAGTATTTTTCAACACCACCCAGCTTGATGTAAGTCTTTAACCTTTCCAACTGCTCCTTTTAGTGTAGGGCGATTCCGCCACCAAGGCCTGGAGCTCGCTTACCCTTCATGCAAAAGTGAGCACAACCAGAAAAAAAACACCTTCCAGGAGAGGTAGCGAAGTTGGCAAGTAGCCAAAGGCTCAAATGGTGAGCGAGTGAACTGCCCCAACAACTACAATGAGATCCCATTCGGTCGCCAGAGGGCGAACCGGGGGTTTAGACGGGAGCAGGCCCGGCAAGAAACGGGACACCAATGGATGGGCCGAAGGGCTTCCCATCTATCTGGTTGTGGTTCACTGCTAGGGCACTAAGGTGCACCCTAACCGAATTATACTGGAGCCCTGAATGAGAGAGGTGGAGCAGGTACTGGGCAAGAGAAGGGGTCAGTCCCCTGCTCAGTACACCAAATGTAGAATCTGCGCCATTTAAAGGCATAGGCCCGTTTGGTCAACACCTTGCATAAGGACAGCAAGATATCCTCCACCTCCCTAGGGAAGTGGAGTGTTGCTAGAGTTACCCTCTCAGCAGCCAAGCTGTCAGTGAAAGAGATCCCAGGTTGGGATGGAGGAGGGAGCCCCCCTCCTGGGAAAGGAGGTGGGGAGCGCACCCCAAGGGTATGGGATCCGCCACTGCCAACTGCAGGAGCAGTGGGAACCATGGCTGCCTTGGTCACTGTGGAGCTACTAAGATGACCATCGCGGAGGGTCTTGAAAAAGGTCCTGGCAATCAGTGACGTTGGAGGGAAGGCATACAGAAGTCCTTCCAACCAGGGGACTAGGAAGGCATTGGCTTCCATCCTGGCATGGTGGGGCAGCTGGGAACAGAAGCAGGGCAACTGGTGATTTTCTGAGCTTGCAAACAGGTTCATCACTGGTTCCCCCCAGGTCTGGAAAAGCCTTTTGGCTACTCTGGGGTCTAGCTGCCACTCATATGGCTGGAGAATCCTGCTGAGCCTGTCGGCCAGCAAGTTGTCCTGGCCTGGCAGGTACACCGCCCTGAGGAGAATGCCCTGCTGAATCGCAAAAGAGCACAGGGCTAGTGCCTCTTGACAGAGGGCACAGTATCCCGTGCCTCCCTGCTTGTTCACATAAAACATGGCCACCTGGTTGTCCGTCTGGACCAGGACTGCACAGTGACCCAGGTGATACAGAAAGGCCTTCAGGGCAAGGTGAATGGCCCGCAGTTCCAGAAGGCTGATCTGTTGGGCACTCTCGACCAGGGACCAAGTGCCCTGGGTGCGGAAGCCCTTGCAATGTGCTCCCCAGCCCATCAGGGAGGCGTTCGTGGTAAGGACTCTCGTGTGGATGGGAGCATGGATTGCCTCCAGATGCCGGGGTGACTGCCACCAGACCAGAGACTTCGCCAACTGGCGGCTCACATGGACTCTGTCCCTGAGATGGCCCGTGGCCTGGGACCACTGGTGGTAGAGACACCACTGTGCTCTCCGCATATGGAGACGGGCATCCGGCGTGACGTGGACTGTGGAGGCCATGTGCCCGAGAAGGCGCAGCAGATGCCTGGCAGACACTGATGTCCCGGGCTAGAGACATGAGTCGGGCTGCCTAGTCTGCAGTTAAGAATGCTTTCAACTGAAGGGTGTTGAGCCTTGCCCTGATGAATTCCAGCCCCTGTGTCAAATTAAGGTTTGATCTGGGGTAGTTTATCACAAAACCCAAGTGTTGCAGAACTTGGGTGGTGCATACCATTGCTTGCTGCACCTCGGGGCCGTGGCACCCTTGATGAGCCAGTCGTCAAGGTAGGGGAAGACAAACACCCCCTGAAGCCTGAGAAAGGCAGCGACAACCGCTAGACGCTTTGTGAAGACCCTGGGGGCCAAGGCTAGGCCGAAGGGTAGCATCCTGTATTGGAAATGATTGCCTCCTACCAGAAAGCGTAGGTATTGCCTGTGGTTTGGGTGGATTAGGATGTGTGTATAGGCATCCTTTGGATCTAAGGAGCATAGCCAGTCTCCATGCCGGAGGTAGGGCAGCAATGTTCCAAGGGAGAGCATCTTGAACTTCTCCCGCACCAGGAATTTGTTGAGGTTGCGCAGGTCGAGGATGGGCCTTAGGCCCCCTGTCCTCTTTGGCATGAGGAAGTACCTGGAGAAGAATCCCTTGCCCTTGAGGAGGTGGGGCACCAGTTCCACCACTCTGTCCTCAATAAGCCCTGCCAACTCCTTCAGAAGAAGGTCCCAATGGAGGGGAGACCTGAGGGGGGGGGGGTGTTTGACTCAGATGGAGGGGGTATTCCTCCCTGACCACCCTTAGTGCCCAGGAGTCAGTTATAGCCTACCACCTGTGGGCATAAAGGGTGAGACGACCCCCCTGTGGGCTGCTGAATCCCGTGGGGGAGAGGGGCTATGCTGCAGGAGTTAAAAGCTCCCTCCTGGCTGTGCCGCAGCCGGAGCCTGGGGCTTCGGAGCCTTCTGCTTCAGCGGGCCATTCCCTTGTCCCTTGGCCTGCTGCCCTTGCTGTGGAGCCAGGGAGGCCTGGTAAGGTGGGTAGTTTCCGTAAGCAGCAGACTTCCTTGGGTAAAAGGGCTTTTTACCCGAGCCCTTCCGTTGGGGAGGGGCAGTGGTCTTCTTGGAGAGCCTAGTCCTCGTCATGAACTCTATCGCCAGCTCTGCGGCCTTGTCGATCATGGGTTTGCAGAAGAGGTTCTCCCCCTGGCAAGGGACATTGACCAGTTTGTCCTCTACCCATTGCTCAAGGTCGGATGACTGGAGCCAGGCCTGGTGGTGTGCACCGATGCCGCCGCGGCTACCTGGGCCTCAGACTTGAAACCATCATAGGCTGTCCAAGAAATAAATTTGGAGCACTCATGGGCGGCTTTGGACAGGCTCTTGAAGTGCTGCAAAGGCTCCTCAAAGAGGCCAGCTGAGTACCCGGCGAGTTCCTTTGCTAGGTCCCTTAGGTACATGCCCATGTACAGCTGGTAGGCCTGGATCCGGCAATTCAGCATCGAGCCCTTGTAGCACTTTCTGCCGAGGGCATCCAAGATGCGGGCCTCCCTGCCAGGGGGCACCAAGGAGTGCATCTTTTGGTTCTTCAGCCGATGCATGGCCGACTCCACCACCATGAAGTTGTGCGGCAGTTGTGAATTTTGAAAGCCAAGGCTCTGGAGGACTCGGTACATCGAGCTGAGCTGCTTGCTGACCACCAGCATCGATGCGGAACATGAGCCGCTCCAGGATGTGAGGAATGGGCACCATGAGCGATTCCCGAGGGGGAACCTCGTATTGGAGGTTCTCGAGTTCGTCAGCCTGAGGATCCTCCTCGGACTCGGTGAGAAATGCCAAGGCCTTGGACATGTCTTTGACGAAGTCCAAGAAGCCCATGTCCTCCGGTTGGGATCTTCTCCGAAGTTCAGAGACCACGGAATCCGAGGGGACATCTCGGTGCCGACGGGTGTCCAGGGACTCCTCATCCTCGGTCTCCCAGTCAGGACACTCTGAGGAAGTCTCGAGGGGGTGGTGTCCCTCGGGCCTCGAGGGACCCGGCGCCGTACGACCCGACCCCGGAAGGCTCGTCGGGGACAACCTCGGCCCCGTCAAATGGGAGACTGAGTGCGACCTCAGCCGAGGATCTACTTGGGCCTGCATGGCCTCGAAGATCGGCTCGGCCTCCGGAGATGTCGAACGCCTGGTGGTCGGTGCGGAGGAACCGATGTGCCGGACAAATGCCCGCTGCTGGTCCAAGAAGGCAATTACACTGTGATCCAAGGCCACCATCCTGGACTCGAGCCCAGATGGCTCCACAGCCTTCAACGCAGGCACTGATTGACTTGGGCCCAATGCCAGCTCACCTGGAGGAGAGTCCTCGACGAGGACCGTGTCTAAATGGCTAGGCCGGTCCGCAGCCGAATCCTTCCAGGGAACCTTGGCCGGTCGCCCCTTCTCCAATGGCAACACCAGAGACAAGCAAAAAACTCGAGAAAAAAATTAAGTTTTTCCGGGGGAAAACAGACATCGTCTGGTGAACTTCGTGGAAAAAAGGAGACTGCGCAAGATGGCACCCTTGGGAGGGAAGGGGACCACGCATGCGTGGTAGCAATCCCAAAGGCTTTCTTTGAAAGCTGGGGATTTGCTCTGCGTTGGTTCCATCGGCACCGACATCACCCATATGTGAGGACTACATAAGAACATAAGATATGCCATACTGGGTCAGACCAAGGTCCATCAAGCCCATTATCCTGTTTCCAACAGTGGCCAATCTAGGTCATACGTACCTAGCAGTTTCCCCAAAAGACACAGGTTCCACAATGCTTGTATTAGGTCAAGCATTGATATCCTGGGTCCCTTTTTAATAATGGTTTATGGACCTTTCCTCCAGGAACTTGTCCAAACCTTTTTTAAACCCAGCTACACTAACAGCCTTTACTACATCCTCCGGTAACAAATTCTAGAGTTTGATTACACATTGAGCGAAAAAATATTTTCTCTTATTTGTCTTAAATAGTTTACCCTGTAGCTTCATTGCATGTCCCCTAGTTTTTCTATGTTCTGATAACGTAAACAGTCGATCTACGTGTACCCGTTCCACTCCGTTCATTAATTTATAGACTTCTAACATATCTCCCCTCAGCCATTTCTTTTCCGGGTTAAAGAGTCCTAACCTTTTTAGCCTTTCTTCATAGGGGTATCCTTCCATCCCCTTTACCATTTTGGTGGCTCTTCTCTGAACCTTTTCTAATAACGCTATATCCTTTTTAAGATAAGGCGACCAGAATTGCACACAATATTCAAGGTTCAGTCGAACCATGCAAATATACAGAGGCATTATAATATCCTTTGTTTTATTTTCCATTCCTTTCCTTATGATACCTAGCATTCTATTTGCTCTCTTGGCCGCTGCTGCACACTGGGCAGAGGGTTTTAACATGTTATCCACAATGACGTCTAAATCTTTTTTCTGGATGGTGGTTCCTAATGTGGAACCTTGCATCGTGTAACCATAGTTTGGGTTGTTCTTCCCTAGGTGCATAACTTTGCACTTGTCCACATTAAATTTCATCTGACATTTTGATGCCCAGTCTTCCAATTTATCAAGATCCTCTTGCAATTTTCCACACGCCTCATGGGTTTTAACAACTTTAAATAGTTTTGTGTCATCTGCAAATTTGATAACCTCACTCGTTATTCCCTTTTCCAGGTCATTTATGAATATGTCAAAAAGCAGCGGACCCAGCACAGATCTCTGGGGTACACCACTATTCGCCTTTCTCCTTTGGGAAAATTGGCCATTTAGCCCTACCCTCTGCTTTCTATCTTTTAGCCAGTTCCTGATCCACAATAGTACACTGCCTCCTATCCCATGACTCTTTAGTTTTGCCAAAAGTCTCTGATGAGGGACCTTGTCAAAGGCTTTCTGAAAGTCCAAATACACTATATCAACCGACTCACCTTTGTCTACCTGTTTATTCACACTTTCAAAAAAAACATAACAGATTAGTAAGACAAGATCTTCCTTGTCTAAATCCATGTCCTTCAGCAATATCACTCACAAATACATTGAACAGTACTAGTCCCAGGGTCAAACCCTTGGGCACACCACTAATCACCTTCCTTTCATCCGAGTAAGTTCTGTTTATTGTCACCTTCTGTCGTCTGTCAGTCAACCAATTTCTGATCCAGTTCACCATCTTCAGACCCATCCCCAAGCTGCTGAGTTTATTGATAAGCCTTCTATGAGGAACAGTATCAAAGGCTTTGCTGAAATGTAGGTATATCACATCCATCGCATTCCCTTGATCTAGTTCTCTGGTCAACCAGTCAAAGAACTCAATCAGATTTGGTTGGCAAGATCGTCCTTTGGTAAAACCATGTTGCCTCGGATCATGCAACCTGTTGGTTTCAAGGAAGTCCACTATTCACTCTTTCAGGAGCACCTCCATTACTTTTCCCGCCATCGAGGTAAGGCTTATTGGCATGTAGTTTGTCACTTCCTCCCTATTGCCACTTTTGTGAAGAGGTACCACATCAGCCCTTCTCCACTCCTGTTGAACTTCTCCTGTCTCCAACGATCTATTTAAAACATCCTTTAATAGCCTTGCAAGAAACTCTCTGAGCTCTTTCAGTATCCTGGGACTGACTTCCTGCTTGTTCTCGGAGAGCTAGTATTGGACATAAGCCCTGAATCATCTTCAGTATGATTTCCGATGGTGGAACCTGCTCTATTGTTCTTACCTAGAGCAGCAGTTGAACCTCCTCAAGAAGAGTAGCAGCCATATTTCCCTTGTGGTAAAGGGGGGAGGGGGTTGTAATTTGGTTGGAGGAGGTTTATGGAAGAGGATACTGTAGCCTCATCAAATTGTTTAGAGTACCCTTTTATCGGTGGTTATGTGCTCCCCAGTTTTTGCAAAATGAGTGAGGTGACCGCCCCCCCCCCCATTCAATAGGAGCTCCCTATACTGTAGTCAAAAACTCAGAGTGGCCTTGTATGCTGGGGGTTGTTCTGCTTGTGTTGCTTCCACTCTGTGGTGTGATCTCTATTGAGAAGATTGATAATAGCATTGTGTTCTCGGTCATGGGATCTGCTATTTAAGGCAACTACTGCTGTAGCGGCATGGGGGTGTGTAGGTTTTTAGTCACGATCATTGATGTTTCCTGGATCTGGCTGCCTGGTTGAACCCTTCAGTAAACAGGGTTTGGAGAGTTATACAGTTATCTTTGACGACACGTACCGTTTTCTTGAGCTTGTCAGCAAAAAGATTTTCTCCTGAGCAGGGGGCATCTGCCTAGTGTTCGTGGGTGTCCTCATGTAGGCCTGATGCTCAGAACCATTCTATGCTCCTGACTGCGATGGAAATGATTACTAGGCGAGAAGAGAAGGCATCGAAGGCAGCTCAGATCTGATGTCTGCTGCACTCATTCATATCGCGGAAGATAGGCAAGAAAATGTTCTTGGCCTCAGCAGGGAGAGAATTTAAGACACCCTTGCCTTTATCCAACAAGGTGTCATGATAGAGAATATGCCAGAACAGGTGGACAGTGATCCTAGAGCCAAGCATAGCACCCTGGAAACCCTTTTTTCCCCACCGAGTCAAGGATCTTGTAGTCTATCCCTGGTGGGTTGTTAGAGTGGAAGTGCATACCTTTTGGACCCCTTTATGGTCGAGTCAACAATAGACTGGTGTGGAAGTTGAGACTTGTCAAACCTGGGCACAGCGTGGACCTGGTAGTTTACCTCAAGCCTCTTGGTGATGGGGTGGTCTGAGAAGGGTGTTTGCTAGATCCTGTCCTTACAATTGAGGAGGGCCTTATGTATCAGGATTGATGCGACTTTGGTGCATCCAGGAATTTGAGGGCATCCATGGTTTCACTGCTTGGATCAGGGGTGTTGCTGGGTGATAGTGAGAGTCTGGTGGACTTCTGTAGGAACGTGGGGTAGGCAAGGTCCTCAGGAGGAGGGGCAGCAGTGAAGGAGGATCAGAGAGGATGCCCTGTGAGGTGGGGAATTCCAATAAGGCTAAGCTGTTTGATTTCCAGGAGGAGAGATTTTGAGGGATGCAGGACAGCTTTTTGTTGTCTGAGAGATCTAGCTTAGGTGAGAAGATGGGCGGAGAAGAGAGAGGCAGTGGAGGCATGGGTGTGTGCTCCCTCTTGTGGGTGTCCATGGACCTGTCAGAAGGCAGCTGAGGCAAGGGGGCTATCAGGCATGTGCTGAGATATGAACCTGGATAAGAACCTGCTGTGGGGTTGCTTGAGCAGTCATGGATGGAGGGCAAGGAGCCATGGAACAGGTTGTCATGGCAGAGCTAACCCTGGAGCCAAGGCGATGTGAGGAAATGGGCTTGTGGGGTTTCTGGGCACATTTGTGAGAGGTGGAGGGGCTCTGGAAACTCCTCTTATCCATAGTCTGCTTCATGTTTGGAGTGTGTCAACTGGTATTGTGAAAGTGCTCCGTTAGCAGTGGGTGATGCCTGCTGGGGGGCTAGGCTAAAGCACCTTGTGTTTGCTGTGCTGTGCTGATGTCCACTGTGCTTTTCATGCCGAATGCAGCTAGTAGAGATGGTGCTTCTTCTGGCACGGTGCTGCCTGCTGGTCAAGGCACAGCTGTGAAGTTTGAGATTCCTGCAGCAATGTTCACTGTGCTGTGCCAGGAGAGCGGATTCCCCTGCACTGGTGGACATGCCTTGAAACGACAATCCCTGGGATTCCCTGTTGGAGGAAGAGATGGAATGGGGCAAGACTGTGGTCCATCTCACGCTATGATCAGCACCTGTGGCTGTCCATTATCAGCGCTATGGAGATCAGGTGGAAAGGCAGAGTCAGGCCACTTTGAGGCTGTCAGATATATAACACCATATCAAGACTGGAAGGGGCCAGAACAAGCATTGTAGGAGCAGCAGCCGGGCTTTGGATCTTTGAGGGCTCACTCAGGAAATCTGTATGCACAATTTTCTGTGCTTGCAAGTCTGTGAAGACATTTTGAGGCACAGAGCACAGGACCTGCGATGGTGACTCAGCCTGAGGCCATGGACACATCTTCATGGATGTTCATGCTATTCATTTCTTTAAAGCAGTCTGGGCATTATTTTTGAAGCTCAGCTATGTCTCTGCTGTGTAGCCAAGTTCAGAGCTGGTATGGTGAGTAGATTCTTTCTGAGTTCTTGCATATATGAAGTTCTTGCACGAGTTAGGAGAGAGGAGGATGATTCCGTCCGTTATGGCTGGGGGTAAATGACAAACTGAGGGAGAAAGTAGGATGATCTCACTATGGGGAAGGCTAACACATGCCCAGACTCAAAAAATATAAAGAAATCATCCCTCTGGGCTATGAGAGAGCTTGTATCCTGGCACTGTCAGTTGACAGCACATTTACATGTGGCTGTCTCATCCCTTCTTGTCCATGTAGAATCTATGACATTGTTTGGCTCTCTCCAGGGTTCACATAAATTAAATTTATAAGTCACTCTGGAATTTACTGGGATCTGAGGGTGGGACCAGGAATACTCTGGGGAGGCCTATCACACTAGCTTTCAGGACACAGGCACACCTGCAGTCTCAAATAGTAACAGCACAGTTTATGAGATAAAACTGGCTTTTGAAACCCCTTTTTAACTTTACTGGTTTCTTCTTTTAGCAGTTACTAGGTTAGTGCAAGAGCAATATCTTCCCCATCATTTCTTAAACAGGTATCGGTAGTGAGAACCTGAGGCACTATCAATGATTCAGACCTTTAAATACTTAAAGAGAAATAATGAACAAACTTCTTCCAAAGATGGGAAAGCTGTAAAACTAGAGGGCATAACATGAAGCTGCAAGAGGGTAAATTGAAATGCAGTCAGGAAATACTTTTTCACTGAAAGGATGGTGGATGCTTGGAATGCCCTCAAGTGGTGGGGGCAAATACAGTCACAGAATTCAAAATGGCATGGGACAGACACAGTGGATCCCTTTACAGCAAAAGGATAAAATAAAAATAAACTTAACTATCTAATTTCTCAACATACAGGGGTGTCCTACATGGAGCGGTGGGCTCACCCCTAAAACAAAGACATGGGGAGGGGTGGCCTGCACGGAGTGGCAGGTGCACCTATTCTTGCCATCTTACTGGGCAGACTGTTACTATGTCCTGGACTGGTCCTATAGATTGGGAGGTATATTTACAATGGAATGGCTATGTGCTCTCAAGTCCCCCAGCGAGTTCACCCACTCTCTGCCTCTGGAGGTACCAGTCCATTCACAGTCCTTATCTTGATGGAAGCACCATACACCACGTAAGCTGTCCCTTTTAGAGTGGGACATAGGAACCGGTTTAACTAGACACTCTCTCCTGGTCTGTCAGATTTCTCAGTCCAATTCTCTACTTCCCTTCACACACCCAAATTGGAATGACTAAATGAAATTTACAGCAGCAAACTTTCTCTTCATTTTTCATCACCATTTGTACCTTGGACTTGTTCCCAGATGAACCAGCCTCTCCCAGGTTCTCTTTCCCTAGAGGACTAACTCTGGACAAGTCTCCTCTTATTGCTCTCCACCCAGATGGGTTGACTGCCTTTTTGGTAGCATCGCCCCTCCTAGGCTCGCTGCTACTCTTTTTTTTCTTATTCGATGGTTCAGTAACTCTCTGTCAAAGACCTCTATTTACATACAGTCTTGTACCCCAACCCACCTTTCTCCATGCTCTCCTCGGCACTCCTACATGCTCCACCTTCCAGCAGGATTCCCAGGCCACTTCAGCCTTTTTTGGTGTAGCTCAAAGGCTAAAAGGAAGAGCAGAGTATAATGAAGTTGTGAAGTAACATTTTTTTTTTTTTTTTTAAAGGAAGAACACACAGAGCCAGAGAGAGGAACGGGACGAGCAAAATTGCAGTTGGTCCTAAATGAAATGTGATAAAGTCAGTCAACATAACTTGTGAATTGTGATTTCTGCCAATATTGATAACGTAAAATACATCAGGAAGGAGAAAGCATGTTTTAAACTTAGTGCCGCAGAACCTTTGTGAAAACCATGAGTAAGGAGGGAAGAACAGCCCTGTACAATAAAAGCAGTGTATTCTATGATTCCAAGACACATCATATGTACATTACCCAGCAGATAAAGCATAGTTACTCACCTGTAACACGTGATCTCCGGGAACAGCAGGAAATTAGTCTTCACATATGGGTATCATCGGTACCGACGGAGCCTGCATGGGAACGCTTCCCAGCATCCAATTAGAAAGCTTTTGGGAGCATCCCACAGCGCCTGTGTGCTGCCTTCCCGCCTTTCCCAACTGCCTCTCTCCAGTTGCGTTTTAAAGCTGAGACAAAGAGAGAGAGAGAGAGAGAGAGAGGGAAAGGGAAAGAGATAGATAGAGAGATACAATGCCTAGGGGAGGTGGGGGGGGGGGTGTGTGTGTGTGAAGACTAAATTCCTGCTGTTCCCGGAGATCACCTGTTACAGATGAGTAACTATGCTATCTCCAGGAACAAGCAGGAATGTAGTCTTCACATATGGGGACTCCCTAGCTTTAGATGCCAGGGAGAGACCCCAGAAGTTGTGTGTCCCTGTGAAAGGGCTCCACTTCACCCATGGATCTCTGGCATCCAACCAGGGATGGTGGGTAGGAGTGGAGTAGATATGGAACAGGCGTTGGAGAACAGCCTGACCAAACAAGGCATCCCGGCGGGAGTCCTTGTCCAAGCAGTAATGGGCTGTGAAGGTATGAACCGAGGCCCAAGTGGCTGCTCGACAGATGTCGTCGATAGACACAGTGTGCAGATGAGCCATTGAAGTTGCCATGACTCTCACATTGTGAGCTGTGACATGGGCCTCCAGAGGAAGATTCTTACTCTAGTAGGCAAAGGAAATACACTGTGCAATCCAGGTGGACAGTGTTCTCTTGGAGACTGGAAGTCCCAAATGAGAAGGATCAAAAGCAACAAAGAGTTGAGAGGACTTTCTATGTTGCTGTGTTCTTTGCAAGTAAAAAGCTAAAGCTCTTTTACAGTCCAAAGTATGACGATTCCTTTCTGCATTTGATGCATGAGGCCTCGGAAAAACACAGGCAGGTAGACCGCCTGGTTAAGATGAAAAGGCGAGACCACCTTTGGCATAAAGTGTGGATGAGTCCTAAGGACTACCTTGTCATGATGGAACCTTGTATAAGGTGGATTAGGCACTAGTGCCTGCAACTCACTGATGCGACGAGCTGATGTGATTGCAATGAGAAAGATAACTTTCCAAGAAAGGAATTTCAAGGAGGTAGTAGCTAAGGGTTCGAAAGTTGGCTTCATAAGCTGGCCAAGAACCAAATTTAAGTCTGTCAGACGGCTGCCTAGGGTGAGAACTTACACAATCTTGACGATGCATATATTCATATGATTCTTGCAAGGTATTGTGGGTAATGTAGTTCTTTCACTCCCAAACACAGCTGAAGACAATAATTGAGTTGTGATACCAGTGGTAAGGCCAATAAAATACTTCTTTTATTGATGGGGTTTAATTCACCCAGCACAAATATGCTTGGTAGCAATATAAATGAGGTTACTTGCTTGCAGTGTTTAAATGGATAACATAAAGTCACAAAGCAAATCAGAAAACAACCTTCAACTTGTCAGGCAATTAGCTAATGTTTTCTTAGCAAATAATTACCAAATAAAAAGGCACAAAGAAATAAATGAACTTTGCTTGTTAGGTTAACTTCTGCTTATTTTCCACACAGATCCTGCAGTGATTCTTCCTTGCTCACACACACAATCAGGTGCAGCTTTAATTACTATCAATTGTCCAGCTGAAACCCTTTAGCTGGCTGGCTGCTACTGTGTGAACCCAAAATCCTGCTTTAAGAGCTGTTTGCAGGGGACATAAGAACAAAGTTAGGTTTCTTTGTGATGGCTTATATGTTTGCTCACAGAAAGCTAGCAATAGCATTGGGATAGAGAACAGTCCATGTGATTAATAGTCTCATCTGCTGTAATTTCCCCTTCATCAATCAGCATAGGGTCACTATCATACATTGGCACAGATGAGTCTTTCAATAAGGCACTATCATGAGAATGCTTATTCCCTTGCTGCCATTCACTATTATAGATAGGGTCTGGATCAGTGTTCATACCTGAGCCTCTCCTGCTATCATAATTCCTCTCTGTATAGCCTGGCCAGTATGTAATCCAATTCTGATGTCCAGCCTTCCAATCTTGATCCCTGGACACTGGATCTCCTCTCACATACCTTCTGGCCTTGGTCTGAAAGTCCTTTCCACGTGCAGTCTTCTCTCTTCCAGGTAGCCCCTGGTGATTCCTATCTCTGCCATTCCATTCCTCTGGCTGACTCCAGTCCAATGGACTCTGCTGGCATTTGGAATACCTCCCAGTATAGGTACTGCCTTGGAATCTCCCAGACCTTCCAATGGCCTTTCTTCTCTTCCTTCCAGAGAGTTTCCTTCTTTCTCTATTCGCTTGGCTTGGCTTCTGCTTCTCGAGATGATTTGGTGCTTGAGCTTGAAGCTGTTGCTGTATCTTTTCCTGAAACTGTTATCTGTAGAATAAGCTCTATTCTTATTCTGTCCTAATGTGTGCTCCTCCCTAACACAGCGCAGCTGTGTTGAATCATGCCCTGCCCTTTGAGATGAGTGCTTAGGGATTACCTCATAGCTCTCTTGATTGCACACACGTTTTCTCACTTCAGCCCCTCTCATGGCTGCTGGAAACCTGGTGCATTCTGGGACTGGTAGTCTTTTATGTGAAAACTCTGTTTTCTTACTGCTACCAAAACTGACAGGTTGCTTGTTCAGAGTCACATCATCTTTTCTATAGCTCCTACCTGAGCTATGATAAGCTTCCTTATCACAAGTCTCATGCCACTGGTGGAGGCTTAGTTAGTAGAAGGCCTCTCATAAATCTTGCTATAAGAGGATGAGAGGAAATAGGTTGTCCATTTAAAGGCTTGAAAGAAGCCGCAATAGCACTTAAATGGACTCTTACTGAGTTAGTTTTGAGTCCTGCATTGGATAAATGAAGGAGATACTCCAGTAATGATTCAAGTGGTATCGCAAGGGGGTTAAGACCCTTCTGCGAGCACCATATGGTAAACCGTTTCCACTTAAAAGCATAAGAGCGTCTTGTGGAAGGTTTCCTAGAAGCATACAGGATATCCTTTACCTGCTGGGGGAGGTTAAGGTCCTGAAGATATAGGCCTTCAGCAACCAAGCCCTGAGATGCAGTGATTGGGGATTGGGATGCCATACCATTCCCTCCTCTTGAGATAGGGTCTGCTCCAGATCTCCTAACTCGAGAGAGAGAGTTTGAGAGAGATGTAGAAGCAGAGGGTACCACACTTGCCATGGCCAATGTGGAGCTATGAGGATCATACGACCTCTGTCTCTCTGAAGCTTGAACAGGGGTTTTGGGGATCAGGGGAATGGGTTGAAAGGCATAAAGGAAGTCTTGACCCCAATGAAGGAGGAAAGCATCCTTGGCCTGAGAGCCCTGAGCTGGAATTCTGGAACAGAACCAGGGAAGTTTGGCATTCAACGGACTTGCAAAGAGGTCTCTGTCTGGGGTTCCCCAAATTTGAAAATTTGGCGAGCTGGTCTGCATGTAGAGACCATTCGTCTGGAAGCAGAACGCGACTGAGTCTGTCTGCCTAAGAGTTTTGGATACCTGGAAGATACACAGCCAAGAGATGAATCTGATGCTCTCTGGCGAGGCCCCATAGTCGCAAAGCTTCGTTGCAAAGCAACAGAGAGCCTGTTCCTCCCTGCTTGTTCATGTAGAACATGGATACTTGATTGTCTAAATGAAGGACGACTGTCTTGTAGCTGAGCAGGGTGTGGAATACTCGCAGAGCAAGGAAGATTGCTCTGAGCTTCAGAAGATTGATGTGTAGATGAGTCTCCTGTGGAGTCCAGATGCCTTGGGTGGAGAGGTCTTGCAGATGAGCTCCCCAGCCCATTGGTGAAGCATCTGTTGTGAGAGTTGCCTGGGGCAAAGGCTGCTGAAAAGGGCACCCCTTAATTCTCAAACCCTTCACTCTGATCTCTACCAACACCCTAACTATTGAGTGAACTGTAACTGACACACCAATATTTTTTGTTTTTGTCGGAGGTTTTTACCATGAGAGATGTCTCCCTCTTGAAGCGTAACTTCCGTTTTAATTACTTTTGTGGTAACCTAACCACTGTATAAAATATTGTGAAATAATCGCATTCAACCTTAATGCTACAACACAATAACTCCACACTGCAGATATTATCAAGCACAGTACTGCGTTTAGAGCCACACTCCAATTTCTGGTCCTGTTTCAATGCTAGAAAATCTGCTATAAACTTGTACTCAGCAAGTGTGACTGAAACAACAGAGGCATCCGCTTCAGGAGGAGGGCGATCTATGCTATTTCTTCTGAATGGGTACTGCACAAGGCAGTTGAAT